>CAJVRI010000799.1:5732500-6332500 GCA_911649635.1 Poeciliopsis gracilis
CCAGTGGAAACAGCTCAGCCTGGCGCCGTTCATGAACCACCCACAGACGTTCAACATGTTCCTCTGATCCCAACTTTTATATAAAATAAACAAACAATAAAGAAAGAAGTTTGGACATTTTTCAGGATGGCCCACATCATCAAATCCTCCCAGGCTGCCTGAGGAGCGCAGGATTTGGAGGAGAATCTGGTCAGAGTCACTGCTGGGTGTGGGAGTTTTGGCCTGAAGCCTCTGGAACAAGTGGGATGTGGATCTTATCATGTCCTCCACTACAGGACAGTGAATTCTCTCCAGTCCTGCCAGAGCGAGCTCTCATTGGAGGAAAGAACAAAGTTATCTCTGTGAAACATGAATGAGTAGAAAACAGACACATGATGCTGGAGTAACTGTCACATTCATCCTTTCACCACGGTGACGCGGATGGTTTCTATATTTTTTTCCTGTTTTTGATGAAACGTTCGATGTGAGGGATTGTTGTGAAGTCAGTGATTTTGTGCGTCCAGAGGAGGAGAGAGAGCAGCAGCTCAGTGACTCTCAGATAAAACCTTTTTGAACGACTTTGAATCATGAATTGAGCTTCATTACACTGTTTGATAACTATTGTCATTATGTCAGTATGTATGATTGAACTCAAATGTTTTTTTTTTTTTTTTTTTATAAAGTGGACACATTTGTTGTGAACTGGTGTTATATTAATGATGAATGATTAGTATTCTGGTTTATAAGTCTTCCTTGTTTTATTTATTATTACATCATATAAATTATTATGATCCAGCTTCTTGTTATGAATATCACTTCATTGATCTAATTTTTTTTACAAAGACTAAGACATTTTAAGAAGGTTCTTAACATATATTGTGGTCATACAGTAAACAGGTTTAAACTGGTTGTAGTCACAATAAATTACAATATGGAATCAATAATCAATGAGTCTCGTTTGACTCACTGAAAATGATCCTGAAGCAGGTATTGAACCTCAGGCCATTTAAAGGGCCCCTCGCTGCTGTTTCTGCAGGATGTTTCGTGTTGGGCTCTTTGTTTGGAACCTGGCCCTCCGCTCCTCCGTGAACCAGAGTGTGAGCTTGTGTAGCGTTGAGCCGTCTGTCTCAGTGGGGCGCCTGACGCAGCGAGACGGCGGTCTGTTTGCTCACACAGGGGGGATGTAGGTCAGCCGCGGCCGGGCCGCAGTGACAGCAGAGCGGCCGCTGCGCTGGGACTGACCGCCAGGACGGGACGGGAATTGGAGGAGACAGAGAGAGGACCCCCCTCACACGTCAGCAGCAATACTTCCTTATTCCCCCCCTTAAACACTTTGACATTATCAGGCCACACAGAGAGACGTCCGGGCTCATTACTCTCACTTTTGCTACGGCGAGGAAAAAAAAAAAAATGAACAAAGAAACGGAGCGAAATTCAAGGCAGGAATCTGATGTTTTTGTTTGATCCACAAAATACATCCGGACTGGGTTTATTTCTGCTTTAATCTGGTCACTGAACAACGAGGTATTTGTATTTATTTATTGTAGAAAAAAAATTAAATAAAAGACAAGATATTACATGAACAGTGTGAAGATAGAAAGTTGTTTGAGGCTTTTTAATGTTGATATAGTGCCATCTAGTGGCTGCAAGCAGAAAGGTCTGGTTCCCAAACCTGACTTGATCTGAATCAGGAACCTGATTCAGACCAACTACATAAACCTGGTAAGAGCCACAAATATTACATGATCCTTTAAAAGACAAAAAGGCATCTTATAATATTTGATAATTAGATACAGCAGAAAATGTATTTTCATTTTTAAAGCACAACCTCAAGAATCCTGCTTTCAGGTTTTAATATACTTCTGAAAAAGAAAAAAAAAAGCTTTTCCAAAAAAATAATGGTTACATTTTCTCAGTTTCCAGCCAGAGAAGAGAAACAGTTCTAAATGAAAATGAACAATATTTTTGTTATGCTGTTGTGGAAGTTAACATGAAACATGAAACCTCAGTTGTTTCTTCATCAAGTCAAAGTTAGTGAGAGCCACTCTGGCTCCGGAGCCACAGGCTGCGGGCCCCTGGTCTGGGGAAGCTCCCTGCCTGTGAAGCAGCAGCTTTCTCCGGCCTCGTTGTTTCCATGAAGAGCTGAGCTGGTAGGAGTGAAGCAGAAAGCTCATCGGTTGTAGGGATGCATGGAAGCAGATGCAGATTTTATGTTTGTCTTGATGCTGCTTGGCATTTTCCCTGGAGGACAAACAGAAAACAACTGTAAACATTCACAAATCGTCACAAACCATTCAGAGGTTTACATCCACTCATCAAGACCAGGACATAAACAATATCTATGTGGGATGACAATTCAATAAATTAAATTAATCTTATTGTTATTTCCCAATAATTTATCTAGAAAGGTGCAAATATATGCATCCACCTCCAATAAAGTTACAGTCTGAGTTGTTTGTCAGATACCTTTGAAAATAACCTTTAAGCAGGTGTTAAACATACTTTGTTAAAGTTCACTTTTTTTAAATTGTTTTTTTTTTTAACTGGTCTGATGCACACATTGTGTATTAGAAAAACATTTCTGCCCAAAAACTCTGAAATTTTTAGATCTTAGAAATTATTCTGGAAAACAAAACAGACGTTTCTGAGCATCAAAAGTCAGAACATTTCCTAAAGTCAAAAATTTTCAACTTGTGAAACTTTGGAAATTTTGACGATTTTTTCAGAAAATTTCTGACGTCAAAAATTTGCTAGAAAAAAAACCCCTCTAATTTTGTAGAATTTATTTTTCCTTGAGCGTCAATTCGAGAGGGCAGATATTCACCGCTCTGTGTTTCTATCTCCAGTGGAACGATACGCCCTCATAGATGTTATATTCTAATCTTAAATGTCATGTTTAAACTGTTGCTGTTTAACAGTTTAAATGTAAATGTGTTAAAACATGATTAATGTATGGAAACGTGATCATAATATCCAAATCTGGTAGTTAGATGAAAACAGCATCAGGCTGTGTGTGGGCTGAGTTCTGAATGCTCTCCAAACCAGGCCTCTTACCCGGCTGTCCTTGCTGCTGTGGAGCTACCGGTCCCCCCATACCTGCTTGCTGGCCTCCACCACCTCCGATAGTGACCTGCTGTAAGGTTGGCCCCCCGCTCATCATGGGCCCCTGCCCTGGATGTCCAGGAGCCATGGGACCCGGAGGCCGACACTTGGAGAGGCCTTTTCCAAAAGCAACAGCTGCGACCAAGGCGTTGGTGTCTCCGGGGTTAAACGACGGTTTGTTCAGTCGGGACGCTGATGGGGAGACATGTTGAGGATTTGATTTCAATCAGGATGCAGAAAGAAACGAATGGAGCGGATCAGAGCAGAGCAGAGCGGATCAGAGCAGAGCAAAGCAAAGCAGGGGAGAGCAGAGGAGAGCAGAGCAGAGCGACCTACCAGCACTTTCTGCATCTCTGTCATCACGTGGGTTGTTCAGCTTCTCCAGCAGGTTGGAACACATTTTATTCAGCGTCTGGATCTGTTTCTGTTCGATGATCCAACGATGATGGAGTTAATGTAAAACACACCCAGTTTTTGATATGAAATATGAAAATAAAGGCGTCAAGACGACATGTAACTGACCTGCGCTACATCTGGACCAATACGCGCCGCCTCCGTGCTCAGCTGCTTCTCCTGCTCCTCCACCTCCGGGTCAGGTTTGGTCCGCAGGTAGTCTGGGACAATTTCATGGCTGAACACCGGGACACGCTGCTCTGTGAGGACCTGAAGGGGGAATAACAAGAGAGATGAGAGACAGAAATCCAAATACACAGGAGGACGATGGTGAGAACACACCCACCGTTAGGTCATCGTCTGGCTTCTGGGACAGCACCAGGGGGATGATGACCTGGCTGCGGAACGACGGCGTCTTCTCGTTCTTCAGCATCTTATTGATGGTGTTCAGCTGACCAGACAGGAGACCGAAGTTATCCAGAACATTGGGCCTGAGGGAGATCAACACACACAGCTGCTGTGGTAAAATGTTCTACAATTAAACTAGAAAAAGATTAGGTTGTTCTTCATCCTATGAAGAGAAAGTAAGGTTTAATTTCATTGAAGGTACAATATATACATAATAAACACTTTCTGACTATAAACTCTCCCATAGTTGATGTTGGCCCAGTGATATTCAGCAGCTAAATGATTTCACAGGAAACAGAGGAAATTGACTCTGTTACTCTAGGATGGAACAGAACAGCTGCTGCAGTTTGGAGTCAAATATTTAGTCACCATGTCAGTCGCTCGTATTCGTTCTCCAGCTTGTAGATGAAACTTTGCAGAGCGTTTTTAGTGAGAGCCACCAGGGAGATGAGAGAGTCCACAGAGGCTTCCAACTGCTTCTCCTCGCGTTGCTGAGAAAAACAAGCAGCACAAATACAAAGAACGGTTAGCAACTTAGCCATGTAGCTATGAGCCTCAGAGCTTAGCCTGCTGGGCTAACTACTGTGTTTAAACGTGTGTTAATATGAGCACAATAAACCGTAAGTTGTGCTAAACTAAAACATTTATCTTTCCGATGAATGGTGCATTTCTTCAAGGAGCGTTTGGGACTCAAACTTACCTGCATTGTTGAACTACAAGCTATCCGGTTAAGAGAAATTAAACAGACCGTGTTCTTCTTCTGTGGGAGTTTATGGGAATTTGCATCATATCTGTTGCATTACTGCCATCTTCTGGAAGAGTCGTTCATCACACTTCTATCATATATGAATGTGCTGTATAACTCCAATGATTTTATTTTGTGACAAGCTTACAGGCATACTTCAGTGAAAAAACAACTTCCAGCAGTTTCATGCCGCTCGTAGAGACAATGTTCAACCATACAGCTCACCTTTACTTTAGCACTACAAGGAATCAAGTTTTTAAACGTGATTTTTTTTTTTTTCAAATACACCATCAGATGTTTTCCAAACTATAAGCAGTGTTGTATAGTAACGAAGTAAAAATACTTCACTACTTTACTTAAGTATATTTTGGAGTACTTCATACTTTCCTCGAGTATGAAAATTTTTGGTAACTTTCACTTTTACTTCACTACATTTCCGAACTGAATTGCATACTTTTACTCCGATACATTTTCAATGTGTGGTTTAGTTACTCGTTACTGTGACGGAGGAGCGTCACGAGTTACGACCTAATTAAAGAGTCGCGTTAACACACGCCAACACACACAAACATACACAATCGCTAACTTACGTTTTGTTGCAGTTTAAACTGGCGCGGTTCATCGTGGGTCACACGCGGTGTTCCCGCTTCAGTTCACATTAATCCTTATCTGTCATTTGCAAACATTTTCCCGGCTTTATTTTCAATTAGCTTTATTATTTCCGGATCGTGACGCACCGAGAGAGAGTTGCGCAATGTGGTGACGTCATCAGAACGTACTGAGTGTTGACTGTTTCGTGGATTATTGTATTTTTTGGATTACAAGTTTATTTATTTTTTTCTCTTATTAATTATTTATACCTTGTGGTTTAGGTAAAGCTCCTAATTTTCTTAACTAAATGATGCTGCAGGTTTATCTATTAGCAGGTTTCATTTTGCCTGCACTTGGTTGTGTTCATCATTTTAAGTGTATTTAACAAGTTTACCAAAATATAAAGAATGTCATTCAAACTGCGTTTGCCTTGTTTTACTTTTTACTTGTACTTTTCATTACATTACTTGAGTACATTCATTTTTACAGTACTTTCCATACTTAAGTACAAGACATTTCAGATACTTTAATACTTTAACTCAAGTAACATTTCAGTCAGTGACTTTTACTTTTACTGTTAGGGTTAAACACCAATGAACATAAATTATGCAAACACAGGAAAGACAAGAGAGTTAGATTCTTTCTACTCGCGAGGAGAACAGACAGAGATGTGCCTTCAGTTACAATCTCCTGCCGCTCTGAAGCCACATTTGTCTGCTCCTCTCTTTTTAATGTTTTCAGGATCCCTAATCACAAGGACGCTGCAGCTCTAAAGGAGGGAAAAACACTTGATCACATAGCTACAGCGCTGATAGTCATTTACTATCTAAGTCACAAATTATTCTGCACTAGATAATCTCGTCCCGGACACAGAGTTTAACAGAACATGTAGTTAATCTTCACAGAGATTATAGCAATCCAACAGGTCAACGTAGCAGAAACTCCTAATCAAGAGATGATACTGCAGGAACCTGCTGTCTCTGCTTCCCATCAGTCAGATCTTCTGAAGAAAGGAATCAGAGTGAATCAACAACATAGAAACATTCTTAATTCTACAATGAGGTTAAACAACAAAGACATAAAAGAAAGATAATACGACAAAGTTATATGAGAATAACTAATATTTGATTAATAAAGGCACAATTTCTCCAACATTTACCAAAGTCATATTTTGGAGCGGTACCGATACTTTTACTTGACTCCAAGATTTCAGTACTTTTTACAACACTGACTATAGTTACATTGAATTAGTCTACTTTATGGTTGGAACTTTCAGACGGATTGCTGCTACAACATTTGAATCACTTCAGCCATTGGGTTGAAGGCAATTGATTGCATTTTAATTCCCTTTGAAATAAATAGAGGACAGAGTCGAATAAGTAGTGAGCTCATGCAACACCTCAAGTTGACCAGGTGGTGGCAGTGTGCTGATCTTTTAATGCTAAAACTGGTGTTCACATTACTTCCACAAAGATTACTCAAGTTACAGTAGTAGGTAAATAACTGAAGTGTAAAATATTTCAATGAAAAACTATCTGAAGTAAAAAGAGATATTTGTCACTGAAATGTTTTATTTTGTAAAACATAGACTTTCAGGTAAACAATCAATCACCATTTGACACAGGTTTCCTTCCAATGCTGATGCACTTTTATTAGGCCTCTTTCTTTGACATTACATACTTATGCGGTCGCATGAACATCTCAATCAGTATAGTAGCTTAATCTTCAGGTGGAGTCACATTTTATGGATAGGAAGTTCAGGTCGGTGCAGGAAATAAGCACTGCTGATCTACTGCTTCAGGTTTCACAAAGTAAGTACACAGATTTATACTCTACAACTTTTTTGTGGCACATAATTGTAGAACACCCAAATCTTCAGGCACAGTTCTAGTGTTGCATGTGAACTTTCAGGTTTTAGAAGTGGTTCTCAACGTCTCCCAGTTCCACAACCACAGTCTTCAGCTGGGAGTAGTACTCGATGGTCACCTGGCCGTTCTCTCTGCCGAACCCTGAGGAGATTCAACAGTTTGGGTTCATTCCGGCAACACTTCCCATGTTCTCTCAAAGTTAAATTGAAAGAATTGTTTATGAATGTAGAAACCTCCCAACAAGCTACCTGACATCTTGTATCCTCCAAATGGCATTTCTACAGGACTGTTGTTGTAGTTGTTGATGAAGCAGGTCCCCGCCTCCAGCCGCTCTGCCACACGATGAGCTCGAGAAATATCCCTGCAGGTGGAGGGAGGAGCTTATTTCATGTGGTAAAAGATTAAACCACTTACGTCTAGACTTGAGCTTTATTAACCTACTGCAGTGAAAGGAACAACATGAATAGGCAGTTATAAAATCCAACCTAGAGAAAGCAATAAACTCCTCTTCAAAGGGAAGCAGTGGTGGGTCTTTACTCATTGCTGGTTCAGATAATCCTGCTGGCTGTTGCTCACCTGGTGAAGACTCCAGAGGCCAGTCCATAGGTGGTGTTGTTGGCCCTCTGGATCACCTCATCCTCAGAGTCAAAAGGCAGGACGGACATGACCGGACCAAAGATCTCCTCCTTCACACAGGTCATGTCGTCTCTGCAGTTTTCTGTCAACAGAAGGTGTGTGAACCGTGATTTGACAGAAACCAGTTATCACTATGGCGATGGGTGAAGGAGTCAAACATACCAAGGACACAAGGGGACATAAAATAACCCCCCTTCAGTTTGGGATCAGTGGGGACAAAAGGGTCTCCTCCACAAAGCGCCTTGGCTCCCTGGCAGAACCACAAAGAGAACGATGAGATCTGGAAACTCAGGATCTATGGCTACATTCATACAGCAGCTCTGAATGCTCAATTCTGATTTTTTTTTTTGCTGAAATGTGATTTTTATTTTGGTCGTTCATGCTACTAATTAAATGCAGCCACAATCAGACTCTGTGTGAATGTTGTGATGGAAAATTTTAAGGGTCATGAGTAAATTCAGCTTCAAGATTCTTCTGTAATGCACATGTTGATTGGAGGGTTTTCTGAAGCCGTTTCTCTGAACTCAGTATTGCAATCAAGTTGTTGATTTGTTTCTTGTTGGTCTGATAAAAACCCTCATGACATCCTTGAATGTTTAATTTCCCTTATGAAAACAAAATGCGTATGCTTGCAATTTGTTTTGTATCCCAATAAATTTTCAAATGATGTGAATCAAATGAAACACTTTTTATAAAATTGGATGCTGTGTTCTGCTCGAGGCTTTGGATCATGTGGTGCAACAGAGACGGCTCTAAAAGTTGCATAGCAGTGGCCCTCCAGGACACATGCTGTAAAGCCTTCAAATAAATACTAAGAACATATGTATTATTTTTCTGGTTTTTGAACAGTTTTTTCTTACTCTTTGTTAAAGACAATTTGCACAAGAAAGGCTTAAGATGCCAAAGCGAAGACAAGCATAGAAATCACACAGTAGTACTTTTTACTGAACTAATACTAGATGGATTATAAAAGTTATTCAGCATTGAAAGCTGAAAAAAAAAGAGCACAACAAATAGCAATGCCCTTTTGTAGAGCATCAACAGCAGTTTCTTTAGAAAAGTCTGTTTGGACATGTGGTCAGAACCAGGAGTGGCGGCGTTAGCTAATCTGATTATGAAATCAGATTTCATAATTCTGATTTTTTTCAGAATTGTTTGTTTGATCTGGCTTCTTCTGGTGCAGAATTATGCCACATGTCTCATGTCAACGATGTAAAGTTTGATAAAATGCAACATGACCATTCTGACTGCTGGCGCTTTGAAAACTATCAGGTATGAATTTGATTTAGTTCCACAGATGGAAGCGGCACAGATTGGATTTTTTGGGGGTGAATATGTTGGATTTGGGTTGCATTTACCCGCTGTGTGAACGTAGCCTCATTTTTTAAGTCTCCCAATCCAACTTTGATAATGAACCAACCTCCTTCTTGGCTTGAGTGACAAACCCCAGAGCCTTGTCCAGCTGGGGCTTGCTGATGAGGGCCCCCATACGGGTGCCGTCCAGCAGCGGGTCGCCCACAGAGATGGCCTTGGTTCTCTTCACCACTTCCTCCAGGAACTGTGGCATGATCTCCCTCTGTACAAACACCCTGGTTCCATTGCAGCAAACCTACACATTTCACACACACCTTGTAAGAGCTCACAGAGGTCGCCCTGGTTCAGACGGGCTGAGTGACACGAGCCAATAAGGATGGGATGTCCGTCAGTCTCACCTGGCCCTGGGTCAGGAAGTTGGCCATGAGTGCCCCCCTTATGGCGTTCTCCAGATCACAGTCTTTGAAGATAATGAGGGGAGATTTCCCTCCCAGCTCCAGGGTCACCTGCTTCACCCCCTTGGCAGACATCTCCATCACCTGAGAGGACATGCAGCAGGGATGGAGTCATTCTAACTCATTTAGGTAAATCTAGGTGCTGCTATTCAAAAGAATTGATTGTTTTGTCAACTAGAGCCTCGTTCACAAGGCAAGACTTTTATGCCAATTTTTGTCCAGATCGAACCCCCACCCCTTACAAATATCTTAAGGCCACCCCAGTTATTGTGGTGGCTCTAAAAATGAGCTAAATATATTCCTCTGTGTGGTGTAAATCACTTTGAACTGCCTCGTTGATGAAATGTGCCATACAATTAACCTAGATTATTAAAAGTGACATGGTCCACTCAGATATAAAGTCAGGGATATTCAACAAGTTGAAATGTCTTAGCTTGATATTGCAGTGTGTGTGGTGTTCCTTGGGGACAAACAAACATGGATCCTGTTGAATGTGACGGTTAGCCAATCAGAGGTGAAGGAAACATAAAGGGGAACTCTACATGAAAATGACGAAACTAATGCCATGAGTGACCAGAAGGCCTGGTAGACATCAGAGAGAAGTCTTTGTATTTTGTCTGCGCTACCTTGACCCACAAACTATTGCCATTGCTTCTTGCTTGTCTGCCATGTTTGTTTACTCTGAACTCTTTCCCACCAGAATGTTGTTGAGTGAAACATTCCGATGTTTCAGTCAAACATCAGAAACACCTGTTATCGAGCGATAACCCTGTTATAGCTATAATATTTTATCGTGATGTGTGGATTCTCAAGTTTTGAAAATAGGCTAATAGTTTGATGTGTGAACCAAATGTGCGCATACAACACATTTTTAGCATTTGTACCTTCTTGCCTGTTGGAACACTTCCTGTGAAGGAAACCTTAGCCACCTTGGGGTGGTGGCAGAGCAGAGTGCCAGTCTCTGCTCCACCTTGGACCACACAGAACAGGCCGTCAGGAACTCCTGCCTCTTTGTAGATCTCAGCCATAACCAAAGCAGTCAAAGGAGTCATGGGAGACGGCTTAAACACCATGGCATTACCTAGAAAAACCGTTGTTTTACTCCCATCTCTTTTATTAGTGAGTTCATGTAAAAATGAGAGTTGAAAGTCGTTGCTGTTCACTGACCACAAGCCAGGGCCGGAGCCGACTTGGTGACAGAAATCTGGAAGGGGTAGTTGAATGCCCCGATCCCCACGCACACCCCAAGGGCCTCCCTCCTGGTGTAGGCGAAGGCTCCGCCTGGAAGCTGGATGTGCTGACCTGGAATCACAGCACAAACCCGCGTTCAGACAAACCGAAAGTACGCTTCAATACACAAAGAGACATCGCCGCACCGACCAGTGAGTGTCCCAGCCATGCCAGCGTAGAACTCCATTGTCTGCCAAGCGACGTCCACATCCACCAGGGCTTCGGTGATGCACTTGCCATTGTTGATCACTTCCAGCTTTGCAATTTTCTCCCTCCGCTCCTGTTTGATTGGGAGCAAAAATGCAGAGTCATTACTGGAAAATAAACCAAACTCCTTCATGTGACATAAAATAATCCAACCAGACACAAAAGGAGAATTTTGCACAAATCTAAAGGAGGGAGGGCTTCCTGTTAATGAATAACTAGTGTCACACTGCAGCTTGCAGCAGTCAGCTCCAATTTAAGTTGCACAATAAGGACAGTAAAAGTTGGACAGCTTCAAAGCCGCCTGGCCGGCTCACCCTGATAATGCGGGCAGCCTCAAGCATGACCCGAGCTCTCTCCATGCCAGACATCTTGCTCCATTTCACGTAGGCAGAGTGGGCACTCTGGATGGCTTCCTCCACCTCCTCCGCCCCACAGGGCACCAGCTGGCACAGGACACGGCCTGAGCAAATAGGAAGGCAAATAAGCTACAGACAGCTGGGCTGTACTGATAGATTTTCCCCCATTTCTCTCCCCTAAACAGTAGGGAGAAAATCCTAAAGTCACCACACCCCACAGCCCTGAAGTTAGCATCTTATCTGTAGTTTCAGACTCTAAAGGACTATTTCACAACTTTTGAGTTTCAGATTGATTTTCTATAGTTCGATGCCAGAAAGACCAGTCAAACCTAGAAAGAAAATTTTCACACTGAACAATAAAAAAAAAACATTCTTACGTTTACAAAACTGCACATTTCTATTTGTCCAAATCCCTTCGATTCCTTTACCATTTATTTTGAGGAAAACTTAAATAAATGGTCAGTCTGGTAAACCTGGAAATGATTGTCCCTAAACTAAATAAAGTGTCTCTAATAAATTTCCTATGTGTGAACGTTCATTTTATTTGCAAAGCTTCCGCAGTAAAATTTATCTTATTTGGTACTTCGCCAACTAGAATAAAGGACTCGCTGATTACAAACTGGATTTCTCATATGTAAAGTTATGATTTAGCGCATAGATTCAGTGAATGAAATTCAGAATTTTTAAATTTATTAAAGCCAAGGTAGAATATGGGAGAAAAATGAAATGGGACAGTCTAATTCTGTTGCCTGACAGAAAACAGAAGTGTTTGAACACCTGACTGTTCTTTTATTTTGTGTTCCACCTGTTGAACTTAAAAGTTGTCATAGAAACCCTAACCCTAGCCATCAGAGCCATTACTCCCTGCCGCCCCCTCCCACATATATCATAACCTCGCAGTCACACATACATATCCCCCACCCCGACACAGCCATATTGTTCTGCACTTTGCACTATCACATCATCTGCACTTTGCCATAATTGGACCTGCTGCTTCTTCTTTGGTGTGGTTGAGTGCCTTTAGTTAATTTTAGTTGTATATATTGTTATTATTATTATTGTGTGTCTTATTATTATTGTGTGTCTTATTATTGTGTGTTTGTTTATTTTATTTATTGTATATATTTGACTTTTTGCACGGGAGTTGCAATAGAAATTTCGTTGAATCCTGTTCAATGACAATAAATGCTATCTATCTATCTATCTATGATTCAGCATCATATTTCAGAAGCGCTGCGCTCCTGAGAGGGACAGCTCTGCAAGCTACGGTGACAGCATCTAAATCCTCCTTTCTCCTCTCCCTTTATTTATCCTTTCTTCTTTCCTGTCTCTTCCTCCCGGTTTGCTCTCCGTATTTTTCATCCTGGCAAGAGCATGCTCACTCCTAAGGACCTGACTTGAGAAGGACCTGACTTTTCGCTCTTTTTTTTTATGTACCTCTTTCCTGCCTTTTTTCACCTGTTCATATAGCAGAGAAATGTTAAGACAATTCTAAGAGCCCGTGACCGACACGGGGCCTGGGGCCCTCCACAATTTATTTTTTATTTTTTTAAATGGGGCCCTGTCAATTACAAAATTAATCATATTGTGTTTTCCAAGATTGTTTTTAGCAGTAACAATTAAATGTTCCCACTCCCAGACCAAAAACACACACATCCATATTTGCCCTGAACTCTCCTGGATCTCCATGAAATGGTTCTTTCCTGCTTGGGGCATGCGACTCAGCAGCAGTCAGTAGAAGACAAGAACGACTGGCAGTTATTGTGCTCCTGACCTGCCCTCTCCTAAGTGAAATTAAAGCTGAAGTAAGTAACTTTTAGAATTTTATTTTTTTTATTTTCACATATTTGTTAAAACTGTCATTATGTTGTGACGTATGACATGAGAGATCATTTATGAAAAATCTGTTTCCTCTGCTTTCTCCCAGTGTTATCTAGAAACAACCAATCAGAGGCAGGAGCGTTTTAGTGCTGTCAATCACAATCTTATGTGGTGCCAGTTATTGATATTGAACCACAGAAAGCAAGTTGCAAGCCTTTAAAATTGTGACACTTTTTATGGGTCAGAAAGACTCAAAAGATTTTAACAGCAGCTGAGCAGGGGGCCCAATCTAAATTTTTGTCACGGGGCCCAAGACTCCCAGTGGCTCCACTACCCTACCCTTTATACAAACTGTGCATTAAATACATCTTAAATGAATGCGCACAAATGGCTCTGTTGTTGAAATTGTGTTTTAATTATCTTTAAAACAAGGATTATCTTTGGATTATTCTTGAATAATCCAAATATTATTGAACATTATTATTAATGCAAAGATAAAGGATTATCTTTATGTAAAAAATAGTCCGTTATGTAAGCAATGCACCTCCTCTTTATTCCAGGAATCTCGAAGTCTGAGATAAAAAAGCCCTTAGAAGTCTGATAATATAGTTATATTATGCGGTTGACGATTTGCAAACAGATGCGAAATAGCATTACAAATCAGAAGCCAAACCAGACTAAACCTCTCTGGATTGTGCTGTTGTTTTAACATGCATTACCACCAGAACAAACTTTTAACATGCATTACCAGTTGCAGGCTCGAAAACGGGCTCGGCGTTTTTCTCCTCTCTGGGCTTCACCCGTTTTCCAGCCCAGAAGTTCAGAGGCTCTGTAACCAGCAGGGTTCCAGTGGAGGCTCCGGAGATGGTGTCGAGGATTGACTGCGCCATTTTCACACAGTTTGTACCTGAAAGTTTCAGAAAACATCTCCGTTACGTAATATTAGGCTGAGAAGGCAGAGAGCTAACAGAGCATATAAGCTAGCTTAGTCACAGAACGTGACGCCAGGACGGAGCGCACGCGCTGTTGTTGTTGCTGATAAAAGCTCTTGTAACTTTTTAGAGAAGTAAACTGTACCGTCAGTGTTCTGCACAGAGGAGCTGCAAGATGGACGTCTGGTCAGAGGGGAAGGAGGATTTTTCGGCCCTTTTAAGCAGTCAGGACACACCTCTTTTCACAGAAACGGCACCCCGCTGCGGCTGAGCAGAAACAGGCGGACTTTAAACAAATAACTCCGACAAAGATTAATAAAGCAGCTGAAGCCGAGCCTGTCATTTCTACTGCATAACGCAAGCGCGTGGACAGAAATATGGTTTCACAAAGACACCTCACTGTTTATGGACACCAGGAAAAAACAGCATTTTTAAAGATATTTTTCTAAACTGAGTGTAAAACAATACAATGCAAATTAGTGAGGAGAATTTCAAAAGGACCCCGAGATAAAGAACTTTACAAGATTGTAAAACCAGCTGGTCTGTCTCCAAGGATACAGCCTGCATGATAGCACAGTATGATTGTATTCGTAATATACAGTATAATGTGTTTTATGAAAACAAACAGCTACAATATAAAAAAAGAAAACATCTTCATTAGTAGGATTTTGCTAATCAGAGAACAATGAAAATGATATGATCCATAATTAATTCAATCTAACCTCAGGCAAAAACACCCAGACACTACTATCATTTTGAAAAAGTAATGCAAAACAGAAAATATGCATTATGAAATAAAACACACACAGATGAGACTAAAGTATAAATGTTTGGTCATTAATACACACAGTTCATAATCAAGCACAGCATATCAGGACAAACATCACAGTTGGAAGGTGAATGATGTTAGTGTAACTGATGTGTGTGGGCTGCATGTGGGGTTTGTGTTTTATGTTCTGTTAAGGAAAACACTGAACAGATAGATGCAGTGCTGGTGTTTACCTTCACTATCTTTCTTGTAGAACAGCAACTGATACAAGTTACTGTATCAACTTGATAAAAAAAACAACTTGATACATTTTCTTTATCAAGCTCCTCTGATAAAGCTCAAAGGAGCTTTATCCTCCTTTGATAAAGGAGGATAAAGCTTTATCAAGCTCCTCTGATAAAGAACATGTAAGAACTTCTTTTTCTGCCATGGGTGTTTTAAAGAAATCATTTCAGGGGGAACGTACTGGTCCAAATAGAAAATTATTTTTCTTTGAATATGACTGAAAATTCCAAAGTCTGAGATAAAAGTTGAAACAACATTTTGGACATGTTCACCTTGTCATTCACATCTAAACGGGATGCAAAATAAAGAAAGCAGAGAAATATGACATAATCGTAAAAATTTTATTAATATGCAATTTACTCAAAATAGAGATGATGACATTCAATAATACTGAGAGGCGTTCAGATGTTATTGTGTCAACAAAAGATTAAAATCTCAGACCGGTCCGTGTGGTGAGGTGAACACGGTGTGAGCTGAACTTTTCTATTTTCTCCTCTACTTTTAAGTTAAATATTACAAAACACAACAAATAATCAAACAACATAGTAGCTCCAACAGGCAAGACATTCACTCCAGCACAAACAGTTCCATCAATGCTCTGATGGGGTCGCCATGGTGACTTGACACTTAGGAAAACTTGGCCGCTTGGGGCGGAGGTCCCAGGAACCCCCCTGCCTGCTTGGTGGCGGCTCTGGAGGGGGCAAGTCCAAGCATTTTCTGAATGTTCTGGACGGAGGACAGACAGAAAAATCTATTTAGAAGCAGTGGAGTTTCTTTTCACCGTCATAACTTCACTGGTTTACTCAGGGTCAAAGGTTGAAATAAATGAATATTGACTTGAAGATGGGGGTCAAAGGACGTATGAGGCTGATGTAGAGATGAACTCTGTTAAACTCACATCAGCTCCTTCTTGATGATACAACACCGTCACTGATCCAGGTGTTTTCAGACAGTCTGAAAACACTTCATCCACAGTCATATCATGACCAAGCGCTTTAACGATGAGACCAATCCCGTTCGGGGTCGCAACATTTTCAGATTTGGTTTTTATGTCTTGAAACATGTGTTAAGAAAACTGTGATCAGTTTTCTTGTTCAGCAAGAAAACTGATCACAGTTTTCTTGCTGAACAACAATCTTGAAAAAGCCGATTTTGGCTGATGCCAATTTTATCCTTTTGAAATGTCTCCAAATATAGTGACAGAGTTGGCAACAGTGTGGTGTTGTAAATATTGATGCAATATCAGTATTGGATATCGACATTGGGCCAGATTTTCACATCAGAGCATCCCTGGTGATTCGTGTTGTTTTGTCACACCTGTCCCTGTGCTGATCCACTAATATAAAGTCACAGGATCAATTTGTGCCATGACAACCACTCAGTAAGCAACAGAATATCTTTAAAGGTAAGAAAGTGTTTTTCTCAGGTAATTAACACAATAATTACCTGTCTGATAGACATGGTGCAGAGGATGTAGAGGAAGATGAAGGAGCAGTCAGTGTAGTCTTCGCCCAGTAGGTTGCGGTGCGACAGCCCCTGAATGTAAGACAGCGGCACAAACGGCAGCTTGGCCACAACCCTTCCATCAAAACTGCCAAGAAGAAAAACAACAAGAAGTTTGAGTTTGTTTACTGGACTTAATTAGAAAACTTTTATATCGTTTCATTTCTAAGTAGTCCGTTTTGATCAACAGTGGAGCTTACATGGAGTTGAACATGCCCATCAAAGCTGTGAAGCAGAAGCCAATTGCGAACATGGACTTCATGCGCACCTAGGAACAAGCACACCAATGAAAAACAATATTTGACTAAAACTACAGAATCCATGTTGAAGTATTATTCGATAAGACAAGGACAGGTTGGATGTCATAGGCCTCACCATGGACAGGTCTCTGTTGTTGTTCTTCAGCTTCTCTTCCTGTCTTTCTGTAACAGAACACAGTTTATTTTAGAGCTACATTTTGTGATACGCCATCACATAATGTAATGATAAGGTAGAGTGTCTTAGGTTTTCCATATCATGTAAAGCACTTAAATTGCATGTAGAGAGCGATGGGAACATAGTTGTAGTTACAGCAAACCGATGCCATTTGTGAGCTGATTCCCATGACAACTCATTGGCTTCTTACCAATTTTCTTCTTCTGCTGACGTCCCGCAGACTCAGTGATGGTTTCTTTTTTCTTTTCAACTGACAGCAGAGAAACAAGAGTAAAGAACAACAGTAAAGAACCATCTATAGATGCAAATCTAGTCACCTGATGGAGACCCGTTCTGGCGCACTTACGCTTTTTGCTTTGTTTTTCCACCTCAGCCTTTAGCCTCTTGTACTTTTCAGTTCGATATACTAAAACCCAGGTGATCCCTGCAAACAGAGCAGAATAAGTACAAATGTCACAAACTGTTTTCTCTTTATTAAAATAAATGATCACTGTAGATATCTACTTTATCACATACATATTTATAAGGCTTCTTCTAGTTCACTAAGCCTTTGTCTGGTGTTTTGAACTGATCTCAATGTCTAACGAATCGATATCTTGCACAGATTTCTGGCTATTCCTCAAAATATAAAAATAATTTACATTTTATTCCGATGTTGATACACATATTATCAACATCGCATATTATGTTGATGTCCACTTTTTCCAGTTTCCAGTTTGATTTACTGTAGATTTCAATTTCATCTACTGGTCCTATATCTGGCTTGTGACCCATGTAAAGAGGCCTAGTCACAGGTTTGAGTCTGGCCTGTTGACCTTTTCAGCATGTCTGTCACAATCCATGTTCCTTTTAATTTACTTTCCAACAAAGACCAAACAACAACAAAGAACAATCACTCCCATTACTGTTTTGTTTTGTTTGGTTTTTGGTTTTTTGTGGGTACCTGAGTACTTCTCATTCTCACTCTTTGCACGGATAATTTCCAATAGAGCAAATGAAGATTACTATTCCGTCATTAATATCTATATGAACTGTGGTTGTTAATCGGTCTTTAACCAGAAGGGGTGCTGTGTCCACATAAATCCTTCAAAAACCCGATTTGCTAGACAAGCTGCTGAAAGAACTCTACAAAAGATGAATGGAGTCATGCCTGCACTTATCGGTAAGCCACTAAAGACTGAGTAGAAGCCATATTTAACAAACTATCAACACAGTCAAATACATGTCGAAGCATCAAAAAATTATATTTGCTAAAAGCTCTGTGAGACTTTTGTTTTGAAATACCAACCGGAACCACAAGATGTTAGCCATTAGCCTTCTCGGCTAGTTTAAATTGAAGCCTCACTACTGACTGTAGGTCCAGAAAACAGTAGAAATGACTTGTCACACCAAGGCTAATATCAAGATATGTATCTTACAGGAACGCTACATATTAGTACACGGCCGTGTTTCCGAACCCCGTTAAACGCGGCAGCTTTCTTAAAGAGGATTTCCACCCACCTTCTGCTAACAGCGCCGTACAGACAGAAATAAAGACGATCAGAATGGTGTCTGCAAACATGGTACTCATAGTGGTTTTCCGGCTGACGGAGCCGCTTCACAAAACAAAGGCCAGACACAAGTTAAACCCTGAGCGGCTCAGCTCCTTCTCTCCACGGAGCTTCATAGAGCTCTGTCAGCATTACGCAGAGGTCATCCAGCTGGGAAACACTTCCGGTTTATTCACGTTTACAAACACAATACAGAAAACCTTTTCGACCAAGAACTTGTCTATTTTCATTAATAATATTATGTTACAGAGTAACAAAGTAGTGCATACTTGTGAAATAGAAAGACAATGGGAATTCTTAAATTATTTATATATATATATATATATATATATATATATATATATATATATATATATATATATATATATATAATGATCTAAAAGGCAAGGCAAGCACTTCAGTCCTCTGCACTTTGAGGAAGGATTAAAGGATTAAAAGTGATTTTTTTTTTATCATTCAGTTGCTACTGATTACTGTCCATTAGTTTTGAGACAAACTAATTGCCACAACCATGCTTTACAGTGGGTGTAATTTTTTTGTGATGTGCTGTGTAGTTTTGTTGAAAAACCTACCTTTAAAAATTGCAGCACAATTTTTCACATTTGGTCTCATCAGAACAAAACAACAAAAGATCTCATTAATTGGGGTCTGCCTTTACAGTTTTTGTGTATCTTTTAGGAGTGATTGGGCTGTGTTTCTCGAATATCTTTAGCAGATCTTATTCCTCAGATCTGAATATTTCTAACAGGACACTTTGCTCCCAGAAAGTAAAGTTTACTGGTGGCTCCTGGAGGTTTGAAAAAGTTGAATGGGAGAAAGATCTGATCGTTATCAAGCTCCTCACCAGTCTGCATTTAAGACCAAAACTTTCCTTTTTGGGAAAGTTTGGAGTGGTTATCCTTTACTGTAGCCATAGGCTCAGACTGCATGTTGACAACTCTGCTATATCCTACTACTCTCCAAATTTGCAGTGTTTGCAGATTGTCTCTTCATAGAGTTTACTGGTTGAGCTCGGCACCTGGAGGGTTGTTGCTGGAGGTTTCTGCAATCAGTGTCTCTGTGGGGTCTGCTGGGGTTTCTACAACCATTTTAACAAACCAGTTTGAACAATTTACACTGAACTTGTTGATAGCAGGATCAAGTGGGAATGTATTGACCTCACTAGGAGTCGTCTCGAGGCACTTTTGTTTCCGTAAAGTGTCTCGATCTAAATAAACCGAATTGAACTCCCTCTCATTTCCTGTGATCTGACGTCACTATCCGCCTCCTCACCGTCACCATGATGAAATAGGAGGAGCGCGCGCGCACACACCGGCATGCACAGACCGCGTCGGCCGGCAGATGAAGCATGCCGACAGACAGCGAGACAAAGCCGGGTGACCCGGGCCAGCGTGACGGGCACCGGCAGCCGTTCCTGATCGGTGTGGCCGGCGGCACGGCCAGCGGCAAGGTTGGCAATTCAATCACAACAGCCGAACGTGTTCTTTGTTGAAATCATTGTCTTACGTTGTGATCGATTCTTATTTTTTTTGTTTGCTTGGTTCCTTTAATTATGTTTTTCTACCATTTGTATGCTGTTGCTTGACTAGTAACATAGAAGGGTAATTTGCTAGTATATATACATATATATACATATATATATAAAACATATGAACAAAGAGAATGAGCAGATTTCAGTTTATCAGCAGCAGCTGTGCAGAGGCTGCAGATTCAGTCAAATCAGAATAAAGTACAACATATTTCTCCAGGGAGCAAAATGTGTTACTTTAGAATAAAATGGAGGGATTTTGTTGCAGGGTCATGTATTCCTTCTTCTTGTTTCTCATGCACTGTTTCTGTTCTTCCTCCTCATATCATTGATCAGGTTTATTCCTAAAGTCTACAGAAGGTTGAAGCTTACAAATCTTTCAGTGTCCATAGAGAAGAAAAAGCTGCTTTGGTGCATGGCTATGTTGCAGAAAAAAAAGCTTGTGGATTTTATTTTATTGC
The DNA here is from genome assembly GCA_911649635.1 of Poeciliopsis gracilis. Classification (NCBI taxonomy): domain Eukaryota; kingdom Metazoa; phylum Chordata; class Actinopteri; order Cyprinodontiformes; family Poeciliidae; genus Poeciliopsis; species Poeciliopsis gracilis. The sequence continues at coordinate 5,753,069 of CAJVRI010000799.1, forward strand.
CTTGTTAACTTCAATAAGCTGAAGTTGTAGTTGATTCCATGGGCAGAACTTTATTTGTGGTTGTTGGTGGTTTCTGTTTCCTGATGTCATGCGCCACTGTCTGAGAGTAAAACCGTTCACAGAAACACCTGTTTTCCCAGCCATGTGATCCAGATGGGGGTTAAACTGTATTTCTTCTTATTTTGTTTTTCTGTGAGCTGCAAAGACAGCTAGTCACATTTTATGTCAACTATGGATTTATTTAATGCTTGTTTGGATACATTTATGTATTTTGTGCACTATAAGCCAAAAGTGTACTATTCTCCCCTCTCTCCCATATTGCAATATCAACAGGTTTTACTTTATTTTAAAGCTTTGTTGACATTAAGGGTAAAGAAAGTGTTGTTTTTTATAACCTGCTAATGTGTAAAGTTTCATAATTCTTGACAAAAAAAATTTTTATATTACAGGAGAGGGTGTAGTACAGACAGGGTGATTGTAATGCAGTATGAAAGTTGTGGGTTGGATTCCAGCGTCCTCCTGTCACATGCCAATGTGCCGAACAGCACATTGGCATTTCAGAAAACATTGGCACATGTCAGAAAACTCAGAATCCACTCCATGACTCTGATAATTCTGCTCAGTGTTTATGTTCTCTTTTGGCCAGTCATCGGTGTGCAACAAAATCATGGAGCTGCTGGGCCAGAACGAGATCGACCACCACCAGCGCCAAGTGGCCATCCTCAGTCAGGACAGCTTCTACAAGGTCCTGACCCCAGAGCACAAGGCCAAGGCACTCAAGGGCCAGTTCAACTTTGACCACCCAGGTATTGCAGTGGTCTTCACCTCTTCATTTAGGAAGGATTTGAAAGTTTTTCACCCTAAGAGATGGCTTATTGAACTTCAGCTGTTTGAGAAGTTATGTTTTTACTGTTTTGTTCTTTCTTTCGGTCTAGATGCATTTGATAATGACCTTATAATTGAGACCCTGTGGGACATCAAGGAAGGAAAAACGGTCCACATTCCTGTTTATGACTTTGTCTCCCATTCCAGGTACGTCTTTTCTTGACCTTACAATCCTATAACTCTGAAGAATAATGATAGCTTTTGTGAACTCGGGTATAGTGAGACATAACTATGTCCACATAAGGTCCATACGAGACATAAGGACCTCAGGTCCTATATGATCTCATATGGAGACCTTATGTCTCATATGAACATAGCAAGAAATAGCAGAAATGGGTTTAGTGCTTTGTGTTTGCTCTCTGTCCATCAGGAAGGAAGAGACGGTGACGGTATACCCTGCCGATGTGGTGCTGTTTGAAGGCATCTTGATGTTCTACTCTCAGGAGATTCGAGACCTTTTCCAAATGAAACTGTTTGTGGATACGGACGCAGACACACGTCTGTCGCGCAGAGGTGTTGTCATGTTCTTAAAGTGAAAAGATGCTTAACTAAAGGTGCTTGGGCTGTTTTTGTAATGTTTGTGGAGGCCCACAATTAGAAAGCAGAGGACAAACTGGCCTTATCCCAGAAAATACACTTACTGGCCTCTAGTACCAATTTGAACTGCGTTTGCTTTCAGAACTTCCTTATATCTTCTTGTCTAGGTTCAAGAAGGTGTATCATACAGTTGCTGCAAATATGTCTCAGTTTCCTGTTTGTAGTTGTTTGGCATGCCGTCTGGTGAGGTCTTATGCTACCATGACCTTTTTTAGACTTGAATGTGTTATATTATCAGAAATAGTATTCTGCTCAGCCAGTCTGCCTATTCTCCTCTGACATCAGCAATGCGTTTGTACCCACATATCGCCCTCTGGACATTTCTTTTCTTCAAATTGGATCTTGGAAGTTTGGAGCAAGCACTTCTTTTGTTTTTTTTTCTTCTTTGTCGCTTATTAAAAGTGTCACTCAAAGACTTTCTTGTCCAGATGGTTAGAAGTTCTGGAATTGTGAACCGTTACCAGTGTTTGTAACAGAGAACACAACACTTGGTACATATACTTTGGTGCTTCTGGTTTTTGAAGTTTGTAGACACAGCAGATCCAGGTTTAATTAGAAGTAACAGTTCTAAATGTGAACCGGAGTGTGTCCTGCAAGATTTAGTTATATCTGGAACATTCTCAAATTGTGTCATGTTGTAGCTGTTTAGGAGTTTAAAAGTTGCATAGGTAGTGGTCACTGGATTGTACAATGCTTTGTATCAATCTGCAAGAGAAATCTTTCCAATAACACATCGTGGATGGACATAGTTACTCATAGCGACTGTATTTATGCTAATGTTTTGCTGGAAAATTACCTTTATTTCTAAAATTTCAAGGCCTAGAGGTTTATTTAAGCACAGCCATGACCAGGAGCATGGATTTATGATGATTTATGCAAGTCCTCATATTGTCATTTTGGTGTTTTGCACTGGATATTTTGTGAAGCTAAGTATTCCTGAAAGCAGCTTTGTGGAAAATCTTCTGTCTGTTTTTTCTGTCAGTGCTGAGGGACATTAGTGAACGCGGCAGGGACCTGGAGAGCATTCTAGCTCAGTACATGAACTTTGTGAAGCCTGCTTTTGAGGAGTTCTGCCTGCCAGTGAGTGTGCATTCTGCTCCTGCCGTTTGCATTTGATGACCATGAGTCTACAAACTTCCTCCCTTCTGTTTCTCCCCTTCCTGTTCAGACCAAGAAGTACGCTGATGTGATAATTCCTAGAGGAGTTGATAACACCGGTGAGTACTTTGACTGCGTTTTACCAAGAACTTGGATTCACTAGACTCAACAGGGTTATCTTGAGGGATGCAGCTGTGTTTACTGTTTATCTCTGAGCTCACATTTTTTTTTGTCTCTGGGAGCTAAAGAAGCAAGATTAGGGACAGAACAGCATTGTCTGGGCTGAGAAAAAGGGAATCTGAAACTCAACAGGTGAAGACAACAGGATTTCTAACTTTCAGTCTGAATGAATTTGACCAACTTGAACCTGTTATTCTCCACATACAACTGGAGAATAACAGTTTGATGAAGAAATACTGTACCTTCCAAAGTTTTCATAGGCCTGAACATTTGTTCTCAATCCCTCAAGTTTCAACTGCAAACTTTAATGGCGACAGCCAGTGACATGCACCTCTTGTCTTTTTCTCTGACCACAGTTGCCATTAACCTGATTGTCCAGCACATCCAGGACATCCTGAATGGCGGCCTGACCAAACGTCCCAATGGGTGGATAAATGGATACGGGTTTATGAAACAGCAGCAGCCCAGCGTGGAGTCCAGCAGCCGGCCCCACTGACCTGAAAAGTGCTCTTCTTCTTCTTCGTCAGTGCTGAGGATCACCAGTTAGAAACTGTAAACATCTTCCAGCGGTCTGATTCTCCTCTGACTGAAGACATTTGTATATATAGAAAATTTGATTCAAGCTTTTTTTTCTGATTCCAGTTTCCTCGTTTAGTGTTGAACTTCATGATCCAATTTCAGTTTGATTCAGGGCCAGAGCTGCTTGCCTTTACAACAAAAACACACTTGAATGTGATGTAAAATCAGAAATGGTGTTCTGCTCAACCAGTCTAACTATTCTTCTGATATCAGCAACACATTTTCACCCAATGTCCTCTGAACATTTCCTTCTTTCATATTGGTTCTCAGATGTTTGAAGCAAACACTTGTTTTTTTTTGTCTCTTATTGTTGTCTTTCTTCACTTGAAGCTTTCTGGGCAACAAATATGTTCATATATGCAAGTTAAAGTTGAAATAAGTTGGTTTTATTCTTGCATTTGTTTTGCTTTATCTGTTAAAATGAATTTTGAGACAAGTTTAAGAAACCAGTTTCCCTCTTGGGTCCTCTGATTTAACTGGGACCATTGTGTCTGAAACACAGATGGTTTTTGTCTTTACTTTATGAACCAGCTGCAGATGTTTAGTTCAAAATGATCTGGACTCATTCGCAAATAATCAGAGTAATTCATTTGCTTCCATATTCTGATGCAGACAGATTACTTTTTTTTTTTTTTATGAAAAGGTACACTAACGGGTAGTCATTAAGTTTAATATGTCTGATGTGGAAAGTTGCTGTAAATTTTCTTATACATTTTTGTACAGAACATTTTCTAATCTTCTCAGGTACTCTGCTGTTTTTTCTCTTCAGGTTAGTTTTGTTTTACTGTTGAACTGAGTAAAATGTCACCTGTTATTGAAGCTCTCACTTTTTCACAAACATTACAGTTGAACTCACTTGGACTAAGTTGCAGTAATCTGTCATATTAAGTTATTTTCGTTATTGAGAATGCTTGAAAAACTATGAAACGTACAGAAAATGGGTTGACTCCAAGTCTCTTTCTTTTTTATAATTCTTGTTTGAATAGCTAAAGGAAATGTTTGCTTTATGGGGTAACTATTCCTGACAGAAATAGATTTCGAGCTTCTTTATGGTCTGAATTGGAAAGTCTGATTTAGACCAACACTTCCTCTCCATTATTTTTCCTCTAACTTTTTGCATAAAAGTGAAATATATGCTGCAAGTTCTTTGACTATGTTGACGTTACAAGATTGTTTCTCTTTTATTTATCAAAACATGTCAAACATTTATCTAATTTCAGTTTATTCTTAATTTTTTATTGAACTAAAACAACTGGTGAAAAATGAGTTCTTCTGATTTTCAACATTTTACTGCGGCCAGGTTCAGAGAAAAACCATATTATGAGTAAGAAAGTTCTGACAGTTGTCTTTAGAATAAACTGCTATATACGAGAAGTTATAACATGACCAGAATAATGTCATAATATTAGAAAAGCTAAGTATTCATTTTTAAAAATTAAGAAAAGGAATGTTCAGTTTATTTAGCAAATAAGGAAATTATTTAATCTTTTAACACATCAGCATCAAATGATCAATAGCAGGACTTTGAAACATTAGTGCAAGCGACAGTGTTGCCAAGCTGGTCACATAAGATCTTGATGACTATTGATTTTTTTTTCTCAATAAAAACTTTTTCTCACAATATTACAGCTTTCTCTTGTGACATTGTGTCTTTATTCTATTTCCACTATGACTTTATTCTTAAAATTATATGAAAAATAGGTAAGTCTGGCCGTAATAATCTGCGGATTGAATTTGATTTGATTTGGCAACTTAGGAAAAAAAAAAAATCAGTTGATTCCGATCTCTGTATCTTTACAGATACCAGCATACATGTTTTTATTTGTGTCAATACAGTGGAAGTGTATTTTGAGCTGAATATGTTGAAACAACTCACTTGTGATCACATCTTTACCAGATCATATGAAACAAAAGATTACATAAGTTCCCACTTTTCAGGAGACATTGATCTCTAAAGTCCATTGATTTTGACATGGTTTTTTCTAAGCCTGTATCTTTGAAGGACAATGTGTTGATTTTTTTCTAGAGACGGTAGCATATAAAAAGAGAAAATAACTTGTCGGATTTTTACAGAAAATGAAGGAATTTCAAGGTGATGCGTCAGAGTTTATGTCCATAAACTTTCCTGGTTTTTATGAACTACAAAAGGTGCAACAAAATAATCAGATATTAGTTGACCAAGAGAAAATCGACAGATTCTGGTCTCTAGCTGATTGTTGAGTGCATTGAGGTCTTCCTAAATTATTAAAATGCTATAAAGAACTTAGCTTGTCCTTTGAGCAGTTAACACTACCAAACTACAGCATCAGAACTGTCCACCAGGTCTGAAAAGTTCCTGCAGGTCATTTCTCTCCTTTCTGAAACATTATTCCCTGACTGCGGAGTTCTGACTGAAGAGGCCGCGGTACAGTTCGCTGCGGGCCTCGTCACTCATAGAGCTGTGGTCCACAGGGGCCATGAAGTTCACCAGCTTGCTGTGGACCTGAAATCGCACCTTGCGCCCCTTGCTGGCTTTGGTGTCCACCTTCTTCTTGATCTTGCTGCGGAGCTTCTGGATGGCCAACCACTGCCTGCCCATGGCCACCTGGTCGTTGGGATCCGTGGCACTCGTCTTGCGCTCGATGAGTTCCCTCAGCAGCTGGTGGTAGAAGTCGTCATCGTCGAATACGTCCTCGTCCAGATCTTTCAGGTGCGTGTTTAACTTCGGCTGTTGTTCGGCGACCTCTTCCTCCTCCGGGATTTTTTTGAGGATCTCGGCAGAGGCTTCTCTCTTGCCGAGGACTCTGTACTCGGAGCGCCTGGTCTGGGTGCGCCGCAGCAGCCTCTCTTTGTCCATCAGCACCTGCTCCACCTGGGTCAGAATGTTCCTTTCAAATGCTCCGAAACCTTTGTTGCTCTTGCCCGTGGTCAGGCGGGTTTTGTCGTGCCACTTCTGCAGCGTGGCGTTGCGGTAGGGCTCGAAAGCTGTAAAACGTTTGGCCATGAAGTCGGGGTATTCTGCCATGTCCAGCTTCCTTTTGGGCGCTCCAAAGTCCGCCGATGACCTCTGCTCCTCTTTATCACCATCGCTGTTTAGCTTCTCGTCATCCTTGCTCCCAGCTGGAGGCTTCCCCATGGCAATGGGGCGTGTGTCTGGGCTCTGGTACAGCAGCTGGTCATGCAGCTCCAGCAGGGACCTCTGGAGAGCCTTCAGGGCCTTGTGGGTGTTCTTCAAAACCCTGGCGTACTCAGGCCCACCTCTCCTCTTGAACTCTGGGAACGCAGGCGGCTGAGGCAGCTGGTTGGCCGTCACCAGGGCTTTCTGGAGTTTGATCCGGCTCTCAAGCAGCTGGTCCCAGAGAGCCAGCTGATTCTTCACTGCCCTGCCTTTCTCTACCTCCTCGTCCAGTTTGTCTTTAGAAAACGTGTGGACAGCGTCTCCTTCCTGCTCCTCTTCCATCTCTTCGTCCTCAGAGCCTTCGTCCTCATCACTGCCTTCAGACTCCTCACCGCTGCCATCATCTTCACCATCTTCACTCATCCCCAGATCATCCATGCCCTCCGTCATTTTATAAAAGTCCACTTCTTCAGGAAAAGTGACGTCAGAGTCCTTTCCCTGTAGTGTCACTTTAGCAGCTAGTTTTGAATATCTACTCAAATATTCCAGCTGTTCTTCATCATCATCATCGTCGTCATCATCATCACCATCCTCTTCCTCTATAGAACCCTCTTCATCATCATCATCTTCCTTATCTGATTCTCCAATGTCCATGAGCAGCTCTTTACGGGACACTGGCTTCCCCTCATACCTTCTGTCCGTGTCCAGCAGCAAGGAGTTGCGTTTCCGGAGAGAACTGACCCTGACCCCAACATCTTCCTCGTCGTCCTCGTCGAACCTCTCGACCACACGGGCTTTGGTTGCTTCGTCTGCATCGTCCTCTGGATCCGCAAACTTAGGCAACGGATTCAACAGGTCCTCCAGCTCCTGGGAGAACGAGCCCGCCATGATACAAAGTTCATATGTTTGCACGTGCGGAGCGGATCCGGATGAGACCACAATGCGTCTGACGTTAGTAACATGCGACGAAACCGAGAAGCACAAGTATATAAACCCTGCGACTTGTCTCTCAGGGAACATTTAAGCCGCGTTCAACGACCCCTATTATTTTAATGATTTAGTTAACAATTGCTCTGAATATTTACTTATTTGAACAATATCGTATTTATACAATAAAACCAATAATAATAAGGCACTTTTTTTTAGTACTTTTGTCAAAGTCAAAATTTTAAATACAGTAAGACTGCTATGCCTTTAAAGTATTTGAGACATTTGATATCACATCTTTGGAATATGTGTCTTTTATATTAGTATATGTAAGTTTCTGGTTTAAACTGTATCAGCCAGTTGATTTAAGTACGAACCTTGCTAATATTATAGTTTAGGAATCACCTTCAAGACAAGACTCCGGAGTGTAAATGCACCTTAGAAATGTCTCCACTGCGCATGTCTACGTTATCGTCGAAGCTTGCGGGTGCGAGCTACGCTTGCTAGCCAGATTTGTTTCTGAATCTTCGTCATAAATAGCATAATTTAGGGTTTAAATATGTCAACAAGTGACTTTTATTTGAGGTATTATGTGGGACACAAGGGGAAGTTTGGACACGAGTTCCTGGAATTTGAATTCAGACCTGACGGTGGGTGTTGTTTGGCGGTAAAATTTAGGGCTATAGCTTCCTCTGGTGAAGCTAACATTGTTAGCAACAGGGGTTGAGCAGGCCGCAGCGGATTCACAGCGAGCTGAGAGTGCAAGATGTATTCTGTAGATTACCATGTGACCACAAACCCTACTAATCAGCATTTAGGGTGTTGTACTGACTCTGTGGATATTTAAAATGAAATCAGTAACAATGAACTGTTTTTATTTTAAAGCGTAAAAGCCATGTGCCGTTTAGGTTCGTGGCTCGTCCTCATGTGTAGCTCATTCATTATATGTTATTTTAATGGAAATCTTTTCTTAAAGGTAAGCTGAGGTACGCAAACAACAGCAACTACAAGAATGACGTCATGATAAGAAAAGAGGTAATTTATGGTCAATTTCTGCTGATTATTTTTCACGTAAAACTGCCTCCAGAGTGAATAACGTCTTATTATCTGTGGTGTAATGCTCCCTTTGGAATAAACATCTATGACAGAATAATTATTCGCCATATATTTTATTGAAGTGTTTTTGTTTTTCATCCATTAAATGATATGATTAGGTAGATATGAAATGTATTTGAGGTGAGATCAGATTCATATTTGAATGATCGTTTCGATGCATTACTCTGTTTCTCCTCTCCACCAACCAGGCATATGTACACAAAAGTGTGATGGAGGAGCTGAAACGCATCATTGATGACAGCGAAATCACCAAGGAAGATGATGCACTGTGGCCGCCTCCTGACAGGGTCGGAAGGCAGGTTAGTAAGGATGTGATCCTCCCCACTTTGATCCACATCAGAACAAAAGTTTTTTTATTATTATTATTTTTTTTAACATCTCTGAAATCTTATCTGAGTGAGATCTGATTTAGTCGTGCAGGTTAGATTGTGATCTTATATGCGCTTCTTCGGAGTCGGAATATGGATTGAAGCTGTTGAGTGTTAATAGTTTTAGAGAACACATTTTACAAAATGTTGTCAAAATTTCATAGGTGCTGCTTTGGGTGGTCAGATTGTCTTTTTTAAATTTTTTATCTATTTTTAATTTTGAATTAAAAATTAAAAATATCTGACATGTTTGAAAATGTTAATGTTTTTTTGCATTACTTGCTTCTTTTTATTCTTATACTCTTTGATAGCTGTTTGAATTTAAGTAAGTAATTTAAGGTTAGCCTATTTTGTTTCTTCATCATTTTTTTATATAACTGATTAGGTGTTTGAAAAATTTCATTTATTATATCTGGACGTGTCTTTAACCTGCGATTGTGTTTATTTTCAGGAGTTGGAGATCGTCATTGGAGACGAGCACATTTCATTCACAACTTCCAAAATTGGCTCTTTGATTGATGTCAACCAGTCAAAGTGAGTTCCACTTCAAAACAGTGTGTTACTGTACATGTGTTACGGTCAGAAGGGGCTGAACTTGAACTATTCTGCTTCATTCCAGGGATCCTGAAGGACTCCGTGTGTTTTACTACCTGGTCCAGGATCTGAAATGTCTCGTCTTCAGTCTGATTGGGCTCCACTTCAAGATCAAGCCCATCTAGAATGTCCACTCGGAAGATTTTAGTTACGTTAACTGATGTTTTTGTTAAACGACCGCTTTTGTACATTTGCTTTTGGTGGAAGTTTTTATTTTAAATAAACAATAAAAATGGTAATGGTGTCCTTTTGATTCATCAGATACCAAAGATTTGCAATGAACATCTGATTAGCAGAAATCCAACTACTGGCGATTTGACTGGTTTAAATTATAGTAAATCATGGTTCTTACACAATATTGGAGAAACATTGAATTAAATTAGGACTGGAGTCTGGATACAATGCTAAAGTTAGAACTTAAGCTTGTATTTTTTTCTACTTTTTATTCCTCAAAATAAATGGACCAGTGTTTCACAAACGGAACATTTACTAGAAAGTAACTTGTAGTTGTTTTTTCTGTTTAATTTTATTATATACTACTTAAAAAAATAAGGGGAACACTCAAACACAATACAACTCCAAGTACATCAAACTAATGTGAAATCAAACTGTCCACTTAGGAAGCAACACTGATTGACAATCAACAATGATTTTGTTGTCAGCACATTCAACTTTGTACAGGACAAAGTATTCAATGAGAATATTTTATTCAGATCTAGGATGTGTTATTTGAGTGTTCCCTTTATTTTTTTGAGCAGTGTATATTGGTTTCTAATCTGTCAAATGACTGCAGATGTGAATTATCTTAAATTATAATCTGGTACAGTGCTTCAAATGGAGACATGTTTGAGCTGTTCACTGTCCTTTTTTAAGTTTAGTTTATATCTGCATTTTGTACAGGAAGACCAAATTTCAGTATTTATTTACAAGAGGTGACAAATATTGAAACACAGCTGATACAGGGGGAAAAGTAAAATTCACTAGTTTCACTAGTCTTTATAAATCATTTACTAGACATGCTGTTAAAGATTAATCTCTCGTACTTCTGGATACTCGAATATCCAGAATAAAAAAATAATCTATGAATTTAAGTCCATTAAATTGTGGAATTTTGAATTAATAAGATGGAATCCAAGATATTAAAATTTTATTCCAAAAAGACAATCACAATAAAGCTGTTTTATGAAACAGACAGTTAAATCATGTGAATTACAGTAAAGATTACTTCTGTTTTATGTTCACTTTTCAGTAAGGCACAGCTTCTTCCAGAGGACGACTCTGCAGCTGCCTGTTACTCTGTAGTTCCTTCCCAACATTTCAGCAGTTTTAATTTTAATTCTTCATTTGCCTCCTAAAAATCCTGGTAATGCAAGTAAATCTTTCCTTGAACGTTAACGGATGGAATTAGCTACGCTGAAAGAAAAACATTTTTGTAGTGATCAGGCACACTGTCATCTTTTAACTCAAAGGTTTTCCTTCCACAACACTGAAGATGTCCTGCAAAGACTTGTGAACGCTCTGCAGAAACTCGTGGACGTTGCGAGAAGGATAGGAGGACACGTTGCAGCCGATCCAGTTGTCGTGGACACCGTAACCGACGCCGAACCCGTCGGGCACCACCGGAGCGAAGCCCCCGAGGCTGACGGCGGGGCTGGTGAGCGTACTGGTGGACAGGATGTTGTGGTTTATGGCGCCGTAGGCTGGGTCTGTGTACAGGCTGGGCAGAGATTGACCCTTAGAGTTGGCAAGGTAACGCAGAGCAAACAGGTGGCGGTCAAACCCTTGACCTGCTCAGACAGAAGAAGAAAAAAAGTGACATTGCTGTGAATATTTATAGTTAAAGGAAGCCACATAAAATAAGCTGTTACACATTTAAATTAACTGTCTTCCATGTGTTATAGGATCATAATAAAACATCAATGTTTACATCTTATTTACTGAAAAACATTTAACAAAATCAATGAAACAATTTAAACTTGTTTAAGATGCACATCAGGTAGAGTTCTCAAATATTAATCAAATGTTTAGATCACTGTCTAAGCTATTAAATTAACTGCTGACATTGCTTCAGTTAAACATCTCCCAATCCTAACATCACATGCTCCTCCCCTCCCTCTCTTCAAACACAAACCACAATAATATCGGCCCAGTTTTACTTATTGAACTCACACCGATATGAAACAATGCTCTTTTTCATATACCAAAGTCAACCCTTACATACATAGGAATAGAAAAGTTTACACACCCATAGCTGCCTCCCTGGTGAGCTGGCCGTGATATTTGGAGCATTCATTGAGCATCGCCTGCAGCTCCTCCACGCTGTGCTTGCCGGGCTCATGAACAAAAGCGTGTGAGCAGCGTTTGGTGTGGACGGTGGCCGGTCGGATGGTCTCTGTGCGGCCGTGCTTAAATGCTGCAGTGCTGCAGGACTCGTATGTGGCCACCGTCTGGCCGTACTGCCTCAGGAAGGCCATCTGAAAAGATAGCTGGGCTATGGCATCTGGACTCAGCTTGCTCTTCTTCAGCTGCTCCTTCCCACCTTTCTTGAATTCGATGGCGGCAATGGTAAGCTTCGATACAGCCGAGTCAAAGTTCTCTTTGGCTTTCTTGATACCGCTCTCCAGCTCGCTGTCCAAGTGGAATTGCAATCTCCGGACAGCAGAGGCTGAGTCCACGGCTGCTGGGGCAGAGCCTGGGTGCACCAGCGGCTTCTCAGTCGTGTCTTTGAACACCTCGTTCTGAAAGCGGAGAACGGCTACTCCGTCGCCCCAAGAGTGCTCAAAGTTAATAGCCGCCTGACCGTCCTTGGCTATGATGATGCTGAAGGACTTGTCATACCAGCGGTTGCAGCCGTCGCCGTGCAGCATGTTGTGGGATATGTGAATGTGGTCCCGCATGCTCTCTTCATCCAGGCAGAGACAGAAGAGGGCGCTGTCGACTAGCCCCAATGCCTCGGCGTTTCCAGTAGCTACCAGCTTCTCCCTTAGCCCCGCCCAGACATCCCTGTTCTCACTGGTCAGGATGCCCAGAGGCAAGGAGGGTGCCGGTGTCGAGTCAGACAAAATGTACTTCAAGTGGGAGTGGATCTCTGCCGGCTTCACCAAATTCCCATCTCTGTCCACAACGTCAAATACATACATGTTGCCGTTTCGCATGACTAGCAGATGTCTGCCCTTGTCATCAGTGAGGAGCTTGTCCCGGCCGCGTTTCGGGATGCGCGTTGAGTTGAAGAGGCGGAAGTACTGAGACATGTCTAGAGGGTAGGCGTTCACCATGTAGGCTCCATACCAGGACAGGGAAGATGGAACCCAGCGGATGAAGTTTTTGAAGCTATCCGTGTCACTCTTGGCCGGGTTGAGGTGGAAAACCTCCGGCTCCAGTAGACCCGCTCGCAGCGTCTTCATAAAGCGCACGGCTGAACACACCATGTTAGTTGACCGCACCAGCTGCTCGTTGTACCCGGTCTTTGGATCGGAATTGAAGGACATGAAGGGGTTGGAGTTCAGCACCACAGAGTCACGCGCAGACAGATACATGTCAAACCAGGGACCTGATGTTGAAACAGACTCATTAGATCCTGTTATCATCTGTGAAGCCACTGAAGGGTAACGCACCCACCTGAGATGTAGCTTGTGTGCTTATTGGCCTTGTCCTGAGCCACCAGTTCCTCGTGGAGCTGTTTTCCCACTCCGTTCTGGAAATCCTGAGCAATTTTCTGCGTTGTTCTGAAGACAAAAGATGAAGATGGCGACATGTTCAGTTTCAAGCATCAAATTATAAAATGCATTGATAATCTCATTAGTAACTTACACAAACTGGCCATCATTCAGCAAAGGTTTCTGGGCAGCTAAATACCTCCTGATGGTGTCCTCCAGCTTGGGTACCGGGAGTCTACATAACAACAACGCAAAAGTTAACTATGTCATCCAAAACAAAAAAAACAGTCAGACAGGAGGTCATATGTCTCTGTCACATGACCAACCTCCTAACTAGGAGGTTGGTCATGTGACAGAGACAGTGATGCAGCACACGATTGTATAACTGAAGCGGAGATGCAGTGGTCATTGTTTTCCAAGGGGTCAAATGATTAATAAAATATAACATTGGTAAATATTGGATATTGGCCATAACAGCAATATTAATATCAGATATTGAAATTCCCCACATTTTTTTGTCAGAAAAGTTGCTAAATATAGCAACAAAATTTACTAAGTTGGCAACATAGGAGTTGACATGTGCATGGTTAGTAATAACCCTGCACATGCACATGAAACCTGGTGTGCAGGTCTGTCAGTCAGCCATCTTTCATGGCAGAGTGAAATGTCAAGTCGACAATTTCCAGATCTTTGCAACCTTTAGTGCTCCTTTGGTTTCCTTTAGTGACCAGGTATTTTGCAGCCAAAAATATTTCTAAATAGCCAAACCTGTCTTTGTAAGCAGAGGGAAAAATACAAAGTGGTAGCGTTCATTAAATAAACTGACCGGCAGTGTGCAGTCCAGCATTACTTTATGCTCAATCCAGTCAGAGAAAACTCTGCTTACATATAACACAACTTTCTCTAGTCTCTTCATAAAGCAACTTTAAATTGTATGATAGTAAATTTTCACAGTTTTGCTAGGTATGCCTTTGTAACAGCATGCCTAAAGACAAGCAATGCCAGATTAAATAAAACTTGTTTTTTTTATTCTATCATAATCCCAGATCTTTCTCTGAAATACACTGGATTAATGGAAAACAGTAGAAGTAACAAGATGACATGTGATACACGTTTAGCTTTAAAATAATTGTTTCATATTGTTTGTTTTTAATTTTTGTGATATGTGGTTTGTTAAATGTCCTGACCTCGTGACCCTGCCTCAATGAGGTGACCAGCATCACATCTGATCAGACTCAAAGTTAGTTAAAAAGTGAAACATTTAATGACTGTGTTTTGTATCAGTCGTTTTGTATTCTTTACCGCCACATGGTGGTCGCCGAGCAGAAAGCAAGCGTACCCTTTTACCTACATTCGTCCTTAACCTTCTTTCATTCGAAAAACCTTATTAAAAATCCACTAAAAGGTTCAATGTATAACCGACTAACATTAGAACAAGTCAATTACAGACTTACGCTTTAGCAAGAGTCTTCTTTTCATTGGTATTCCTACCTGGGCAAACTCTTCTGGTAATGCATGGACGGAACGACGCTTTGGTGCAGATAGTCCGCAGAAGAAGCCGTCCTGTTGCTGTAGCACCGAGCTGAGATCCTGACTGCGGCTCTTAACTGGAGCTGACTCCCGGGTTTCCTCAGGCAGACAGCGCATTGCGCTGACAGCAAGGAGGCCATGACGCTAGCTAACAATCTAAGTCCAGGAACAGTTGACAGGGAGGTTTAGTGCTGTGGCCAAAGATAAAACGCTACCAGTCACCGCTGTAGCAGGTGACAGGATAGAACACAGCAGATTGATACCACAGCTAACTCCGGCGGCTAGCAGTAACAAGCTGCCTTGGCTTCGCCTATTTGGCTTCAGTTCGAAAAGTATGTAAATGCGCGCTTCATAAATAACCTATAATCTCAAAACGATTAAATGACACGCTTTTCAGAAAATACCAAATAAATACACAAACAGGAATTGAATTAACAGGAAGTCTAACCGGTATAACAAGTCACGTGATCCGTGCCTTTTCCGGAGTATCTGGAGGTCACTTTAAAAACAATCAAAACATTTGTATTGTTTAACAAATAATGCACATTACAATACAATATATAATACAGGTGTAAGGAACAGTTCAACAAGGGTAAGAAAAAAGAACACAGAAACCGTCAGGCAAATTAATAATATGGAGCAACTATTGAAAACATAACAAAAGTAAAGTAATTTACTATTTATTTATTTATTATTAGAAAATACAGATTTAAGACATTTCAGCGAGGAGCGACACAGTTTAATTTGGTTTAAAATAGATCAAAACAGCGGGTAGAACTTTTAATAACTGTATATTTTGGTGGTTTGAACAACTTCTATATTTTTTGATCACAAATCTCTCTAAAACCAAAAAAGCTTTATCTCAGTGAAATAAGATAAAATATCTCAGTTTCTGTTAATTGACAGAAACATTAATAGTTTCTGTCCCCACACACTGCAGACTGATACATATATTTCCCACCAGGAATACGGTAAAAGCAGGCAGAAATGATGTGGTTTACGTTCCCAGCTTTTAGGGACTCTTCTGTGTTGTCTGCATGCCACATTTTTCACATTTTTATTTGCCAAAAATTCAAAAACCATGTAATATATTATTTGCGTTTTACATGACTGCACTGTGTTGGTGTATTATTCCATGAAATCTCAATAAAATGCACTGAGTTCGGTGGTGGTCTCAGGGCTTCGTTTCCAGCATGTGTTTTTTGTGCTGATCTGACCAGCAGAGTGCGCAATTTCCCAACTCATTCGCTGTGATGTTTGAGCTTTCTTGGGAAAATAAAACAGCATATTTTACCAATAACAGATGAGTGTCTTTTGGTCTTGATTCAAGCGTAGAAATGAGTCAAAGGGCTTTGAGTTGTTGGCCTTCAAGCCATTTACACTCACCAAGTCCAGCAGACTGCCCACTCCTCCTCTTTCATCTCTGCTCTGCAGGCACCGACTGAATGAGAACACCCCCTTTCCACATTGTGAAAATTTCTACTTTTTAATTCACCATTCTTTGTGTATTCTCTCAGCGCAAGGAGCATTTTTGAATAGATTTCAAATTAAACAGCTACTTTTGTGAAACATGTTGGCCTTAAAACTTAAACTATACCGTCTAAAACGTAGATTTAGACAGACTCAGATAAACGTGTCGCAGTATGAAAAAAGTTGTCTGCAGCAACCACTCCCTTCTCATAAATGTGCATGGAAGGCTTTTCAACATTTTATTTCCAGAGAGAGCCGTTATTTTGAAGGCCTGAGGCTGAAAATAGAAGTGATTAGCCTTCATGGTGTTGTTTTGGCAGTCCCGCTGACTCTGAGATACAGCACTTGGGGTCAAACAACCATAAACACACAGATCCAGACATTCCAAAGAGTGCACACATTCGACTACATCAGTGAATGGTCAAAGAACTTGATTTTTTAAAAGTGACTCCATTAAAAGCAGTTTAAAAGGTCATTTCATTTTCAAACTGAAATCATGACAATGTATCATAACCATGGTCACTATCAGCTTAAATTAGATACATTGTTTTTTTTAGATATATATATTTTCCCCAAATTTGTGTCATTACATTGTTATGGTCCGCAGGTGTTTGGACTTTTAGCTTCAGTTATTTCTATTTTGATCATGTCCTTATTATTTATTTCCATATTTCTTGCTGTCTTAGTTTATTCTTTGTGTCAGTTCAGTTAGTCTCATTGTTTGTGTTTTTTCATTTGTTTCATTAGATCAGTATATCAGGTTTTCTAACCCCTTTCATTCCCTTTGTTTCTTTCCTCACCTCAGATCATTCTGCTCCCCGTCACAACTGTTAATTATTTCCTCATTTGCCCCTGCTTGCTCCCTTCCCCAGCTGCACCCACTTACCAGAATTGTCTTGTTAGAATTAGCTCTTCTGATTCTTTTATTTCCACTCCCTCCTCAGTATGCTTAAGCTCTCTGGTCACTTTGTTCTCCACTCAGTTCTTCATTTGAAAGATGCTTCTTATATTTATTCATTTGGACATGAAAAATTAAACCCGTTTAAAAAAAAATTAGAGGTGGATGGGGAATATCTTTTCACTGTGTCTTCAGTGGATATTACAACTACAAATAGTCCTTTTGATAACTTCTTTCTGTATTACATCACACCTCTCACTACCTTTCTACTTCCAGGAAGAGCAACTATCTACAGTCTGCCAAGAAACCTTTGGAGGATATTTTACTGTCAATCACTTTTGTGAGTGAATTTCACTAATAAAGAATGAAAAAGCTGGAGCTCCTTTCAACACTCTGCTTTTCAACCCATTTAGGAATCAACTCAGGATAATTTAATTAAATTTTCTACAAGTTGAAGTGGTTTTGCAGAAATATTTCAAACTATTGAAAGATTCCACCACTAAACTACTGGAATCTTTTTTTTCTGCTGTCATTAAAGCACAAAACTTGGACCCTGGAAGTCAAAGACTTAAAGAAAATAAAATACATGACCAGGTGTTTTTAAAGTTCCTTTGTTTTCAATTTGTATGGATTGAAGTACTGAAGTATTTTCTGCAGCGTCTTCTGCTTTCAAAACATCTTTGTATGGATTGTGGAAATCAGCACATTTTTAATGCACAGTCATTCTTCTTCAGTCACACATTAAGAACTTTTTAGTCCTATAGCCACAGTTTGTGGCAGTGTAAAAATGTCAGTGATTTTACTTTGAATTGATCAGATATATACTGTTTATCCTAAAGGAATCTTCAGTTAAAGTCGGCAAGATTTTACCGTTTATTTGTCTCGATTAGCTTTGTACATCTGACCAAATTCTTTTCTTGCAAAGTAGCTCAGGTTCACTGGATGGACTTGAAGGCTGATGCAAGCATCAGCCTTCAAGTCTAATAACAGATCCTCACTGGGATTTATGTTTGGTCTTGGACTAGGCCATTCTAACACAAAAACCATCCAATTGTACCTTTACAGTTATTGTCTTGCTGGAAGGACAACAACTCCTGTATCAAGCAATAATGATAAAAATGATAAATAATAGTTTCACTTTTTAAAGGAAAAGTGAAATCCAACCTGCCTCTATGTAAAATAAAATAATAAAAAATAATAATAATAAAAAAAGGCTTTAAATGCTCCCTAATAACTGGTAACGTTTTGCAGCAAAGGTGGGACTCCAGGGCTTGCATTAACTGCCAACAAGTCTTTTTTCACAGTGGAGTTTTTAAAAAAAAAAAATATATATATATATTATTCTGCTTTTTAGCATGAACAGCTTGATCAAAGTCATGTCACATGCCTGAATTAAACTCCAGACTTTGACTAGGCTGTTGCAAAACGTTAATTTAACATGTTCTGAGCCATTCAGAAGGGGACCTGCTGTTGTGCTTCGGCTCATTGTCTTGTTAGATCTTAATCCAAGAGCTCTTGAGCTCAAAGTCACAAATTCATGGTCACTCTTTTTTGACATTCTCTGCACAAGAACAGGCCTCATCATTTTTCAACCCTATACTATGGGCTACTAGGACTAGGTTTACAGTGTATTACACAGTAAAAAAGAATACATGAATAATTTGGGTTATTTCCCCTGTCAGAACAGAAAAAAATAGATTAATTTTTCAAAGTCATTTGTAAAAAAAAAAAGAAAAAATCATACACAAAAAATAACTCAAAAAAATGTAAATGCCACAATAAAGAAAAATGATATTAATAAAATGTGTGGTACAGTCCCAAACAATTTTTTTTTTACATATTGCATATAACAAATGATAGAATGATATGCTCTGCGGATTTTTGCATATAACAAATGATAGAATGATATGCTCTGCGGCTGTTAAAATCATATTTTATGCTATATAGCTGCACAAATTCAGGACCCATCGACGCTATCTGACTTCGACAAATCGAGTCTGGGTATTAAACGAGACAGGAAGAAACCCGGAAGTGCTGCAGTTAGCTAACAGCAGGAGAAAGGAGAAAGTACAGCAGGAGATCTGCTTGTTTGTTTTAGCAGAAGCACTTTTTTCGTTCCGTACTTCTTGCAGCAGAATGCCTGAAATTCACACACCAAGGTAAGGCTGGTTAAATTCATACCGTTGTCATTTAGCATCGAGCCATTTCATTATTGATCCTGTTTGTCCCGTTTAGCTCGGAACTGGGACGAATGTCAAGGAAAAGCCGATAGTCAGGTTTATCAGCGAGGCTTCAAGTTACGCAAAGACTATAATTGCCATAAACTGATGCTACACAGTTTAAATACCCCGCTGCTCAATGAACAAATAAAAGTTTAGAAGATTAGAGCCACAGTCAGCCGTAGGAAATGTGACAATAACTTTAAAGTTCTCCAGGCTATGAGGTCAGTAACCTGCTGATGTCGCGTGATATATTTGTTCAGTTCAAATAAAGCATGATATTTAAATTCCTTCTGCATATAAAACAGAGCTCCACCATTCTCTTCCTCACATCTCTGCTGATTTCCTTTGACTTTCCCATTGTGTCAAACAAGAAACCTTACTCAGGGACCCCACTCCATCTGAGTGTTAACTTTTGATTCTGGAGCCAATAATCAATAGATCTGACATATTGTTTCAGTCATTATTATGTCATTTATCAATTATAGATAATTTAGGTAATCATAATTGACCTAAAACAAGAGAAGTTTGGTCTGATATAGTTTCAGACAGTGAGAAAAAAAAAAGTGTGTGTCTTTTTATTGGGTGTGTTTACACTTCTGGTTTCAAATGTACATGTGTTAAACAGCAAACACACAGATTAAGTGATACTGCTGTGCATGGTGACATCAGTGCTGATCCCACCTGTTCCCAACACACAGCAGTCCACTTCCATTCAGACACTCACCCCATCCAGGAGAACACACTACAGGAAGTAAAGTTTAAATAGGCATTATTCAAAAACATTTTTAAAGAAAAAATGTCAAAATACAAACAAGAAAATCCATGTTAGCAGGCCATATATGACAGTTCAGGTAGACTTTCTCTCATCAGCCAGATCTCCTTCTGGTACGTCGTCCCCAGGGTTCAAGTGAGGAAGTGATGGAGTGTGTCACTTGGGGTGTGTGGCCTGGAAGGCTGGGGGAGGCAATCGCATGCAATGAACGAAGCCATCAAAGATCCATGTCCTGAGCTTTCCTGATCCTATAGTGACTCCAAAGATGAAAAAAATTACGACGGACTAACAACGATGTTGTCTGTGTTTCTCTCTGTCCTTTGTGTCTCGTCCTTCTGCTCCCCGTCTTCATGGGAAGGATTCGAGCCGTTCGGACCAGCGCTGGTAGCGGACTGGAGGGCTTCAAGGCCCATGCTGTGTTCCAGGAGATCAACAAGAAGCTGCAGGAGGTGCCTGCATTACATACACCAACCAATTATTCTTACTCTAAACATGAACTCATAGAGAAGTTTTAACACAGTAGAACCTTACATGAAATACAGCAGCTCCATATTAAATAAAGCATGTCATTTGGATCTAAAACTGAAAAACAATTATTTCTACTGCTGGTAATGCACTGAAAATTCAACAACTGGATTCCACTAAGCAACAGGAAGGAGCATCCTGTAGGATAATTATTGCAGTACAATTATCTTTCATTTAACTCCAACTGATACAATGAGAAACTCCTCCCTTCTTAAACAGGCAGTGTTATGTTTTTTTCCAGGCACATAGAATAATCGAGTAACTATGTTACCATCAGTTGTACAAAAAATTCTTCATATATCAAAAATTATATAAAATATTTAATGCTTTGAATTTAGGCCTGTTTCTTTCAGAAATGTCTGCTCTTTCTGAAACTCCACCTTCAGGAAGTCATCACAACATGGCTTTTCTATTAAACCTTTAACAACGCTTTTACCAGGATTTCACTGAGAAGTAGGTTGTATAATAAGATAAGCAGGTGCACAGTTTCACCGAATGTTTGCTAATTGCTGCTGGCTAGTCTGAAGGAGCTGAGTGGGGGAGGGCTGCTCTGTGAGGCAGAAACTCTGAAGTTTGGAAACTGCAGCTCTGAGGAGAAGCTGCATCTTGAAGGCGGAGCTATGTCTACCCAGCCGTTTTCTACAGCTGAATGGTTGCCATGGAGATTAAAGGATTTCTCAAACATACATGAAACAATCAAGGCAACAGTCCAGGAATGTTTCTGATGAGGGAGTAACATTATCACATGATGTAGAGCTTAAAAAGGGGATTTTACATAACACTGTCTAATAAAATGATAACGATGTTTAAGGCAACAGACATGTGATTACTATTGGTAGAAAATATGTCTGATAAAATGTTAATTTCACTCAACATACATCCAAATTCAAAAAAATAAAGTGCAACAATTTAAGAAGAAATTATGGATAAAAGCTGAAAGGTTACGCAACCAGTTTGGCTGAATTCTGGATGTTTAAAAAAACAACTAATCGATTATCATCTATCAATCGATAAGAAATGCTAATATCATTTTTCAGTCATATGGCCCAACCCTGGTGGAAAGAGACATCATTGGTCATGGAAATGATGTTTCAGAAGTTTCAAATGATTGTCATAAAGCAGAGAAAATATCGAAGGATAACAAAGATATTCTAAGATGACAGTGCCAGCTTTCAGCCAGCTGACTGGCAGCACACAGCAGGGCGTGACTTTGTCTCTCGCACTCCATTCTAACCATAGGAACAGAAAAACAGAACCTCTGATCAGTTTTAAAACCTCAGCGTACGTCAATACTGGTAACCGACCCACCATTTATGGGATGCTTCAGATTTTTGCCGCGTAAATAAATAATAAAAAAGAACCCATCAGTTGATTCAGTTGTTTGTGCTCACATGTGCGTCTGTTGCACCAGCTCCTGGTGGCACATTGGGACCGCCTCACCGCACACATCACGTCA
Organism: Poeciliopsis gracilis; assembly: GCA_911649635.1. NCBI lineage: Eukaryota > Metazoa > Chordata > Actinopteri > Cyprinodontiformes > Poeciliidae > Poeciliopsis > Poeciliopsis gracilis. Next base: position 5,775,039 of record CAJVRI010000799.1, read on the forward strand.
AGCTTATGCTGACTCAATCAGCAAATGGTTTCCTCATTGACTCTGCTATCCTGAAGTATTTACCTCTGCCTGACCTCAGGGAAGGCAGGTTGATCTCCAGCTCTGCGGCAGGGCTAGCTATGAAGAATTATCTTAATTGACAGAAACATGGAGATAGAAATGTCACTGTGTCAGTTAAAAAAAAAAAAAGTCAGTTCGGGTAGGGTGGGCTTTTTAAGGCTGGAAAAGAAATCTGCAGTCGGCGCCTCATTATTGAAAACACAACGAATGACTAAATGACAACAACTGACAGGGTGTCATATTTTTGTCAGAGAATGCAGTCATTATGGACTTCTGTATGTGTTCAGTACCTGATCCATATTCAGCATATGAGCCATTGTTTAGATGAATTCCTGAAAATCCAAAAGAAAGCAGAGATTTGAATGAAAGCTGCTTTTCAAAAATGATTAATTCCTTCTGTTGACATATTTAGCTCTGTTTGTAACTTTCTAAAGCTCTAATTCGAAACTTTTGAACAGCTAATCAGCATTAAATCTTGTTTCAAGACTTCTGTTCATGTCTTCCTGGTGTTTTTCTGTCTGTGCTGCAGCTCACCTTGAAGCCTGGTTACATAGAAAAGAGAATGTCAGGCATTGGTTGTCGCTCTTAAGGTTTTCAATGCATTGAAGAAACTGAGAGTCCGTCTTAACTCCTCTGGTTGTCAAGTACATTAAGTCTAACCATTCATGTGGTTCTCAAGATTAATACTAAAGCAAAGAGAACGTCAGGAGTTTAGCATTTCACATCAGACACTTGCAGGACCTTTGGTTCAGGAACATTCAGGGAAAATAAACTCCCAGTGAATTTCATAGACGGATGGAGATCGCCATGGAGACTCCCTCCACTTTCCTTTCCAGCTTCTATAATATTGTCCAAAACAAACAAACCGTCATTCTCCAACTACTTACTGTCATTTCTTTCTCATTTTTGACAGTAGCAACATGTTGATTATGTGATTCGTGATGCCAAAAAAGTGTTTCCATTGTTGTTTTTGCAAAGTATATCTATATTGATCAGACCAAAAACCACCTCATCCTTATAGAAAAACATTTTCCTTTTAAGCAAATTTATTTTTGTACTTTGCGCAACTGTACATTTAAAGAAAACACAACTACATTTTTCAGCTGAAAATGTAACAAACGGAGTCAACCAAACTATCAGGAGTGAAAACGGCCAAACTGTCCCGGTCCTCAATGCACAAAGTTATTGGAATTAGCACAAATTTCAAAACTTGTGCAAAATGATTGAAGGCACAGAGATAACTTTGTGAGTGTGTCCGGTTCTCTAAGTGTTCTCGGTTTCTGCTGTTTCCAGGAAGGGGAGCAGTTTGTGAAGAAAATCGGAGGAGTTTTCGCCTTCAAAGTAAAAGACGGCCCAAACGGACAGGAAGCCACTTGGATTGTGGACGTGAAGAACGGCAGTGGCTGCGTTCACAACGACGCAGGTAGGAAAACAGATTCAGGTTGGAGTTGAAGGTCTGCTCACTTATCTGCTTTTTCTCCGTAGATTACCTTTAACTCAGCAAATATGTCTAATCTTTAACTTCTTTATCTCCGCTCTGCAGACAAGAAAGCAGATTGCACCATTGCCATGTCTGACACGGACTTGTTGGCCTTGATGACTGGGAAAATGAACCCACAGACGGTGAGTATGCAAACCATATCGTATCCTACAAGACATCTCACCAGAGGACGAGCCTCTCCCCTACTGAAGAAGAAATGTGGGAACCATAGAGAAAGACAGCAGGCACTTGAAGATTGCAAGCATTCCAGCTTATTAAATCAATACATCTGACTCCTTCTGAAACTGATGAAAGCAGCGGCGGCAAGGTTGAGCTCAGAATTACAGTGAACACTCTAAAAATATCTTTAAAAAAAAAAAAATCGTCCTGCGACGAGACAATAATCTTCAGGACTCAGCCTGTGTAAGCACGACTTTTATCAGGGTCAAACAGAGAGTCGTTCACCGAGGAGGAAAACTGCTTGAGCAGAACCAAGAAACCTTCAATCACAGACTTAAAAAAGTCTTTCCATGGGAATAATCCAAGTCAGAGAGCATTCAGAGTGAACGCAGCAGATAAAAACTGGTCTGTTAGTTTAAGAAGTAACCTCAGGTAACCTCATCTTCTAATGGATTGTGCTTTTGTGTCCTGGACCAAACAGAACATTAAATTACTTAAGAACGTCTGTGTCCATAACAACTTTGTCTCGTTTGACCGATTGTCCAAAAAACCTGCCATCATGAAACAGTTTCTTTAATGGACTTACAGATCGTTCACCTGCTAATACGGTTTCTTCAGTTTCCTTCTTTGTTGTTTTGCCTCGCTAGTTGATGCTCCTAAAGCCTGTTCCTGATTAATGGGCATGATTTTATTTCACAAGTTTTAAAAGGGCAGTATTATGTAAATTCAACTTTTTTGTGCTTTACATCATGTTGTAATGTTAATCCCTTGTCTAAAATATACTTGGAGTGTTGCTTTGATTCTTCAGTATGTTTGAGAAATCTTTTCATCGCCATTCCAACCATTCAGTGGAGCAAAAGGCCTGAGTGGACCGAGCTCTACCTTCCAGGTGCAGATCCTCCCCCTCTCAGAGCAGCGCTCCCCTACGGGTTCCTTCAGACTAGCCAGCAGCAGTTAGCAAACTTTACATCTACTGAACTCATTATAGCAGCTACTTAGTGAAACACCAGTAACAACTTTAACACATTGATAGAGGAGCCATCTTGTGATGACGTCATGAAGGCAAATCCTCAAAAAGAGTTTCTTAAGAGAGGCTCAACTTCAAGGCATTAAAATAATATGATTTTATAATTTAAGTCATGTGTAATATAACAACTGAAGATAATGCAGTTACTTGATTATGCTATAAAATTACATTGTGTGCATGGAAAAATCATAATACTAGCCTTTAAAGACTTTTTAAAGAAAACACTTCAGGTTTGTGCAAAGTGTCAGTTTTGTTTCGTAAGACTTGCTCAGTTCACTGACATGTTGGAGTCCTGACTGATAGGGAGCCGGTCTGGTCTTATCAGGGCTCGCAGGTTATCACAGTGTTTGGTCCACTCACTTTCTGAGGATTAGCTGTAGGTTCCTAATAGGATTAAGACTTTCCCACACAAGATACAGATTTCATATGTTGAAGACGTTGTGGCTCTTTTTCCAATGAAACTAAAAGTTACTAAGGAAATTATTTTATTTCATCATCTGTAGGGGTGCATGTCTGCTACCACATACAGTTGTTCAAATTTCAATTAAAAAAAATAAAATAAAACGTTATGGATCCCAAAGGAAAATCAAACATAGTAACTCGTATTGATTCAAAATTTTTCAAATAGTTGTTGTAGATAGTGATGGCTATTGGCAGAAAAACTTTCCTGTGCCAGGCTGATTTGCAGCAAATCTGAAGAAGCCTCTTACTGAAGACTGGGTTTTTCTAAGGCAGTCTGATGAAGAGGATGTTCAGGATTGTCCATAATTTTCTTGATTTTTATGCATCATTCATGTCAAACTAAATCAAAGAGGCTACTTTACTAATAGCATAAGTTATTATAATCAATAAACAGAACATAGTAATTTAATATAGTAATTTTTTCCAGTGGTATGTCATGTTGCTCCAATAAAGAAAACAACTGGTCAAATGGGGGATAAAAGTCAGCTTTTGGAGTTTGCTTGTAGCATTAATTTGTGTTTGAAATAATCACAAAAATAATTCCTCAGTAATAACAGCTGATTAATTACTCATTCACTTACTGTAACAGTGTCTTCACAGGTTCTAAAGTCCTTCCACTGACTCCTGCAGCTCAGAGAATAGACTTTCAAATCATGTTAGTGGATAAACCACTGAATGGTTCAGCACCACAACACATGAAAGGTCTGCTGTGGTTGAATCAACCTGCCAGAACCAGAACCTGGCTGGTTGTAGATACCAGAACCAGGTATCCATCTGCTTCTCCATCTTCTGTAGATGGAGAAGCAGCATCCTATTTTTATGCTCCACTGATCTGGAACAAACTTCCACAAAACTACAAAACTATCGATACACTAAGAAACAAACCTGTTTTCCTTTGACTGCCCCATTTACATGTGATTTCTTGGTTTTTCTGTTTTTATTACATTTACAAAAGAGTCCAAAACTTTATTCCATATTGTCATATTGGAGTATTTGTGTGATTTGTGGGACTTTTATGAAAGAGATGAATTAATTTAGGCAGGTGTAACATAAAAAGTGAAGCTCTGTGAATATTCATTACAGGTTGTCTTTATTTTCCATTTCTCTCTGCATTTACTTGTGTTTATTAGTCTGTTTTCAGCAATAAAAACAGCACTTTACATTGCAACTTGTGCAGCCTTACTGTGCTGGCTTCTGGTTTTAATTAATATCCCATCTAAACTGACCGGTGTGTTGAAGCCAGGAGCCGCGGGCAGGCAGAGAGAGCAGGGCGAGCAGGACGGGGTCTGGTTTGAAAAGACAAAATGAAATGTCAAACATTTGCAAAAGTGTTTGTTCCAAACTTAGGTCATTGATGCAATACTGAGAAATCCTTACATTTTCATTATTTATTGATATTTTTTTTTGCTGCATTCATCTTTTCAGCTGCAAGAATTTGTAACTCCAATTTATTGTGTGTAATAGCAGTAACTCACAATACCAGCTTTAGCTGGAAAAATGACTCGATCAAACCACGTAGTGTCCGATTTGTCAAAGGTAGTTATTATTTTGTACAAAAGAACGTTTTAGTATTTTCTCGTTACGACCAACTTTTTTTGTGTTTGAATTAAGAGAGTAGAGCCTGGATTTCGGTCGATGGCTCTATTCTGTTTTTCCAGATTAAGTTAGTCTTCCCAACATTCGCTGCTCTGCTCAGAGCGCGCCTGCCGTGCTGTTTCCTGTCGTGTCATAAGCCTTTGTTGCTGTTGCCCCACTTTCTCCCCGGCTGAGTTAATCTCTCACGGTAACTCTTAAAACTGCCGCTGCGTAGTTCACTCTAACACCAATTCTAAGCTGTTCTGAAGCTGATTTATTTGTTTCATTTCATTTCCTTTTTTTTTTTTTACCCATCTCCTCCTTTCCCTCCCCATCCGATTCCCAGGCATTTTTCCAGGGCAAGCTGAAGATCACTGGGAACATGGGCCTGGCCATGAAGCTCCAAAACCTGCAGCTGCAGCCGGGCAAAGCCAAGCTGTAAGAGACGCTGCATCAAGCCCTCACTAAAACCCTCGACTGTGAAGAGTTGAAGGTGTGGATGAAAGGTGGAGGACTGAAAGGAGAAACCGCTGTGGACAGACTGAACCACTTTTCCTCTCGGATGATCTCACTGACCGAGCTGGGGGTGACTGGAGGGGGATTAGTCAGAGCCCCCACCTCTCTAACTGGGGAATAGGATAGATAGATGGACAGATAATTAATTTCCTAATTGAGTTCCTGTCTGCACTCTGTCTTTTTAGTGCCGGTCTGGAGTTCAGTCAGTCACTCTCTATTTTGGTACTAATTGCTCTTCTGTCCAGACTTTCTAACTTTCACCAATAATGACACTTAACTTTGAGTGCACTGTAACTGCAGGTGTTTTTGAGAAGAATTGATTGATAATATGTTGCACAATCATGAATGCAGCTGTGTTAAGTGCCGCCCTCAGTACATCAAATCAACGCAGAGCGGGTTTGGACTGTGGCTACCCAACGTTTTCTCTCCCTGCCTCGTCATTTTCTGGAGTACTGTCTGTGCGGTCTGGATCTTTGTCGGATTTCTTTAAAATAAACTTGTCTTTGCAGAACAGTTTAGACTTTTCTTTTCCCCATTTGCTGCACTTAATTTGCACCCTTTGCTGCCTGGTGACCTCATGTTTTTCATGCACACAGTGGCTCCCGTGAGAGTCCACAGAACAAGGCTTTATTTTCACTTGCATTTTTTCCTGATTCTGCACACTGACACGCTGTACATGGAGGAGCACGACTCACACAAATCTTTTAACTAGCTCTGACCCAGATTCCTCTGCAGCTTTGGCTTGGAGTTTTCTGGCTCTTCCTCTGATGTCACAATGGGGTTATTTTACGACAGATTAAAAAAAAATTACTTAATCAACGCAATGCCTTTTTATCTTTCAGTAGAACCCTACACTATTCAAATTTATGTTGTGCATCTACTCCTTTTGATGAAAACAAGAGAGCAGAGTGTGTGAGACAGTGAAGTTCTTGGCCAATAAAATCAGTTTCTAGTTTTGCTTTCAGTGAATCTGGATTCAATACTTTCAGAATAACTTCAGTTATGTTTCTGGGATTTTGAAAAAAAGCAGATTGGGGTTCATTTGTAACAAAGTATTGCCATGTGAAGATATAATAATTTTCTTTTTGCTTGACCTTTATTACAACAAAAAAATCTCATTGAGAGTAAAAATCTTTTGCAAGAGAATCCTGACCAAGACTGGCAGCAGCACACAGATCACAGAACATTCACAGCAAAACCAGAAAATATATGAATAAATTAAAAGATTAATCAGTTTAACAGACATTACTTTCCCAGAATAAGTATGTTTGAAAGAAACCCAAACATAGACATGCATTGCAAAAGATGTCTTATGTTTTGACAATTGACATGAAATCATAATAATCATAATAATACATAAACCAAATTAGAAAAGAGCCTACTTGATAAAAGCAAGAATGCTCGCTTGCTATCTAACTAGTTAACTAGCTGGCTAAGAGGTTTATCAATTTTTAAATACCCAGAATATGTTATGGTTTTGTAAGCTGGTGGTTTGTTAGCTTACATGGTTTGAGTTCAATAAAGGCAACAAGCACACTGCCTTTCTACAAAGTGACTTGAATACAATAGAAATATCCGTCATTGTCCCATTCTGGGAAATTTGAGGTGAAGCAGCAGCAGCATTGAGGTAAATAGGTCCAAACCAAGATAAAAAAAAATATTTTAAAAGCTACATTAAGGGTAATGTACTGTAAGAAGAAGATAAATAGTGCAATTATCAGAAATGGCATACTCCAAATGTGAAACCGAGTAGGACCGTGTTTTTTTTAATGCAAGTGCATTGGGCACTTTTTTATATATTTTACAATATATGAAAAATTAAATCTATAAAAACAACTAATATGTGCAAATACCATCAAAAATGTTATTTAGAATGAATAGAGATACACATATCAGCAGAGATGGTTCTAGAGTCTGACAGCTGCTGGGAGGAAGGATCCACCATAACGCTCCTTTACACATTTATGATGTCTGTATAATGTTATGTGAAAATGGGGAATGCTTTATTAAGTCATAACAAAGACATATTGATTTCCTGTGATGGAGGGTGGCCCAGTACTTCCAGCATGTACTTTCTGGATTGGCTGGATTGTGTTGACTCGAGTGATATTATGTCAAATTTTGCAACAATTTTAACAAGTTCTTAAAAGCTTTCCAGCATGTGGTAGTTTAACACATTTAGCTCTTCCATACACACGCGTTCTCGTCTTTAAGGCCAGATAGTTTAATATTTGTCTGTCCTGAGCATGAAACTTCTCGAGTTGGTCGTTTATCTTGTCCACATGTTGTAAATACTTTCTTTCTTGCATAGACAGTCGGAAAAACGACAACTGATCTCTTCAGTTCACTTTGAGTTAGCAAATAACTGTCAACACAAATATGGCTGAAGTTTATTGTTGAATGATGTTGCAGAGTCAGGCCAAGAACAGCTTGCCTTAATGCTGCTTCAGAAGAAAAACACCAAAATCTCCTTTGGGTGTCCTCTCGCATTTTAAACACACAACGTGTGTTTAAAACAAGACTTTTAAACAAGCAGCAAGTGCAGCTCCTGACATTTGGGCCACATCTGTCCAGCGCCGCATTTGCCAGTAATAAAAACAGAGCCATGTGAGGAAAAGGTGAGCCAGATAAGATGTAAAACTCTTCTTCTGCTTTTGTAAACAGAGTTTTGTGAAGGAAAAACTGATGCAACACTTTGTATCTAAGGATTTTCTGGCATCACGAGCAGCCTGAGGCAATATGGACTTCATTCTTATTTTTCAGTTTGAAATCTTTTATGCACCATATATTAAACAGTGAAATGTAACTGAAATGTTTGGGGGTTTTTTTCAGTAATTTAATTCGAAATGAAACTCATTTTAAAACAGGTTTGTTCTGGTGTACACAATTACAGTTGTCTAACAAATACTAAGCGGCTAAGCCACAAATGGTTGTTATTAAACAGGCTGGCCGTTTTACAGATTGCTGTATCCAAGCATTTTGATTAAAAAAGAAAAAAGAAAAAAAGAAGAAGTTGAGTGGAAGATAAAAGTCTGATAGAAAAAATAACTGCAACTTCTGGATTGTAAAGCAAATTGCACTAAAGATTTTCAGGTCTACACTGGAACATTCTTTGTGTGAACAAGGAGGTCTTGAAACAACACTTCAGCCAAGGGGGAAAAGAAAGGTACCGATAGATGCTTTGATTACCAAACTGACCCAATACAAACACCACAGAGAATCTTAATATTCAGATTTTTTATGAAATAAATATTTAGCTTTAATTAGAATAGAATAGAATAGAATAGAATAGAATAGAATAGAATAGAATAGAATAGAATAGAATAGCGTTTACTGTCCCATATGAGGAAATTTGAGTGCAACAGCAGCAGTAAATATATAGGTTAACATAATTTGCTTTTTAATATTTGCTGTTTTGTTTTGTTTTCTTCTTAATTATTTTATCAAACTTTTTATCTGGCATTTTACTTGTTTGAATTAAATTAAGATTTCATCTTATTTTGAATAGAAACTGCATTTTATTTGGGGGTATCAAACTGAAGGGAGCTGAATATAAACAGGCACAAAACTTTTCTGATTTTAATTAAAACAAACAAAAAATAAGTTAAAGCTATAAATTATTTACTTCCGCATTACAATTATGTTTCTGTCTGTGTCGGCCATTAAGGCATATTAAATACTGTGGCTGATAACGACAGAGGATTCTGGTTCTTTCTGAATGGAGCTTCCAGCTTTATGTATCTGTAAAGTGAAATATATAAAGTGTCCTACCTCTCTTCCAATGACTGCTGCAGACTGGCACCAGCCCTGTCCACCTCTTGGACGGACGGACGGATGCAGAGCTGGTTTTAGCCTGAGAAGAAGAAGTCAGACCTGGGTTTCTGTCCCAGACTCCCTTTCCAAAGCTGCAGAAAAACACACTCATGTCCGTGCTCTCTTTATTAGTCATCATAGTATTTGGCAGTCTGTTTTTTCCCTTGATGAGGGTCTGTTTGCTGCTTGGTGTTTTCAGTAACTTTGCACTGTTCCAGATGCTCAGACAGAGTCCTCACAATAACAGACCTTCCAGCGGATTGCTTGTCGCTGCCACTCAGGCTGCTTGATGTCATTCTGCACAGAGCATCAGGCATCATGTGCCACAGATCAGCACACCATCTTTGATGTCTTTCTTATAGGAAATAATGAAACCACACCGTCCTCTCTCACTCCTGCTATTTTAAATCACACACACACAGTCAAACCCGCTCAGTGTGAAGTTTTATCATTTGCAGCCAGGCTTTCTCCTCCTCTCTTTGAACACACCAGAGGTCTCATCTGCATTCTCCTCCCCATCTGCTGTTTTTCTCTGACTTGAGGGAACCACACTCCTCTGAGCAAAGTCATGTAAATGTTGACGCTCCTTCAAATGTGTCCCCAGAAACAAGGATTTCTATGCTTGTTTAATGTTGTAAAGGAAACATTATAAACCCCAAACAGGACAGTTATTATCCAGCATATTTTTGCAGGATTTATTTTCCCCACTCTGTCCCACAGCCAGGGTTGCTGTTTCCACAGAGCTTTACTGTGACTCCAAATCCCATCGCTGCACCAGTCCTCTCCAAAAACAGATTTAAAAATATATCTGTAGAAGCATCTTGTGGCAGATAATTGTGTCCCAGTACAGGAGCTGTACCACCGCAGGGATGTGTTACTCCTACTGAGCAGGAAACTATTTCTTCAGGTCAGAGTCACGGCCACAGATTGAGCAGGTGCATCGTGGGAAGTAGAGTCTGGCTGAACTGTGAGTGCTGGTTTGCTTCCTTTCATTCAGGGCTGGACTCTTTTATTTGGTTTACGCCAAAAGACAAAGAGAATTATCACGGCCAGTGAAAACCTTCTACAGGTGTATCTACAGCCTGCAGCGCATGTTCTTAATTAGATGGAGATGGCAACGCTATCAAAAAGGTGGTCTTACTGCTAAATGCCCTTTAAATGTTGGGGTGGGATGTGTTGCAGGTGTAGATGTGGTGTCCATGCTGCACATGGAACATGGACACACTGCGCTTGGAGTGTGATGGAATACAGATATACTGTTGTTGATCATAATGTTCTGTCAGTGTCCTGTTATTCACTTTATTTATTCAAAAGAGAAAGTAAGTGTCCTTACTCCTATCAATCAAGTTTATTTAAAGAGTTATTGTGATTGGTCATGCTGGGAATGAACTATCTCTGGTAGCGTTCAGAATTGTGTCAAATCTGGTATGTATTTTCCACACACAGTGAGATTTTATAGTACAATCAAGAAAATATGTTAACTACTGTTATAAAAATGCTACATATATCAAATTTGACTTCACAATATTACACCTTAATATTGGGCCTCTGTCTCTTTAAAAACTCCTGCTCTTTTTGTAGGTCTGCCTTTGAGAAATTATCACAGATTCTCTATTAACCCTTGAACAACGTTTTACCAGTGTTTCTCTGAGAGGTAGCTCCTATAAAAGCTCAGCAGGTGTTTGCTAAATGCTGCTGGCTAGTCTGAAGGGACTGAGTGGGGGAGCCATTAGGGAAGGCTGCTCTGTGAGGCGAAAGCTCAGAAGTTTGGACACTCCTTGAAGGCAGCATCAGTCCTCTAAGGCGTTTTGCACAGCTGAGGACTGATGCCACGGTTGCCACGGGAGATTAAAGGATTCCTCAAACATGTATGAAAGAATCAAGGCAACACTCCGGCTTTGTTTCTGATGAGAGAATAACATTCTAACATAATACAATAAAGTTGATTTTATGTAATACTGCCTCTTTAAATCTCTGTCTGTCTTGTAACGTCATGTCAGGTAAATGGTGGTTATGATCTTTTCTTTTAGGCCATTTCATCCTTTTGTGCCTTTTAAAATTCCAGTTCAAGGTTTGCTATTGATGCTAACTGAGGCTTGTTTAGATTTTTTTTTTTTTATAAAATTATCTAATAAAAATGTATTTTATTTCTTTTACTTGCCATCCATCCATCCATCCATCCATCCATCCATCCATCCATCCATCCATCCATCCATCCATCCATCCATCCATCCATCCATCCATCCATCCATCCATCCATCCATCCATCCATCTTCTGCCGCTTATCCGGGATCGGGTCACGGGGGTAGCAGCTTAAGAAGGGAGGCCCAGACTTCCCTCTCCCCAGCCACTTCCTCCAGCTCCTCCGGGGGAATCCCGAGGCGTTCCCAAGCCAGCCGAGAGACGTAGTCCCTCCAGCGTGTCCTGGGTCTTCCCCGGGGCCTCCTCCCGGTGGGACGTGCCCGAAACACCTCACCAGGGAGGCGTCCAGGAGGCATCCTGACCAGATGCCCGAGCCACCTTAACTGGCTCCTCTCGATGTGGAGGAGCAGCGGCTCTACTCTGAGTCCCTCCCGGATGACCGAGCTTCTCACCCTATCTCTAAGGGAGAGCCCAGCCACCCTACGGAGAAAACTCATTTCGGCCGCTTGTATTCGCGATCTCGTTCTTTCAGTCATTACCCAAAGCTCATGACCATAGATGAGGGTAGGAACGTAGATCGACCGGTAAATTGAGAGCTTCGCTTTTTGACTCAGCTCTCTCTTCACCACGACGGACCGGTAGAGCGCCTGTTTCACGGCGGACGCTGCACCAATCCGCCTGTCGATCTCACGCTCCCTTCTTCCCTCATTCGTGAACAAGATCCCGAGATACTTGAACTCCTCCACTTGGGGCAGGACATCTCCCTCGACCCGGAGAAGGCACTCTACCCTTTTCCGACTCAAGACCATGGTCTCAGACTTGGAGGCACTGATCCTCATCCCGGCCGCTTCACACTCGGCTGCGAACCGCTCCAGCGAGAGCTGCAGATCACGTCCCCGATGAAGCCAATAGGACCACATCATCCGCAAAAAGCAGAGATGCAATCCTAAGGCCACCAAAACGGATCCCCTCAACACCCTGGCTGCGCCTAGAAATTCTGTCCATAAAAGTAATGAACAGAATCGGTGACAAAGGGCAGCCCTGGCGGAGTCCAACCCTCACTGGGAACGAGCCCGACTTATTGCCGGCAATGCGGACCAGACTCTGACACCGGTCATACAGGGACCTGACAGCCCGTATCAAAGGGCCCGGTACCCCATACTCCCGGAGAACCCCCCACAGGGCACCCTGAGGGACACGGTCGAACGCCTTCTCCAAGTCCACAAAGCACATGTAGACCGGTTGGGCGAACTCCCATGCACCCTTCAGGACCCTGCTGAGGGTGTAGAGCTGGTCCAGTGTTCCACGACCAGGACGAAAACCACACTGCTCTTCCAAAATCCGAGGTTCGACTATCCGATGGACCCTCCTCTCCAGTACCCCCGAATAGACCTTGCCAGGGAGGCTTTAAGAGTGTGATCCTCCTATAGTGGGAGCACACTCTCCGATCCCCCTTTTTAAACAGGGGGACCACCACCCCAGTCTGCCAATCCAGGGGAACTGCCCCCGATGTCCATGCGATACTGCAGAGTCGCGTTAACCAACACAACCCTACAACATCCAGAGCCTTGAGATACTCCGGGCGAATCTCATCCACCCCTCGGGGCCCGGCCACCGAGGAGCTTTTTAACTACCTCGGCGACCTCGTCCCCCAGAGATTGGAGAGCCCAACCCAAGGTCCTCAGGCTCAGCTTCCTCAATGGAAGGCATGTTGGTGGGATTGAGGAGGTCTTCGAGTACTCCGCCCACCGACCCACAACGCCCCGAGTCGAAGTCAGCAGCACACCACCCCCCACTGTAAACAGTGTTGGTGCTACACTGCTTCCCCTCCTGAGACGCCGGATGGTGGACCAGAATCGCCTCGAAGCCATACGGAAGTCTTTCTCCATGGTCTCTCCGAACTCCTCCCACGCCCGAAGTTTTTGCCTCAGCAACCACCTGAGCCGCACGCCGCTCGCCCTGCCGGTACCCATCAGCTGCTTCCGGAGTCCCACAGGCCAAAAAGGCCCGATAGGACTCCTTCTTCAGCCTGACAGCATCCTCACCGAAGGTGTCCACCAACGGGTTCGAGGGTTGCCACCACGACAGGCACCGACAACCTTGCGACCGCAGCTCCGATGAGCCGCGTCGACAATGGAGGCACGAAACATGGTCCACTCGGACTCAATGTCCCCCGCCTCCCCCGGGACGTGTTTGAAGCTCTGCCGGAGATGGGAGTTAAAGCTCCGTCTCACAGGGGACTCCGCCAGACGTTCCCAGCAGACCCTCACAACACGTTTGGGCCTGCCAGGTCTGACCGGCATCCTCCCCCACCACCGGAGCCAACTCACCACCAGGTAGTGGTCAGTGGACAACTCCGCACCTCTCTTCACCCTGAGTGTCCAAGACATACGGCCGCAGATCCGACGAAACGATAACAAAATCGATCATCGAACTGCGGCCTAGGGTGTCCTGGTGCCAAGTGCACATATGGACACCCTTATGCCTGAACATGGTGTTCGTTATGGACAATCCGTGACGAGCACAGAAGTCCAGCAACAGAACACCACTCGAGTTCAGATCGGAGGGAGCATTCCTCCCAACCACGCCCCTCCACGTCTCACTGTCATTGCCCACGTGAGCGTTGAAGTCCCCCAGCAAAACGAGGGAGTCCCCAGGAGGGGCACTCTCCAGTACCCCCTCCAAGGACTCCAAAAAGGACTCCAAAAAGGGTGGGTAAGCTGAACTGTCATTTGGCCCGTAAGCACAAACAATAGTCAGAACCCTTCCCCCCACCCGTAGGCGGAGGGAGGCTACCCTCTCGTTCACCGGGGTGAACCCCAACGTACAGGCGCCAAGATGGGGAGCAACAAGTATGCCCACCCCTGCTCGACGCCTCTCACCGTGGGCAACTCCAGAGTGGAAGTACATCCAGCCCCTCTCAAGGAGACTGGTTCCAGAACCAGAGCCATGCGTCGAGGTGAGACCGACTATTTCTAGCCGGAACCTCTGAGCCTCACACACCAGCTCCGGCTCCTTCCCCACCAGAGAGGTGACATTCCACGTCCCCAAGAGCCAGTTTCTGTAACCGAGGATCGGACCGCCAGGACCCCCTCCCTCGGCCACCACCCATCACACAATGCACCCGACCCCTGTGGCCCTTCCCATTGGTGGTGAGCCTATTGGAAGAGGGTCCCATGTTTCTTCTTCGGGCTGAGCCCGGTCGGGCTCCATAGGTTAAAGCCCGGCCACCAGGCGCTCGCCAACGTGCCCCACCTCCAGGCCTGGCTCCAGATTGGGGCCCCAGTGACCCGCGTCCGGGCGAGGGAACACGAGAACCAAAGTTTGTTTGCATCATAGAGGTCTTCGGGCTGCGCTTTGTCTGGTCCCTCCCCTAAGACCTGTCTGCCTTGGGAGACCCTACCAGGGGCATGAAGCCCCCGACAGCATAGCTCTTAGGATCATTGGGGCACTCAAACCCCTCCACCACGATAAGGTGGCAGCCCGAGGAGAGGTCTTTTACTTGCCACTAAGTCTAAAATCACAGGTACTGTCTGATGTGTCACAAAACTCTTTATTAGTTCTGATTAAAGGAACAAATCAGAGAGTAATTTGAACATGCTACAGCAAAGCTGACTTCAAATTTTATGTAATGATGTGCTTAGAAAAAATAAGATGAAACGGAGGCAGGCGAGAGTCTTGTTAATCAACATGGACTTGTGAATAACGCACCTTTAACGTTTTAATGCAAAAACGACAGAGAACAAGATGGTTATTAACTTGTATTATGGTTCTTAATCGGGTCTCAGAGACATGAGAGGAGAGAGACTGTGTTTCTCAGAAAGGTGTGATTATCTCCAGAGGAGCAGGATTTAGTCTATCCATCCTGGACCTGCCTAAGAGCACTGGAATAATTACAAAAACAACTTTATCTGTAAAAACTGTTACTGTCACTACTGCTCCCCTTACTAGGAATCTGATACCAGGTTACAAAATCAAAGATGAACATTTTGTTGTCTTCTATGAGCTGCATTTTGTTGTCTTCTATGGGCTGGAGGTGACTCAGTGAACAGAGGTGCTGCTTTGGTCTCATTTCTGGCATACAGTAAAACAGCAAAGTGATGGCATTGTATTTGCTTGTCTGTCTGCCTATTGAAATGTAAGTAATAGATATTTTTATTGCATTGATATTGTACTGTCTGTTTCACTGGAGTGAATAAAAAAAGACAGATAATGTAAAGTACAAGGCTGATTGCAATTGAGGAGAGATGGTTAATTAATGGTTTCGCCTAAAAAAAAAAAGAGTATCTTTCATTAAACAAAGGTACTCAACCTTTAAGCATTAACCTTTTCAACCTCTTCATCCAGCTGGTAATCACTCTGACTCAAGCATGCTCCAACTGTTTCAATTATGTTTGGCTTTTGGAAAAACTTTCACCGTGTCGTAGTCCCGCAGCACCGCAGCACCGCAGCACCGCAGCACACCGCTGCACCGCAGCACCTCGCAGCACCGCAGCACCGCAGCACCGCAGCACCGCAGCACCGCCTCGTGAATGGGCAAATACAATTATTCTCATTCGTTCTCTGCTCAGATTAATCTGGGCACACACTGTTCAATTTTCAGATGACTTTTGCGACCAGGCCGAGCTTCAGCTTAATAATCTTTTGTGCATCGTGTGAAATAAAAAAGGGCAGCCAGCAGCGATTAGCACCTCACCACCAGCTTCTGCTCAACAGCAATTTTCATCTACAGCAGGATGAAAATTGAAATTCTGGTTGTTCTTTGTGAAGCCTTCTCACTTTTGAAGCACGACTCAAGAAACTATATAAGTAACTTCACTTACGATAAGTAAGTACAAAAGCAACATAATAACTGAATATTACCAGAAGTGTTTAGAGAATGTGACCACAACCAGGTCAGGGTCCGGTCTCGGCTGAAGGTCAAAGGACGCTGCGTTCAGGTTCGGTGGCAGACTGACAGTCAAGGTGGCAAAGAGAAAGCTGCCTGCAAGGAGTGAAGAGGGCAAAACAGGCTGTCCAGAGGACCCAGATACACGTCACATCCAGCGATCCACAGAGTCCATCCCAGAGGATAACGTCAAGGATGCTCAATGCCTCAGAGATCATTGAGCAGATGCTTTCAGGATATTCTATGTCTGATTTGATGAACCAAACATCTCCTTCAGCACCAGACCTGCTCCTCAACCAGGAGAAGAGACACGGGGGAGCCCAGCAGAAGTGAACAGGACCCTGCAGAGTTGCTGACCTTGACAACGTCTCTGGGCCGGTGCTGATGGGTTGACGGACATTTTTAAACACTTCTCTTCTTCAGACTTGAAGACCACAATCATCCCCTTCCCCAAAACATCCACATTGACAAACCTGAATGTCTCCTGTCTGGTAGCCTTCAGGCTGATAGTAATGAAGTGCTTGTAGCCATGGCTACAGTGGCCATACAATAAATTTTGTTGTTTTCAAGTGTTCAGTATAAAAAATGCTTTCCTGAAGTTAGCTTTAGCCTTTATGTAGCAAAACTAAAATCCTGTTGTCTTACCCAGGGGCTCTTAAGGTTTACCCTGGGACTGGGTGGTGAGGGGTGGGGGCGCTATGTGTGAACAGGGATGTTTTGGGTTTGAACAAAACTGTTATTTTATCTGTCATTTAGTTATTAAGACATATTTTGGGGAAAAACCTAGCACAACACAACCTTTTTAGTTGCATCGAGGACAAACTTGTCTTTACATTGTGTCAGAGAACAGTGCAAGGCACTCCAATCTGCTCCACTGGCATAATGTAACAGCTTGAGGTGATGAGGAGTGGGGTGTTGAAAGTCATTTCCTAAATAAACAGAAAAGAATTTGCAGAAGGCCTGACTTGTTGTTTTAACTCAGGGTGAACTCTCCAGAGCAATAAGGAGCGAGATGACTTTCTCACTGCTGGATTTCAGCTCTTGTGTGTCTACACATTGATTTCTAATGGTGTGAAAACGAAAGTTTGAAACCAGAGAAAACAACACATTTTCATCATCTGCAGCCTCCAGCTCCTATTGTCTATTTTCTGCCACCCCCAGTTATCCCAGCACTCTTTGTCTCTTTTGTGCACTCCTGATTGTTTTAAGCTCATCGACCTTCTTCACAGCAACTCCTTGCATCTCCACCAGCTGTGTCCCCATCACAAATATGCTCAAAACTAATGTCAAATGAAAAAAACGCCTCGTCCTAGTCCCAGTTTAAGATCTCTATCTATTATGGCTTTGCTTGTTTACTCTGACTCCCAGGTTCAAAGTATACCTCGGATTGACCATTTAGTTTATATTTGTTCTGAAGCCGAGGACTTTATTGGGTCTACTAATCATTAAACACACGGTGCTGCTAGAACCATTCTCTTATCTGCCGTCACACATCGCCTTGGGGGACATGCCAGGATTATTCCTTTGGATTTTATATGAAGTTGACTCACTCATCAAACTCTCGTTTAAAGTGTATTCCCTTGTTTGCTTTTGCAACATGTCAAAAAAGAAAAAACAACCAATATCTTTTCCTTTTCAAGCATTTACTGTTTACTGTGAAGAAACAAACCACACAGGTAACAACAATGAAATATTGGTTATTTTAGGTTTCTATAATGACTTCTATAACGATTAATAATCACGAACAGTAGAACTACATATTGGAACATTTTAAATAAACTATGTGAAATAAAAGCCATTCCTATATGATTTGTTGATGTTTTTCATTCCTCAGATGTTCTCTCACTCGAGTTAAACAATTGGTTGACCTTTCTCTTTGACCCCTCTGTCCCTTAGCAGGGCGTTATCTGGACCAATCATCTCCAGCCTCTGTAAATCTGCCTCCTCCTCTTCCTCCCTCTCTTTTTCCTGATCCAGGCACTTTGCTGTGATAGCCGGATTTTAAATCTCTCACCTGCCCTGTACGGTGGCCCTGCAACCAAATTTTGTCTTTAATCTTCAAAAGTTCTGAAAAGGATTTTTGTTTCTGAACTAAAAAAACTGATGAAAGCTCGTCCTTCAGTCTTTTCCCATTGAAAAAAAGTGTAGTTTCAGTTTGATTTATACATGCTTACAATAGCACTCTTCAAAGGACACAATTTCCTTCAACGTAGCAGCAGTTTGTTCTTTTATATCTACAAGAAAACGAAATATTTTTTTAAATGTTCAACTTGAACCTCATTGTTAAGTTATGAGTACTGCAGTATTTTTAGTGGGCATTTCTGAAACAAGGTTTTTCCTGATAATGCACTAGAATGATCAACAGTTTTCAACATCTCTACAGTGTAATGTGTGTTTCTATTGACCCCCAGTTATAATAATATAACCCTCCTGTTATGTTTGTTTCTGAGGTACAGCAATAATGTTTGGGAGTGTTTAATAATGCAAAAGTATCAGAAACCAAAAATTTCCGCCGACATAAAAAATTAAATTAAAATTTTTTATGCCCACTGAAAAAAACATGGATACACAAAAAACAATAGTTTCCTTGAAATTGATCTCTGGTACATTTTTTAATATTACAATTGATTTTTTTTTTTGCAATGGGTGATCTTTAGTTTTGAACTTGAGACACACATACTGTTCAGGGTCAAACTGAACATTATGTAATCATTTGTCTGATTAAAATCAAGACAAATGAGTCATGCAGAGAGTATTTATGTTTCCCTCCTCTTCTGATTTTGCTCTGCTGAGTGTCCACTCAGTGTGGGTGGACTTTGCCCACAGAAACAGAAAAGATTCCCGTCAGATGTTGCATGAATACCTACTTTCTCGCAGTTTCCTAGTGAAGTTAAGAGAGTAAAGAGAATAGTGAGAAAGTGGGCTTGTGTGTGTGCACATGTACATATATATGTGTGTGTGTGTGTGTGTGTGTGTAGGTGTGTGTGTGTGTGTGTGTGGGTGTGTGTGTGTGTGGGTGTGTGTGTGTGTGTGTGTGTGTGTGTGTGTGTGTGTGTGTGTGTGTGTGTGTGTGTGTGTGTGTGTGTGTGTGTGCACTGCTGGGTCAAATTGATTCGAAGAGAATCTCTGTAGAAAGTAGATGCAGGGGGGTTACAAATGTGTAAAATTAATACATTTTCAATTTATATGTAGAGTGCACCTATTAAGACAAATAGAAAAATTTTCAGGAAAAAAAATACTTTCAACTATTTTAAAAAATGTTTTAAACTTTAAAGTGGGTCAATTTGACCTGCAACATAACAGGAGGGTTTTAATGAAATTACTTCCTAACTCCAGGAAACAGAGTCCTCCTGTGTATAATTTAATCTCAGGATAAATCCATTTGTTCTGTGAAGGGATCCAGTTTGTTAGAGGTTATGAGTTTAGTTTTGTTGAAAAAGTGAAAGTACAATGAATATTTCTGCATAAGACTCTAAAAGAATGATGCAGCTCTTGATTTTGCTCCTCACTCCCTGCCTGCTGGCTCGTCTGTTCCATCGTGAAATCTCCTTCATCAACGTCTGAAAACCCCAAAGAACCTGAAATATCATCCACCTGCACCACGCCCACTTTCCTTGGAGTCATCATCATCCACTTATTGTCTTTCTTGGACATTGTTTCAATTGAGATTTCTGCAAATAATCCAAATAAAAATGTCCCAATTTGTTGTATGGAGTTTAGTTTTAATGAGTCTAAGTTACATTTTTATTTCTTTTAATGTGTTTTGCTATATTTTACTTCCCTTTCTGTGTTTATTCTGCTGAGTATTTCTTTAAACTATTTTTCAATGTCCTTAAATAAATGTAACATTAAGACTTGCTGCTCTTTTGCTTTACTATTTTGTCTGGATAGTTTACGTTTTCATTTTCCTCACATAATTCAAGCAGTTGGTGCAACAATAATTCATATTCCTGAGAAACATGACTGTTTTTGAGTATCCTTTTTTTTTTTTTTTTAAGAGATCTGAGAACATTATGGTGAAGATATTTTTTAAAACCCAAATTCCACGGTTTTCTTCTTAAAAGAGCAAAAACAAGGAAGAATTTGCGTTTTTGGCTGACCCTCCTCCAAACTCCCTTCCTTGTCACGTCTTCCTGCCTTCTTCTCTCTTTAACCTTCCCTCTCTCACTTCACATCTGGAGGGGGTTCTGCTGCAGATCTGTGACTCCTCGCCTGCTATGGGACAGCCTCAGCTTGGACCAGATATCACACTTCGGTTCTTTTCAGCAAATGTTGTTCAGAGGGGGTAACGTAGCGTAGTAACTCTGCTGCATGATTTGCGGTTGGCTGTTATGTTGGACAGAGCTCGCACTGAGTTTCCAGAGTCAAGGTAATTCATTTATGTATGACGGTTCTGCCTTCTGGTATGTGTTAAGACAATCCAGTCAGCTAAATATGAGCAGAGCCTCTTCACAACCTCTGCTCTGCTCAGAAACAGCATTAAAACAGAACAAAGCCATAACAGTTCTGAGCATCTCTATTTTCTACTTTAAGCCCATAAATGACAACTTTTAGTGGGATATTGGTTCTCTTATGGATGGGTTTAAACTTCTGTATGACCCTTGATTGCTATGATGTTTTTATGTGTGCATTAAGTGCTCGCTGTGTTGAGTCTACTCTAGCCCATGTTTTTTAAGCTGTTTCTAGTTGTTGCCCTGCGACAGGCTGAAAGGCTTCCTTTGATGGACAGCTTTTAGAAGCTTGCCTTGAGAGCAGCTCTGAGTGCATAACAATATCTCTGTCAGAATCAGAGGACGTAATGAAGCTTTTTTTTTTTTCTTTTGTTCTTGGAATTGCTCAAGAAAGAATAAATTACAGCAACATGTTGCTGTAGAAGTTTGAACACACCTTGCTTAAGACATCAAGTCACTGGTGCAATTAGAAAAAGCAGAGCAAAAGCCTCAATATGTCATGCTTTTGTTTCTTTAAATTAGACTTTACACTTGGGAGTTGAGCTTCTGCTACTGCTACTGGTGGAAATGTGCTCATAACGTTTATTTTTATGTTAGTGATTGAAATCCAGACAGATTGAAGTTAAATTTTTTAAATCAAACTGGTTTGTATCCAGACCGGATCTGAGAGAATTTACTTCATTATAAATCATTTCTGTTTTTCCTGTGATTTCATACTTGAGTGTTTCAGGTAATCAAAACCATTTCAAATGATGATTTTGTCTCTTAAAATCCATCCAAATGAACCCGCCACTATGTGAGATGTATTCAGATGCTTGCTAAATGAAGAATCGGCTGTGAATTACTGCATTTCTTTTGGAAACTGAGCTCAGTTTGACCAGGACCGCTAATGCTATAGAATCAAGGAATTGTTTAAATAGAAACCAGCCTGATAACATGAAGTAGATTCACCTGAAGCCAACAGTTGACACTCAGTCATGTAGCTGCTGGACGTTTGTATTCTTTCACACGGCGCAGATCGCCTTTGAACATCGTTTGACCTTCAGTTTACGCCGCACTGGCGTCTCCACTCTGTTCCTGCATGTAACTAATCAGCCACACCGTTCTGCAAACTGGCTCCTCTGTGAACAACTGCCTTGGAATTTTCATCCAGCAGACTTTGGCCATTTAACATTCATTATAGGAGGTATTTTGTCCTGACAAAATACCTCATATCACTGCGTTTGATAAATGCTCCTTAAAAGTATTAACATCAACTGTGGATAGAAAAAATGGATAGTGGAAGCAGACAAGTTGAAGTGAAATATCAACACTACCGTCCGAACGCATTTCTGTATAAATACAAACTTCTGACCAATCATACAAAACATGGCACTGAGCTCTGTGAGAATGAGAGGAAGACTGCTCCCTGCAGGAAGATGCCATTTTTGTCATGCGTCTACATTTTGAAGCTATGGATGAAGCATGTCAGAGTCTTTAAGGTCTTTGCACACTCTGCAAGACCAGAGACATTTGTTTTCTCTCCCAGGGCTACAAGTAAGAAACAGCACTCTTCTATTATTGCAGCCCTGGTTTAGGCTCCTGGATCTCCTTCATCCAGTCTTGAACGAAGGAGATCTCAGAAGAGACTGTCATGTACTGGGGATAAGAGTCAAACTGGCTCTATTGTATTTACTCATGTTATCTCAGTCTGATATTTCAGTTTCTTTAATGAGCTCCATAATTCTCTGAGTGCGCTTGCAGCTTGTTCTTCACCCTTCACCCCAACGGACATTATTTTTTGCGTGGTCTCCAACATCTATGGAGTACTTAGTCAGAAATATCAAGCGGGTGTGGCAAGAACCTCTGAGCACTTCCTGAAAGTTATTCACTTGTTTCTTTTGAGGTATGAAATATCCCAATCAAAAAGATTTTGGGTATTTTTTTGCCACCTCAAGTACAGCTGCCTTCTCCTTGACTAATAATAACATCATTTCAAACACAAGAACAGGTTGGCTAGTTTTCTAGATCATTAGGAAATGCAGACCTTTCATTTCTGTCGTCGGTACCTACAAACCCAAAGATGAATAATTTGGATTTCTTGTTGGATGATCCATTTGAAAGCCCCAGCTCAAAGGAGAATTATTGAACTTAATGTTGTGTGAATGATTCCTGAGGGAATTCCAAGGAAAACTCTACTGATCAAAAAGAAAACACAAAGGCCTTAATAACATTTACCAACCATCTTGAAGATCACTGACACTAGGAAAAAATATTCTGCTTCGTAATAAGATGTGACTTAAACATTTTGAAATGTGTGCGTCATGATAGAATCCTGTGAGAAAATTCTGAAGATGAACGTCCAGTTTGTGACCTTATACTCAATAATCCACTGAGGCGCATATACTGCCTTGCTTCATGAAATATGCAGTCCAACTACAAATGAAGGAAAAACAGAAGGTCGTGAAGTGATGTAGTCAAAGTTCAGAAGTAAAACTGATATCTTGTGGCATGATAGTAAACAGGCTGGTAACGCTCAAAAACACTCTGACCTTCCTTCCAATGTTGCTGAGTTAGCAGAGTGTGTCAAATTTCCTCCACAGTGATAAAAATACTAATTGTCAGCTTTTGTGAATGCCTGGTGGCAGCTGCTGCTTAAAAACATTTGGGACTGCTATTGTATTTACTCATGTTATCTCAGTCTGATATTTCAGTTTCTTTAATGAGCTGAAACAAAACAGAAAAACTAAAGACTGATTGTTGCTTTTTCGTTGAACAGTGGAGATGACTGTTGCTGTGTATTTGCTTGTGCAACAGGACAGATCAACAGTAGACATGGACTTTCCAAAGCGTTCCATCCTGCAGGCCTTCAGTGTGATGCTCTTGGCGTGGATGCTGGTACGTTGCCAGACCCCAGTGGAACCTGAGGAAGAAGAAGAGGAAGAGGCGGCAAAGGAAGCTGACACTGTAATACTAGTGACAACTGAATGCCCTTCAGAATGCAGCTGCACAACAGACGGAACAGTGGACTGCGCAGGGGTTGACCTGACAGAGTTCCCCGAAGAGCTGCCTAAAAAGATCCGCCAACTTTCTCTACAGGTCCCACACACACACACATACAGTTGTGTTTTTGTGTCTTGTGGGGACTTTACATTGACTTCCATTCATTTTCTACAGCCTAACCCTTGCCCTACCCCTAACCCTACTCTTAACCCTAACTCTATCATATCTGTCTAATCCCTAACCCCAAAACCCAATTTCCCCTTATGGGGACCAGGATTTGTCCCCACAAGAAGCAGTGATCACCACAACTCCACCATGTAGACAGAAATATGTTTCCATAAGGACATTTCTGGTTCACAGGCCCAGACACAAATTTGTATTTCTACCCATATTGGGATTTTGCATTGACTTCCATTTATTTCAGTAAGTATATTTATGCCTAATACAGCCATTTTTGCATAACATTTATCCTAACCTTAAACTAATTCACACCTTACTTCTCAACCCTGATGATAAATGTAAACGAAGGGTCCATTTTATTAGAACCTGCATTTGGTCTTAAAACAATGTTTGGTCCTCAAAAGGCTTATCTGTCTTCAAAAGATATATAAATACAGCTGAACAAGTAGTCACACACACACATATTGCTCATCAGTTTCAGCAGTACACCTACCTATTCATAATATGAAGTTATTGCTCAGAACACAAAGTGCTGAACTTTAGTTTGCCTTTGTAAATGTTGCATATCTTTTTCCCTGATGGCAGAACAACAAAATCAAGGAAATAACGGTGGAGCACATTTCCCATCTGCATCAGCTCGAGACTCTCAACCTCCAAAACAACTGGCTCACCACAGAGGGTAAACACAGTAACCAAGACTCAACACTATGCAAGAACTCTGTGTTCACTGGGGAGGGAAACTGCAGACATGGTTCCAAAGGCATTTTACAGGCAGAGAGGCAGAGTGGAAAGTTTTATCAGTGCAGCTTTTTGTCGATTGGCTGATTGAAGTAAATATCTTTAATATGCACCTGTTAGTAGCAGAGGAATTGCTATTTCACTTGTTGCCTGGTTCAGCGGTCTGTCCCAACATGCGTTTGATTCCAGCTAATAGTCACTTGCAAGAAATTGATGGAAATGGATGCAGATGAAACAATTAATTTTAATTTTTTGACAGAAAGTGTTTAAATGACATGGAGTTTTGAGTAGTCAGCAATACAGGAAGTTAGAAGTCAAAAGGCTGCAATGTGCAAAGTGAAAAATGTCATGGTTGGGGTTATTTTGTAAGCCTTGTTCTGGATCAGTAAACAGAAGCAGCTGATTTAGCACAAAAAAGCCTGTTTAACCTGGCCATTCTTTAAGATTTTTAACCCCAAAGATTGGCTAATAAGACTAATATTCAACATTAAGCTTACCTACGGGTGTGTGAACCCAGATTTCTTCAATTTAGTTATTGGAATTCAAATGAAGGATTAATTCATTCATTCCTACCTCGACTCTGCAGGCAGGGTGTCAGTCTGCTGAGTCAGAATGAGACTGGGCATGCCATAAACAAGCTGCCAGTTGGTTAATTGGTGAGACAAATTGCATTTCCATTAACTTAAAATTGCACATATTGAAATTCCAGAGATAACTTTGCTAAGTGGAAACATCCTCATTTAAACCCCCCAAAACACTTTACGTTTTTCTCTAAAAGTTTTTTGCGCTGGGATGAGGTGTTTTTTTCAGCCATATCAAAATAGATTTATTTCACAAAACTGCAATGGAAACAATTTTCACTCAACACAAGTCACATAATCAACAGCCAGATGTTATTTCTGGTGAAAATGGCAAAGAAGATGATAGGAAGCAGCAGGAGGATGAGTTTTTTCTTTTGTTTTTTTTTTGTGACTTTTTTGTGTGGGCCAAAAAAACAAAAAGGCACTGGCTCTCCACAGAGAGTAAACACAGTAACCAATTCTCAACACTCTGCAGGTTCTCTGTGTTCTGATATGCATTAGAAACACATATAATGATCAAAAGTAGAAATAAAATACAAGTAATAGTACCAACAAAAACACAGATATGAGTGAATAATGAAAATATTGAAATGTAATAGGACTTGCTGGCAAAACTTATGAAATATTGCTTGTAAAAGATATGAGAGCTCTGACCCTCAAGTGTTGTTCAGGTCAAAGAAAAAAGTTGTGCCAGTCAGAGGCAGTGAGTTTTATTACCAACGACAGAAGATTCACCTAAACATTGAGAAGTCAGTCAGACTTTACAAAAAACTACATCCTTTAAGAATAACCTTCAGGGATGACTCAGCAAAGTTTATTCAATGAAAGAATAAACTTTTATAGAAAGTTTTGAGAATTAAAACTTTCTGCAAAACATAGTTTAGATTCATAATGCAATCAGAGAGGATTAATAACAATTCTAACACTCAATCCACAGCAGATGGTTGACTGTGCCACTCTAGGGAATACAAACTGCCATCCAGCCTTGGTGGTAACATGGCACTGATTTTTTCAGATCACTGAGTTGAAATCGACTCACTCGGCTGAATTAATGCAATTATCTCTGAATAATTGCATTAATTCAGCCTCACTAAAGGGTTTGAAGCATGGATGGTTTGTTTATGGTCATGTCACAGCAACTCGGTTAGATTTAAGTCCAGACTTTTGACTTTGCCGCTTCAAATGATCTGATCTGGTAACATTTGAAAAACTCAGATCTGGACTTGAAGGTGCGCTTTGAATCACTGTCTGCTGTAAAACCCAAGTGTTCTTGGATCGAGAGTGGAATATTCTCTTCCAGAGTTTTCTCATGGAGAGAAAATGTCAGAATCCCATCGGAAGGTCAAAAAGAATGAAAGCAGCCACAGACTATCCTATTACAGCTGCCATATTTGACTTTTCCGATGTTACACAATGCACACATTACAAAAATTGTGCATCTTTTGACTATTCCACAGAATCTCATTGGATATTAATTTTCTCTTAAATAGGATTTTATGTGTTGCATTTTCAGATCTTTTAGCCTACTTCATGTTGTTAGGCAGGTTCTTTTGAAGGGATTTGTAAATTCCACTGACAGGAAGGCATGGCAAGGGAAACAGAATTAAATAAATGTGGTTAATCAGTTAATCAGTCATTTAAAAAATTACACATTGTATTGTCAGGGTGGTGTGGATAGGATTTCTCCTCTACTGAACGAATTCACCTTGAATGCTACATTTTCTATTTGACTTTATCTGATTTTGAAATTTTGTGATCTGAAACATGAAGGTTTGACTGAAAAACTTGCATGGATGTGACATTATGATTTTATGGGCAAAACAGCTTTGATCTCCAGGTCTTTTTCTCTGTGGCCCAATTTCAAAATGATAAATTGCAATTTAATTTTTTTTTTTTTAAAGTCATGCTGGATATATAATTTTTATAACAGTTGAATTTGATATACTTACTTGATTGTGATATAAAATGGCACCAGGTGCCTGAAAAGTACATACTACCTCCCCTTTGGGATAATGGAATAATTTGTGCCAGGAATATCTATATTTATTCACATTTTTGTCTATTTTTTCAGGCCTTGAAGATGAAGGTTTTGAAATGCTTGAAGAGCTGGCTTATTTGTACCTGGCTAACAACAAGGTGAGTCATACACAAGAATCTAAAATGTGCAGAATTATCACACTGCACAATGGCACGGTTGTTTCTTTGCCCTCAAAACATCTTGTCTGTTTTGTTGTGACAGACAGTCGTAGCTCACACTCTGTGTTTTAGCTGGTCAAAGCTAAAAATGCTTCTGACCTTTCTGGACAAGGCGAGTGAGAGAGAAAGGAGGGGCAGATTTGTTTGTCCAAAAGGACAAACAGGAAAACAGAACACAGGAAGAATAGAGGATTTTTAAGTGCTCACTAAGCCTCAAAGACATCCCGTGTTACTTTAATACATAAACCATGTTATTAAGGAGAAAGCTCTAAATGAATGTGTAATCTCAAAATGCTTCTCTGCTTTCTATATTCATTTGACAGATTTTAGCATTTGAAAGCCTTATATTATTGAAGAGATGCATCTTTTCTTTTTAACTATGACAACGTTCAGAAAGAAAAACTTGTATGTCATATAGATTTACAACACATAGAGTCAGATATTTTAAGCCTTTAATTCTTGGAATTTTGATAATTACAGGTTACAAACAGTGTTTAACCAAGATTTGTTTATTTTTTTTCTCAAACAATGTTGATATCTTCCAAAACAGTTAAATATTGGAAACTGTATCTAAGCAATTTATATTAAAAAAAAATTGAGTGGGAGGAAAACACCTGCAAAGGTTTCCTGAGCCTCTAAATTCTCTCTCACTCTGGGTCAGTTGACTCCACAATAATGCCTTGAACTGCTGACTGGACAGATGTCCAGAAGACAGACATGGACACTTTTCACAAGAAAGGGAAGGAAGGGAAGCCACAAGAGGTTAATATTAATTATTCTGATTGTTGACAAAGTGCTATGTCCAAGCATTTTCATAAAAAGTTGAGTGTAAGGAAAAAATGTGGTAGGAAATGGTCCATCCATGAATTTCATCCAGGACCTTTGTGATGTGTGATGTCATGGCAACAGGCCTAAGGTTGTTCATGACTGATTGATGAGTTTTCTTTGGTGCCTGAACCAGCAGAATGTCTTCCACAACAACAGAACTTTCTGTTTGGTCAGGCTGAGGATGAGGAGATGTTGCAGAATCCCACAGAGGCCTTCAGGACTCTGGGCTCACACCATCCAGACCCGCAGCCTTGGTCCGTTCAGTCTCTGCAGATGCCTCTTCACCTGACTTCTAGATACAGAAAAGTGGGAGGGGGAGGCAAAGGGAGCAGCAGCAACTCCTGATTTGCTTGAAGATAAACTTGTGAAAGCAGATGAATCAGTGACTGAGGCAGAAGATGAAACATCTCAGGTTTTACTGGAAAGCTGTGGGTCAGAGGAGGGGCTGGATGCCTGTCCGGTTGGGGACAGGCGATGAGGATGTGAACTTTTCAGAAACCTGACATTTCTGTTTTATATATGGTATGCAATAATCTAAACTTTTAAGTTTAGATTATTGCATACCATATATATGCAATAATATGGTATGCATATACCATATGCATATGTTCTCATACAAAAAATGAGAACATTTAGATAAAACCGGAGTTTCTTTTGCTTGGAAAAGCTGCTAAATGAAACCATTTTACATATCACGTCCTTTGAGGCACACATCATTTTTGTTTTTCTTCTCCCTCTTCAGGGCTTGTTTGTTGCAGTTCTGTTTGTAGATTCCTAAAGTTGCTCTCTACATTGAAACTGAGGCGACGTCTTTCAGGTTCAATGTAGAGAGAAACTGAAAGAGGTTCAGTGACCTCTTTCAGTCATTGAAACTGAAAACGTTTTCTCTTTCAGTTTCTCTCCACATTGAAACTGAATGTTGTTTCAATGTCGTTTCAGTGTAGAGGCCTCTGATAATGTGGCCTCTTGTACTTTAGGAAGGAAGACCTAAAAACAAACAATTTACAGTTCTTTGTCTCCAATAGCTTCGCCAGAATAAGGCAGATTCTACACTAACCACTGAATTTCAGAAAAATTTTTTTATTCGGTATTAAAAAATGAATCCTTGATCTGGTTCTGAAAAAATTGTATAGCAAGCAAAACTAAAAACAAAACAAAAATAAACTGCACAGGTGGCTCAGAAAACGTGGCTGATGGCCAGTGGTGACAGTACATGTAAACCACATAGAGAAAAAAATAAATAAATCACAATATTTAATTCATTCTCTGATGTGCTTGTAGCTCTCCTCTGCACCAAGAGTCCTGCCGCCATCTTTGGTCAGTGCTGATTTTGCTGCTAATCATCTGTCCAGGATCTACCCATACACATTTGGTCATAAGCCAAAACTAAGGTACTGACATGTCTTATGTGTGGTTATACTTCTTTTTATTTCAGGTATAGTTAGTAGAACATGTCCTGTGTGTGTGTCATGACTCCATAGGTCTGTGTATCTCCATAACAACAAGCTGACAGATGAAGGGCTTCCTGATAACATGTTCAATGCTTCTGACACGCTGGAGATCCTCACCATATCCAGCAACTTCCTGAGGGTCGTTCCCAGCAATCTGCCGTCCAGTCTTCTCCGACTTCATCTGAAGGTCTCACACATGCAGCACCAACAATGATATTCGGACACAAACGATTACAATAACTCACTGGAGCACATTTCAGTTAAAACATGCATTTAATCTCAGAATGCTTTTTCTCTGGCTGGATATAGATGTACTGCAGTCAGGCTGAGCATGGATGGTCTCTGGTGAGGTCTTCTGCGGTGTGATTGAGAGAGCAGTGGGTGAACATGGTTTATTGGCAGAAATGTTGGGTCTTACATGACACAGGGTGGTGGCAGCAGTGACCTCAAATCTAGAATTGTTATTAGGCAGATGACACAAAGATCTGTTGATTATCTGTATTAGTAATAATGTATCATTTAGAATTTCTCAGGTTTGCATTTGATGCTTTGTTTTTGTTCATTTAGCACAGAATTAGCTGTTAGATGCAGGCAGCCTACATCTTGATTTGAAAATATTTACCCAGGCTGCCTTGTTTTGTGTTTTGAATTTAAAACTTCTATATAAACCATACTTTTCCTCAACCTCAGACTCACTGTGGTGTTGAAAGTAAAATCCTTCTTGCTCTGCAACTTTCTAGCATATGTGAATGTTTTGGATCAATAATAATTGACATTTAGCTGTTCATTACTTCCTCCCCCTTGAAGAAACAAGTCTAGTTCATCTAAAGCATAGGAGCCCCCCTGCAAACATGATGCTGCTGCTATCACAATTTCAAAATACTTATGGTGTTCTTTTAGGAATGTGCAGTGTTATTTTTTGTCAAGCTTAAAAATGTGGCTAAAAGTTAATTTATTTATTCTTCCATAAGGTTTTGGGTGGTTATATAGAGGCTTGGATGTTTTTCCCTGGAAAAAATGGCTTCTGTCTTTCAACTTTACCTAAACATATGGAAAATCCAGCAGACTGTTTTCACATGAGGGCTGTGGCCTGATTAATGGAAAATTTAAGGCTTAATGAGAATCGCTGAAGTAAGAGGAAAAACTATTTCAACAGTGTGGTAGTGGTTTCATCATGTTGTGTTGGTGTTTTACTGCAGGAGGGACTGGTGCACTTCATTAAATAGCACCGTGAGAAAAGAACATTATGTAGAAAGACTGAAGCAGCCTTTTGAGAGCCAGGATGTTAAGCCTTGAGCACAAATGGGTCTTCCAGATGGACAAAGTTCATCAAGGACAACAATGTTAATGTTTTGAGATGACCATCAAAAACCTCTTATATTTGTTCCATTGATGTTTGCAAAACTAAAAGAGAGCAAACTTACAAGTCTGACTAAGATAAACCAGTGTAGTGGGAAACCAAAACAGCATAAAAATAACTAAGAAAATGATATTTCTCATTATTTAGAACATTTGCAAATAAAAATAATTTTGGCAATCTTAATTGATGCTCACAGACAGATTTGATATCAGACAGTAAGAAAACTACTGGTGTCTATGGGTCGTCATATACAGTGTCAAGAAAATCCGAGATCATCCCACTTCCCCATGCTGGAGATTTTAGTTAACAGTAACAATAAATAAAGTTAACTTTAAAATAAGTCACACAAATCACATCTAGACCCAACAGTTGACCCAGACTGCAATAAAATAAACCTGTTTGTGTGTGTTGTTTTTTTCTCCTGCAAACGTAGCTTTAATTAAACTTATTTTTTCTATCTAATCATGAGAAATCATAGTCAGAGAGAGATGAGACAGGAAGAGCAGGTTTCCTGAAAAAAGAGGAAGTAAGGTTCCAGCTTGCAGCTGTATAAAAATAGCTGAGACCAGTCCTTGTTTAAAAGCATAAAAGTTTTAAAGGATGAAATCTAAACATTTTGAGTAATTAGATAAGATTTAAAGTAAAGTACTTATAGTAATATTGGGTTACTTATAACAATACTTACTTACACTCGTGGGAAAACTTACAAGTAAAACACGTAACTAGCTGGTATCAAATAATAATAAAAGAGTAATAAGTTGTGGTTATCATAAAATTATAAATGAATGCTAAATCAGAGAAACTAAAAGGGTTATGAATGTAATTTTGACATTGAACTTGAAATGGTGTAAAACATGTAACCGCTATTAAAGATCACTGATGATGCGTTGGAGGTGGATAAGTAGGTGAAAGGTTAGGGGTAAAATGGGGACTAACAGGAAAGCAGAGATGACCAAGGCCTTATTAGGACATAGAAGGACATGGGAGGAACGTTGAGCAACCCTGAGACATTAGCCAAGACATCAGGACAAGATGTCTCTAAGACAGTGATGGAGATGAGTTCATCTGTCCAAACAAGTTACCCAATAAAGCAAGCACAGCAACAGTGTTAGCCAATGAAAATGCACCGAAAGTGGGTATAAACCCTATATAAGCGGAGAGCAAAAGAGGAATCTTTGGTTGGATCTTCCAGGCAGCTTCAAGTCAAGATCGAGATGGACAAAGAACTCTGCAGCTGAAGAAGAGCCGGGGCCACAGAGCTGAAGACTGTCTGCACATGAGGGACCAACCCATCAGCCCCGCAACATGTGGCTTCAAATCGCACTTCTCTCATCGGCTGGGTTCAGACCCCAAAGACAAGGATGAAGACCAAGGAAAGGATGAAGACAAAGACAAAGATAAAGACAAAGGCAAAGATAAAGACAAAGGCAAAGATAAAGACCAAGGCAAAGATAAAGATCAAGGCAAAGATAAAGACCCAAGTCCTGTGTGACTTCACCATCCCTGCAGAGATGACAGCTCATCAGACCAACAGAGATCCCTGCATTCATCGATCCTCCTCCTCCTCCTGCTGCAACACCTTCTTCATCATCAGACCAGTTCTGGGGTTGGAAACACCAAACTCCGTCCGTCTCTCTCCAAGGTTCCCTTTTTAGTTCTTAGTATCAGCGTTAGGGAAAGATAGGCTAGATGATTGATTTTACTTATTTGATTATTTCTGCTACTGAATTATGCTGTACTGACCCTTGCAAAATTGCTTTACTAATAAATATTTAGCATTAAGAAAATCTAAAAGATGTTGTGGACATTCAATTAATGAGTCACCTCAAAGTTCTTTGATGGTAGTAAAATAGCTATGATGTTTGATTCTGGGGAAGAAAAGTAGTTAATGTTTTATAGGTTGCTTTAGCCCAAATATAAAACAACATCCTTGGGACTCGCCCGAGTCACTAAAATCAACCTGATTCAGTAACAAGTGCAAGTTGCAAAACAGAGAAGAAGCGACCGTTAACAGATGTGCTCTGTGGAACTAGTTGGCTGTATGCTGCTCAGTCTGGCTAATTCACAGGGGGAAGAAGGGTGGGACATCTGGATGTAGGCCGAAGAAATCAGGTGAATTCTTTCTCGAAACCAGCTTAAACAGAGTTTACTTTAGTTCTGGATAGGGTAAATCCCAGCAGATTTAGGAAACTCAATTTACCCGTTAGATGGAGAGCTGGTAGCACATCTCCCCTCTCAGAAGAGGAAGTAATGACTGAGAGAGTAGCGGCAACAACTGCAGAAATATGCTGGAGCTCATGTTTCTTTAAAGCAGCGGGGCAAGAATATTCTTTGAAATAAAATGTAGAACAAGACACATAAAAACCCAGGACTCTATCTCAGTCAAACCAAATCCTGAAGCCATGTCTGGAGCCACTTTTGTTTCCTGCCACTACGCCATCTCCTTCCATTACTGCTCTTCATCTTCTTGCTCTCTTCTTCTCTTTCTTGTTCCTTTCTGCTCATTTACTTGTGTTGAGTGTTAACAGATTATATTCCTTCCACTTCTCTTAAACTCTTAACTGTCTTTCCTGATGAAGTCACCAGGTGTTTCCCATCAGTGAATATTTAACACGATTAATATGTCAGATTAAAGTCGTACAATGACATATTTTAGTCTTTTTTTTTTTTTTTTTTTAATCACATCCTGACAATCTGGCAGTTTTATCTTGGTCCTGTAGATTTTTAGATCCAAAGTTAATCTGTGCTTAGACTTTTATGCAAACACCTGCTAGTAATCATTCGCTCTGGCTGTGATCTAGAAACATTTGTTAAACAAGCCAGAACGGAATTAGGGAAAAATACGTGTAAACATGCAACAGATGTTCCCTGGAATAATAAAAAAAAAAAACAAAACAAAAAAACAACAAAAACAAAGCTGAAATGTTTGGAATTGGATATAAAGAGAAAGACTGAATAAATTCTGATGATTTTCTTTCATATTTTGCTTATTTATTGTTATTACTGTTTTATTTGTTGTACGTTCAAATGCTTTGACATTTTACCTGCTGACCTGATACTAAAGCTACTTCATCATGGTGTTAATGTGGAGGGAAATCTTCTTGCATGTTTCTGCATGATCTGGTGGGGTCGTCATGGTGAGACACAGCAGTGATGCGAACTGGAAAAACTTTGCTTGCCTGGCAGGATCATGACTGACTTCACACCTATGGAGTTTTAGTTCATTTGCCCCAATCCAGCCACTTTCTGCCAAAGGTTGCGGGGAGCATATCATTTTATTAATAAAAATATTTCCTTTATACTACAGAGTAACAGACTGGAGAAAATCCCAACAGGGGCCTTTGAGGATTTACGAAACCTTCGAGAACTTTATCTCCAGAACAACCTCCTCACCAATGATGGGATGGACAACGAGACTTTCAGGTGGACTTAACATTTCACTCACAAAACAAAACAATTGAGATATTTCACTCTGTATTTTCATAGCTAAAATAAAGAACACAAAAGTGCCTCACATCACACAGATAGATCATACCTCAAAATTTATACAACTCACAAGTCCACAGCATTCTAAGACAGAATGGTTTGGTAAAGTGATCAACAGATCTCAGATCTTCCTAAATGAGCAGCACTGCTGGGCGAAAGACTTTATCTGATCAAAATGAACCAATCTGTTTGTAAAATCATAACCATCAGCTGCAGATATTTAACAGTTTAGTAAACTTTTATCTCTCTATAGAACATGAATTTAACAACCTGTGCAGGTTCTTAATGTTTCTTCCACTGACCCTATAAAAACGATAGAATCAAGGTATTCCACTTGAGCAGACTTACCACTTGGTCATCTGAATGGTAGTTGGTAGTTAACTGCCAGTGCATCTATCTAATGGTGCAGAGGTTACTAAAGTCTCTCGCAATACATCCTCTATGGATCTGTCTTGGACAAAATGTTTTTTTTATTACTATTTTTAACTCCTTATGTGCAGGAAACGTATTTCAAGCATTTTTAAATGCAAACCTTGGAATTTACTCTGCAGCTTTTAAGCACTGAGAAGTCACAAAGAACATAAAGTGTTCAATTACAGAGTTATAAATTGAAAACATGATTTCCCTCCTCTTCTGTTTCCACAGCCAGCTGAGTAGCCTCGAGTATCTTGACTTGTCAAATAACAACCTGAGTGTTGTTCCTAAGGGTTTGCCTCGCAACCTGGTGCTGCTGCACCTGGAGAAGAACGCCATCCGCAGCATTCCTGGAGATGCTCTCATCTCTGTGCGGAACATTGAATACCTGCTACTTCACAATAACAAGCTGCGCTCCCGCTCTATACACCCAATGGCCTTCCAGGTACTTTAAGGATAAGTTGACAAATATTAGATGCTACTCACATATGTGTAATGGCAGTGCATATCCTCAAATGCACTGCATAGGAACAGTGTTCTTCATTCATTTGAGTTGCATCTTTCTCCCAGGGCTTGAAGAAGCTGCACACTCTTCATTTGTATAATAACTTGCTGGAGCGAGTTCCCAGAGGCTTACCTCGGCGAGCCAAGACTCTCATGCTGCTCCACAACTTTGTTTCTGAAATTGGCCGCAATGACCTGTCCTTGCTGTATACCCTGACTGAGCTCAATCTCAGCTACAACAAACTGACCAACACCAAGATTCACCGTGACGCATTCAGAAAGCTGCGCATACTGGAAACTCTGGACCTGTCAGGAAATGCCCTTCATGCCATACCACTGGGCCTTCCGCACAGTCTGAAGGTTCTGGAGATCAAGAACAACCAGCTCAGTGCTATTCCATATGGAGCCCTGGCAGGAATGCAGAAGCTACAGAAGTTGATCCTGAGTGACAACAAACTAAAACTCAACTCAGCCTACCAAGGAGCCTGGATGGAGCTCAGTGCACTTACAGTGAGTGACCTGCATGGATATTGCTCAGATTATGCTTAGTAACAAGTCTTGTAATCGTGGTCTATTACCTTAACATAGAAGGTTAAAACCTGCAGTAGATTATTTTTATTTACATTATTTGTTTTAAATGAGACTTTAAAAAAAAATCTGTGAAAAAAATTGAGCTCCATTGCCTCCTTTCTGTGGTCAGATCTGCAGTATGCACATTACTCACACCCTTCCCCTTGTTTTCTGTTACACTACAGCAAGTTGCCCTCACCAGAGCCTGCCATGAATGCTAGGCTAGTTAGCATAGTCATTGATGATGGCAGAAAACTGTGTTTCAGTAACAGTGAGTTGCTTTTCCGTCATTAGCACACTGAGTAGCGCATACACAAGCTTAATTCACAGTACTAATAGCTTCCTCCTGGCCCTTATTGGCTGGTTTTGACTTCAGCTAGCAGTAGGATCACAGAGACGTGGTAGAGGAAGTTGATTTATTTTTAACAGATCTCTCTCATGATGTACTGTCACGGCATCCTGACAGGTGTACAAAATATGCTAAAAATATTTTTATAAAAGTGTGACAAAATACAAAAAAATAAATAATATTTATGGCTGCGGAAATCCATCCATCCATCCATCCATCCATCCATCCATCCATCCATCCATCCATCCATCCATCCATCCATCCATCCATCCATCCATCCATCCATCCATCCATCCATCCATCCATCCATCCATCCATCCATCCATCCATCCATCCATCTATCCATCCATCCATCCAAATGGGTAACATACTGTATGTGTTATATGAGTAACATTAATTTCTTTTCCTATGTTCCTTCTTGATGATGTATGTATCATTATTATTATTTTAGACACTAGACCTTTCTGGTAACCAGCTAACACACATCCCATCAGACCTTCCTGAGTCTCTGGAGTATCTTTACCTGCAAAGCAACCGGATCTCCAGTGTTCCTGCTTCAGCGTTTGAAGGCACTCCAAACATTAAAGGCATCTTCCTTCGGTAAGAGACGCACCAACATCCTTAAGGTTAAGGATGTTTCTCACTCAATGGATTTGAGTGAGAAAGGTTTCTCACTCAAATCCATTGAGTTTTGTATGTGTTGAACCTGAAACATGGCCACATCTGCATGCTTCAAAAAGTAGTTGAAGACCTAATACCTGCACTAACTTTGTCAACCTCTGCTTCATTTGTGGGTATGGATGTGATTCCGCTGGCAGGTCATTGGTGCTTTCTGCTTTGTGAATTATAAACTGAGATAGAGCAGATAGTGAATGCAATCCACTATCTGCTTACAAATAAGTTATTTGTCAGCTTACAAATAATTCAACACTTATTTGTAAGATCTACAACATTCATCATTTACACTTGGAACCATTTTCCTTTCTGGAGCTGCTTTTGGTTTTAGTGTAAATGAAATGAGATTTTTCCTCACATGAACATCCTTCTGTGTGCGCCGTTCTGTTGCAAATCAAAAGAAAGCACTATCTGCTGCGCATTCGGACTTAGCTTCATTTTATAGAGTACCGCAACACGGGACCTAATCTCTCCAACTCCACTAACTTGAGTGCATTCAGCAAATGCTCCACTTTGGTTTATTCCACGTACTGTGGGCTTACCGCCACAAGCCCTGCAGCTGACAGCAGCGGTCAGACAAGAGTTAAGAGGTTTTGAACATGTGCTTTCAAGGTATTTGTTCTGGTTTGGTTTCAGTGTGACCTTAACCTTGTAGCTTTTTGTTGTGCTTACGAGCTTTGACCCCTTCTGCTGTGCAGGTTTGTCATTATTATCATATCAGCCGCTGCTCCGTTTCGCTCCCTTTGCTTCCCTCCACTTGCAGTACGAAACACATGGTCTGTACCAACTGGAGTGTTTGCAGCAGGAGGGAAATGGAAATAAAGATTATAATGTCACATAAATGACTTGGTGGTGGATGATTAAACTCATTGATAAGCTGTGTAATCACTTTCTACACATACAAGTAAATGGAATGGATCTCATACATTCATTAAAAATACTATGATGTAACTAAAGTCAACACTTTGGTGAGTAAATAGTGCAGAACAACTAAAGTAATTTTGTTGAACAGTTGTAAGAGAAGCTCAACATTTGGACCCTTCTGTACTGATTCTGGACCAGCATCGCCAGACAGATCTGTACATTTAAGTTCTGCTAAGTGAATCCTAAGGCCTTCAGCAGAGGAAGTGCCAGTTTCACAAACTAAACCATCCCTCCTGTTTTTCATTCCAAGGTTTAACCGGCTGTCTGTGGACTCTGTAGATGAGAGCTCCTTCGCCCACCTCGTCAACTTGCAGGTGCTGGACTTTGGGACGGGAAACACAGAGCTGTCCTCAAAAAAAGATGAGAAAGAAGCTGGAGAGGTGATGGAGCAGGAAACATAGAACCCTGGACTGCATGTTTCAGAAAACAGAACAGGCTTTTAAATGGGACGGAACCTGTGAATGTTTTTTTTTTCTTTTGTTTTCTTTATATCTCCATCTTTAAATCATGCTGAGATGCAGAGCCACATATTTCTGGTGCAGGATACTGGATGGAAGTTCATTTTGTTCAAACTGAACTTTAAAATTTGCTTTTGATTGTTCATATGCAATCTTTATCTTAAAAAAAAAGAAAAAAAAAGAAAAGAAAGGAGGTTCAGGGATCTGAACACCAACCTGGGAAGCAACATGAAAAAGGACAAAACCTCTTCCTGTTTTCCTCTTCATTTTTATGCCATTTTGAAAATGGCTGCCCTGTCAGCAATATTACCAATGCAATCTACTTGGATTTGTTAAAGCAAATATAGCAATCAAAGCACTTGTTTTGTTATTGAAACCACAGACAGTTGAATCAAACATGATTCAGAAATAGAAATCATAGAAATAATTCCATGTTATTGTCACTGAAGATTTTACATAGTTAATTACAGACCAACATAAGCCTAACAAAATTTGTTTTAATATTATTATTCAGCAATGTAACAAAAGTCTAAAGGTTTCAAGTTATTTTAAGCCAGAGTAGTAATAAAAAACAACTACAGAGTAAGATTTTTGTGGTTCAGCAGCTGCCTTTCATTGGACTGCTGACCTCAAATGGACATATAGATTGATCTTTTACAGACTGGTGGACTTTCTCGCAGTCAAAAGTTGTGTGATCATAAAGTATAACAGATATTCTCAATAGGTCCTCTGGTTCAATTTTTCTATTTGTAAGCCAGAACATTTGATTTGCAAGACCCAGTGCACCAGTAAAGGTCCACACTCTCCTTTGAAATCCCAGTTTGATATGGGTTTGGTGAAAGAGGAAAAAATGGCACCAAATGCTAGATTAAACTACACATGGGCACAAAGTAACCTTCACAAACAGACATAGAGAAGCTATGCTTCTAAGGAAAATGATTTTGCTGAACAATGATTTATTTACTAATGATTTCTAAACAGTTTTCATCCAAATTAATCTCAACAGTGCCCTACTGTTGAGATTATCTCAAACAAAAAATTGAAAACTGAACAGTATCTAATTTTCCAAAGAAACAGTCAATAAATTCCTAATAAAGATAAGCTTAGCTTGTCAAACCTCATCTTAGTGAGAAACAAAAGGCCACATGGAGCTAAAAAACCTGAGTCCAAAAATACTTTCATAATGCCACTTCAAAACAGCATGGCTTCCTGGATGTCATCATGAGTTATTATCAGTGGATCATACACTGCTACGGCGTGGAGTTCTTTAGACTTCTTCTCCAAATGCACATTTCCTTATCCGTTACTGAAAGAAAACAAAACTGTGCACATACTGTGCAATGGGTGACATTGCAATATAAATAAATGTATCTAGATAAAATGTCTCCATTTACCAAAGAGAAATGGCTAAAAGGTAAATGGACATATTAGACATGTTCCAGCATCTTCATGCTCAAACTAAACTGTGATTGTGAGTTTAGTTGTAATCCAGTGCTGTGTAATCTATTCATCCATCCATTTTCTACCACCTTTGTCCCTAATGGGGGTCTGGAGGTGCTGGTGCTTGTCTCCAGATAACGATTCAGGCAAGAGGCGATGTCACCCTGGACAGGTGGTCCGTCTGCCACACAGAGACAGATGGGACAAACAACCATTCATGCACACAAACACTCACATCTAACAGTTATGCTTTTGGACTGTGGGAGGAAGCCGGAGTACCCGGAGAGAACCCACCATGCACAGGGAGAACATGCAAACTCCATGCAGAAAGACCCGGGGGCAGGAATTGAACCCAGGACCTTCTTGCCGCAAAGCAATAGTGTTACCAACTGTCCCCCTGTGCAGCCAAAGCTGTGCAGTCCTAACCATTTTAGTTGCAATTAAAATGATAAATGATCAGAGTTGTGCCTCATACATAACCTGGAAAACATTTTGATTTCAGCATTGATCTGAAGCAAGAACCTCTTTAATGTTACACTAAATACAGCCAATGACTGACTTCTGCGTAGAAATAAATAATAAGCATTGCATGTTCTTATTATTTTCTGTATCAGGATGTATTTTGGATGAGATACTTCAATCAAAAAAAAAAAGCCCTCATTAATGTAGCTGAGGAAGAAGTTCCTGCTGCTCTTCCTTGATGCCCAGCCTGTTTTCCACAAAGATATCAAATATTTCCTATCAAATTAAAATGCTTAACTAACATATAACGTGTTGCTATGAACACAGTCACTTGCACATATTGTAGCCTTGTATCATTACATAGAATATTACAGTCATTCAAAAAAGCAATAAATCATTGAAAACAATGAAAAACATTTGCTGTCTGTTTCCTTAAAGTCAGCAGAATCTTGTGGATAACATCGCTGCAGCTTGTCTTACAAACTGGAAATTGTTTGATGTCCAATCATTTGGTCTCAAAATGCACCAATATGATGGTGCTTCATATTGGGGGGAAGGGGCTGTGAATAGCTGAAAGAAAACACAGAGGAATGTCAACATCACAGATGTTAGATGACTTGATGAGGAAAACTGAAACTGTGAAATCTATTGTTGGTCATAAGATTGAAAACCTGAAAGCAGCTTGACCTTATGTGAGAGACAATCACTCAGAATTTCCTACTATTTCAAGGCAATCTTTTCAAGTATTCCCTGTAGTAACCCCAATCATCTCCAGTAGATGATCTGGCATTTTGGACTAACTGCAGACGATGGACAGTCCACTGATCCAGTCCATAATATGAGTTGTAGCTGTCTATTCAAGAGGTAACAAATTAATGTCAAAGATTTTCAAAATTTTTAGGAAGAATGTAAAATTTATCTTCGGTAATTTGGTGATACAAGAAAATCCTGACTACTGTGGACACTTTCTGAAATTTCAGGGAATTAAATGAAAACACTCAGAGACTCCTGACAGTGGAGGAGCGATGGACTCCTCCACTGTCCATTGATTTCCTAGGAGTCAAGGACATCAGTTTGCCTAGGAAGGTGTGATCATCAGACACAATAACTTTGGTTTAGTTGTTATACCTAATAAGGTAAAGAATGTGGTCCGTACGCCTTTTGGGTTGTTTGAATTTAACAGAATGCTATTTGAACTTCACAATGCCCCCAACACGTTTTAGAGACTAATGGAGCAAATGTTTGGGTCTCAAAATTGTCGGCCTCTATTATACTTGGATGACCTTGAGGTTCTCTCTTCCTCAGTTGATGAAGGTTTGGATCATTTGGAAACTATGATGAAACCACCTGAAACAAGAGGGACTAAAACAGAGGTTAAAAAAACATTGAATCTTCAGGAAAGACGTAAAATACCTAGTCTGTGTTATTTCCAGTCAATCCATGGACTCAATTAAAATCTCTACAGTAAAGAATTAGTCTTGTCCAACCAGAGTCCCAGAGCTGCAGTCCTTTCTGGGGTTTGTCAGCTACTGCAGACGTTTTATTGAAGGCTTTGCAAAATTGGCAGCCAACAGCTAACAGCTGATGAGATGCAGAAGATTCAGGGTTGTCAGTGGCAACAGCAGTAGGTAGTCATTGGTCAGATGATTGTGAACAAGGCTTTGAAGAGATGCAAGCCAGGCTGGTTGGCACACCTGTTCTAGCTTTAGCTCATTTCTCCAGGCCAGTT
Source organism: Poeciliopsis gracilis (assembly GCA_911649635.1). Classification (NCBI taxonomy): domain Eukaryota; kingdom Metazoa; phylum Chordata; class Actinopteri; order Cyprinodontiformes; family Poeciliidae; genus Poeciliopsis; species Poeciliopsis gracilis. The sequence goes on from CAJVRI010000799.1 coordinate 5,816,960, forward strand.
GCAGTGGCCTTGGAGTTCCGCCCCTTTGCCTTTGGCCGCCATGGTCTCAGAACCACAGAGAGGAACATGTTCAAATACTGTCCAATGAAAAGTGGGCAATGATAGATACATTTAGAGATTATTTACTGGGCCTGCTTATCAGAAGGTCAGCAAACTCCTCAGTTTTAGCCTTTCTTTCTCCATCCATCCATTTTCTGGTCAACCTTCTCCCTAACGGGGTCGGGAGGTGCTGGTGCCTATCTCCAGCTGCGTTCCGGGCGAGAGGCGGGGTACACCCTGGACAGGTCGCCAGTCTGTGGCAGGGCAACACTAAGACAAACAGGACAAACAACCATACACACACACACACACACACACACACCTAAGGAGAATCTGGAAAGCCCAATCAACCTGACAGTCATGTTTTTGGACTGTGGGAGGAAGCCGGAGTACCCGGAGAGAACCCACGCATGCACAGGGAGAACATGCAAACTCCGTGCAGAAAGACCCCGGGCTGGGAATCGAACCCAGGACCTTCTTGCTGCAAGGCAACAGCGCTACCCACTGCACCACTGTGCAGCCCGCCTTTCTTTTTTTTTTACATTAAAATATTTATTGTCTCTTATAAAGTTGTGAAGAAGTTTATCTTTATTTCTTTCTATAAATTGTGAAGCAAATAAAATATCTGTTATTTCTTACAAGTTTCTTTGTGTGAAGGTCTGGTAAAATGAGAACTGAATATTCTCTTACCACAGACTATTCCTTGTGTTTGTACCACTGATCACTTGAAGTGTTTCAGTTTTTTATGTGAATTGGATATTAGCCATCAGCCATATGCACAACCCTGCTGTAGAGGCCCACAGTGCACAGTCTGCCCTGATTTGTAGAAAATGTTCATGTTCAGACAGAGCAGCTGAAACTGTGAATGCCAGTCTGTTAAATGTTGAGAGCATTTTTTTCACCACTCTAGCAGATCCACTGATCAAAAGGAAAAGGGTGATCCACTGATTGCCTTTTTCGTTTTTCCTTTCTGAAACAGCATTGGCTGTGGACATAATCAATCTCTAATATTGGAGAAACACAGGCAGCAACTCAAATAAACAGGCACAAAAATATATAGACAAGAGTTAGGAGTTTATTTGTGCTGTAAAAAGTCTGATATATGTTAACAGTTTTGAAATTTGGACTGTTCATAAGACAAAACATGTGAAAGTATTACTTTTAGACTGAGTGTAAATGTGTGTGTTTGTTTCAGATTAATCAATGAGATCAGCCAACATTTCAGCTCCTGTAAACAAAATGACTTTTCTGTCATGTAAAAAGCAAGCAAAAAAATACTTTTTTATTAAGCTGGCATTTGATTAATGTTAGTCCCAAACCTTGATTGCCAGGGTTGGCTTCCCGTCCAGCCTTGCATTCTTGACATTGTTCCTTTTCTTTGGATGTTGTGTTGGTACAGGGTGGCTGGGTAATTGTGAAATCTGGCTGGAAATGTTCAAGGTTAATAGTTCGTTGAAGAAATGTCACTAAGGTCAAATCCAAATAAAGTCCCAAGTCTTTTGATTTGATCAAGTTTCGCCAAAAGTCATTAAATTTGTGACGTACGAATGTCTTTTTTCTTCACATAATAGTTGAAACATAAAAAACTAAATCACTTCAGTTCCCATCAGCCAAGGACCATAATAAGGCAAACCTGGTTAAATTTACCTTTTCATCACCAAGCTTGAATGCATGTTCTTCTGCATGGATGTGGTTCTGTGAAGCATTTGAGAAAGTCAGAGCTTTTCCTGCATCTGACAGAAGCAGACAAAATTTGTAATCAATCTGACGAACGCTCAAGAAAAAACTGGTCACAGAGTTCCGCATTAAGGTGTCACAGAAAATTAAAAGTTTGTTATGGAGGAAAAAGTTGTCCTTTGAAAACTTGGTTTTGGATTCTAGTACCAAGATGTCAGTACTATTTGCATGAAAAGTGAAAGTAACAGACTTTTGTGTGTCAGTATTTCTGACACTCAACATTATTCACTGCAGTTCCAGTCTGATAACACTGCTGAGGAATGACGTAACGTACACACACTTGAGCACGCACACACACGAGCACGCACACACACGCACACACACACACGCACGCACGCACGCACACCCCCCCCCACACACACACACACACACACACACACACACACACACACACACACACACACACACACACACACACACACACACACAGACTCTACAGAACCCTTCTCTTGGTGCATTTTTTAGACAAGTGCCCAAACTATCTTAAGTGAATATACAATTGCATCAGTCAATATCTGACTCCGAGGCAGACAAGTTACCTCACAATGTGCTCCAACCAATCATTGTAATTTTCTTTACATGTCATTGTGTTGTTGTAAACATGTTTTCACTGTGTGAGCGGGACCGTCTCTTCGCTCAGGAAGCTGTAAATAGGAAGGAACAAGGAGTGACGTCTTGTGTGAGGATGAAACCAGTCCTGGATCAGAAAAACGATGCTAAAACATAGTGGCAATGGAGAGAAACGGCTTCTTCCTCGCAATGAAGAAATACAAATAAGAAGTTTTTAAAACCCGCCAGAAAAAAAAAAAAAATGAGCTGAAAAACAAACTCCATTCATAACAAACAGTATGTAATTTGTGTGAAGCTTATGTCAATTTATTCTCCAGTAGCCGTATCGGTGCCGGTGGACTGGACCTTTTCTCCAGCCAATTTTTCCATGTTTTCCAAGGTGTGACTCTGGCCAGAGTCTACTGCTCACAAATTCTGACCTTTAAAGAAAAGCACAACTTTTGTCATTTTTTTTTTTGGCATGACCTGTACTGCAGTATACAACAAGCTCACTAGCTGGTTAGACAGACAGATTGCTAACTAGCTGGATAGCTAGATAGACAGATAGGTAGGTAGATTTTGGTATAGCAGGGTATAAAATACAATACTGATGCCTTTACCAGTTTCCTTTGCTTCTGGGCATCCATGTGTCCAAATACTCTAATATCAAATGAAATTGCACTCAGAGGCTACACATTGGTCTCAAGGCCATTCATGTCAATAGTGCAATGTTCTTTGCTCTTCTTCAGATATCTTGGAGGAATTGGAGGTTTCTTTTTGTCTGTAATCTGCTGAACACCTTCCTCAAGCTGCATTAGTCGAGCAACGTCAGGCGGGATGAGCTTGTGTTTGACTCCAGAGGCAGGCAGTCGAACGTTCCCATTGTTATTGTGGCAGTTTATTGTGGGTGGGGGATTCACTGGGATTTTAGCCTCACAGACCAGAGGTACCTGTGGACAGAACAGGAAAAAAGTCCTCACAAAAGGCAAAAAACAAACAATCAAAAAAACAAACATAAAAACAGTTTCTGGTTTGCGTAAGTATTCTCACACTTTTTCACTGGCGTGAAAATGTGCGGCAGTATCAAACTTCTGTGGACAATATCAAAGTACAAAGCGTCAAAACTCACCTAAATACAGAGAAATCTCACTACATTCTGTGTAATTTAGATCAAACCCAATGTTTTTATGATTTTAATATTTTATTGTTTAAACTAGACAATAAAACCCATTTATCATCAGACAATAACTAACACACATACACACACACGCACGCACACACGCACAGACACACACTCTTTTATGCATGAGACTGAATCATTGACTTTGACTGAATCATTGTTGAAGGAGGTTTGACAAAGAATTATGTTTTGCAAATTTAAAAACATGAATTTGATTCATGTTTAAAAAAACCAACACAGAATGTGTTTTTTTTTTCAATGAAAGGTTTTAAACATAAGTATAAGCAACCAATGAATTAGAACCAACCCCATCTCCCTCCTTCATGAAGTCTTTCCTGCAGATGTGTGCCATGATGCCTGTGGCTAAAGCATCCCCCATTACATTTACCATCGTTCGGAATCTGTCCCTGTAAAGGAGACAAAGGGAAGGTGGATGAGAAATGCAGCAAAAATGAAGCCGGTATGCTCAGCCTCATGAGTTTTAAGAGAACATTAGTAAAAACAAGCATGACCTACAGTGCCCAGTCCACTGCAATGATGAGGGTGATGTCATCAGTGGGCAATCCAACAGATGTCAACACAATTACCATGGTGACCAGTCCGGCTTGTGGTATCCCTGCTGCACCGATGCTTGCTGCCGTTGCTGTGATGCTGGTAGAGATTTGGAAGATTAGCATTGTTCCAATGAAGGACTGAAATTAGTGACATACTGTTTGTTTATGTTCTGCAACTTTACAACAAAAGTCATCTCAAGGGAGAAACACAAATATATATAATTCACAGCTGGGTTGTTCACAGTGTGGGGAGTAAAACAGACAAAGTAACTGCAAACTTTTAGTCAACTTCACTAAGACTATCGCAGTGACAAAATAAATAGATTATTAGTACGTAAAGAGAATGTGAGTAAGGAGACAGAGTCTTGACCAAGCAAAAATAATAATAACAAAGAACAATGTAGAGTTAATCTGTGTTCTCTAGTGAATGAATTATGCTCTCTGGGGACAATAATCAAATAATTAGTCTCAGAGTTCAGCTAAAGTGTGACAATTTTCAAAAAGTTTATTTCTTTAAGACACTGTAATTCTGACAGTTTTCATTTGAATAAATTTGATAGGAAATACTATGAAATATGCCAATGATCTCTCCAAGTGAGTAAAAATACAATATAACAAATATATGATATATAGCAAAAAGGTTCTGGAGGTGTGCCATATATCTGACATGATATGGTTTATACAGACCCTAAAGATCCAAACCCCTCCATTCATATATCTCCACCAAACTAAGGCGCAAATTAAGGCGCAAAATGTGAACTTCCCAGAAGCTGTGAGTTTGAGCACAGCTTTTTGAAAAACACCAGATATCAGATATCAGGGGACTTTTCCTTTTCAGTGAATAATGCACAAATAAACTGCGACAGGATGAATATTAGAATAAGCCTTAGGAAAGTGCAACTATGGTCACTCACAGACATCTTTTCAAATATATAATTGGTCAATGATTAGTCCTAAAGAGAAGAGAAGATCAAATGTATGCCTTGCTATATTAGTGGCCGCCATCTTGTTTTTGAAGTTAAAAGAGTCTGCAGCTTCAGAAACTTGAAATCAGAAACAATAAAAACCTTCCATCTGATAATTAGTGTTAAAATGTCTCTACACATTCAGAATGTAAATGCTCAACTGGAGCAGGGGGTCAATAAATTACAATACTGTAAAATATATTTTTCTTGCCTACTTTGAAGACCTGGCATTCTCCATCTGATTACAACTCTAAATCTCTTTAAAGACCACAGCAAGACTTCCTTTGACCTTGGCAACCAACAATGGTAAAAACTGAGGAAATTAGAGGATGATTTTCCATTAAAATACAAAAAAAAAGAAAAAAAAATCACTGTTGTGATGTTTCAAATTTAAAATGATCCCTGATTAGAAGTTAAATTTGTCTGAAGTAGAATGGTAATTTAACAGAGTACATTGTACTGAATGTGTCTGGTCAGAGGTTCACCTGGCTGGTTGTGGACGGATCTTCAGATTCCGACAAATAAACTGCAATGCAGGAAGTTCCAAGTATTTAAGCAAAAGATGTAGTTGTGGAGTAAAATGAGGAAGGCGCTAACATTGGTAGTGGTAGTGTGAGCATCAGCCATAGAGGAAAGGATAAATAGGGATCGTTGGAATGTTATGGTTGCTATGACGACTACACAGGATATGTTAACATATGTCAGTCTTGATTGTCAGCATATGTGAGCTTTAATTGTTTGGATTAAACAAACAATTAAAGTGCAGTTAACTGCTGCTGGCTAGTCTGAAGGAGCAGAGTGGGGGAGTCGGGGTGAAGGCTGCTCTGTGAGCAAGAAGCTTGGGAACTGCAGCTTTGAGAAGGAGCTTAACCTTGAAGGCGGGGCTAGGTCCTCCCAGGTGTTTTATACAGTTCAATGGTTGTCATGGGAGATCATAGGATTTCTCAAACACATGAAAGAATCAAGGCAACATGTCAGGAATGTTTTTGATGAAGGAATGACATTATAACACAATCTAAAGCTGTTCCTTTAAGAATTTGAACTAAATTATATAAAATTGAAGCATTGACTTGGATAACAGCAGGATTTCTATATTTAGTTTGCTCACCATGACTGCTGTGAAAAGAACAATATGGTTTATTATTGAGACATGCAGCTTTTAGGTATAAATAACAACAGCATGTCAGCGCTGCATGAAGCCTCTGGACTGCATGCTATAATTTGTACATTCAGAACTGTGGAGGATTTCATTATATTCACTTGTGATTAATGATTGGTCAGGAGGAGCTCAGAGGCAGTTTGCCTTTTGGGGTTCATGATAAGAGAATTGTGAAAGAGCAAAGCAGACAGGTCACCTCCTTCTGTTATCTCCTTGTCACATTTACCATTTGCTCAAGGTGAACAGGCCCTTGACTCTGAAAAATGGTTAGAAATGTCAAACTTTAAATAAAAGTTCAGGCTCTAATGTTTCCTTCCCTCTTCTTGTCTGTTTTTACTAAGTCTTTCTTTCAGACTCTTCCATCATCTCAGCCACCCGTTAGAGCGGCGCGGTGGGAGGTTGAAACAAAGACCTGGCTCCAGTTGCTGGGAACTTTCCAGAGTTTTACCTTTCAAGAAGCCAATGTCCAGCCACAGCAGCCATCTTGTTACAAGATTAGACTGACCACACAGTAATGGCAGCAATTTTTGAAATCCTTTAATATTTTATTGCTCTTGTTTTATACCCAGACACACACGCGCACATAAACATGCACATTTATGCACATGCACACACAGTCTCACAATCTTATAGTGGCTGCATTTCCACTAACCACAAACTTGTGCAAATTGAAAGCAGGAAAATACATTTGATCAATGGAAACATGAAAATTGTGAAACAAACAGAAAAAAAGCCTCACATTTTTAATTAAAAAGTTTGTGGGTTAGAAAGAGGTGGTTTTTCAACCTTTATGAAAAAACAGCAATGGAAACAATTTTTTCACATCACTCAAGAGATGTGATCAACAACAAGATGTTACTACTGGAGAAAACCTTGAAGAAGACGACAGGAAACACTGGGAGGATGTTGGCTTGTTTTTGTTTTTTAGGACAATGTACAGCTGGCTCCACCAGAGCTCTCACAGCATCATACAGTTCACGAAACGTTGTGTCACTGATATGTGTTGAATGCATAACTTTTCTGTAAAATCACCGACTACAATTTCCCCCAAATGCTGCATATGTAGTCGCTTCCAGGTATAAGGGGTTTGTTGCTACAACGCCTGAATATTACAATCAGAGGCTCCAGTGCCGCTGATCAGGAATCAAATTTCATGACAGGTGCATCTAGTTGGCACAGTACTCTGGCCATAAGTTTAATTTCATTTCCTATTTATTTGAAGCCACACTATTGCAAAATTGTGGTTTTTGACATTAGCAGAATAAAGACATTTGTTTGTAATGCAAACGCAGCTAATGATGATTATATGCAAATGTAAATCTTGTAAATGTAATGGTAACAATTTGAGTGTTTTATATTATAGATATTTATATGAATTTCATGGTACAATATCAAACTCTATTGTACTCTCCAAAAGTGGCGCATCACATATATTTGCATTCTGTCATAGCTGCAGATTTAATGGCTTCTCAATCCATAATCCATAAAATAATTCCAGTGAGTCTCCAAGTAAATCAATGTATATATTTGACTCAATATAATTCAAAATATGTATAAAAATGACTTCTACTGATGAGAATAAAAGGTTTGGGATTAATAAGGGAATATTCAAGAATCATGTTGAATTTCTGATTGTGCTCAAATGATTGTTTCTTAGAATTTATGAGACTTTATTAAAACCTTCATGATACCTAAGAGTTTTGCTGAAAAAAGTGAAATAGATGACATTATGAGAAAAGAATGCAAATATTAAAGTACATCAAGACATCAACCAAGATGTTAAGACCAGAGGAACAGATGGGTCTTTAAGTGGATAATGACTAAACATGCCACCTAAATGTATAGTTTGTGGATCAAATTACTGACAAAATCAGTGGTTTGGACAGTTATAAAAAGAGCCTTTTGTGTCAATACTCTATCTGACACTAAGTGTTTATGCTTTTATAAAAGCTACTGGTTGGATAACACTATTGATTCTATCTTTTATTTAATAAAATGAAAAAAAGGGACATTTTAATTGATTAAAGCTTTATGAAAGGTTTTGTGCTTTGGACCTACCATTGTTTAAAACTCCTACCAGTCACATGTAAATGTTGTATAAAGCTGGTACGATGTAACGTCACTGACCTGATAGTGATGATCTGGCCAAAATCCAGCTCATAATTATTAACTTGTGCAATGAAGATGGCCGCCACAGCTTCATAAAGGGCAGTGCCATCCATATTGATGGTGGCGCCCACTGGGAGCACAAATCGGATGATGCGCCGGTCAATGTGATTGTTCTCTAAGAGGCACTTGAAGGTTATAGGCAAAGTGGCAGAGCTGGAGAAGACAGAAAAGAGGTGTCATTAGAAAATTAAAAATCCAAAATCAGAATACATCCTTTTATAGAAAAGGTTAAGAGGAAACATTTTAAAAGACAACCGGAAACAAACGTAGAACATATGTTTCTATCTGTGCTACTTATTTCTTTACCTGGAGGAAGTGGCTAGGGCTATGAGCAAGGCTTGCAGGATTCCCCGGATGTAAACGATGGGGCTCTTTTTGGTGATGAAGAAGTACATGGCAGGCAGGATGAACAAGCCATGCAACACCAAACCAAACACCACGGTGATGGCATAAAAACCCAGCTTCTTCCCCATTGCAGAGGGATCACTCATCTCCAGGATTTTACCAGCAACCAGGAAAACAATCCCAAATGGAAAGTACCTGGCAGAACGAAGTGTACACCTTTAAAGTCAGCTAATACATTTATGAGTGCAAACATTAGGACAACTAATAAGTGAAGATACATAAATATTTATGACCCTTTCTCACAGGATAAGGACTATTTTATGGCATCCACAGCCACACACTGTTTAGGAAAGTGTCTGGATCCGCAAATTAATGAGACCTTCAGTGTGAAGGTAATTATGATGTTTTAACTCTTATTACTCAGACACTTTGGTTGTTTTGTGCAACTGTTTTTAATGTGATTTCTTCATGATCTTGCATGTTTTTGCTTCATGTTGGGAAGAAGCTACAAGCTAAAGTTTGCAGCAGGACGTTGATGCCACTGCTGTGAGTGGGATATTTCATTTGTTGTTTCAAAGACCAACAAATGGTCTCTAATGGCACTTTATTAGGGACACATGTTCATTTGATAATAGTAGCAATTCAATGCATTTAGGGATCTACCTGTGGTGATGTTAAAGTTTAAACCGATCATCAGAATATGGAAGAATTGTGGCTTTTACCCTAATCACCATCTATCAACCAATCAGAGGAAACATCTTATTCAGGCATCCAAGCAACAAGCCCCGCCTACTTGCGCAGTTTTGGGGAAATTGTAGCGGGCGATTTTCAGAACAGCCATGGAGTCAACACGTTCAAACGACACACAACTTTTTCTGAACTGTGTGAAGTCATGAGAGCTCTGGTGGAACCAGCTGCTCTGTGTCTGAAAAAACTGAATCAAACTATCATCCTCCTACTGCTTCCTGTCATCCTCATCTTTTCTGTCAGTAGTAACAGTTGGCTGTTTATCTTGTGACTCATGATTAGAAAAGTGTTTCCATTGCAGTTTTGTCAAATGCATTTGTTTTGATACAGCTGTAAAACCACCTTATTCTAGCACAAAAACATTTAATTGGAAAGCCCTGTTTTTTTTTTTTTTAAAGTGCTGTTTCCAATAAGTAAATTTACTTTTGTGCTTTCAGTTTGTGCAATTTTGTGGGAACTGGAAACGCAGCTGGTATAGATGAAAATCTCTCAGTGATCTTCCTGACTTGCTGAATTTATGCCACAAAAAATTAAAAGCAGAATACCGGCTTGCTAATGGCAACGTGTGCTTAATAAAGCAGTGCTGAAACTAATGATGTTGGGTATCATTAGTTTCAGCATTGCTGAAACTAATGATACCCAACAAAGTCAGCGCATTCATTTTAACAACCAAGGTTATGACTAACAAATTAATTTGTCTTCAACATGAGAGGATGCAGATGAAGGATTTTTTTTTTTTTTTTTTGCAAAGGCTCAACCACATGCAATTTTCTTTTTTCCTCTTAATGGGAAGAAATGCTTTTAGGCTCAACTAGTAGAACAGATGAGTGTATAATAAGTTTTTTTGTCATATGTAGAGCCTGAGCTGAATCCTCCAGCTGCATATAGTTTTTAGGGAGTGCAGTGCTGAAACTCAATGCACAGCAGCTTTTCCAGCCCTTCCCACAATGCACTGCCAAGACCCCAACACACTGCCACAAGAGCAAGTCACTGTAAACCTTAGAAGACAAGAACATTCAGCAACCACTTGTAAAAGAAACACCCTATTTCTTCTGTGTTAGCAATCTTTTGGTCACATAGTAATATCCTTTATTTCATCTTGTTCCCAGCTTGTGTTTTATTTGTTTTCCTTTTCTGCACTGTGTGATGTAATATGAATGAATGGTTCACTTGTTCATTCACAGATTTATTAAGTCCTCTGTGTACTGAAGAAATCTTTACAGAGCTATTTTGTGCACCACCAGTTTATAAATGCATATAATGTAGCTATTCAACATAACAAAGTTTTATAATGCAATGACTTCATGTATAATGAAAACCAGTAGAATATTTCCATTATTTCCATTCAATATAACTGATGAAAATATTACCTTCTCTTCCCGTTGGTCTCAGTTGTTGCCATTCAGTTTCTTTTGTGATATCTGCTGTTGGTGTCTCTTTTTAATTCAGTTCATGTTCATTCATTATGAAAAAAGTCCTTGAAGAATTATTCTCTAAAGACTACTGAATTCTTTTCTTTGAAAGTTAAAGATAATATGTTTCAATGTTCTGTTTTCTCTGTACTCCCTGTAACATGAAGCTTTAAAGCTGCAATATGTAACTTTTATTAAAAATTAAGTATTTTTTGTTGTTGTTTTTTTGTTTTTTTACATATTTGTCAAAACTGTCATCTTGTCATGACAGACAGTCAGTGAAAACCAATCGAGCTCTTCTGCTTCCTCCCTGAAATACTATTTCTATCTGAAGAAATGCACCGTTTCAGACCAAAAACAACCAATCAGAGCCAGGGGAGGGCCTTAGTGCTGTCAAAAATCCTGGTGTATGTGCTGCTAAATGTGCTAACAGTGGGGAGATGACTAACTATTACATGAAAACTGTTGCCATGCTAGCTCGTCTTAGCATTCATGGCAGGCTTTGATAACTGGCAATGCTAAGGCCCGCCTCCTATAGCTCTGAATGGTTATTTCTAGTTGGAACTGGAAGCACTGGGAGAAGGCAGAGGAGCTATATTTTTTCACAGATTATCTGTCCCATAATAAACTGTCACAGCGACAGTTTCAACAAATATGTAACAAGCTTCAAATGAACTTATACTTATATGTATGTATAAGTATCATTAAAGGCCCTCACCATATGACAATGGCCACAATTCTAAGAACTGCTTCATTCAGACTTTGGCAGAAGTTGACCAAGGCACTTCCATTGGGGCCCATTCTTCCTAACATGATGCCTGTCAAAACAACAGGATGTCAAAAGCACATCATTCTGAAAGGGTTCCAAATCCCAAACTCAGTTGGAACACGTACCCATGGTGGCCGAGAAGATAACGATCCCGAGGACGTTCATTCCGTCACTAGTTCCTTCACGAGTGCGCACCAGCACGTCCGGAGGTGGGGTGAGGTCCAGAGCAAAGTTCTGGACGTCACTGCCGTTATCGTCCTGGATGCCGTAGATGAGCGGCCGCCGTGTGGTGGACTCTGACTGGGCCTGACTCACCGTCGGCTTTGGCTTGACGATGAGCTGGCTCCGTGTTTGGTACTGTTGTCAGGGGAGACGGTGACACTTTTCATGAGGTTGAATAAAACCTCATTTTTTAAAAAAAAAAAGATTTGTTTGAACCAGAACATACAAATGGATTTCAGGGAAATTTTCTCAGGCATTCCAACTGGAATGATCTGGAAACTAAGGTGATATTTTGACAAACAGCTGAATGAAAAACATTGCTTTTCAACAGAGGTTGTAAGCAGAGCTTTGGTTTGAGCCCCTTTAGAATTTTAGCAGATTTATTTCAAACCACCACAGATCTTGAGGTAATATAAGGCGCCTCCTTTGAAGGCTGACAGATCCAATAATCCATATTCAGCACATATTAAAGATTATTTTTGAAGCTCTTTGATGACATGTAGAAGTTAGAGTTACACCCAGTTTTGACAGATTTTCTAACTAATAAATAAAAATGTATTTCGGTGATGTATTCAGCTGAAACGACCAGGTTCATTTAAGTATTGCAACTTAAATGAACCTGGTCGTTTCATCTGAATTTGCTGTTTTATCTCCATCAGTATGTAAAATCCCTGTTATAAGTCACCCTTCATTGTTTCATATTCCAGTTTTATTCCCTCTTAATCTTATATATTTCCATTAATTTTGGGAAACTCCTGTTCATTTCTATGGTTTTATGTTTCCAACTTGGAAATGCCCTAAAATCTTCCAACCTCTGGTTTTACAACAATTCAGATTGATTTGTTGTATTTCACCTCTTCTGTTATTATGTACTCAAGCCATGTTCAGTCTGACTTTATCAGTTTCTCACATACTTATGAAGTTTTCTTTCCAGTAGTTGGTTATTGTTAATGTCTTTATTTAAACTGAAAAAAAAAAAAAAATCTACAATTGACTGAGGAACATTTGTACCTTTAAAGAACTCTCTGTTGAATCTTACCTGCTGAAAAGTGGCCTGGACCAAATTTGATGGGAACATATTTCTGCAAAGAGAGAAAAAGAAAGAAAGATGTTAAACACACACACACACACACACACACACACACACACACACACACACACCACACACCCCCACACACACACACACACACACACACACACACACACACACAAAGTAACTTGGTTCTTTCTGTAGGGAGGTCTGTTTTATTATGTTAATCTTTTTTTACGGTTTACAAATATGGCTACATTTTTGTGCTCCAAACTATTATGCTCATGAAACTTCAATCAGACATATCAAGCATATTTTTAAAGAGTCGAGTCTTTCAGTGATTTGGACAAAATAAGACAACATTGAGTAAACAACTGTGAACTTGCTCCAAGGAGACTAAATTTATCTCACAGACAACTGATTAAAATGAACTCATTTACAAAAGGTCTATCACTCCGTCTCCCTGGGCTTCTAAAACTACACTCAGCTGGTGCCAGGAAATCCAAATCATTCTTCAATAAACATTTCCTTTGGTGTTTTGTTGCATGGTGCAGCTGAAGTTGTGCAACTGAAGAACAAGAACCAACGACTTTAGCTTAGAACATCAGAGAAAGTCTCTCCTCAGCCCAGACTAAACTGGGCTGAGCTTAAAATATGAAGAAAACGTCAAGTTTTGAAAAACCTCATTTGTGTTCAGTGAAAAGAGTCTCCAAGGTCTGAACAAGATGGCAGTCAATGCCAGTTCCAGAGTGGAGTCAGCAGCAGCCTTGACCCTGCCTGCATTTATAAACTTTAGTTCCCCTGAAAACCTCATTTAGAATCCAAGGATGTTCATAAAATACAAGCTGCTGGAAGATTATCTCCTCCTGCTAATCAACTGCAAGAGGAGATAAGATGTGTTTAATAAATGATAAACAATCAGACATATACAGAACTAAATTGGGGCGATAAGGTTTCTTAAAAAAATCGAAACTGAACAAAAAGTTGAACAAAAAGATTTGAAAGTTAAATATATATATATATATATATATATATACATATATATATATATATATATATATACACTATATGTACACTATGCCAGAACATATACACTATGTTCTGGCATAGTGTACAGAAACATCTGTGCAGAATATGGACTGGAAACCCCGAGATCAAAGTGGGAAACACCCCCAAAGGTGGTGGAGAATGCCAGAGCTAAGATCCTGTGGGACTTCCAGATCCAGACAGACAGAATGGTAATGGTGAACCAACCAGACATTGTCGTAGTGGACAAACAACAGAGGAAAGCCGTTGTGGTAGATGTAGCAATACCAAGTGATTGCAACATCAGGAAAAAGGAGCACGAGAAACTGGAGAAATACCAGGGCCTTAGGGAGGAACTGGAGAGGGCCTGGAAGGTGAAGACCACAGTGGTGCCTGTGGTCATCGGGGCCCTCGGGGCAGTCACCCCCAAACTGGAGCAATGGCTACAACAGATCCCAGGAACAACATCAGACATCTCAGTCCAGAAATGTGCAGTCCTTGGCACAGCCAAGATACTGCGCAGGACCCTCAAGCTCCCAGGCCTCTGGTAGAGGACCCGAGCTCAGAGGATAAGAACCACCCGCGGTGGGTGAGAAGGGAATTAATTATATATATATATATATATATATATATATATATATATATATATATATATATATATATATATATATATATATATATATACTTAAATATATGTGTGTGTGTGTGTGTGTGTGTGTGTGTGTGTGTGTGTGTGTGTGTGTGTGTGTGTGTGTGTGTGTGTGTGTGTGTGTGTATTTTTCAGTTTCAATTTCATCCTGTTTTCATAAATATTTCACAGTCAGCCGTTAGTTGTGTCTCTACTTTCGAGTAGTGGAGATGTCTGACCTGTGTGGCAGACAGATGGATGAGTCTGTCCTGGTAGCAACTAGGGAGTGGTATGACTGAGTGTGTTGTGTAAAGTTTGGTTAAGAGAGGGGGGATTTTGAGCTTTTTAGACGTTTCAGAATAGGAACCTTCATAGCTTCAATATGCTGAGACATCTTGCTCTCAGCGTCATGGAAACAGTTTAAGGACGGCCCCTTTCTGTCACAACGTGACCAAGTTCAAGAAGGAGTTTGGACCTTACTCTGACAAATTACCTTCTGGTACATTTCAAATGGAGGCCTTCTCGTCCAGCATCAGTGTCTGATCTAACAGATCAGTCAGATATTCCCATGAACAAACTTCTAGACCTCAGGGATGGACGGGCCAACATCAAATTCAACCCTAAATATTATGAATGTCACTTAAGCCTGAGTGAGTTTGAAGGCATAGAATAATTTTGTCGCTGCAGTTAATATTTATTTCCTTTTATCAATTTTCTTAAATGAAATAGGTTGTTATAAGTGTTGCGTTTATCAGTATCATCTCCAAGGTGCTAATTTCCTTTAACTGTCATCATGTGTGCATCAAACATAACTACATGCGTAGTGAATGACCCGTATTTCTTCTGTTAATTCAAAAGAATCTCATTAGAAATAAACTGTTTTTTACAGCCAACATTACCCAAAATATGATCTCATGCCTGATCAACATGCAGCTTCATCTGCCTTGTGGTTTATCCATGTGTTCTTAAGCACACTGCAGATGGACAGTAATGCCCTCATGGATTTCTCCTTACATGCCTCAGACAGCCGTCCTTAATCTTTAGTGCTGTATTGATGGTGAGCTCACTCAGATTAATGTAAGACAATAAAAAAGATATTTAGGGACAATCTCTGATGTGGCAACTGAAGCAAGAACACAAGCAAGTACCAGCAGGGGTTTAGAGTGGTCAATGAGGCTCCCATGACCCTTTGGTAAGATGATCAAATCCATATAGCTAACCCTCCTGGGGGAAGGAAGAAACAGTCTTGATCTTCTCTGTTTCTACTTCTTGTTGGATGGATTTCCAACCAGCACGGAAATAGTTAGAAATAGTTTGGTTGATAATATCAGCTGAGGGGAATGAAAACTCAGTGGACTTCCTGTTTTTCATGATGTTTTTTATGAGGTTTTAACAGACTCAAGATGTTTTTTTTTTTGAAGGACTCGGATGGTTTGTTATGGTTTTAGATGGTGAGTGGGGAGCAGAGAAGACAACAGCATATCCATGAACTGGGCCGTGCAGATCGACATGTTAGTCGTCCTCGTCAGGCCGACAAAGAAAGACGAATGTAGAGGACGAAGTGCTGAACATGCCAGAGAAACAGCGACTAACAGCAGATAATGCTGAGTGTTCTGTGAGTGGAGGCTCATTCAGCTGATGTACCTTGAACATTTCTAGTTTCAAACTTTCAGGTTGTGTTGGGTCAAATTTTCAACCTAAACCTGAGAAATATGCATTAAAGCTCTGAGCCTCAGTGAGGCCGACTCATTAGAAACATCCAGACTTTGTTTTTAACCCTGTGGAAGTTTCATGAGATTGAACATGGCCTGTTTGGAGATGATCAGACCGATAGATTTCACCAGTCATAGTTGTGCATTTTAGGATTTCTCCATGAAACAGACAGTTTCAGAACACATCTGGACCTGGGTTAGCGACTGCAGTTCTACAGACTCATAGATAAGTGGTAAGAAAGAAGAAATGTTGACTGTGAGCTGCCCTAAATTACAGTTACTTTTATGCAGTGAGTTGAAAGAGTTATTCTGAAGCTCAGATTGCTGCCATCTTACCGGATTAGATCCAGCAGAGCGTCGGCAGAACTCATGATGTGCTTGCCGCTGTCCTCAGAGTCCTCCTTCTGGGCCGCTCCGCCCGGGTGGATGATGGACACCATCATGATCCCCACGATCACGGCCACAAACGTGGTCCAGAGGTAATATGACACGGTGATCAGGCCGAGCCGACTGGAGCACTTGGCATCGAGGGCCGCCAGTCCAGACATCAAGCTGCAAGAAAGACGAGTTGGACGTTTTTTATTTGTTCATGTCACACATAATCAAACGCTGTTTGCTGTTGTTCAGTTACACATTTTTTCTTGCTGATTTCAAGCAAATGAAGCTTTTTGTAAACGCTAAAGGTTTTCAGGGCTTTGGCTGTTCACAGATAAATAGGATTTACCACAGTGCTGCTTTCTTTATGAATAACAGAACCATTTCATTTTTCAAGTTCACTTTTTAATTTAGCATTTTTTATTTTGTTTTCAGAAATACGCCCTCATATTTCCCCCACACATAGATACAGTGTACGTCACTGTATGTGACTGCTGTAATTATATTTATCTAATACATTTTAAAAATTAATTGTCTACTTGTGGGTTTCAGTTGTGCACAGCTCCATGGGTTGGAGTGCTTTATAAAACCTAATATTCAGACACAGACTTGATAACAACGGTTTTGTTTTTGGTCATTAATGGAGCAAACATAAGTTGCATTTTAAGTATCAAAACACATAAATCCAAAAAACAACACTGCTTTTAAAGAACTACTTTGTCATAGTCAGCAGTTTTCAGTCACAAATTCTAACATTTCACTAAATCAAACTGAGTTTGGTGTGGAGGTGGAGAGTGGGCCCCACATCAAGCCTCCATCTGAGGTTTGATTCCTGACCTCTGCTGAACGTCTCGTCTCATCATGTCCTGTAAAACAAGCAACTGGAGCCACAAACTTTGAAAAATACAAAAATTTGCTCCACAGCTGAACTTGATTGTCTTCTAAACGATTGGTGTTGAATGAAGCATCATTAAAAATCAGAACCACTTGCTGGTGAGTTTTTATAAAGATTTTGTTTCTTTTTTTGACAAGGAACAAATTACTTTTGGCTGATTAAAAATATGTACAGAGTCAAAAGTGTTTGCAAGTCGTCTTCTGATTTCCTCATCAGGTTCTTTATGTTTTGGACAAAATGTTGATATGCAACGCAGCACCAGAGAGAGGGAGCGGTCGCTCACATTTCCCCTGCCTGATCCTGACAGACGGAGCTGGAATGAGTTTTTTTATTAAATGTTGGTCAAAGAGGTTCAGTTTGGACTCAAACATGAAGTAGGAACCCCTGAGGACATCAGCTGATTTGCAAGGACAAGAGGTCAACTAAGGTCGTTCAGTTCTCTGATTAGGGAAAGTAAAGTTTCCAACTGGCTTCATTGTGCATCTTCACCAGTTCTAGTGCTTTTGTTTTGGTGATGATTCACACACTTTCATATTTAACACTATGAGGACTCAATCATCCAGCAGTGTTTATACTTCTGTTTGACGTATAAATGTGTGGAAATGAATTCAAGGCTGAACCAGACAGTGAAGGTCCATAATTCTTTACCAAACGTCCTGTCTAATTTCTCTAGACTTTTTTATGATGTCACTCAAGGAAGTTGCTCTTAGTTCTGCCTCTGATTCTGCAAACATTGCGTGAGACATGACCCTATCCTGTTAGCTTTACAACTTTGATTGGATAATCTAGAGCAGGTAAATTCTTCCATTTTTTTTCTCTGCCTAATTTTCCTTTCAATTTTGGCTCCAGTCCAGTCACAGCAGCTGTGTTTCTGTCACAAAATGGGCTCAATTTTTTTTCTATATTCTGCTGATGTTGAAAAAACACAATTTTTCCTCAAGATGAATGAGGAATAAAATGAAAATCATACATGAATAAACTCCTTCACGCAATAAATCATTAAAATCATGGCAGGAATAAACAGTTATATAATATATATTCATAATTCAGCCCTCATCATCCATCAGCCAATCAGAGGAGACGTTGGCCTCCTATTCAGGGGTTGGAGTGACAAGCCCCGCCTTCTTGGGAATGTATATGGCATGTGGGGAAAATTACAGTTGGTGATTTTACAGAAGAGTTATGGATTTTTCAACTTTTTATGTCTGGTGGAGCCAAATGCACATTGTCTGAAAAACAACAAACTGCAAACCATGAAGAAGACGACTTCCTGTCATCTTCTTCCTCTTTTCCACCAGTAGTAACATCCAGCTGTTGATCATGTAATTTGTGTGATGTGGAAAAAATGTTTCCATTGCAGATTTGTGAAATATTATACATATTCTGATATGGCTGAAAAACCACTGCATCCTACTGCAAAAACTTTTGATCAAAAATGTGTTTCCATTGAGTGAATTCATTTTTGTAATTTCAATTAGCGCAAACCTATGGTTAATGGAAAAGCAGCCAGTGTGACTGAAATCGCTGCATTTACCCACAATGAATCGATCGGTTACTCATTCGGGACAAACTCACATATTAGCAGAAACCTAAGAAATAAATAATGTTTTGACATGTGAGTAACAGAAGAAGACGTTTATTTATGTATTTATTTATTTCACATTGCTCCAATATTCCTGCTGTGTGGGTTCACACCCTGAGCTGCTTCAACACGTGACTAAAAGCGAGTCTTTAACGTTTCTTTAATGACTGAAGTGATCAGAACTATTTGGAGAATTTGCAGTGGATCTTTTTCTTGGGTTCTGTTTAGCAATTCTTTTTATGAACATCTGAATCAGTATCTGACTATTAGGCGGCTTGAAATGCAGACCTACAGTTGTTGCTTTGATGAAACTTGAATGAGAGACATTTGAACCATTGTTGGTGATAGTAATAATAATAACAGCGCACATCTCCAGCTTTTATTACTGAATGCAAAAGTTAGATTTCCTTAGAGTCAAGGCTGTAATTAAATATTTTTTGCACTGAGGCATGAATCACATTTCTATCAACAGAAAGGAATTATAAACTATGAGCTTCGAGAAGGATGATTGTTGTGTTTCACTAAGAAACAAAAGTGTTGTGTTCCTACTTTGTTCTTTGTTGACATTATTTTCTCTGTCACAATTCAGTGGAACTTGATTATTAACGTTGCTGTCTGTTCCTTTACTGGATCAGACCAAAGAATAACAGCAACCAACAGGCTGCTCCTTTTATAACATGCGTTTGTAACATTCTTCTGTAAATAATAAAGCATTATGTTATCTGTGGGGGAAAAAAAGTACTTTCATAAGCATTACATGAAGACATACAGATACATGCCTTGTTGTAAAGTGGAGTTCATGCAAACAACTCATTCCAGCATTGAATTCAAATGCCATCTTTCCAATATATTAATAAGTATTTGAACACATTTTATGAGTTTCTTTACTTCAACATGTACAATATTGCAACTATATTAAATTATTATCAAGTTATGCACATAAGCAGAAGATTTCAGATTATAATAAAACATTCTGCTAATAAACCAAAAAGAAGCAAATAACTGCATCTGTAACCATCTGGTGACACTTTGAATAAAAAAACATGTCAAACTGCTTTAAGCAGCTGATCTCACTATTGGACTGCATGGTCACTATCTTAGTTAACAGACCAACGAAGCAGCCAAAAGGAAAAACTGGAAAAAGTTTGACCTTTGAAACAAAATGCAGGAAAGAAGATCTATCAACGTTAAATGATGGTGCATTGTACAACATTTGAAGGTGGTTTAACTTGAAATTGAAAGTTTGCCTGCTGCCTTGAAAATGCAATTTAGTCAACAAAGTTGATCTAACAACAAGAGACGAGTTGAATAAGTATTGTTTCTTAAGCTCACTAAACTTAATGCTGCAATTAAATCCAAATAATTATTTCACAATATACAAGAAAAAAAAAACTGCTCTGACCTGGTTAAAGGACACATTTCTCTATTACTTTTACTCACAATAAAATAGAGTAAAATAACTACTTAGTTTTCTTTAGGATTGTGACAGCTTCAACAAATTTGCATGTAACTTTTTCTAAAAGTTACATACTGCAGCTCCAAAAAGTTCATGAAGAAATTTTGTGATCTGATAATGAATTTCTCTAAACATCACAATGAATTCTGCTGTGAAATATTTAGTGTGAACAGGACATTTTCCCTCCAGCTTTGCATTTAAATGAACATTTTCCTTCATAACAGAGTGAGAGTGAGATCAATGGAACACACTCCATCTCCAGATACTTTCTGGTTTATTCAACTGTTGCAGATTTGACAAAATGAATAACCTTTCACACAACTTACTAGTGTAAGTTTGTCTTTCACAAACTCACACATTTAGGTTCAAAATCTAAAACTTGCTAAATTTATATGACAGAAGATAGAAGACATAACTAATGTTTTAAGGTGTTGTCCACTCCTTAAATCTTGATGTCAAGTGGAACGGAACAGACAAAAGTCAGATGAAGTTCTTATTGCAGTATTTTGAAATCCATGTAGGGGACGACTCATGTGGAAACAGGTTTTCAGGTCAGATGAGAACAAAACTGAACTTTTTAGCCTTCACTAAAATGCCACATAAGACATGAGAACAAAATCTGAGCCACAATGAAAATGAAAATGTTGCAGCCCAGAGGTGTTGATTCTGGCCACTGCAGCATTGTGGGCAGGTTTGGCGGGGAGGTGAGTGCAGGTACCTGGACACGACAAGCGGCAAAATGAGCATCTTCAGCATCCTCATGAGGAGTTCACCAGGAAACTGGAAGTACTTCACCTCCTGCCAGGAGCAGAGCACAGGACACCGCAGGGAGAAGTTCGTTAAGGAAGGATAAGAAAAGAAATCTAATGACATTTAAGAAAAGGTCACGATTAATAATAGAGGACAGTAAAGTAACTTCTGAATAGTCTCTGAATGTTCCACCTTCGACGCAACCAGAGGAATGAACAAAAATCAGGCTGGTGACATTGATTTTTCTTTTGTAGTTAGAAAAACTGGTGCACATTACAGACATGGCAACCCATTAGTAAGTCTTTAGATTTTCTTATTGATCCCTTTGGCCCAGAGACGCCTTCCTTTTTGAAGACAGTTCAACCCCCTCCCAACAAAAACAAGCTCCTTCATTTTCTTTATGGTGAATGGTCTGTGCTGGACAAGTACTTTATCAAATCAGATGATAACCAGGTGGCAAATGTAACCGTTTAACTCTCCCGCAGTCTCAGTGCGATGCTCAGAAAGAGCGGCAAAAAGTTCAGGCGGCTCTCTGGGTAACCCATCATCTCTTCAGTTCATGAAATCACAAGAAGACTGCTGGAAAATGGCAACCTGGGCAGAACTGCACACACAGCTAAAGGTTCAGGCTAACTGATGTGAACAGAGCAGACAAATTCTTGTAGAGTCTCTCTGAGAAGATCTGCCAAACAAGAACCACTTATAACTTACAAGCTGTTTTGATTTCTACCCCAAAAGAAGATAAGCAGCGAATTCAAACTGATCTGTACCGACACAGAGGTGAAGCAAATTAGAACAAACTGACAGGTTAGTTGTTACAGTTACTATATTATATCTGACAAAAATAACATCTAGTACAAATCTTTATCATTCACCTCCAGTAAACTGTGCACTCTTCCTCGATCAAGCACAGATTTGTTGTGCTCATCTTTTGATGAAACGCTGTTCATCTAAGAAATCATGATTGTAATTTTAAAGCGTCCATCCAGTGACGCATAAACTTTTCAAGCATTTTAATCAGCTAATTTTTTTTAATGCTCAATAGTTACTCTTTTCATTTGAATTTCTTTATTTACTGATATGATAACTTTCTAACTTGAATGATCTCAAGCAGTAACACCATCTTAAAACAGTGGCTCATTTTCATTGACAGTAGTTAGAATCTGACATAAGATGATTCTGTTTTTTAAACCTGTGTTCATTTTGTGGCAGTCAGGCAGTTATCACTATAACATCTGGATCCATAATGGATCCAATTAAATTCAGGACAATCTTCTCTGTTGGAGTATTGAAATGAGTCAAATACAGTATGATAATATATGATCCACAGTGTCAAACATGAATAAAAGAACATTTGCAGGTTAGTTAACTTTACTTGAATCAACTAATCAGTGCAAACAAATCGCAATTATAAGGTACACAGAAAGCATCCCCATGGACTCTTCTGTTTCTTTTTGTGTCTCTGCTCTGTCTTCTCAAACTCCAAGCCATACTGAACCAGGTTCTGGTTCTGCTGGAGGTTTTTTCTTGTTGAAGGGGAATTTTACTTTCCTCTGTGGCCACATGCATGCTCAGCATGATGGAATTTGAAGCAAGTGAAGCAATTTTCTGTCGCTCCTGTTGGCCCAGGAGGAGAGAATGATCAGTGACTCGATCCAATCTGCTGAGTTTCATTAGTTTGAAAACAGAACTGAACTGAACTAAATGAACTGAACTGTTTGATTAGTTAGAATGTGCATGTGATGAGCTGAAATGAATTGTTTCTGACGTGCCTCAAGTTTAGTGTAAAATGGTGCTATATAACTGAACTGAATTCAATTGAAAGATGCTAAGCACAGTTCATTTTTGTAATAAAATATATATTAAAACTTACAAGGCCTGAGGACCGATCCCAGAAAGTTTAAAAAGTCAACATCAAATTATTTTGTCTTTATTTTAATGAATAAAAACCCTTTTAATAGCTTCTGCTCTTTCTCTCCATCTCTTTCTCTCACACACACACGCATACACACACATATGTGTGTTTGTTGTAATAAGAATAATCATCTTTCCTCCTCATATAAATATTGAATTACTGCTCACAGCAGGTAGGCCTCTATGTGTTATGATCTCCTCATCTAACCCACTTAGCAAAGAAAAGGCACTTGAATGGCTGCCAGAGGAAAAATCTATCAAACTGACCATCTAGAGACCAGGGTTGACACACTGAGCAGAATGTTGCTGAGAGACGTCTGAAAAAGCAGGCAGGAACTCCAAGAGCCATGCTCTATGCTCTGATTATTGGTGACGCTGCTGTTAATGGAGAGTTATTATCCAAAATCCACTTTCTTCAATTTAACGTCACGTCATAAACCTCCATCAAGCACATATCCAGAGTGGTGCTTTGATTCTTGTCTGAGGAATCCTTGAAACTTCAGAAACAAGAACCACCACCTCCACCTCCACCTCCATCTCCACCACTACCTCCACATCCACCTCCACCTCCACCACCACCTCCTGCTGTCCAGGACTTTACAGAGGATGGTCAATACTAAGAACTAAATGAGCCCTGACTCAATACTCAACCTTTTGTCACATAATCCTCCCCTGAGGTTAAGTGGTTCATACATCCATAACTCCCACTGCTGTGTGTTCAGAGTAAAGCAGGTTCTGGCTCTCAGAGAGCTTTTTAAATCCAGCTCATAATAGAAGTTCAGCAAAACTATGAAAGTAGTGGTTAATATCAAATATCAATATCTGCAGCACACAGTTCAAAGATACTAAGATAAGCTAAGGCAAATAAAGCATGACTTAATATTTCAATTGATTTTTTTCCCCATTCAGTACATTTAGATGGTGTCAACTGACAATAAATATAGCTTTATGACACTAGACAAAAAATTCAATTTAATACAACCATACAGCCAATTTAGTTTTAATAACTGGTTTATTTTTGCTCTCAATCCCAATGTTATGTTTCATGTCTCTTGCTCCATGGACCAAATTTCCAAGTCAAAAATAATCAGGGACCACATTTGTTTTTTGTTTCCAAACGAATTGTAATATTTTTGTTTCATGATCTTTAGATGTTTGGTTTTGATCATTGCCTTGCTGTTTATGTCAATAGTTCAATAGTTAATACTCAGGTCGCTTGTCTGTATTAATTATCATTAGTCAGGCGTTACCGCATTAGTTTATTCCTGTGTTCAGTTTCTTAATTTATTTTTGTGTTTTGATCTTTCTCTTTGTTTACTTCTGAGTCTTAGGTTACATTCACAAAGCAGGCAAAAGTAAACCTGCTTTTTTTAATCTACTCTTTGTGTCAGTCAGAACAGAACAACTCCAATCTTTCCACCCTCATAAACAATCAGATTTGTACCATTTCCATATGGAATAGTTGTAACAATAATAAACAATAGAGAATAAATTCCAAATGTGATTAAATGAAGTCTGTGTGCAGTTTAAATCATATTTCTTTAGTTAAGTGGCATCATGAAGAAGCTTATTTGAAACATATTTTTCAAATGATTATTTTTGTTTGTGAGGCTGTAAGCATTAATAAATTGCAATCATTATCACAATATTACAGCAACATATTGTGAGGAAAGTCAGAGTCCATATTGCAAGACATTAACCAACTCAAGATCCTTTTCAAAACAATGTTTTCATCCAGAGCAGATCCAAATCTGGATATTGTATTTCAGCTTGTCTAAGCAAACAAATAAATGTCTCCTGTTTTGAATTTGTCATTAAACAGTTCTTCTTATTGTCACTATTTGTTCAACCAAGCAGGACTTGTGCTGCTACATTATTGAAACTGCAGATTTTCAGAGTGTATATTAGTATGAGGGTTTGCAACTATGACTTGTTATGGTTGTTTCATCAGTAAAAAATCACTTAAACCCATAGCAGATCATTTGGGACTGGTATGTGTTTCCACTAGTTGTGCTAAGATACAGAATCAGGGAAAATCAGATTTTAAGTGTGAAACCAACTTAAAGAAGACGGGGGTAGAGTTTCCTGAATGGGACATTTTTAACCCTTGACCTCTCGAAATGTGGACGCAGTGACACTTCAGTTGACTCTCATGCATGGTGATTTACTCGCCCTCTAAAAGGCGAGACTCTCTGTTACCCATAGAGACACGGGAGCATCGCTCTGACACCCACTGCTGCTAGGAACGAATGGATCCTAGCACCGCATCATGGGGCAGCACCGCAGGCCCATCATGGGGCTGCGGTGCTGCCCCATCATGCTCCAGATACTGAGAGGAGAAGTGATGAGAGAATCTGTGCAGGGCATCGCAAGAATGTCATGAGCGCATGAGCTCAAAAAGGAAAAGTTTCTAAACTTTTCTTGTTTGCCGTCAGCCACATGGAGACTGTTGCTATGCCGATCCTCCTGGCTGCAAATGTTAGACAGCAGGCTGTATTGCTATGCTTATTATTAGCTTGTTATCATGCTGAATAATATTGCCAATAGCTTGTTATTGTCAATACACACAATCAGACAAATCACACTAATTATTTCTTCATCATATCATACGATATATTAGGGGCAGGGTTAATTTTGTCATCAAAGTTAATTTGTGAGAAGGTGGCAAAAAAAGAAGGATTTAAGCCATAATCAAAATTAGTCCAAGAAAGGAACCGGGATGAACTGATGGCTCATCCCTGCCATGGGTAAGCCTAGAGAGGCTTCCTGATCCACACGGGATGCTGAACACTGTTCCATGTGTTCAGATGAACCAGTGCAGTTCAAACTGCTGGTCCTGATAGAAAGCTGTCAGAATACAAAGAGGATTACAGTTTGGTGTGTTTGTGGCTGCAAAGCAGCAGACCAGTGAGGACGGAGACAGCCGATAAACATGTCCTATTATAAAGCAACAATGCTTCAGGAACAGTTTAGTGAACACAGAAAAGTTTGGATGTTAAATTGGCCTCCAAGTTCTCAAGTACTTAATCCAAATGAGACACTATGAGATGTTCTGGACAAACAGACCTGATCCATGGAGTCGGGTTTTCCCCCCAGCTGGTCAGCTGCCTTCTTGATTGCTGATATGATTAATGAAAGGCTGGCAGAGACAACTTAGCCGCCAGCCCTGGAGAACGAGGAGATTACTCACTTCTCTCAGCTTTGGAGATGCTAGTGATTAATATACCTGTTCTGCTGTCCATTAGAATGGACAAGTTAGTGCTAGTGTTAAAAAAAAAAAATAACAAGCAGCATTCTAAGGCCGGTCACCCTCTGGATTAAACATTTAAAACAAAATTGTATCAAGAAAAATAACCTTAAATGCATGTAATATTAAACACAAGACACATTTATACACAATGAATAATCTGGCGAGCTTTACAGTCACAGATATTGTAAGTCAATATTTTCTCATGATATTTTTGTCTGTGTTCACATGTATAATCCAGTGGTTGAGCAGCTTTGGCATGCTAGTTGTTAGTCTCTAAAATGCTAACGCTAGTAGTCTCCTTTTGGTGCCATCGTTAATCGGATCAGTAGCTCCCTTCAGAATGGACATATTGTCCTGTGACAAAGATGTTGCCATCGCTGGTTGTGCTGTGGCCTGAATTTTGGCCCTAATGCCATCCCTTATAAGAAGGCAGTGTAGACATGAAGAAGCTTTGAGATAGTTCAGTTGGACCACATGCTGAGCGACCATCGCCATGCCACCCCTCTGCTCAACTGTATGATGTTTTTTTTTTAAATGCCCAGCTTTAGTTTTAGATGTTTAGCCTAGCTAGTTAGCATAAGAGTTTATCCTAAAGCTCTGGTGGTAGTCAGGCGGGGAAATTTATTCCAGTGTAAATTTATGACCTAACAAGTGGAGTAATTATTCATTCACATAATTCCAGATTTGTTTCAAATGTAATAAATTAAATAATTATTTGGAAAGTACCTTCTGTATTCCAGAAGGTCTGTCTAATTTAACATTACAAGAATGACAAAAAAAAGCCTCTTGTGATTTGCAGTATTTACCTGCATTGCACAATTGGGCATCAGTCACCTGAACAGGAAGAAGAATGGCATAATGACAGTGATAAAGGATGTAGGTTATGGAATTTGGAATCTCCAGCTTTGCAGACAGGAGATGCCAGTGCAACCATTGTGACAGACCCAGCTTCTCCACTCTTGTCCTCAGATACTTGAGCAAATAGATTTATTTCAAATGAAACACAATCCATAATTCCTAGTGAAAAGCTCATCCTTATCCAGCAAACATGGCGCTTGTATATTTTGTCTCGTCTCTGGGCTGCTGCCTCTCTGCAGACCAATCTCATTTCTTCACTCTGTCAAAACAAACTTGGCCATGGATCAGGGGTTGGAAAAAGCTTCTTAGGACATTTTTTTCAAACCTGATGTCACAGCTGTAGCTCAGCAACAGATGTCTAATGAAACTGAACATACTGGAGAGGCTGGACAGCATGCAGAGGAACTCTGGTGACAACTTGCAAACACTATTGGTCTCTGGAGAAGCGATCAATCTTAAATGTAGCATTAGTGCATTGGGATCATTTTCTGTTCAAGGTCATTAACAGCCATAACTTTTTATGAGGCTCTCTCTAGATCCAGAAAGGAAAATAGAGCCACCGAGAAAACAGTACAGTAAGTTTAAATATTGTTTCTTCAATTAAACCAAAGTAGATTTAATCTGTTTTCTCCCAAATTAGATTCATGTGAAAAGAGATGTTCAATACTGTTAAACTTTTAGAAGTTCTGATTGAATGCAGAGAGAATATTTTAGCAATTAACTGTAATTTTATTATGATATTTTGTTGCCCATAAGTACATTCATGGCCTTATGTGGCCCCTGAGTCACTTCATCTCTTGTGTTGCAGAATGTTGGCCCTCCAGCCACAGACTGAACCACAGTTTTATGACTCTGTTAATATGCCTTAACATATTAACAGGAAGCGTTTTGTTGCATAAATGTGACATCGTGTCAACAAAGACGAGCCACTGACAACAGCAAACCGCCAGCTGGGTTTGCGAGTCAAAACGTTTTACTTCAGCTGTTCAGCAGTTTGTTAGAGAACATCAGAGAACAAACAGCACGGCGCAGCGCAGCAGGGAGGAAGTCGTAAATAAAAATGGATAATTAGGTTCTAAACCTGTTGAAGTTTGAACATCTCACAAAGTATATCGTTCTAATAAGACTGTTCATCCAAATTGACAGGTTGAACAAGGAGAGAGAAAAGAAGTGAGGTTAAGGGTTAACTCAGTCATTTTTGTTGAGCGACACAAAGCCAGACAGGCGAATGTCAACCTGATGTTGTAGGTGATGATGATTTACTGAACTGAAAGCTGTTAGGCAGATGGAGACATGAGGGGAATGTTAAACATGGGCTGCGATGAATACAGACTGAACAAGGAGGCAGGAGGAACAGTGTGGAAATAGTCAATGGAAGAATCTCACAGAGAGCTAATGACACTGACTGTTTCTCTGCAACTGTTTCTTTGCACTCAGTAAATCAGTGGTTTACTGATTCATCTGCTCTGTTTCATCAAACTCTGTTTGAGAAACCAAACAGAGAAGATCAAATGACTATAAGACTTAGAAAGGAACTGAAAACAATCAAGCCATATCAAAGATAAAGGCTAAAAGCCAACACATAACCTCCATGAAAGCATAGAAATCTGTTCTTTTACTGGAGATAAAATGTTGAATAAAGTTTGTTCTGGGCAAGACATTTTATACTTCACAATAACATGACTGCAGAACTCTTGGAAAGACCCACAGGTTCTTCACACTGAGTATTTCTATATAATGGCCATTGAGCCCTGCAAGAAAAAAGTTCTGTCCAAATGATTCATCAAAAAGAAGTTCCAACCAGAATGGCATTATTTACTATCATCTTTGGGAGAAAGAGAAAAATGTGTTCCTGCATAGAATTTATTAACTTTAAAACTAAAATGAAAATCTCAAACAAGAATAGAAAACTGAGTGACCGAAATCAAAGAACAACAAACCTGAATGAACCATGAACGGAACAAACACTTTCATGCACAGCGATCACTGCAGTGGACAGCTAATATCTAAAAGACATTTTCTTGTGTTTGCTCTTGGATTTTTATGTTATAAATGCACACAAACTACTGACGTGCAAAGTAGTGCATCATACAATACACTATCAGTTGGTGACCATTCACTCCAAGTGCAAGAAAATGTTTGTTAAATCCAAAATGGCAGACAGACGAACAGCATGCTGACCAATACGGGGATATCCAGTCCCTCCTTCTACTCCAAACAACAACTTTGTATTTGCAAAACATTACACAACATAAGGATAAACCCAATGTTCATCCCAAGAAAAAAAATTCCTGGATTTTTTTTTTCTCTACAGAATTATTTTTCCTACCTCTCCTTTTTTATTTTGTGCCTTTAGAAAATCAAAAAAACACTTTAGAAAAAAAAAACCTGACCTAAAAGATCAGAATTTATGCATGACAAAGCAAGAAAAAGTACAAAGACTAAAAGATTTCTAAACCTTTGCGCCTGAGAGGATGTTATTTCCTCTCCTTTAGAAATAACATCAATATCAATATTTGTCTTCCAGGTTCTACACCCAACATTCAGCCATACAAGGTCAATGCAAAAAACCTCATGAATGTGAAAGTGCATTCAAATTCAAATCAATGTCATTATTGATTAAAGATCAATAACGGAAGAAGAAACAAAAAAATAACAATGTCTTAATGCAGATGTGTTTGATGAGGAATGACATTATAGCACAAAATAAAACAAAAAAAATGTTGACTTTGCATAATACCGCATTTTAAAATAGAGGAAAGCTGATTTTAGAACAGTTTGGCTGCAGAGGTTCTGCTGCTGATGGAGGTATGAGAAACAAATGCTTTTTAAGAGTTAGTATGGTTCATTTCAAGGAGTTTAAAACTTGGCAATATATGCAAAGCCCTTTTCCCCATAACTTTCACTGTATGCTATTATTTCATGGAACGGTTTTCCCATTTCTGAAATGACTAGCATTTATGGAGATTAGGCTTTCAGGCATCCTGCCAGGGAACGCTAACACCAAACAGAACCCTCAGAATATAAACACAGAAAGTGGAATTTATGACTAGGCTCACATCTCTAAAAATGTGAATATTGTAAAAAGTTCAATCTGAGCTCACATAGAATCATGTAACTGGATCATTACATGTTCAGTGGAAAGAAAAACATGAGTAGGAAAATCTGAAGCAGCAACAGGGATAACCGCCGTGAGAGGAATGTCAAGAACAATGCACTCAAGAATTTGAGTCCATTGAGTGCAGTTCTTGATGTGCTGGACTCAGCACACACACACACACACACACACACACACACACACACACACACACACACACACACACACACACACACACACCTACACACACACACACACACACACACGCACACGCACTAATTCTCCACACACACCAGTCCTACAAACACACACCAGTCACAGGCTACAGGGTTCTTACCTGGTTATGGAGGAAAACAACTGGACTGCAGCTTTTAGTGTTTTTTTAAGAAGTCATAGAGGAATACATTACTACACTGAGGAGTGACAACGTAAGTCTTATTTATAAAGCATTTAGCCTAAAGATATATGAATATGAAACTTTCTCACTTGCTGTTAAAAATCTTTCATATTCAGCAGTTTGCAGCATACATGAGAAATCTCTCATTATTAAGTTTCTGTGTTTAACTCTAATTTCAAATCTAGGTGACTGAGGCTTCAGAGAGCAAAAAGCAGCATAGATTGTTTTCTCTGGAATGGTTAATGCCATAATAGATAAATGTGAACCAAACATGTCAGTATTTTATACCCTTTGCTTCTGTTGGTTTCCAGTACTTTAAGGTACAATTTATCCACACATAAAATACCTTTTTCCTGTTTGAACTAGTGGCCAAGGTGACAAGTTTGTCTCTTTGTGCAGAAGAAAATCCATTCCTTCTGAAGTGTTTTCTCCCCAGATAAGGGAAGCTGCTTCTTCTTGCTTCCACAAACCCTATTGATTTATCACAGGTTTAAGATATCAGTTGTCCTTTACTGGGTTATTCCCATGCCATGTTTTTTTTTAATTTAAAAAAAAATGTTTTTATCAACTTCACTGAGGTCTGAATTGCAATGAAACAGGCAGCAGCATTCAACAAACTGCTGCTGCAAGAAGGAAAGAAGGACACAGCACAGAACATGAATGTTAACCAAACAAGCCTCTGTTTTTTTAAAAAGGAGTTTGAAGTTTGAGTTGTAAACCCTCAGTGTTCTTTCTGCCTCATTGACTTTTAAACAATCCTAATAACGGTCTGCAAACGTTACAATTCTTGGGCAGGATAAAGTGCAGTAGAAATCCATCATCAAACAGTATTTATGATACTAAAAGCAGCTTAGAGTCTCAACTCCACTGAGTCCTGACCACTAAATAGACTAACATTTCTATAGATAAAAAAAATACCAGAAAAATTAACACTTGTTCAACTGATCAAAGCAACTAAATGAGGTTTTACTAAACATGGAATCTCTTCAAAGATTTTGGTAATGAAATCATTTGTTACACTCAGACTTTCTTTCCTCACAGAAGCCGTATGAATTACCTTGGTGTAAATCAACATCAGTCAGTGAAAGTCTTTCACATTCCTCGATATAATGGAAGAGGAACCGGAGTGGTAACTATCTATTAAAAAGATATAATACATTAATACTAGCAACTACATTGTTACATTTTTTTTTAATATCTACTCAACAGCAACAAGAGAAAAGGATGAAGGGAAGTGTCTCAAGAACAAAATGAGAAATTCTGGACCTTGACGAGACAGCTGAAGGATAGAAGGACATTTGCTAAGAAGTATAGAATATGTTATGGCTGACTAGAAAGAGTCACAGTTCAAGAGGTTGTAGTCAGAGCCTCCTTTGAAATCTTAACATAAAAGCATCCAATGTGCCGTCATGCAGCAGCTGCAGAAAGTCAAGCGAATAGACCAAACCTGACACAAAGTGGCCCATCAGGCATAATAAATGCTGCGGCAATTAAAGTTTGTTACTGTACAGGCTCAGGATGTGACACCAGGGAAAAGAAACCTCATCGCTGATACAGATGCACTTTAGTGTCGAAAGGGGGAAAAAAAATCACAATTTCTCAGATGATGACCACAGGATAGTGTTCCTATTTACCTTTATTTATTTATTTCTAACAGATATTTTAAAGCAAAGAAAACAAGTAAACAGTAGGATAAGAGGATGCATGTGCATACATATAATTACTTAAATGTGTTCTGCTGGTTTTAGATGTAAAAAATAAACTTCCTGTTGATTCTTCTTTTGCTGCAAGACTTTGTGCTTATAGAGTGACTGCAGTGATTCTATTTTACAGGTAGATTAAGTTCAAAATAATCGTAAAATGATAACTTGCAAAATCAGTTTTGAAGGTGATGTTTTGATTTGACTAAATTTCCATAATGGAAATTTAATATATGTTAAATCTAGGAAACAGTGTCCATGTTAACATGTTATTGGTGCAATTTCAGATTACAGGTCTGCGTAGACAGAAGCTCTTATGTTTTATTTAAGGAGGCTTAATAGTACTCAAAAATAAATAGGACCCAATACTGGAAAATCTCACCTCAGTCAGCATCAAACAAGAGTTTGAGTTTATTTTTACATTTTTCATAACAGGCCACGATTTCATTGTTTCTGCTGGACCAGTTTGTTTGGATGCTGAGATCTAACGCTCTGTCATTTCAGACATCTGTCCTGCTTCACCACACGCTTGAACACAGATCAGGAAGTTCCTTTTTTCCAGAACGTTGTCACACTGCTGGCCACTGATCAGTCAGAACAGTGTGTCTGATTAAAAACATCTAACTGCTGATTTCACTCCCATAGATCCCCCAGAGTTAAACTCGGTTTTCCCCAAAGCTGTATTGCAGTTTCAGAATGCAACACAACACAAACCATTTAATCTTTCAACTTTCCAGGCTTTTCACTGGAATGTTCAACTAAATGGACGACCTTCAGCGTGAGAGGCAAAGTGGCTTCTTCTTTTTGTGATCAAGGAAAATAA
This sequence comes from Poeciliopsis gracilis, assembly GCA_911649635.1. Classification (NCBI taxonomy): domain Eukaryota; kingdom Metazoa; phylum Chordata; class Actinopteri; order Cyprinodontiformes; family Poeciliidae; genus Poeciliopsis; species Poeciliopsis gracilis. The sequence goes on from CAJVRI010000799.1 coordinate 5,850,300, forward strand.
ATCCAAGTTCACTTTTAGACTGATTGATCCTGTCTGTTGATGAGCACATGTACAAGAGCACTTAAAAAAAAAAAAAAAAACTGGCTCTAACTTATGGTAAAGTACTGGCAGCTGTGGTTACCAGAATTTTATCAAAAAAGTACAGAATTAAATTCAGTAAATTGTCAGTAAATTACAGGCATTTGTTTTTTGTTTCGTTGGTTTTTTCTATGTGCTGTCCTAGTGTTTTACATTCTAGCTATTTTCACTACAAACACAGTAACCATAAGCTTTCTATAAAGAGAAGAGAAGTAAAGATTAAGATGATGGCAAAGAGTCCTTCCAGTCTCAGAGACTTGGAGCTCATCTGCGCAGATGAAATACCAGCGGAAACATGCAGACAATTGAAGAGATGGATTCCTGCAATGTCAAAGCTTCTGTTTTAATAGTAAGAACTTATATATATGCAATAGAAGTAATAATGGTTCTAAGTGATTAAGCTCTGTAGATAAAAGTTAAAGATTTTATTTCAACTTTTTTTCCATAATGCATCTTGAGTTGCATCTGTGCTGCTAATTAAATAAGCTTCCACTTTCTTGTCCGTCTAAAACATGACAAATTTCTTGACATGTGATTCAAATTAGACTTTTTTTTTGTTTCAGGCATTTATTCTTTGTTTTATTGTCTATTGAGAGATGAATGCTCTTCTTTGGGACAATTCCCAGCAGAAACCCCCTCCTCCAAAACAAAACAAAAAACAGACAAACATGAAAGAACAACTCAAATTTGCAAGGTTGCAGCTGAATGATCCACAGCATGAAATGAAAATATTTCCACATCTGAGAGATGTGGACAATTTTGCCACTGATGCTCAGTGTCACTTTTTGCTCCCAAATCACTTCCCCGGGAGTTAAAAGCCAGTCAGTTTTTTACCTGCTCATCAAATCTTTTCCTACACAGTTTTTCTTCTTCTCCTTTCACCATCACTTTGCAGTTTTTCACCAGAAACTCTCCACTCCTCCTGGAGAGGAACTCACCAGCCTGTTCTTCATTTTGCAATACTTACGTTTCAGTTACATCTATATTCATATGCAATGTAGAAATTCCATCTTCCTCTCTATATATGGATCTGGTTCCTCTGGTCACTGATGCACAACCTTTTCATGAATATATGACATGTTTGGAACACAAACATTTTGTTTCTCACCATGAAGTCAAACAGTAGCACTGGAATAATTAAGTGATATAATTATATAACTATAACTCCTTTGTGCAAATCAGCATGTTTTGCAAATGTATAGTGCCATTAATTATATTAACAATCCCTGTTGTTCTATACCAAGTGAAAAATGATTAAACACTTAAAAAACACAGGAGTTACATCTACTTCTTATTATAAATCAGAAACAGTTAAACAAAGCCACCATATGGATGAAATTAAATATCCTAACTTCAGACAGTGAGGGAAAATGTTTGTGTTTAGAAAAATTTGGCTTCAATTGACCATTTCTAAATTAAACAGCTGCGTACATGAATTAGATTATTTTAATTTAAATTTATAAAAATAGCTCTACTGTATATCAAATGTTCGAAGGCACAAAATAAAAATATTGAAAATTCAGTCCGCAAACGTTGTTTTCAATGGTGCAGATATGATTTCTGAAAGTTCATTTGCAGAAAAAAATGTCCAGAAAGACGTTTTTCCTCCTTCATAAATGAAGCTCTTTGCTTTGCATGTTGAAGAGATACAATCAGACAGGAAGGGTGGCAGCAACAGCAAACGCTTTGTAACTGCTGCTTCACTCTGAATGTCAGGGTAAAGCCACACTTATAAAACACTTTTATCACAAATTGCCAAATGTGCAGTCATTTTAAGGGAGCACTGTGCTGCCAGAGAAATGGATATGTCCCCCGGTCATGTTGCTGTGGGAACCAAAATAGCTAATCAGGATGGAGTAATTGCAGATGTAATGATAGTAATAAGCAAGAACCTATCAGAAGTAACATCCAGCGGAGTTTAGCAGCCATTGTTGATTAAACGTTTGCAGGTTTTTGGGTAAACCTGACATATAAAACAATATTGATAAATGTTGTGATAATGATATAACTTGAAATAACTGATCAAATAATAAAATATTGTTAAGTGGTTTCTCCTTTGGGTCATAGCACACATGGATTTCAGACCCTGAGGAGACAAAGTTGAAAATAAGCTCATTTTCAAGCTTATTTTAGAATAAGCTTGAAAATGAGATTGAATTGTCTTTAAAACTAATTTAATGTTCTACAGAAATATGTTGTCAATTAATTGCAGCACCAAAATATGTAAGACTAAAACATAAAAGAACTGAATGGCCTTGATTCTTTTATTCAGATCTAACTCTGCTTTGACATTATTATTTTTAAAGGTTTTGTTGGCTCTGGTGGCCTTTACTTGAAGGTCGTTCAACAGGAAAGACATGCAGCAAATGTCGCCAAGCAGGGACTCAAACCTGCGACCACCAGCACAAAGACTAAGGCCTCCTTAAGTGGGTTGTGAGTTGCCCCTGCACCACCACAGCACCCCCTTGCTCTGACATTCTAATTGTTCTTTTGAACTGCGAGATCTCCAGTGATCAGTGAGACGTAGTGAATGAGTGAAGGAAGGGAGTTGGTGGGTGAGGAACTTTGGGAACTTTCACAGCAGGCGAAGCATCAGCTCAGTTGATTCAGTGACAGGATCAGAGGAAGCAATTCTGTTTGGGGAAGCTGTAATTCATAGATTCCTTCTTCAGAATTATAAATAAGCCAGGGTCAAGGCTTATTCCTTTGGTCAGAATACACTGAATATTTACTTCTTGGAAGAAGCAGTCCTCTGCTCCAAGTGAGGCTGGATCCCATGTGATGTCATCTGTAACAGCTCAGTAAAAGGGAAGGACAGAGGTCAACAGGCCAGTTCTGTTAGCCATGCCACATAGTCACACTGTAACACTCATCCTCCTCTTCTTGGGTTAATGCAATGCATTCTGGGACAAATAGGTTTTATACCAGTTTCTTTGTTCCATGTGTATAGATCAGTCCTTCACATGATGAAGGACATGATGAGACTGGATCCTCACAGTCTCATCATCATCATTTAAGTCTGATGAGGCCTGGAGATTGAGAAATGAATCTGGATGAGATATGTTGGAGAACATATCATCACCAACATATCATCTAATAGTTGCAGGATATATTGGACTGGACTTCAGCACCCTGGTACAGATGCTAGATAAATCTCCAGAGTCTTTTCTGTGTGTTTGTGCCAAAATCAAAATTCAATTGTATGTGTTACTCTAGGTTTGACTTAAGTGTTTAAAACTTTGAATTAAAACTAATCAGAGAAAGAAAACAGATATCATTATAGCATGAGAGTGTCTGAAATTATAAAGGATTACACACACTTGCATTACTGAAAACATACATACAATATATGCTCAGAACAGATGATGGGACATCAGAGAGCAGAGAGATGGTTAAAAATAATTGACTAAGTGGGAAAAATATTAATAAGTTTGTGGACCACCAAAACAGTAATTAGTCCCTTTGGGCTAATCCTCAATATTCCAATTCAGCTCAAACATTTCTTAAGTCTTATCTCAGCTCACAGGAGTCTCTGTCTGTCTCTCTGTCTCTCACACACACATACACACGCGTGTATGCACGCACCCACACACACGCATCCTTGTACTTAAGGACTTTGCATTGACTTCCAGTCATTTTCTGATTTATTTCTACAGTTTTACCCTGACCCTAATCTTAAACCTAACCATTACCAGTACATGCCTAACCCTAACACTGACCTAAACTCACTCCACCCCATATTCCTAAACCTAACCACTAAACCTTAAACAGCACCTCTTCTTGTGGGGCGTGAGTATGGGCCCCATACAGAGTCCTCATCCCCACATGCAGAGGTGAACAGATGAATTGCCCCATCTCACAGAGGAGAGACTGAGCTTCTACAGGCTGTCTGGAAACACACAGGTGTCTCTCTCTCTCTCTCTCTGGTGTCCCCTGGGATGAATCCCACTGACAGGCACTTTTATTTGATGTACAGTTACAGAAAGCATTTGTTTGATTGAACTGTAATCCCCTATTGTGAGAGTAAAGGAGACATGACCTATTTTTAGCAGTATTTGACAACAGGAGGCTTTAGCCTGCAGGGGTGATGTTTTTACTTCATGGAGCTTCTCTCTGGATGTGTTACAGGTAATGCATCGATGGTACTGAATGTAAACCTGAGTTCTGTAATCTTGTCTTTGGGTTTTTCTGTGTTCTTTTCTGATTAAAAACCCGAAGCGATTCTCACAGACACAAAGAGAAGTGGGAGGATGGATAGAATGGATTATACTGTTCAGTAGTTGCTGAGGTGTTCTGTAAACACGGAGCAGACGGGCCGGACGAGGACAGAGGATCAGCTGATCAGCTGATTAGAACATTTTAAAACTTCAGAAATGTTTTTTTAAAATGTACTGGCTTTTATTACATTGCACACAAAAAAGTAGGGTTTATGTTTAAGCAGTTTAACATGTTTGATCCGCAAAATTTGTCAGGTACTGAAACTTCCCTTATTAAATACACAAGTCTTCTGCTGCTGTAGCCCATCAGCTAAATGGCTAAGCAGGATATGTTCAGAGCTGGTATTCCACATACCTTAGTTATTAACTAAACATATGTTTAGTTAATATTTTAGTCCATACTGTCCTCCTCTGACCTTTCACATCAACAATGTATTTTAGTCCATACAGGCACTTCTCACTGGATGTAAACACTTTTCTTGAACCATTCTCTCTAAACCTGAGAGAAAAATCCCAGTTTGCCAGACGTTTGTAAAATAATCAGACCAGCTTGTCTGGAACCAATGACTGCGCAACATTCAAAGTCACTACAAGGGTTCTTGAATCCTCTTTGTGATTTTTACATTAAATTTCAACAAGTTGTCTTCACAACTTCACAACATGTCCTTAACAGTGAACTGCTGCCATGTTACTGACTGTTTACTATTTTTTGTCAAGAAGCAGGAAATAGATGGTGACTTTATTTCAGTCCTAGATGTTTTGGACTTTGCACCAATGACACTTACTTCTCATTCTGAACAGGAAATATGTATCTATCTATCTGCCTGTCTGGCCGTCCGTCCATCCATCTGTCTAGTGAAGGCAACATAGTTCTTCATAGATCGAAACAGGAAGCAACAATTAAACAACAAAATGAAACAGAGAAATTAGTCGACACAGACCTAGCATAGAAAAAATGTACTAAATGTGTACAGTTCACAGTTAATTTTTTATGTTTTTATTGTAATAAAGCAAAATATTCAAAATTAAATGTAGTTACGTATGTATAACTACATCATTTAGAAATACATAGTCATATTTAATAAAGTATGATATGTGTTTAGATTATACTTGTTTGTCTTTTAAACATAATGTTTAAGTAAGTATTAAACATACATTTCATTAAGTCACATTTCTGTCTTGAATATGGTTTTCTATTGGTCTGATGGAATATTGTAATTTTTTAATTTCTTGTCAGTGGAAAATCATCATAATTAATGGAAATAACAGCTTTCAAACACCCATCTGTGTGTAACTAATCTATGTAATGTTTTTCACTCAATAATAAAGTTCCAGAAACAAATAGACTTTTCAGAAATATTCTAGTTTATTAAATGGGTGTGTATGTGTATGTATTTTTTAAAATAAAATACATATATCCATTTTTAACTGATGTTGCTTTTAGTTGTTTCAGCTGTTGGTAGATGTGTGGCTCATTCCATATCAAACAAACTTCTGGGCTGAATAAAATCATTCAAAATGTAAATCTATGAATCATTTTGGCCTGAACTTCACCTCAACACAGAGCTGCATCCATTAGAGGAGAAGAGAAAGGTAACATGGAAGCTGAGACTAAGAGCAGGACAGTAGAGTGCATGTAAAGATATGTCAATAGAATGTGCTGTGTGGAGGACAGAATGTTTCTGAATGACGTCACTGCGGGTCAAGGGGAGGAGACAGACTGACCTGCTCTGAGAGACGCCGTGTTCTCAGGAAGAACCCCAGAAGACACCCGATGACCACGGCCAACACGGAGAGGATGAGGAGACCATTCTGTTTGAGGACATTCTTGACCCTCACCCACACTGCGTCTAAAGCCACGGCCATCGTGAGCTGTGTGCCCCCTGTCCTCTCAGTAATCCATAAATGTGGCTCTTCCGAAACTTTGAACTCCAGGTAAGACAGTGAAAGTAAAACAAACAAAGAGAAATTCCAGATGGCAAAGGCAAGATATCCAGAATCTCTGTGATGTTCTAAAGGACCTTTGGGGTCAGCATCCCAGTCGTCCTCACGCTGCGTCCGTCCGCACTAAGCTCAGTGGATCCTCTCACTTTCCAGGCATCACCACCCAGTCTGCTCCACCCATCAGAAGCCCTGCGTGCGCTCACCCACCGCCTGGGGGAGGGAGGAGCTGCTAAACCCTGTCCCGATGGGTTAACATCCACAATCCTGTTAGAGTGCTGCTGTATTAAACAGGTCCGAAGCTGGATTAAAGATCTGTGAGCAATTTGACAGAGGTTATCAGAGCAACTTCACAAGAGATTCTGAACCTGGAACGCTGACTGGAGAACATTTGAGCTCTCTCGTGTGGTGACACACAACTTTCAGAAGTAAGGAAATCTTTTCACTGAGCAACACAAAGCACAAGCTTCATATTCATATTGCACTGATAACAGCAAATGTATTAACAAAGCATGTGTTATTGTCCCGGACAGTAAATGGGATAAAACAGAATGTAAGAATGATTGTCAAACTGTTGTGTTTTGTAATCTCCTACACATCATTGTCCAGGGTTCTGTTGGACGACTTCCATCTTTGACTTTTCCAGGTATTAAAACTAAATTCCTCAACTGTCTGCAGATGGTGTTTTGATTAACTTTCAAAACATCAACTGTGATCCCCTCTATACCTAAATGATAGAGAGAATGCCTGAAATATCCCACGCATGACCTCAAATGCCCTTTATTCAAGAAGCATTAGCAGAACTTCTACTGGTTCATTTAAAATGAGTTTAAACTGAGGGAGTCTGGAGTAGCAGGAAATCTGAATTTCCACCAACTGCATGCTAAGTGACTTAATAACTAAGTCATAACTTGTGCCTTGACCTGCTGCAACCTTCCAAAGTCACTTTGGAAGGTTGTGAATAAAGCCTCTGTTTTCATCAAGTTCTGCTTATCTGTCTGAAGTTCAGTCTGCTTGAACTTTTTTATGCTTTTTTGGAAGGTCATGCTGCTCATGATTGCTGTGTGTTGCAGGCCTTCCAGCCTTCTCACTCGGCATGGGAATCTTTAACTATCTCACCATTCAATTTGGATTTTTGGAGCCAAATTTTAATTCAAAACTGATTCTTGTTTCAAAATTACCTTTTTGTTTGTCTCTTAAATGGTGGCGCACCTGTCTTAGTGTAACATGAAAAGCTCTCCTATACTTCATTGTCATGTCATGTCATTGCAGAACGTTTGTTTTTCCAAACACCTTTCATGCACTCACAATGGGATGAGGATGGAAGACAATGAATGGATGGAGGATGATATTTCCAAAGCAGTTCAACAACTTCAAATAAACATTTAATGTGTGAAGGTAGATACGAAAAATAATTTACATTATGTAATACATAGGGGTTGCAAGTAAAATTATTAACAGAACAGTAATCACACTGTTCACATGTGATCCTGAAGGTTTCTGATCCTGCATCACACTTCTGTTACACTTCAGTGACATAAAAGTCAAATAAAATGAGACACAACCGTTCAGATCGAGATTCCTTTGAACCACATCCACACATATCATATCCAGTTTAGAATCACACAGGTCACTTTTGACAACAGAAGAATAAAATTTGTGCTGCTCAGATGCTTTTGAAAACATAAACTTCAGATCAGAAAAGTTATAATTCAACTATTTTTGCCTCCAGTACTCAAGTATTTTGTTCTAAGCTTTTTGATCATGAGAAAAGGAAGAAAAATAATGAGATAAAACAGAAAGGTGACATTTTATGTCTTAAAAAGTCAGCAAAACATTTATCTTTGGTCATGATGTTTCCTGTTTATGCACATTTCTGGGTGCTATTCCTGAGACTTTGTTAGTGACAATTTGACCACTTTTGCAGTCCTGTCATCTTCCTGTTGAATAACTATTTCAACAGGAAATGGTTTTCGCTCAACAATCCCACAGAATTTGAATGAAGATGATAAAAATGACTCACTGACACTGGGCAAAAATACTCAATGTTGAGCTACAGATTACTTATTCCATTTACTCATTAGAATAATTATTCTTTTGAGGTGTTTAACTGGTGAACAGGAGGCCCAGTGAGGTTTTTTTTTTTTTTTTACCAGACATTAATAGCTCATTGTGTTCTTTTAAAATTCACATAAACAGAATTCTTTCATTTTGGCTCAGGAGGCACATTCTGCCAACCCATTTAGAGTGATTATGGGGCTTTTAACAGCAAGCCTTTCTCTTATTGTTCTTTTAAGAAAACAGCCTGATAGTTGATGTCCTTCAGGACTGGAAAAAATTTAAAACAGCACAATAAGTCTAAAACAAAAAACAAAACAAAAATAGAAAACACAGTCGTAGTTGATGGAAGTGTGTTGGTGATGCAAATCTCATGGCTTGATGTGACATCACAGCATCAGCAGTGGCAACCTTTTGAGACAGGAAGTACTGTAGAAGCACTCGAAAGGTGCCATCATTTCTTTCTGCTCTCTTTCAGACTTTGAAATATGAGAGGTGAAAGGTGAAAGTAACGTTAGCATGGATATTTATCGCAGATAAAAATTGAATGCATGAGCAGCAACATTTTTCCTGACTTCTGTTTGAAACTCCTGAGTTTTGTTTGTGGCAGAATAAAGCCTCTGTTTTCATCAAGTTCTGCTTATCTGTCTGAAGTTCAGTCTGCTTGAACTTTTTTATGCTTTTCTGAACATTTTTTGAAGGTTTTTCTGAAGTCAAACATCATTTTTTCTCTTATACTCAACAGCAAACAGTTTAGTTTCATTTTAGTTACCTGAAAAACCCCTAAAAGACATGAACTATGTTTATCTCAGAACATTCTCTGAGACCAATTAAAATCAGTTACTTCTTATATAGGCCAAAATAAATAGACACAGTCATGTAAATATCTGTAGATAATTTGAGGATGACTCTTGTCCTTCATCAGACAGAATGAGTTTTTCCTGCTTAGACCTATAAAGGTCTAAGCAGCTGCAGCTGGAGGGAATCAGGCCTCAGATCCTTTCTGTTGGAAAGTTGATGGTATTTTTTTGTACATCTTCAGTTTTCCTTCTTCAAAAGAGTAACTCAATTAATTTTTTAATAACATCATGACTGAGACCAGAAGGAGCCCGGAACAGTCATCGAAGTTCAGGTAATGAAAATACAAAAGACGGTTTTTGCTAGAAGAAGAAGCTCAGAAAATGAACCATGTTTTCATATTCTGTACCTTCCAAAACTAGAATTGAAACCTTGAACAATTAGACGTTTCAGTACATGCAATGCATCTCTATAAAATGATATTTAACTTTCTGAGATCAATGGCAAAATTATTAAACAGTTACAAATTATTCTATTTTTATTTTAGATATTCCAGTACATTCTCTGCTTAAGTTTTTTAATATTCAATATGTTAGCAACTTAAAAATGTGTTACATAATTGCAAAGATGTTTGAAAGTCATGTTACTATGTTTAAAATGACCAAGAGCAGTTGGCTTTATTAGATTATTGGTTGCCACAATGACAGCGTCAGCATTTCTCGTGTGGTCGCTAACGGCGTAAATTAATAATGAAACTGCTAAGATGATTTAAGTTTGCTCTGATGGAGAACTTCTGGATCTGATGGAGAACTTCTGGATCTGATGGAGAACTTCTGGATCTGGACCCAATGAGGCCATGTTTAAACAGTTCTCTGTTGTTTAAATGATGTTTGCATGTTCATATGCAAACATGACAAATTCATCAAATAGATGAGATGAAATTCTGTCACATAGAGGAAACCAGGACTGAGCTCAAGGCTCCTCACTGCTTTGTTTATCCGAGTCCTCATTCTAAAACACTTCCAGCCTGCCGGTTCTCTCTCCCCTCCATCCTTGACCTGTTCTATCTGCAGCACAGATTTGATTGAAATGATTTATTTCATCCAGAAGGCAGAGTTTAATCCTCCGTATGCTCAAGTGAGTCAAATCAATTTGAGCTTCACATTCTGTCCTCGCAGTGAGATCATGAAGTGTGCTGCACTCAGGTCATATTAAGAGGTTGTCCAATTAAACCCCTGGGTCTGTTCATGGCTGCAGATGATGATCAGTGAACAAACTTTGAGCAGTTGCACATCCTGACCGGAGGACTGAAGCTCGGTGCTGCAGTGCCGCTCTGGTCCAGCAGACAGCTACAAAGATGTGACTAAAGCATGTGCTCACACTGGAATCACATGCTTTGGCAGACTCCATGATCGCTAATCCGTCTCTTTTGCCAATATTTCAACTGTGTCTGGTTTCATCAGGGAGGGATTACACAGGATTAGACAACCATGCCCAGGCCGACATGCAGTCATTCATTAAAAACCCATATGCAGTTGCTCACATGCCTCCAGCAGAGACAAAATTCACCCCTCATGCCCAAATCAGATGCATATGTAGGCCACACTTTAACACGGGTTCTGGGCTTTTCCTTCAGTCTCAAGAAAGTGTGCTGCGTGATTACACAACACAGACCTGGTCATCTTGCTCTCATAACATGAACATGGTGGGGGTGTCATGAAGCAGAAGTGAAGGAACCGTCTTTAAAAGAGGCAACAATATCCCTGTGACTACTTCCTAGATTTATGCGTCAAAATGTATAAATACTTTTGCCATGCAGATTAGATGTGATTCTCTTCAGTCATTAGCTCCAATAATTTGAGAGGAAAAGCGACATGGACACCGCTGATGAGACTCGGCTCATCAAGGACAGATCTTTGCAGTTTCACCATGAGAGAGAGAACGTCTAAAGAAGAGCAGCTTAATGAAGGCAGAGGGGAGGAATGTGTGAGATGTATGAAAGTCTGCAGAGGCTTTTCAATCTCTTAGCTAAATCTTCTCTTGGTGAGAGAAAAATAGCATTTCACATCCGATTGCTACCAGTCTTGAATGAAGGAGGAATGTGAGCTTATTTCTTCAAACCACTAAACTCACCGAATAATTAAAGGGAAACATTCACACAACTCTGTTTAAAGCAAAGTCTGGACATGATAACTGCATCATACGGGATGACGGATCGTTTCTAGAGTGATCCAGGAGTTGTTGAATCACACACACACACGCGCACGCATGCATGCACACTCACACACACTCACGCTCACACACACACACACACACATCCTCCATGTTATACCTACTTAGGGCACATCAGGCCACCGAAACCGCTGACTGAGGGGCATCACGTTTCGGTTCTCTTGAGGGAACTTTTTTTTTTTAGCCCTCTAGATATGGTGCCCTCATCAGGTGGACCTGTGTTACTGCAGAAAAGCAGCATACTTATTTATCATTCACTCCTCAGGAGCCCATCAAATACTGGACTTTATAAAATCTTCATAAGATGTTATGGGTCTGGCTCCAGAGAATGAATTGGAGAGAACAACTGGTCTCACAACTCCTGCTCTCTTTATGTTTGTCTGAGTACTTAAAAAAAACACTTAGATAGCTGCAACACAGTCGGTCAAAAGTCTGGAGCTGTTGTCATTGATTCTTATTTGACGACGGGCATTTGGCCAGCTGAGAAAAAAAAGTCATTTTTCATTTCTTGTGTAATGTTTATTCCTTTTTATTGATCTTTTTGTGAAATTGGTGCATTTCACAAAACTGATTTATTTTCACATCACGCCAGTTTATATACAGAGCAAATTGCTCATGTTGCCTTGGACAATACAAGACATCACACTTTATCACAAGTTGACTTTGTCATTTATGTAGAATACATAGTTCTGTAAAATCTGACACCACAATTTTCCATAAATTTGTGTTTTCTCGACTATTGAAAAAGTTTTGTGCACAGGATTTAGAACAAACTTAGAATCCAGAGAAACTCCTCATTACCTTAGATCAGAATCTCGCTTTAAACTTTTAATATTGCAGCAAGACCAAGAGAAACTCCTATTAATTTACATTTCTAGAACAAACTTAAGATGTACCTTCTAGTTTTATGAGAACAAGAATACACTAGTTTATAAATTACAGACTACTTATTCTTAAACACAAGTAGCCAATGTTTACTTTTAGACTTTTTTTCTTTTGCTCTTGGCTTGGCTTTGCTTTGTTTTGTTTTTTCTTTGTATTTCCTTTTAATTCATGTAAAGCACTTTGAACTGCCTTATTGCTGAAAATGTGCTTCATAAATAAAATGACCTTACCTTACTTTTGCAATGGGAATGACGTTAATGACATGATGATCCAAATGGTTTCTTTGATTAAAAAAAACAACATACTTTTATCAAAAATGATTAACAGAACTTGATTTTATTGAACGATTTGTACTTAATATCTGATTTGATCATTGGGAATGAGTGTTTTCCTCTAAAGCAGTCTTAATAATAGAAGATAACTATTTAGATTAGTCTTTTAATTGCACTAACAGCTGAAAGAATGTTAGATTTTGAGAAGATAAACTTTTTTATCATGTTAGTAAATAAAAACTGTTAAAATATTCTTGTGCTGAATAAATGCAATCAAAGTTTATCAGATGAAGGATTCTTCATTATGCTGGGATTTCATTCACTGAGGTCTGCAGTACTTTTCACTGAGCACCCTGAACGTCCCACAACATCATCCCAGTCAGATTGAGCCCTGGACTTTAACTGGGCCATGTCAACACCGTAATCCTTGTTTTTCGTCGGCCGTTCTGTTGTAGATTTGCTGCTGTGATTGGGATCACTGTCTTGTTAATCACTAGTTTTGGAGCAAATGCTGCAGTTTTCAAATGGCCCCATTTTTAACTCAAAAACACCAGGAGTTTCTGTTCGACTCGGCGACTGACAGCAAAATCACACAAGATCATTTTACCTGGCCTGTGAAATGGAACCCCTGCTGTTTCTGCTTTGTGAGATTCAACAATTCATATAGTCGCAAACTACAAGTGGTAATCATGTTTTCAAGTTCACTCTGTGTGGTTAAAATGCATCACATTTGTATTGATACAAACAACTGTGACCAAAAGGCAGCAACAAAAGATTGCTGTTAAAGTCGTGTCTTTTTCACCAGATCACTTGAGAATGATAAAGCGGATAAACTGAAAACATTATACATGGTGCAATAATAACAGTGAGTCAATACCATCATTAATATCATTTGTTGTGGTTCAGATATTTTCTCTGCAAAGCTCTTTTTATCATTATTGATCAAACATGTTTAGTGAAATGTTGCTGGTTCTGCAGCAGTTGGGCACCTATTACTTTTTTTCTGTTTTCTGAAGGCAGAACAAGGAATGGGTCCATATGTCGTTCACCCCTTGTTTTCCCTCCTGGTGCCTTTATCTGCAGAGCAACATGGTGAGAACCACCAGGCTCACACCCACTCAAATGGAGAGCCAATTTAAAGATATCAATTAACCCGACAGTCGTGTTTCTGGACTGCAGGAGGAAGCCAGAGGACCAGGAGAGAAGCAACACACACCAGAAGAACATGCAGACCCAATGCACAAAGATACCAGCTATTTTTAAATATGACAGAAATTAAAATATAATTAAATTAGAAAACTACAATCTATTGAAGCAGAAGAATAAAAAAAATCTAAAGCAAAACTGGGAAACTATTTTATGGTGCATATCAGGTATTTCTTGACCTATTTATGAAACCATATCACAAAGAATTAGAATGACACATATTAATATGCTTTATTTCCGCAAGCTTACACTTAGGTATACATTTAAAATGGATTAAAACTGTCTAATTGGTTTACATGGATTACATTTTATGGAAATATGCAAAGAATCCAGCACACAGAAGAAGTAAAATGATCATCACTAGTAGCAACAGCCCAAACACTTTACAGCTCCCAGCAGACATTTTTAACCTTCTGCTCTGTCACAGGTGGTGAAATTAGTTCCTGTTTGTTCTGTCAGTGCCTCCATTTCAACCCCACAGAACATGTGAGGTAGGACAAGTCCGACTGTGACTGAAGATGTTTATTTGAAACTGTTCAGGGACTATAAAGGTGAGGTGGCAGACATTGAGACAGCAGATTTATTCTTTTCAAAAATGACAGGTGGGTAACCTTCAGTACCTGTTGATGTTTACATGCTTCGAACAGAGCAGGTGGAGGAAATGATGGGTCACATGATGAGAAGAAAAACAATGTTGAGTGCAGAAATACTGCAGATTTTGCCATCTGGATAATTTAGCTCTCAGTAGGACACACAGCTTCATTGGTTTTTCTGTGAGAAATCACTTTATTCAGTCTTCTGTACTGTGGTGCTTCTCTAATCTGTGTAGACAGACTCCAAACCAGCAGATTATCAATCCCCCCCACCACCCTGCCTCCCCTTCAGGCTTAGTGAAAGCTGCATATCTCTGACTGGACCTCTGTGTTTCAACTGAACTAAGAAGATGAATTCAGGCTCGTTCCTGTGCGTACGGTCTAGGATCCTGTTTGCACAGAGCAGGTTTTTAGTGGCTCCATAACCTTTTTGTTTGTGATTCCTGCTCCTAGTTATAACACGTCTCCAGAGATCAGAGCCTCTCACACTGATGCTTTTTGAAACCAGGCTTTGGAGTGAAACTTTGTGGGGACACGCCCCAGAGGGGAGTGAAGTACCCAGAGTGTGAGGCCAATATGGCCCACACTCCGTTTTCAACACAAGGGGGAGCAAACAACTCAAAGAACCCAAACAGCGGAAAAGTCAGGTGCAAGGTATTTTATTACAAAAAGTCTCGAGTAGTGGCACCATAAAAACCGTTTCTTATAAAATCCGATGTTCGATAAAAGTCACCAGTTGAAGGCCACAGGTTGGGATCCGCTTATTTTCGTGTTCGTGGAGGTGATCTATGCGCAGCGAACACTCTTGTTTGCCCACAGCCGGCCGCACAGCGCTCCAGCACCGCTCCACTCCTCGGCGTGCCACGCCCCCTTTCGTTCCGGTCCAACTAAAAGAAAACAGGAAAGCGCCAGCATCCCCGCACCAGAACTCCGTCGGAAGACGTGCTTCCTGCAAGCACTCAATCGGAATGGAACTCTACTTACAGGCGCGGGCAGAGGTTACCCTCTGCCCTGATCCTCTGTGCTAGGCCGTCTGTCCAACTCCGAGTCGCTTGCGCCGGATGAGCGGTTTCAGTCTGCTCCCCGCAGCGTGTCGGTTCCTGTGGCCGCAAAATCAGTTCTCCTTCCCTCTTCCAGCAAGCTCCTTTTATTTTGGCCCTAATCAGCCTCTGCTGACACCTGTCCGGGTGGCCAATTAGTGCGCCCCGCCTCCGAGACAACCACCTTCAGTCCAAGGTGTTTACATTGTCCAAGGGGGAAAAGGAAAAAAAAAGAAAACAAACCCAAAAACACTCTATACATGCAAAGCAATAAAAAAAAAAAAACAATAATTAACCATAAAAGAAAACAATCATTTTCCCCTATGCAACAAGAGCACATGTGCAGGATTTGTTTTACCCACGCAGGGTCAAGTAGCAGGAAAAAAACATGGTGGATAGCATTACAATGTGTTGTGCTACTTAACCTGTTCATCTCAACACGTCTTCTAAAACAGGATACGTGTGTTACAGGAGCACTTGGTTCAACTCATTTTGTGTCTGATGTAGACACTCAACAGACTCATGAGGTGAAGAATAGTTAAAATGACAGCACCACATAGTGGCCTGGCATGACAACTGCAACACATTCAAAATGACTTGTAGTTGCTATGTAAATGTAAAACTTTTCTCTGATCAGCATTCAAAAATAGTGTCAGTTTCCAGAAAGCGGTTTCATGTGAACACAACCTAAGTAGATGCATTTCCAATGAAAATAAAATTGACAAATTTGACATTTCAAAAATAATTTTGCTTAATAGAAACAGGGCAATGTCAAAATGTCTTGTTCAATAAAACATTTTGGTCATATTAAAATGACCATATTTCAATATGGCCATAAACTTATTCATGCGTGATCTTAATTGTGTTTTTTTTTTTGTGGAAATTGTGAAATTGCTAGTGTTGCACACATTTCTAACAGAAATTCACCTGTTGTATATACTTAGGTCTGCCTGTGAGTGTTTTATGACAAGCGTTTCAGATTAGATGCACACTAAAGGATTCTGTCCTGCAGTTGGTGAGTCTCTAAGCCAAGTCGTTATACCGCGCCATCGGCCATCAGGCATCGGCCATCGGGCATCGGCCATCGGGCATCGGCCATCAGGCATCGACCATTAGGCATCGGCCACCGGTGCAGTATAACAATGGCGCGGTATAACAGCTTGGCTTCTGTCAGGCTGCCACAGGGAAACTGTGGCTACAATCTAGTAGCTTGCCACCATTGGTGAGTGAATGAAAATGACTGATTTTATGTAAAGTGTCTTGAGTGTCCAGAAAAGCGCTTTATAAGTCAGACATATTTGATTCATGCTGTGTGTAAATGAAGGCAGACCAGTCCTTCAGCTGGTTATCAACATTTTAATTAAAACACGTTGAAGTAATGGGACAATCTATCACTTCAGAGGATAAAAAAACTAAGTTATTAAAAGCTTTAAAAAACACTTCATCTTGTTATATAATTAACATTTTCTATTATATTTGCTTCACAATTTAAATGACTATCAATATTATTATTATTTTTTTTTAGGTTTCAAACCTCTGAAAAAACAACAATTATATGTAATTATTTATTATCTGGCTCACCTCATTTTTTTTTTATTAGAAAACAGATTTAGAATATTAGATATACTTACATTACCTGGAAACTGTACGGAGTTTTGATCTGTGTTCAGGTACGTGACCTCGCTCCCCCTGCTGGGGTTTAACCACTTCAGCAGAAGCAGGCAGAAATCACTCAATCTGATCCCTTTAATTTAAAGTTTCGTCAGCCAGCAATTGGCAGCTCCATTATTTAACTGTTCGACTTTAAACAAAAAAAACAAGCCGATGATGGCTTTTTTTTGAGGAATTTAGTTATTGTCTGAGTCAGCCCAGAGGTTGACTCAATATATTTTAAAGCATCTATTTTCTCCCAAAAGAGGCTACAACTGTTTGTTAAGGAAAGACATGTGACAAATAATCCATCTATTCTTTCTGCCAGACCTCCAATGGACAGCCTTTGCAGCATCAATTCCTCTGATGATGACTTTCTAAATATTCAACTGGACCGTTGATCCAGATGAGCATAGATGTGGTCAACCACTGTTGTTGGACAAGATGGCACTGTCCACTCTGAGAGGTGCGCTATCAGGTTTCAATCTGGGCTCGTCAAGTTTTCATAGCTTGGACTTTGCATTGAGCACCAGTTCACTGTCCTGCTGGAACAGGAACTCTGCAAAATGCACCAAAAGTTTCTGAAAAGGACTCTGTCTTTTTCTTGGAAATTAAGGCAGAAAAAATGGCATTAAATGCTGTCTGCCTTTAATGACAGCACAAAAATTTGTATATATTTAAAAATGTAGTCATATTTTATTAAAGCTGAAACACTGCAAAAATGCAAATCTTACCAAGTTTTCTTTATTTGGTTTCTACTTTAAATATCTTAGTACACTTGAAATAAGACCAAACTAACTCACAAGTAACTTTTTAGCAAGATATGGAGACTTGTTTTAAGTAAATAATTTCTTAATGTTGATGCAAAAGTACTAGTTTCATTGGCAGATTATTTCACTTATAACTAGACATTTTCCCATGTTATAATTTAATTTCTCTGCCAATGGAACAAGTCCTTCTACATCAATATTGAGAAATTATTTTCTAAGACTCTATGTCTTGCAGAGAAGTTACTTGTAAGTCAGTTTTGTCTTATTTCAAGTTATGTTTGCACTAGGATCATAACTTGACCAAAATTACTTGGTAAAATTTTGTGTTTTTGCAGTGACCTTTATCATTTTCAAATGTTTAAAAAATACACCATACTAACATATTCAGTTTTAAAAGTACTCAATTACATTACAGAAAAGGCCCTTCATGCTGTACTCTGCCTGGACGCAGTGTACTTGTTGGGTCTATTTAGAATGAATTGCATTGTGGGTAACCTGGTTTGGATGGTGAGAAAACTGGCAAGTGAGTAGTGGGAGCAGAAGCTGGAGAATGGTTCCAGCCCAGTGAAACATGTTTACACAAAGTCAAGGTCAATTGTTATTTGCCATGGTGTGGCCTGGGGAGTCTCATTAAATTCAGGCACGTTGGTGTGATTGTTTCCACTGAGCTTCATTGAGTTTGAGTTGGTGTGCTTGTGCAGAACGCTTGCAGTCATGCAGTCAGCCGGTCCTGCGCTCTTTTCTTCCTGCTTGATAATCAACCACATCTAAACAGGGAATCTTCCTGTGATTTTGCTGCTGGATCCTTGAAAATGAAATGCTGAAGTTCAACAAAAAACATTGTGTTCTATTATTTAGATGAATGTTATCATATAGGATCAAGCTTGCCTAAAACATGCATAAATGAATTTGACAGTTTCTCTCTTCCAACCTGAAGATAATGCGCCTATCTTTCATAAATGTGCAACAAGGACAGTAGCATTAACTTTGCGGAGCATTGACTGATGACAGACTGTGGATTTATAATAATGTTGGAACAGGAAGTGAGGCTTTACATGATTAAAGTGAATTCCTGACACCAAGGAATCCAGAAAAAACTTGGAGGAAGTTCTTCTGGGTGCCAAGGGAAGAAAAAGTTGGGGTTTACTGGGGATTGTTTCACTCACAAGACCGTATGGATATCAGAACTCCATAAGACAGAGCGTTGCTGAAACAAGAAGTTTAAAGCAGGGTTAGGTTAGAAAACAATATCACAAACTTTGAACACCTCGCTGAACTTTGTTCAGCCCATCATCTAAAGGTTGAAAGAGTGCTGCCAAACCACAAAAACATACTAATCCATCTAAACTAGCAGCCTGAGCCAGGAGAGCATTAATCAGCATTAATTTCACAAGCGTCTGTGTCCTTTTTCTGTTTTTCTCTTTGCACCTGCATGGTTGCTACGGTGAAGTGAAATCTTTCAGCGAATCTTAAAACTTCTTAGGAATCTGTGAAACCAAAGCGCATTTCCCTTCATTGGATGACTCTGAAGAGCTACTGTTTGACATCCAAGTGGAACCTTTTTTATATTTTTATTTTCCAGTTTCTGCTCAATCAGCCTATTGGGCTGCAGTTCAACATTAATCTGGGTAAGAAATCAAATGGATCCAGAGCAGAACCAGAGAGCAGAGAGAGAAGTAGGATGTTTAAACCATTGTGTCCTGGATTACAACGTCTCTCTTCCAGCCTCTAACCTCACAGAGATTTAGAGAGCAAAAGCAAACGAGGTGGATTAGCAGTGCTTGCCAACAACTGACGATGTCATCCAAGACGTGTTGAACATTGTCTCTCTGCTGTCGAGGAACTGAGCTGTTATGTCATGATCGTCACTGGACTCATACATGAAGAGTGTTTTGTCAGAGGCTTCTTCAGATCCATTGCTTCCTGCCACAGAATCACAACCCACAACCAGTCTGAAACCATTATCGTAATCTGAGATGATCATGAGTTATGGCAACATTTATTTCCCCTTTTGGAGAAATAACAAAGAGCCGTTTAAAGACTTTGATGAATGTAACTTGCTAGCAAGCGCATTTGATTTCACATCAATAACATCTTTCAGATATGTTACATGATTTATTTTTTTAAATATGTTTTCATGTATTTTCTATTGACAAATGTGAAATTTTTTTGTTTTTATTGTACATGAAAGGTGTACAATAAAGCTTTTGTATCTGTATAAAGCCGTCTGTTTTACAATGAGGCTCCACACATGAAAAGCTTCCCTCAGTGTATTTCTATCAGACTTCAGCATAATGCAAGAATTTAGCTGATTTCTGTCAGAACAAAATCACAGACCAACTATATCAGTCCTTTTGATTTTCATCCCTAATAATGACTTTAATTTTATTAAACACAGACCGAAGGATTTTACACGCATATTTCTATTATGATGTTTTTATACAATGTTTTCTTATTTACCATTTTCTCTCTAAATTAGCTGGGGAGAAAAACCTGTTTGTTGACTGCCTTACTTGCTTGATTTCTGTTACATTTAAATTCTACACAAGTTTACATAATCAAAAATTTCTGATTTTCATTTCCACACTTTTGCAGTTCACCCTGAGGTTCATCACTCTGTCAGTTCTGTAACATTTTTACAACACAGGGAAACAGTTTGTTGAAATTGTCACCATGTCCTGTCAGAATAGTATGAGACTATATTGTCTCATACTTCTGTGAAAAAAAAACCACCCTCTTCTGTATTCTTCCAGCTCTAATTTACAGCCACAGATGATGGCAGATTATATCTTTCCTGTAATGGCAGGCTGTTTCTCCACCTTTAGCGCATTTAGCAACAGTACATGAGGATGATTGACAGAGCTAAATTCTTCTGATTGGTTGTTATTGATCCTCCTTCTCAGGGAGGAGGAAGAGACTGATCTGCTCACTGATTATTTGTCTCACACCAAACTGTCAAATATTTTTAAATATGCATAAATGAAAGTTATGCTGCAGACAAAGATATATTTAAAGTTGCGCTTTTTGATATTTTTCACCACCCAACTTTAGTCAATTGGGTGGTGTCTGAAGGTGAGTGGAAGCTTTTGGAGCAGGTGAGGTAGTGATGGAGAGAGGGGAGGAGGAGGTCTCTCTCTTTCTCTCTCTCTCTCTCAACAGCAGGATCACGGTGGAATGAGATCAGTCTGTTGGTTGCGCGTCCTGTGCGCCTGACATGAGCGCGGTGTGCGAGAGTTACCACTCCAGGGAAAAGGTGTTCGTGGACAGCTTCACGTGTCCGAAGGCGGGGGGCGAGTCCACGGCGGTGTTCTGCTGCGGCTTCAGTGACTTGAAGTACTGCTGCGATGACCCAAACAGCTTCTTCCCCTACGAGTATGGATACATGTGGTGGCTGAGGTGAGGCGTCGCTGTGACCGGCTGCGCAGAGGTGGAGCTCAGTTCGGGTTCAGTTTGGGAGCAAACTGCCTGTTGCTCAGACTGAACTGAAAGGTGATGCTGGCATTTAGCCTGCAAAGTTTCCGCGCTGTGAGGAATTTGCATGTTTTGTTGTTTTGTGTCAGATAGCAACAGGAACTGCTTCTGATTGAAAACGCTCCAGCAATGAAGCGCAAAATAAACGAGGCGTTGCTTAATGTCAGCAGGAGCTGGTGAGTTTATGAAAGCTTTCATCATGAACTGATGATTTAAATGAACAGCGTGTGCTGAGATCTCTCACTGTGTCCAAGGGCGTAAATCCCATCTCATTATTGGGGTGCCATGAACATTATTTTAAGAGTAATCTTGTTCAAATCATGTAACGTAAAAATGTGGTTTCAAAATGTTTTATTGTGTTCAAGCTGCACCACCAAAAATGACTTGAAAGTAGCAATGAATAACAAAATGTTTTTTTCAGTAAACAACAAGTTTAGACCCATAGAAGTCAAACTAAGATTCAAATGTTTAGATATGATTTTGGTTCAGCACAGATCTAATCTCTGCTAAACCTTTATGAAAACTTAAGGCTCAGACCAAAAAGTTTTAATAAGTAACTCCACTTACTAAAATTCCTCATAAATATTGATTTATTGCAGTGGTTCTCAGTTCAAGTCATGTGTTATTAAATTAGAACTTAAGTTGCTCTAAACAATTATTTATTTATTTTTATTTTTGGAGGGATTCATGTCCTTGGATGGCTGAGAACCTATAAATATGTAGATGCTGACATTAATGTTAGAGACTCAGTGCTGCTGCTTCATGAGATGCTATTTTAGGATTGAATAGCTTCAATGAAATGCTAACTCCTTTTAGCACAACTTGAACACAATAGTCTTTTCCAGCAGATGGTTTTTGAGGCAGACATTGACGTCCAGGGGCCCCACCGGGCCCTCTGACAAACACCTGCACTGCAAATATGGACGACAAAACCAGAAGTGATTTTATGGGATCAATGTACCTCTAACACTCTACATGTATTAAATCAACTCTTAAACTTTCAATAGTTTAATAGTTGTTGTAATGCTGATTTCTTGTCATAAACCAGAAAAACAAGACGTGTACACTGATCTTGTACTGAAGCTACATAGTCTTTCTAGTGGTCTGTTTTTATAACTCTGAAGATGTTTCAGAGTTGTAAAAACTCAAAGTTTCAGAGTCAGATCCATTAAATCCATTGCATTAAAGTTTTCTGTGCCTTAAGATCCACATAATTCTTCAAAATCCTCACGTTAAAGTCACTTTTGAAGTAAGAATTAGTCCATGAAGGTTAGACTCCATGAAATGTCATGATTATTGCCAGATTGTGAAAACATTCCTAAAAACGTGTTATTTATTTAAGAAGTAATTCATGTTGCTATTTCATTCCACACCTGCAGGCCACGTGGACGGAAGCAGCCTTGGATCAATCCAGGTGTCTGCTTCTACTCTGCCAGAGGTGGAGCTGAGCTGTGTGTCGCTCTGTAGCTAAAACATATTTGCCGAAAATTGTATATGAGCTCAGTAGCCACTGAGTACATTTGTTTTTATATGTTTATGAAATTAATATGCTGTTTTAGTCCCAGCCTGCCTGTGCAACAGCTCTGAGGTCCAGGAGAATTACTGGCTCTGGTCTGTTTATGCTGGCCACTACGCATCATTATGTGGGATTATGTGTAATGAGCTCGATGCTGCGCTGTAGACGCTAATGCTGCATAATGTATATCCTGGGAAGCACACCAGAAATCTCAATATGCTCTTGTGAGAGCAGATATTTCAGCTCTGTTTTTACTGAATGACTGTTGCTCTCGGCTGGTCGGTATGCAAGCATGTGTGTGTGTGTGTGTGTGTGTGTCTATGAAACCAACAGAACCAGCACATTCGATCCAAATTATCCAGCATGTTTTTAATGGACACACTAATCTGAATCTGAATCCAGCTCTGAGTCTCTGTGTGGAAACTGGACCGTGTTTCCAGGTTGGCTAATTTTCTTGACTTAATTTTCATTCTTGTATTTGCAGAATATAAAGGTAATCACATGAAATGATCTAATAAAAGATAAGCAGGCTTTATTTTTCTCGTCACAGAACAGATTCTGTCTTATCACTGCTGCACAGACAAAAAAGTTGTCAGCTTTAATTGCTCGACACACCTGCAGTTTTTATTTTACAAAACAGGAAAAGAGGTGCTTTCCTGCAGGAAGCCAAAGTCCTGCAGCTGCAGGTGGAGATGAAGAAACCTTCTCGTCCCGCTGTGTTGTTCTCTGCTCTAAGCTTCCTTCTGCTGTGTCCTGCAGCCTCGGAGCTCTTGTGGGTCTCTCCATTGCAGCTGTGGTCCTGCTGGCTTTCGTCATCACTCTGTGCGTCCTCTGCTACCTGTTTGTCACCACCAAACCCAGAGGTCTGGACAGCGGACTTCCCCTTCGAGCACCAGGTAGTGTCTCCAGATGCAGCGTCTGGGCGGGACCCAGTCTACTAAAACATTGAAATGATTTAAATTATTCAGTAGTCCACTGACAATAGTGTTGGGGGGTGAAAAAAGATGGACTGGGCTGTGAATGTATTTTCAACGTCTTTAAACTTAATATACAGAATAATGTCAATAGTTTTAGCCTGTCTGTCTTAATGTGACACATTAAGTGTCACCCCACAGCGTTCATTCCTCTGGAGTTTGACTAATCTTGGGAAGAATTCAGTGGAGTTTATAGGGCTGTAGAGGATCATCTCTGTGTGATAACCCTCTTACCCATGGAATGTGCTTCAAATAATGTTTCAAACTAAATTTACCCAAGTTCCAGAAGTGAAATGCTTTGAACATGTTTTCAGTTTAGAATTGGTGAGTGGGAAGTGATTGAAATTCTAACAATAAGCCCATTGTGACAAAGTCAAATTAACCAAGTAGGAAAAATATTCCAAGTTTGAGTCTCATTTGAGGCATCACTGCCCGTGAGGCTTTTCTCTGGGCTCCTTCGTTTCCAAACTCACATACATGACAGGTTTGGTGGTTGGTGTGCATGGCCATGATAATATATCATGGTGTTAGCATTAGCTCTCACAGCATCACACAGTTCATAAAACGTTGATGTCATCCGGATATGTTGAATCCGCATCTCCTCTGTAAAATAGCCAACTACGGCATCCCCAGAACACAACCGCTGCCAGGTAGGCGGAGCTTGGAGCTCCAACAAATTTTATAGTTTTCTAATTAGCTTAGCAATATGTAGTTCAAGTAAACTTTTAATTAGGGGCTTTTCACCCACCTGCTTGAGTAGCAGGGAAGCGAGTGTGACCGCTTCACGTATTGCAATTATTCTTAGTTTAATTGCGTCTTGCACATAATTTTTCTAAGTTGTATGTTTTTATGTTGTATAAATAATGAAAGGCATGTTTTAATCTCAATGTCTCTGTTTTAACCAGCAGCTTTTTGTTCCTCCTCTGAATTTGCTGCAGTATCAGTTCAGAAAAAAAAATCAACATCAGAAATCAGCAGCGGATAAAGATGAATTACTAGAGCATCAAAGAAAACAGTTATTGGACTCTTCATTCACTTACGTTAGCTATACATTGTGTCTGTATCTAATAAATGTCATAACCCGCTGCCTCAATATAATAACAGAGATAGGACAATGCATCACAATGAACACATTCAAAATATGAATCACAGCTCAGGAAATGAGGATTGTAACTATATGCTGTACATAATGAGGATGCAACACAATGCCATCCATCTTAACAATCTTTATCTTCTGGAAGTGACCAGAAGAGGCCCATCAGTGAGGTCTGATGGGCCTCAGTTCCAGAAGAAACAGCCCATCAGCCTCTCAATCCTGAAAGCAAAAACATTATTTACTGAAAATTGCCCATGCATCCATGGAACAAGTTTTCTCACAGCCTCTCTTTTTACTGGAGGCTGTGAGTGCTTCAGAATCACAGCTGTTTCCTTAGAGGACACTGCAGTGAAATGGAAGGAGTTCATTACGTGGATGAGTTGCACATCACTGATAGAGCAGAGCAGTCACCACAAAGTTGCTCCACAAACTGCAAGAGAAATTTCAAAGCTTTATTCTCTCTTTATTGAGAGAAAATGACCCTAACTTTCCCTTTATTTGGAAACACCAACAGTGCTCCCTTATCAAACATAAATAAATGTGTGAAGGAGCAGAGATCACAACCTCATTTTAGTTAAAGGGAACTACAGATACTACAGATGTCATTTTATTGGAATAGAAAGAACAAAACGTGAAAGTGAAACAGGCAAGTCTGACAGCACAAAGTGTCTTTGTTGTGGAGAAGTAGATGTGTTAGAACAAAAGGTCCAGTGAGAGAAGATTGGCTTCTTGAAGGAGAATGACATTTGTTTGTGTACTGGATACATCAGTGATAATTGAAGAAAATGGATTCCCATTGAAAAACCTGGTTCTCAACACCCAACAGTGTTACTCTTTCATCCAGAGGAAAACAAAGACAGCTATGAGTTTATGGATATGGACACAAAGATTGTAGAAAAAAAACTTGTCTGTGTAAAGTGGCTTACAGTGGCAGTATGATGTGAAATACATGTTTTAAGCTTTACATCATGTTATGTTATTCCCTCATCAAAAACATTCCTGGAATGTTGTCTTGATTCTTTCATGCATGTTTGAGAAATATTTTAATCGACCATTCAGTTGTGCAAAACGTCTGGGTGGACCTAGCCCTGCCTTCAAGACTCAGCTCCTCCTTGAAGTTACAATTTCCAAGCTTAGAGCAGCTCTCACCCAGGACTGCCCCGCTCAGCTCCTTCAGACGAGCTCTCAATGAAACGCTGGTAAAGACATTGTTAAAGGGTTACTCGAGGAGCCATCTTGTGATAATTTCCTGAAGGCGGAGTTTTATAACAAGCAGGATTTCTTAAAGAGACAGAGGCTCTCCGTTAAATTACAAAGACACATTTATTAGATATCAGTAGCATTTTTTTAACAACTGAAGTCATTTGATTGTGCTATAAAATGGAACAATGTGCCTGGAAATAACAATGCTGCCCTTTAATAGGGCCTGGCTATTAGTATTGCAATCAGCCCAACGTTGTCCCCATGTTGGGCTGGATTTGCCATGAGGAAATGTACAGCAGACGAATGAATGAGTTGAGTACAAAATCTGTGGGTAATTTTTTTCTTTGTACATGGATGATTGTTTGGTGTTTGTGGCTCCTAACAAAGTGTGATTCTGGATGTATAGTCATCTCAGACCATGGATCGCTCTATGAAACTACTCTCTACAGCCTGTCTATGGTGCCTTATTGCTCTCAGAATGGGTATTTTTGAAATATGTTTAATCTTAAGGTAAATTCTTTGTAGCAGTTCATCACATCCCAGGAGTGTCATCTTTGGCATTATGGGACACTTTGAACACCCGTATGAGGGTCATAACAATTTCATATAACAAAAAAGGAACGTCTTAAACTATCCAAAGAGCTTCTAAATGTGGATGAGTTATACCGTAGATCTCCAACAGCAGAACTTTTCACAAAACACCCATCACTAAAACTGAATTTGATATTCTTTCTATACAACAAGCTTAATATATTGTATCAAAATGATAGCAAAAAAGGCAAGAAGACAGGTTGATTGCTTGCACATCAGTTAATATAAGTGAAACAAACAATCCCAATAATAAAACATGGGAAAGGAGGGGGCACAACACACTGATGATTCCTGTTTTAGAGATTTTTACAAATCAATGAAAACAACAGTTCTGACTTGCCCGCTGATGAGCTGAGAAAACATTTTCAGATCTCTGCAAATCTCTTGCAGATCATTTTAATGCTTGTCATTTTAATGAACTTGAGGAAGATCTGAACTACATAAATAGCATCAGCATTCTGAAGCATCCAAAGCAGGAAAGCACTCAGTCTGGATGTCCTTGCTACTGTCAGTGTGACCTCTATTGCAATATTCATCCATCAAGCAGTTTTATCTTTACTGTTCAAAAAAGGCAAAGATTTGCTTAGTTGCGGTTTTTAATCGCCCTATCTCTCTTCTTAACACTGACACAAACATTCTTGCTCAGGTATTGGCATGTCATCTTCAGAAGGTAATTCCAATGATTATGTTCCCTGATCAGACAGGATTTAGAAAAGTTTAATATTCTTTTAA
Organism: Poeciliopsis gracilis; assembly: GCA_911649635.1. Taxonomy (NCBI): domain Eukaryota; kingdom Metazoa; phylum Chordata; class Actinopteri; order Cyprinodontiformes; family Poeciliidae; genus Poeciliopsis; species Poeciliopsis gracilis. The sequence continues at coordinate 5,877,623 of CAJVRI010000799.1, forward strand.
CATCAGACACCAGTATAACATTCTATACCACTCATCTACATCCAGAGACAAAAACCTGTGATGTAATAATGTCATTTGATTGGTTGGAGTGAGACTGTACGCTTCTGTCTTCATCAGAGGTGTAACAGCTGTTGTTCCTAAGCCTAGCAACCACCTGGAGAAAACAGGCATTGCAAGGAAACTTGAAATCAGCTACAGTGGACCATGGTGAACAGAAAAATCACATCATTGATTGGGAAAGGGCCAAGATTATCTAAAGGGAAAACCACAAACATCATTGGATCCTGGAGGTGGTGGAGGTTAGGAAGCAAACCCACACAGCCACGCACCGGGATGAGGGACCTTCTAGCCTTCCTGCACCTGGAATGACATCGTCAAGCAAAAAGCCAGCAACAGCAGGCAGTGTTAGTTCGTCGTCATAGTGATGGGTTGATGCTGCCTCTGGAAACCTCTATGATGCCACTTCAAATTTTCTTCTTTCTGGTTTCTCAGACTGAGGAGCATATCATGGAAACATGTCAGATATGCCTGAAGAGACAAAGTAATCGGAGTGTCCAAAGCAAAAGAAACTTTAAGACATTCTTGATAAAAACTGTTTAACCTTTATTGCTGCCTCTGGCTTGGGTACAAAATGTTATCTTGGTCTCAGTTGGATTTTAAGAAAATTATTTTATTTTGCGAAACGCTTGAACGTATGTGGGTCCCACTTTTTCAGTATCCCAATAAGACTGCTGGCTTTGAGGAGTAGGCCATTCAAGCTTAAATGGGTTAAGTTGCTTTGATAAATCTGTTGGAGAAGCAGCAATATGTCTTTCAGGCTGAATCCAGGCTCAAGTTTTCTTTTTTTAAATTTTTTCCAGACGCCATCGTCAGTCAACAAGGAGCCAGAGTCAGCCACAGCAGCGCCCCTGTTGGCTCACAAGGCCTCAGGAAACACTTTGTGAGAGGCAAGCTGGACTGTGACAACCAGCAGCCAGACCCTGACCGCCTTTTTCAGCGCTGTTTCATGGCCACTGTCACATCCATCAATGTGGAGAACCCGACATAGGACGACACTTTTTTCAAAATTTTGGATTGGCGTTAATGTCTTTTTTCTTCTCTGCCCCTATAGTTTAATATGAGTTGTTGCTTTTATCTTATCAACAAATACTTTATTATGTAATTCAACAGAACAAAATTGCAAGTCTAAAAACCTTATTGTGGCCCCCACCTGTGGGAAAACCTGAATTGCAAGTCAGATTTTTAACATTTAATATTTAAGCTTTAGTTTTGCAGCTGTTTAATTAGTTAACATTCAAGTAAGTGTTTCCATTATATGTGTCTTAATAAAAAAAATTAAAAAAGGAAGCTATATTGCCCATAACAATGAACAAGAATCATTGAAATTCTGATGTAGACTTATTCTTGTTTAACTGAGCAGTTTATCAGAACTAAACAGGTGGATGTAAAGCAGGTTCTCTAATAGGAGAAAAGTGAACACTTGCTTTTCTGGGATTGCTGTTTTTAAGCAATATATGATTTACTTCATCTCCTTAATTACTTGTACTCTCATTTAGAAAAAAAGCAATGTGAGAAGTGACGTCTATTTAATTTTACACATTCTGCTCTTGAAATCCAGATCCAATTCCCTAAAAGCTGTCAGTATTCTTTGAGATCTGAATAGATTTTATAACCATAGTCCATTAGCACATCATGCTCGTCTTTTCTCTCGTATCATTTACACAGGTGACTATATTTTGCTCAACAGCACCCATATCAACGCCACACTAATGTCGTGTGTGTATTATTGTTCTATTTTTAAGGATTCAGGGATAACAGTGTTTGTCTGTACAGCCTTGGTATAAAAGGAGGAAAACTTTACAACCTGAAGATGTCAAGATTAGTTTTTAGGTCATATTGAAAGAGATTCAATGTGGGGAAAATGAGGACTGAAAGTATGTATTTTGTGCCTAATATCTCTAAAGCTCCAGAAAAAACACAACATGCAGTTTGTTAGGGCACCTTTGGTTTCAAAACACACTCATGAAGGTTAAGCACACAAATAGCTTGGTGGAATGAAATGGGTGAAACAATATTTGTCTGTTGTGAGGATTATTAATATCAGATCAAATTAATAATAGGTGGCACCACCTCCACCTTAGACACAGTTGATGATGTTACCATTCTATCCTTTTCTACACTGTGTTGGCACAGCTGTTGTAACTGTGCCAGATTATCACCAACTCTAATCCAAGTCTAAGTCAATTTCTATACGTTCTCTAGTGGAACGATTTATATGGTTCTCTCTCTTGACAATGTTGCCGGGACTGATCCTCTTTTGCATCTTTGTAGCTTGTATTCACAGCCTGCAAATCAAACTTTTTGAAGGCAGTCTGACCAGCCCGTTTTTGATCTTTTCACCCTCGAAAAAAATCTGTGTATGTATTACATGTAGAGCACAAATAGAACACAAATACACTATGAAAATCCATATTTTTATGGCATCTGCAACCTGAACTGTTATGTTTTTAATCCCACTTTTACATTATTAACATGACACATTCTGAAGAAGCCAGATGCTGTAAATTTGGACCTTAGCAATGTTTAAACGTATGTCTAAATGTATGTGTATCAAGTTTTCGCAAGTATTTCTGTGTTAGTCAAACTTTTATTTCAAAACAGAAAGTAACTAAAGTATTCAGTTTTACTAGAGATGTAGTTTAATGATATGTCGTAAAGACCCCCCTTATGTGTTTTTGTTAAATCTTAAGCACTTGTTACTCTCTCAGCTCAGTCTAAGTGCCAAGCAGACCATTTTTTATTCTGCTAATATTAAAGTGGTTGCTGAAAAGTGAAGGAAAATATGAAGCATTCCGATCCAAAAGCATTCCATTGCCAATTCTTAGAAACATCCCTAATCCTGCTGAAAAGTTCTGCTGAGAAAACCCACTTACACAGTCCAATCACGTTACAAACCAGTTAAAATGGAACTGGTACCTGTGGCACCTGGAAAGCTCACAATGTTCATTTGCGGAAAAAACCCCCCAGAAAGTATTTAAAGAATTAAGTTTTATTCAAGCTTTGGCTGATTGGTGTAGGTAGCTAATTATACATTTCCATCGCCGTCTGTCCCAGTTCTACATGTGGACTTAATCAGAATTCGACATATGAGTATCATTTGAGTGTCTTCACTGCTCATGGGCATTTCACCAAGGATATTAGAAAATATGGTAAGCAAATTACAGCAAACTGATTGAATCTGGTCCCTCAAAAATGAACACACTACGGATAAGTTGAACAACACAGAATTGTGGGGATTTGATCCTTTTGAACTGGCCGTTTTCCCAAATGTTACCAGTTCACATCATTCATACAAATGGGACTCTTCTTTATAGATAGACCAATAGCAGCTGTCTAAGATTGCTATTATGGCTACTAAATATTTATCTGTGTGGCGTCTTGTTGTATAAGCTTATCACTGTTGCTCTTGTTCAGATAGAAGAATGTTTTTCGCGCCTTTTTAAACCTGAATGTATATTCACATTGTAGTTTTTGACTGTTGAATCAAGCCTAGAAAACTACTCACCAATAGAAGAATATGGTGGAATGAAGTTAAGTGCCTCAATGCATTCTCTACATCTCTTTGCTGAGGATGCACATGGTTTTCAAACAGAAATTTGGTTCGTTGTTGATGGCTGTTTGACCAAAGAATGTCAGGCATCTATTCAGATCTAAGGAACTTGCGTCAATACCTAAAAATGAGCAGAAAATGTCCCCTGAACTTTGGGGATTGTCTGTTTTTAATAGCATAGAAAAAGACCTTAGTTGTGACAGAAATTATACAGCGAAGCTAACAAATATGAGCTGTAACACATGCTAGTGTGTCTTGGGCTCATAAGCTAACAAGCTAGTACTGCTTTGTGAACCTCCAACCAAACTGTTAGCATTTGACTCAAAGGAAAACTGCACCTATAAACAGAAATAGTACAAATCACTTCCAAATTAGTTTTTGTCTTTTGAACAAACTTTTTAAGTAGTAATTATTACAATTTTATTAGCAAAAAAGCTCTGTTTCATGTAGCACTTTATACCCATTAACAGACAATTTTGGACCCACATCCTAAAAACACATACGTGAGATTTGTGTATTTCACAAAAATACACAAATCTCACATGCTCTGTATGAAACACTTTTTCCATTCATTTTGATTCTGAGCCACAGAACCAATATCATCCGATATAAGACATTCAGAACTCTGGGCAACCTCAAAGAACCACATTTCCTCCCAGAATACTATGACTAGAATACAGAACGCTACCTAAATAACTTTTTGCCAAATAGCAGATAGGAAATGTTCCATCAGTGGGTACAAACTGATATGGTTGGTCCTTCAGTAACTTCAACCGTTCACACAAACATGGGCCATTAAACGTGTCTCTGTAATATGGATCCTTTTTGCCAAATGAGTTAAAATAGTCAATGTGAAAGCACTCAAGGGCCACCAAATTTCAAACTGGAAATGTAGTCTGTTTGGGCATTTTTTAGTAACACTTTATTTGAAGGGTGTGCATGAGACTGACATGTCTCAGTCATAAATATGAACATGGAGTCTTTAAGAATGTTTGTTACCAATGTTTTTTGTTGTTTTTTTCACTTGTTTTATTTGAACAACTTAAACAATCCACTAATCATGCATCATGCTATTTAAGCTTTAAATTTGGGCCTTGATATTGATATTGATCAGTGGAGCAGTTGGTAGAGCTGTTGCCTTGCAGCAAGATTCCCGATTCTCGGCCCGGAGTCTTTCTGCATGGAGTTTGCATGTTCTCTCTGTACCCGGAGAAAACAGGAGTACTCAGTTCTCTCCGGGTACTCCAGCTTCCTCCCACAGTCCAAAAACATGACTGTCAGGTCAGGTAAATTGGTCTCTCCAAATTTTCCTTAGGTGTGTGTGTGTGTGTGTGTGTGTGTGTGTGTGTGTGTGTGTGTGTGTGTGTGTGTGTGTGTGTGTGTGTGTGTGTGTGTGTGTGTGTGGGGGTGTGTGTGTGTGTGTGTGTGTGTGTGTGTGTGTGTGTGTGTGTGAGTGAGACGGTTGTTTGTCCCATCTGTCTCTATGTTGCCCTGTGACAGACTGGCTACCTGTTCAGGGTGACCCCGCCTCTCGCCTGGAACATTAGCTGGAGATGAGCACCAGCACCCCTCCTGACCCCACTGGGGACAAGGGTGTTAGAACATGGATGGATATTGATCAGTAAATACAAAAACTAAGAAGTACTCTACAATCCAACTTTTATTAATACTGTAAGGTGTTTCAATGAACCACACAATGCACCACGCTGCCACATTGTGTGGTGCCACACTGTGGCAGGTAAGATTGGAGCTTGTTGTCCTGTTGTGTTGTGTAGTCAGAGAGAAACAAATCTTGTAACACATGGATTCACCCGTTTTCCACTCCCATATGATTGCTGTGGAAAGGATCTGGGTGAATTTCAGAGCCAGTTGTCAATCTGATGCTCACGTCTTGGAACAACTCAACAAACGCAGCTTTTAAAAACGTTCATGAATATAAACATCTTTCAAGATAGTTAATGTTTACACAAATGTTTATGTTTCATATTAATGTACTGAATATTTGCTACTGTACTGTATTTTTCATTCTGAGGACATTTTGTGTGTTTTCATTAAATCTTAAATTGCTTAATCTTTTTTTCTTCTTGAACAGTTTCTTTTTGCCGTATTAGTATGAGAAAACTGTTTTCTGTTCCACTTTAGGGGGGGAAACTGCGACTTTTTGTTCTTGCTTTGTTACTCTAAAATTATTTTCCTGGGATTTGTGCAGATCGAAGAGCCTTTCTATTCCTTTTTCTGCATTCTGCATCCCCGTTGAGTTTCAACTGCATCCCCGTTGAGTTTCCTCTGTGCAAGTTAAAACTTGAGACAAGCATGACAAAGCAAGACATATCTTTTATCATCATAGCAATAATGCATGGCACAATTGTTGCTATGATAGCATAAAAAAGTAAGAGCTTTATTGTAGACAGAAGAGGTTAGAAAGATGTTTAAAGGACAGGCACTACCAGAATGCCTCAGTTCATTTGACTCCATTCAGCATAGTGGTAGGATTCATAGAATAATTAGATCATGAAGACCTTCGTGCATAATCCATAATAATAATATGCCATATACAAATATATATGCCAATATTATTATTATTATTGCTTATGTGGCCGATAACTTCCCTTTCAACACCTTGGGAAAAATGACCACACTGCTTTCTTCTCCACTTCAGTTAAACTTCCCACAGTCTTGTGACGCCGTCACTGTCATAAGACCAAACAGACCACATGACCGACCTCCTCCTGTCTCCAGAAGAAAATGGTGACAAGATGGAAATGAATACCATTACCATTGACCTAGTGTTATTCATCTGACCAATACGATAAGTAAAAAAGGAGTAATATCTGCCGATGTCAGTCTTGGAAAAGAATTACGTAAGGTTTAGCAAAGGTTCCCTGTAAAAAGAACTTTGTGCTTTTGTCACATGATATCAAAATGGCCTCACGTGTAGGAAAGTTCTTGCTGACAGCGTCACTAAAAACTTTTAGTTGCAATGTTCCGTTTTAGTGAAGGAGGCCTTGAAAAACATCCAGCAAATCCATTTTTTAATGGCCTTGTAGTAAGAAAGGGAGAAAATAGGGACAGGGAGAAAAAGACAGGTGCAGTGATGTTTTACTTGAGTACTCCTTGTTCTGTGCGTAACACAGGAGAAGGAACTGGATTGTGACAGAGGCCCTAAAGCCAACTGATAGACCTCTCAAATAATATCAAGTGGCATAGTGTCTCCCAATTACCAGTACAAAGGCAGGTCTGGCTTAAAATGATGAAACAGAAATAGTATACAAAATATATTTTATTTATACATTCTTTCACAATATTAAAAATAGACATTCTAATTTAAAACCCAATAAAGTACAGGACCCCAGAACAACACTGGAAGCAATCTGAGACTTAAATTGTCATAATACTTTTAACTCGTTCATAGATTGTCCACGAGCCTCATTTCTTTTCAGGAGAAATAGAACCTGTGTCCATCCTGACGCTCTGCTGCAGGTCCAGCTCAGAGTTACAAAGCTTTGGGTTTCACTAAAGCTCAGTGGCCACAACATGGCTGGAATATTTAATCCTTCATAAGCATGAAAGTTATTGGTAAAATTACTTTTCTGTATTTTCTCTCCTAGTTCAACAAAACAAATAATTTTAAAAGTGTGAATTGATTGTAGATTTTTTTTTTCCTAACCCACACAGGGTCATTATCATACATATTTAGTAGAGGACTAAAGGTCAAGCCCACTGATTTCCTTTCAGTAATCTCACGAGACAAAAGAAGGCATTGTGTTCTCTCTTATTTTGAAGTTGCTGCTTTTCTCAATCAGGGAAGATCTTAATATAAAAAAAAGTACTAAAAACAATAAAAACTGGAAACTAACCCTTCAGTGAAACATCTTCAGGTTCTGTTTACTTCCAGAGATTTTTAGCAGTGAGCAGTAAAGGCTGTCACATTGTGCTATGTTTGTCGCTTTGGTTTTGTTTTTGCTCTTTCTCTGCAGGTGTAGAAGCAGTCTTCTAAGATTTCCTTATTCTCTTTTTTTTCACCTCTATTCTTATCTCCCCCTTTTTAAATGTTTCGCTTTCTTGCTCTTTCCATTGCTGTGTATTTGAAATAAACTCAACACCCCAAATCCTAAAGTGGCTCACAAAAGATGAAACACAAACAGATTAGAGGGGTATGTGGTCTGACAAACCCTTTATTATCAGAAGAAGCTTGACCATGCAGGACTCTGAATGCCCAAAAAGAAACAATGACTGTGCCATTGAAGTTCTGGAATGGTCCATAAAGACCTGAGCCTGGGCTATTCTGAAAAACTGAATCCATGCAGGAATTCAACTATTTTAATAATGAACACCAAACAGAGGGGTCAGATGTCGGTGGTATCACCTCAGTGGTGGAGGAGCAGATTTCAAATGAACATCATTGTGCATGTAATCATACTGGAGCCTCTGTTAGTAATTTTGCTTTTTTGTGGAGAAAATCCACAACAAGTTCAGGCTGGCTTCCCAAATTCCTGTTTTTGAACATCCTGTGATGCTCGGCCTGGGAAAAAAAATCAGTCCAATCATTTGAATCCCCAGATTAATCTGAACACCATTCTGTACTTTCCAGAAGCCCTTCGTGTTCTTTGAGTTGAAGAAATTTCACTGTAACACCAGAGAGACAAAAACTGACTTTTTATTTTTAGTCCTCTTCATCACATGATTTTATCACAGATGTCCTCTTGCATAGAGGAAGAGTAGCTCCAATTAGGGAGAGGAAAGTAATTCTAGCAGAAGTCTGACAGAACCACAGATATTGATTGTCCACCATGTCCTCAAAAAGTTTGTAACATCCTTGGCAAAATGAGCAGACGAAATTCGACTTTGATACTTGTCTTTGCACTAAAATCATACTTTTATTTATGCTGCTAAGCACAGAATAACTAACAATAAATTCAGGTTTGATGTTTCACAGACATTTGTTGAAAGACACTATTTTGGGTATTGTGAGTCGTCAGATTTGTATGCAAACAATTTCATATTTGAGAGCGACTGACCAGGAGACTGGACCAATTCAGACCAAGATGCTCCAAACAGATAACTAACTACTCTCATTTTTATGAATAATCTTTTTAAAGATGCAAAAATATTGCTTCAGTTCTGTTGCCATCTTTGACTTCTCAGTGCAAAGTTTAAGAAAAATCTCTGGCATAGTGCAAGACTGGCTCCCTTTTTTCTGGAGATTATCCTACCTCTTTTAGCCAAATGAATAAGTAAGTTTGCTTTGGAGAGAACTGGGGATTTGTCAAGGTGAAGGCAGTTATGAATAGTTCCATAAATGCATCACAAACAAATGAGGTGTTTCTCCACCATTAGCACATTTAGTAGTGAGTGAATGAAGTTGACTGACAATGCTAAGACCCTCCTCCTGGTTCTGATTGGTTGTTTTGGCCAGAATGTTGCATTACTTCAGCCAGCAATAGTAATTCAGGGAGCTGGTGGAGGAGATTGATTGTTTTCACAGATTATCTGTCTCATAACAGACTGTCACCACATGGTGACGGCTTTAATAAATGTGGAGAAAACATATTTTTTATTATGATAAAGTTATATACTGCAAGAATTACACCACACAAATCAATATGAAGAATATAAAGGTTGTGCAAAAATTAACATCTATTTACACAGAAAGGTAAGAAATAAAAAGTGAGAATGGAGCTAAATATATACAGTTATTGACAAGTGGCAAGTTACATGACAAATAATCCATAACTTTGACTTAGAGGAAGATTTGTCTGCTGCTAAACAAAAGAGCAGCCACCAGAGACATCATTGAGCCACAATGACTATAATTCAAGTGAGGCCACTATCACCATTAAATCTCAGCGTGAAAGTCACCAAGCTCTAAGTTGATTATGATAAAACACTGTGTTGTATCATCCATATCCAGCTAAGTCTTCAAAATCAAAGGAATAATTTCTTGAGCTGTACGTACAGTTGTGGCCCGTCAACTGACCGGTTCTCTGCTCTACCAGAACAAATGGAGATTCTGATTCTGTAATGTTGATTCTTGAGGTTCCCTCTGGGTCCTGCAGCTTCCACCCATAGTGCAAAACCATAAATGTTCAGTTAACTCTGAGGCATATGCGGGTTGTTTTTCCACTTTCAGGTTATAATGCCAGTTTTTATATGCCAGATAGAAATGTTTTCTATCTGAGGAAGCTTGTTACATTGAACATTTACTGCAGTGATTCCTCATATTAAGGGAGTATGTGGTGATAGCAGAGAGGAACCAATTCATTTCAAAGAGATTAAGGTGTAAATAAAATAAAGTCATTTTTTTGGCGTTATATTTTAACAAGCAGGTAAAATAAGTGAAATATGGACAAATTTCTTTGGAAAAACCTTTTACTTTAAGAGAAATATCTAATCTGCTGTGTTAGAAACATAATTGTCCACTTTTGTAAAACATATGTCTGCCAGCATCAGCTGCCTGCATGATAAGCATTGTCATGACAGTTACATGTTGACAAGTCTGTGTATGTGCAATGAATCTTTAGTAGTATTACGTCTCTGAATGAGTATTTTTGCTCTGCCACTCTGTGAGTTTCAATCGGAAACTATAAAACGAACAGAAATAAACCGGGACTCATTCTTTGAATGCTTAAATGGAACTTTAGAACACAAATGGCTGGAAAAGTGTCAGAAATGTCCAGGTAGCATCCATGACCAAATATCTTATGTGTTTACAATCCTGAGCAGGTTGGAATGTGAATATGAAACTGGATGTGGTGTTGAAAAGCTGCTAGCTCATAATCCTGCTAAATTCCACTCAGAATTGTTCTTTTTTAAAACCATTTTTATGTGACATCTCAGGGGAATTTTACAAAAATGAATATTTGTAGGGGATCATTTACAGAGGATCTGATCGCTATTGAAGTGGCAGCTTATTGCGGCACTTTATGTAAAAAAATCAGACCATAAAGCATTCAAAACCCCTTTAAAATCAAAAAATAAAGAAAAAAATAAATATACTGTATAGTTGTTCTAAAGTTTATGAACTGTGATTCATATTTTGAATATTTTCTTGCTTTGCTGTGTTCTCTTTTAGTGTATTGATGATATTAATTAGTGACAGGCATACAATGTAACCATTAAGATGCTGAATGTTTTGGCCCTGTAGCTGGATCAGAACATTTTCTTTTCCATATCTCTCAGTTTCATTGTTATGGAACAAATTATATAGTATCAAGAGAAGGAAAACAAGCCTGAACTCCACATCTGAAATTGTTTTCATATTGAATGTCCATTTACAGAGTTTAGAGATCGTGTCCACATGAGCTTCAACCTCCTCCTTTAGGTTGAGTTGTTCCTTTGGTTTTCTTAATCTTTGTTCAACTTCTTCTATCCATGTTTGACACATTGTCACAGAGGCTTATATCATCTTTCAGATCCTTCATTTTCTCTGAGGACACAAACTTCACTGCTTGAGAATTCAGTTACTTGAAATTCATCATTTGTTTCATCATTTTGAGCAGTAAAATTGGACTCCACAGAGCTTTGATTCTGAAGCAACCCAGCAGTTCCATCCAGCCGTTGCTAAATGATGCATTTAAGGGTGTTTTCACCCCTGAAAATCCAGTAGACTCAGTTCAGGGAACCAAAATTACATTTGTTACATTTCCAGCTGGTGTGATTGGCTTTCACTGTGTCAAATTATCCAATTCCTTTGAAAAATTTGATTCCGTCCTCGCCTGTGTGTGGCACTGCACCAAGAACCACTGAAGGAAATAACACAAGAACTTCTGCAGAAGACACTGATTCACAAAATGTAAACAAATGGAGTGACTTCAAATTTTAGCATTTCTAGACTTTCTAGACCACATTTCTCTTTCTAAGCGCCAGATACACGTGACTTGTTTGGTTCTATTTACCCAGAATGCCCTGCACCATCGTCTACTTCCAGCTGGTCTCCAGTCTGCTTGCGGTTCTGTTCTGCATTAAAACCTCACCAGGTTTCACTTAAACAAAACTCGGTTTTTAGGACTTTATGTTCTTCCTTCTGTTTTTCAGAAGGCCTTAACAGGTAGTTTTATTTCTCTTTTACAGTTTTTCATTGTATCATCAATCTCTCCCAAGGTGTGTGTGCTTTAAGGGCCAGGAGTTGGTTAATGGCCTGTGCTTGGATTTGATAGCGCTTTATCAAATCCAGAGGACCCCAAAGCACATCACACTACATTCAGACATTCACCAGTTCAAACACATCCATATTATAGCGACAGTTGTCTTGGGGTGGTCTGAGAGAAGTGAAGCTGCCATGCGCTGGCTCTACCAGGCCCTCTGACCACCAGCAGTAGACTAGGCAGATGAAGTGCCTTGCCCAAGGACAAAACGACTAAGACAGATGAAGCGAGGGTGGTTGCAAATTATTTGACCATTTTGTGTGTCCATGTTTTCAAAGCTACTTTGTGCAGAATAAGGCACCATGTCACAAAGTTCAATTCATCTCAAATTGGTTTTTCAAACACTACACTGTATTGTACTCTAACGGCTTCCACAATCACCAGATCTTTATCGAACAGAGCCTCTATGAAATGTGGTGAAATTCAAGATTGGCATCATAAAATATTAAGGCTACAAATCTCCGTGAAGCTATAATGTTGATATGGATCAAAAATTTCTGAATCTTTGATAAATGTTTGCCATGATAAAGTACAGAAAAAAATTATCTGAAAACTGTTTATACCAAATTCTGTCTAATACAAAAGTGGATGAGGTTATTTTTTTATTATTAATGGACTGCCTGAAGTTAGTTTCAGTCCTCAGCAGATTATGCTGAGTTGGCGGTAAAGCTGGAAGAAGCCACAAACCCTCACCTGGTTTTTGGAACTCATCCAAAACCCAGGTGAGGGTTTTAGATGAGTTCAACCTCTCCCAAATTTCTGACTTGCTGAGAGCACATTAAGTACCCTCAACCTTTTAACCTTTTAACACTGCTTGTCTTTTCCTGTCCTTTATATGCAAACTATAGACAGGCGTTTCAAACACTTTTCCAAACGATTATGGAAAACATTAAAAAGATTGTCATGTCTATTTCAGTGGTTGCACATGCATGTGATGGAAAAACGAATGCCGTGTGTGTGTGTGTGCGTGTGTAGGTGTGTGGGTGTGTGTGTGTCAGCATGCAGTGGCTCTCTAGCGTTCAGATACTTTCTGAGCTCCTACTGCAGAGGCTCGACAGGAAACGGACACAGCTCCTCCACACGGACCAGCGCCACCTTCTGGCCGGCTACTGACGTCTCTCTCTGCTTCAGCAGGCCGTAGTAAAGAGAGGCTAATGAGAATGAACCAGATATTTTTCAGAGAGCAGAGAAACGAAAGAGGACAGAAAAGATGGAGCTCTTGGAAAAACAGATCATGTGTTAAGTTTCAAGATTTCTACAATGCAATATTGATATATCTGTAAACATTTCCTTAAAACCATGACCAAAATCACGCATAAACAACTTTACAGCTGGTCTAAGTTGCTGTAGATAAATCTGGGTTCATTAAAAAATATGCACAAAATAAATATGTTTTCATTCAAACTTGATGAGTTTGCCCTTTGATCTACTGAGGCTGTGACATCAATTTTGTGACATCAGGCTTTTCTGCATTACATCACAACTCTGCATTCTTGCATATAAGTTCATCACAAGACACATTTAGTCAGTGAAGAGTTCAAACATTCCAGGCTTGTGTTTAAACGAACAGACTATGACAGAAAAGAAGACAAACTCAGTTCTCGAGGGAGATTAATACCCAGTTGGATAGGGTAACCGATGACATCAATGAAATAAGATTAATTCTTAATCGAAACATAATGTCTACTGATGACAATTTAGTTCAAGGATCTTTTTGCAGATGACCATTTGAACACCAGTTGCTTAGAAGCACGACTTTGGAGAGCAGCAGAGCACATAGACAAACTGAAACAGCTGGACATCAGCTTAATGGACAAAAATTCAATTGAAAAAATTGAAATATTACAAGATTCACTTGAAGAGGGCACTTTAAGTTTAAATTCAAGACTCAATGTAGCAATGAAGGCCGTAAAAAAAATTGCAAAAGCTGTAAAAAGAGATGCATGAAAGACTGTCTGTTTCATGTATTAAGACGTTCAAACTGTAGGTGGCGCTACTAATCTGATTTCGTCCTACGTTCAATATCAAGAAGAACAAAAACTCTTCCATGGTAACAAGGGACGCCAGTCTGCTGGTATGAGTGCGTGAATAGTTAAACCAAGATGAAACTGGATATATTGTGTTGTTTGGTCATTGATGAATTGTTCAGAGGTTATGAGATGTCCGAATGAATCCACAGAAAGCGCAATGTGCAGCTAAAACTAGCTACAACCGGTTTAGCTGCAAGCTAGCTTGGAATGTTTCTCCTGTGTGGTGAAAAGCAAAGGAGAGGGAACATGTAAGGGGAAAAAACGACTGACGGCGTAACGGGCAGCTCCTGAGAACCAGCTGAAACATGTGGAAGGTAAGCGGTCGGAGTTCGGCTCTGAACCGGGCTGAGGCGCTGCTGTCAGCCAGGAGGAGCAGCACAGGAGTCGGAGGAAGCTCCACACAGGACTCACCCACCAAAACACAGGTTTGCACTCAGTCAGGAACGTTTTGAAAATGTGTTTTCATTGAAATCATGGCGCGTAGAAAACAATATAGATTTTCATATTGGAAAGATATGGATTGTAAATTATGCAGTTGTACTAATAATTATTTGTAAACATGTCCTTTATATAATTCACGAATAATCTTTTGCTTCTGTCTGAATATTATCATGGCTACTTCCCTTTAGACATTTTAGAACTTAAGAAGCAATATCACACACACAAAACTATTGGGTCTCAAGGTCTTGGATTACTATCTGTAGATTGTTCTGTGTAAAGTATCAGCAGGAGCTGAAAATAGAAAGACTAGTGGGATCAGATCGTCACATCAGTGTAATGATGTAAGAATCATCATTACCTTGAGGTGTTTAAATTTACTTTTAAGAGCAAACAAAATGAACCACATTACAGTTTGTAGGAATTAATTCCTGAAGACTTTGGTGACATAATGTCACCAATAACAAAAAAATGTTGCTGTTCACTTTTATGAAATAAAAAAGAAAAAGAAATGTGACTAAATATGCCAAAGTTGCAAAGTTGGGAACAGTGCTGGTTACTATTAGAAAATGATGAGTTTTTATGACGTGGATGATAATAAAACCGGTACACTCAAAATTCTTGTTCAACTATTGTTAGCAGCAGAACTACTTGGAATTAACTGATGACATTTTTAACTCATTGAACTTTTTTAAATTGAAGCTAGTGCTATTAATTGAAGGTCTTCTTGTCAGTCCACTGATCTAGCTGGTTCTGCTAACTCACATGTGTCAAACTCAAGGCCCGGGGGCCAAATCCGGCCCGCCGTAGCTTTTTATGTAGCCCTCCACAGACTAGACTAAACACTAAGTGTGATTAAATATTATATTATCAATCATATCAATGCAGTTTTTATCCTTTTACTGCCAATTTATATCAATCAATGCCTCCAGTTTCTTGAGAATTTAGTTAATGTATGATTATGGTCCATAATTTATACAGCAAGTAAATAAAAAGTCATATTTATTATTAGTCCCTGAAGGGACTGAAAAGATCTTCAATAATATTATGTAATTTTAAGAATTTATTGACATATTAACTGTTTGTGAACAGGTTTTATCAACACATTCTGGCACAATCGGCCCTTTAAGAGCCTTCATGATCTTGATTTGGCCCAAAACAAAATTGAGTTTGACACACCTGTGCTAACTGTAAAATGTCAATATTTTATTTATGACAGTAAAAATGAATTATTTTTTTTTAATATTTCATTCTACCGCTGTGCTGTAAAACTGCTTATTGCTAGAGATTAGTACACAAAAGAATTTGTTGCATCTCTCCTTGCGTCTAGGAAGCCTCTTTCAGAACCGGACCTGTTCCTCCAAACAACCACAACTTGTTCTCTGACCTCAGTGACCTCTCCTCAGAGACCTCTGCTTGTGAACAGGGTGCTGCATCTCCCAGACTTGCTAGTACACAAAAAAAACTTGAGAAAAAGGGAGATTCAACCCAGGTAAGTTATAATGATGTCATCATTAAATGCAGTTGGATGTTATGGAAAATATGAAGAGACATTTTTGGTTCCCCTTGTGAAGATGTGTATAAATTTACCTCTTCAAATCTAGAAGAAAAACAGTAGTGTGTTGGGGACCAGCTGTAAATCAAGTCCTCTCGAGATCACCAGGTATCCATAACAACCATTATATTCTATCTGACTGCTAAGGGTTTTTTTTTTTTTCTTTTTTTGATTGATGCAAGAATTAAGAATTTTTTTGTCTCACTATTAAAAACATAAGCATGTTAAGTTTGCTTTGGACAGATGAAATTAAGGTTTAGGGTGTAAACTCTCCATGTGGGTGATCAAGCTCACTACTGAGCACAGTGAAAGATCTATGATTTTCTCCTCCTGCGACCATGGAAAGAGTGCCTTTCAGTCTATTTACAATTTAACTAAGTCCTAATCTTTGATCTGATTTTTTTGCTTTAGGACTTCAGGCCTCAGAGTTCACTGGGAGAAGGAAGCAGGTTCCTAAAGAAGGCTCCAAAACCAGCTAACAGCAGCTACTCGCCAGTCAGCAGGAACCGAGCACAGGCTGTGGTACAACCAAGGTGAACTCCTCTTACTGGAAAAGAAGTGGGAAAAAATAGATTGTCAATTGATCTATTTTTGGGGTTTCTTTGGTCAGATGTGTGTCATCCTCCCAGTATGGCTCTCAGGCTCCAGCCTTGCGTAGGCTAGCTGAAATCGAGAGTCGTGTCCGGAGCCGCAAGCAGGAGCTAGAACAGGCTAAGAGGGCCTCAGCAGCCGTCATCAGTCCAGCTTCGGACGTGGAAATGTCACCGGCAGCAGCCGTCCAGACCAGGGAGGCTTCTGTGGCGCTGTCAGCACGGTTCAACACTGACCAGAGCCAGAGGGAGAACTGTTTCCTCAAAAAGAAAAACTGCAGCAGCACTGCTCCCCCCGAGGCAACAAAATATGCTGCTGCTGACGTCAGGTTCAGATCACAAGTCGGGGATGCTGTTGAACGTTCTGGAGTGTTGGAGAGGAATCCAAGGAGACCAATGAGTGGTGTGAGTCTGGAAAATGATGAAGAAGACATGAGGAAACTGCTTGGAGACTCAGCAGAATCGATCAGCATGTCCGGACATGGGAGACCTTCATCTGTGAAAAGACCACACAGGGTAGGTTTGCTTTCACCTTGTCTAATTTCATTTTTTTGAGATAGTTCAACTATAAAAGCCTCTGGAAAAAAATCTGTCTTTATTTGTTTATGGTCAAACAAGAAATTCCACTTTAAGTATGTGACTGTTTGCAAAGGTCAGTGTTAGCCCCGCCCACAGCCCTGCCTCTTGACTTTATTGGACGATTTAATGGACAATATCATTTTGTGGTGATTCTGCAGCAACAGGAATCATGAAATATTTAATTATATATTTAATAAATTAAACAAATTTCTTTATTTCTTGGTAGATTTAAATAATGATTTCAGGATGGATTTATTTGATAATTTTGTCCCCTTTGGCCTTCCATACAGCTGCTCTCTTATGGAAAGAAAATCATGATAATTTTGGTCAATATTAAAAATATTCAAAATGTGTGAATTTCACTTAAAACACAGCAAATTGGACATGTAATTAAACATTACATGTTCTCTGTAATTAAACATTAGATGTTCTCTGAGACGTTCTTGTTTAATGTAGTATTTATTCAAATGTAAATATTAAACCGACTTGGAGACACCACCGCCTGAACGGGGGGGCCACTAACCTCAGTTACCTGAAGCAGCAACAGAAAGAGAAAGTGAACCGCTGCGGACATGCTCCACTGTAATGTCGCAGACTCAAACAGTCACAACAGAGACGGTGAAAATCACACATTTATGGAGTTAGTTTTTTTTCTTTGAGATGGTAAAATTTCAAAACTAGTGATTTTTAAATAAAAAATATTGGATATTTTTATTTATTTATTTATTTTTAACTGGATTGCTTCACTGAATCCAACAGGGGATTTTCGTGAAGCTATACTGCTCTGAAAACCTGACCGGATTTAAAAGCCTGGCTGTTCGTTCCTCTCATGCAGACACTCAGCAGTCCCAGTGAGGAGGATGAAAGGCCAGCTGCTGCCCTCCCTTCACCGCCCTCTCCTTCCTATCACAGCTCTCCGTTCCGATTCACCGGTCAGGCCCGAGCCCAGTTCAGTCCTTCGGCGCTGTCCCCGTCGCCCCCTTCACCCCGCCGACCCTCCACCACCCCAGAGAGGCAGGGCTCCTCTCAGAAGGCAGAGGGTCTGCAGCGCTGCCACTCATCCTCGTCAAGCCGTGCTGAAGTGCTGTCTCTGGAGGAGCTGTTCCCTGTGGGGCCGGAATCTGAGGAGCCACACAGTCACATGAGTTCAGCTTTTTCAGAAGGTGAGAGGGGGCCATCATGAAGGGAAAACAGCTTTACCCCTTAGTTTGACTGAAAGCAGAGAAGATCGGCGATCAGCAGACATTAACATTATTTTTATGCCTCTTCCTCTCATGCCATACCATACCATACCAACTTTATTTATAAAGCACTTTAAAACAACCACAGGGGACAAAACCTCCTATAAGGCCCAGGAGGTACGTCCATGTTTCCTCTGCAGAACAAACACACTGTGCCTGGTGGATTATTAGTGTTTTGGAAAAGTTTTGCTCTTCTAGAATAGCTGGATTTGTTCTCAAAATAAAACAAACTCTATAAATTATTTAGACTTCTGAGCTCAAGTAATTGGACTGGATTTTATTTAGGAGTATCAGAGTAAAAGGGGGCTGAATTAAGTCTATGCAAAATATCATGATTATAATGTCTTCACAGTGAGAGTGTGTACAATTTTATTTTTTACAAAGGATTGTTTAGGATGCAACAATTGTTGGCCAAAATACTATGTGTGATTTAGAGGATTATTCAATCAGTTTGGCAATGCTGAGAAATTCAAGTTACCGTATATAAATAAACAAGTAAAAGGGGAATCTTCAAGAAGTTTAGGTAAGTTTATTAGTGCAGCACATTTCAACAACAAGGCAGTTCATGATAAAAATGACAAACAAGACACAAGTTTGAAAACAGATGCTATGATGTTTCAATTATCCTAAACAGCTTTGATTTGAAGAAACTCAGCTTTTTCCTGTTTTTCAGTTTTCTGGAAGCATGTTCCAGATTTATGGAGCATAGATGCTGAATGCTATTTCTCCATGTTTGATTCTGGTTCTGGGAATGCAGCGCAGACTAGACCCAAATACATACTTAATATTTTGTGGTGCTCAGTCGTTCAGTGGTTTATGAAATAACATTTTTTTAAAGTCCATTCTCTGAGCTACTGGAACTCTAGAACTAGGTGATGTGCTCTGTCTTCCTGGTTTTGGCAGCAGCAGCATTCTGGATCAGCTGCAGCTGGAGGTTGATTTTTTTAGGCCAACCTAAAAAAATCAAGACACTGTTGCAGTAATCAATGTGACTCATGGATGAGTTTCTCTAGATCTTGCTGAGTCATTAGTCCTTTAATCCGGGAGATATTCTTCAGGTGAAAGAAGGCCGACTTTCTAACTGTATGTATCTCTGAAGGTTCAGGTCAGAGTTCACCGCTACACCCAGATTTCACTCTATGATGCACGCAGCTGTCGTAGCTGAAGCTGTGTACATCGTCCCTGTTTTGGTCCAAAGATAATCACTTCAGTTTTGTTTCTGTTTAGCTGAAGAACATGGCAGTAATACCAACCCTCAGAACTGAGGACAGTTCTGAGGGTTGAACTGTCCTCAGATCAGTCTCAGAGAATGGCTGCAAGAAGCATCTCACTATCAAAGAGGATAAAACTGCTGCCATTATTAATAAAGAAAGACTACACTGAATGTTGGGAACAGAGAAGAGAAAGTAAAATGTGGATTTATGGTGTCCAATACAAGCATAGCAGTCTATGCTATTCCCCTAATAGCATAGACTGAATTCAGACCCCACAACATGCATTTCAGATTTTTGTCTATCACATAACATCCCTTTAGAGACACATTAAAGTTGGTGGTTGGAACATGACAAAATGTGAAAGATTTAACGGGTGTGAATACTTTCGCAAGACACTAAGCTCTCAAAACAGAGCTGCTAAAACTGCAAAGATGCTACATCCACATGAGACATCAGCATGCGTCAACATCTGGTGGCCTCATTAATTAAGAGAAAACTATTTTCTGTTCCTTTTCTGTAGAGATCAGAGTCAATGTGATGACTCTCGATGACCTGACTCCCTCTGGAACGCCAGGAAAACAGGTGGGAACAAAACGTGATGGAAAATCAGTGTGATGATGTCACCTTAAAAAAAAGAAGAAAATAAACAAAGCTTTGATATTAACCCATGTTAACCTTTTGTTTCAGAGCTCATCAAATTACCAAAATACTCATTTTACTGATTTGGTCTTGGTGCCAGTGCAGAATCAAAACAAAATGGCCGACGCTGTCCCTGGATCCCAAAGTAGACACCAGCTATCACCATGGGAGGAGGGGGAAGAGGTGGCAGTGGACTATCACAGCGACTTTGACACAGACTCTAGCGCCAAGCAGATTTCAGAGTACTTAGGAGGAGGTGATGATGAGGAAATAGAGGTCAGATCAGAGGTGAGATCAAAGGTCACACAGGCGGTTTCCAGGACAGACGAGTCTCTCAGGAAGTCGGAAGATGAGTATTCCAGTAGTTTCTTCAGTGTGAGATCAGAATCGTTAAGCAGAAGCAGACAGAAGTTCTCTCAGCATTCAGGAATGCATGCTTCAGTCAGGAGGAGTTTCAAAGATGCAGCAGCACAGACGTGGCCTGATCCACCAGGTTACTCCTGGTCAGCAGGTCAGTCTGTGTTCTCATTGATATTTGTCAGAGTTCTGATCATGTTCATGAAGCTTTGTCTGACTCTGGGCTCTCGTTCTGAAGGTACAGCTCCGCTGGACCCCATGGTTAGCAGGATCTACATGGGGCCCACACCTGTGGCCCCCCATACCTTCAGTGCAGACAGGTTAGAAGGTACGTCCACTGGCCCCGGGCCAGATTGAAATGCACAACCTCACCTTTGGTGCTGAATCAAAGGAAGCTTATGGTTATTGTGTAGGGGCGGGAATCACAAACCACAGAGATTTCTCTTTTGAAATCATCACAAACACAGAGAGGATCGGTTTTCAAAAAGATGGGGGAAAAGCTAATTCATCTCTGCTGGCTGATTGTCTTTCTGAAACTAAAGATGTCCTGCATTGCCATCTACAGGTGGAATGCTGCATTTGCAGGTTGCTTCATAAGAGACTGCTTTTAGTTATTACAGCATCCAGCTTTCAGATTCCTGCTCTTCTTGTTTCATATGTAAATATAGAATGCTCTTATATTCTGTTCATATACTTTGTTGTAGCTCTATCTACTTTATTAGACAATCCACTGTGTAGCTATGCAGACTAAGAATAGCTAATATTTAAGATAAAACCTAAAATACGTTTTATTTATGTATGGGCTCACATTTTGGCTGCTATTATTTCACTTTTTGAAAAAAAAAAAATTACATTTTATAAGTTGTGGTCAAAGTTGCAATTTTTTAAGGTTTTTACATAACATGGGTCTTAAAAGAAGGTGAAATTGCTGCACCATAACCTTCCCAAAAAAGACAGGATTTTAATATACTTAATATATATGGTGCCAGTAACATTTTTAAGTACGATCGTAAAGTAGAACCTTAAATCCCAATAAAAATATATGAGTTCTCATAGTGCAAAAGAATTCCAAATTGTTAACTCATATTCACATGAATCGTTTACACAGTGAAAGCAAATCCTACAGAACATCTTAATATCTTTCTTACAGCAGCAAAACAGCCAAAAACGTCAACATTTAGCATCACCCAAGCTTGTTGATTTGGCTTTCAAGAGCTGCAGTAAAACAAGAAGTTAAATTAGAATGGTGCAACAGCGATTGGTTAAAATTCAGCCTAGTAGCAGTAATTGTTCAGATTTGTGGAAAACTTCCACTGACTCATGAAAATTCTACATCTGTGCAACATTTACAAATGATGACTGAATTAGCATAAATAGTTGTGATCTCAACATCCTGGAGGGACTGATACACTCCTGATCAAAATCTTAAGACCAGTCAAAAAATTGCAAGAATTTGCATTTTGCACTATTGGATCTTAAGAAGGTTCTAAGTAGAGCTTCACAATGTTAAAAGAAAAAATCAACGAAAGAGACAAAAACTTTTGAGCAGGGAATTAATTGAAAACTGCATTTATACTCAAACATGATTTTTTCAGCTGATCAAAAGTTTTAGACCATAGCTCAAAAACCCCCGAAAACCCCCCCGAAACAGAAACCAAAGTGTCAGAAAAAAGGACTCAGTAATGAGTAGCTCCAACATTCTTGTTGATGACTTCAAACAATCGTTTAGGCATGCTTGATGCCAGTGTTTCCAGGAGGCTAGTGGGAACGTTGCTCCAAGTTTTGAAGATGGCTTCACGAAGGGGATCTACTGTCTGGAACTGATGTCCATTTTTGTAAACTTCCTTTGCCATCCATCCCCAAATGTTCTCAATTGGGTTTAGATCCGGGGAACATGCAGGATGGTCCAAAAGAGTGATGTTATTCTCTTGGAAGAACTCCTTTGTCAGGCGGGCATTGTGAACTGCAGCATTGTCCTGTTGAAAAACCCAATCATTACCACACAGACAAGGGCCCTCAGTCATGACGGATGCCCGCTGCAACATCTCCACATAGATGGTTCCATTGAAGGAAAACACACCTCAAATCATGATGGCACCCCCACCACTGTGCCGTGTAGAAAACATCTCAGGTGGGATCTCCCTGTCATGCCAGTAACGTTGGAAGCCATCAGGACCATTAAGGTTAAACTTTTTCTCATCAGAGAAGACAACTTTCTTCCACCTTTCAATGTCCCATGTTTGGTGCACCCTTGCAAAGTCCAAACGGGCAATTCTGTGGCGTTGAAGATGTGGCCTTTGAAGACGTTTTTTGTTTCTGAAGCCCTTCTCTCGCAGATGCCGTCTGATGGTTATTGGGCTGCAGTCAGCACCAGTAATGGCCTTAATTTGGGTAGAGGATCGTCCCGTGTCTTGACAGACAGCCAATCGGATCCTGCGGCTCAGAGCTGGTGAAATTTTTTTGGGTCTACCACTTGACTTTTTTGTTCCATAACCCTCAGGATCATTTAAAACATGCAAAATGACTGTTTTACTGCATCCAACCTCAGCAGCGATGGCACGTTGTGAGAGGCCTTGCTTATGCAGCTCAACAATCCTACCAAGTTCAAAGTCAGTGGGCTTTTTTGCTTTTGCCATCAGGAGGTCTTGACAGTGTAAAGACTTCACAAAACATGACATGGAATCCAGATTTTTGTACAGCTTTTGGCTTTTAAAGACTATGGTCTTAAACTTTTGATCAGCTGAAAAAGTCATGTTTGAGTGTAAATGCAGTTTTCAGAAAATTCCCTGCTCAAATGTTCTTGTCTCTTGCACTGATTTTTTCTTTTAACATTGTGAAGCTCTACTTAGAACCTTCTTAAGATACAATAGTGCAAAATGCAAATTCTTGCAATTTTTTGAATGGTCTTAAGATTTTGATCAGGAGTGTATATCACTATATATGTACTCTATAACACTACAAACATCAGGGCTTTTGCTATAAAGCCGGTCATGGGCAGAGCAGAACAGTGGCTGATTTTCAGACCTGTGGAGGTAGACTACACCAGTGGATCATTGGTTTCACAAAACTAAGGAAAATCGGGTCGGATTTGTCGGTGTACCCCTCTATGGAACGTCATGAGTTCTGCAGAAGCAGTACTGACCAGATTTCTTTTTCATGCCATCAGCTGTGAGCATGTTGGACCCAGCTGGATTTGCTCTGAATGAAATGCTGAAGCAGCAGCTGGCCATGACCAAGCAGTTCATGGAGCGCAGTGAACACCTTCATGCCTGCCTGATGCAAAGCCTGGAGCCCCCCAACTACAGATACACCACGCTGGAGGAAACCATGCGGGTCAGCCTTACACACGTTTTCTTTTAAGAATTTGAATTAACACAAGTTACAACAATGTTTAATTTACCTTTGGGGTCAATAAAGCATTTATTAATTTGTTACTTTATTAAGGTCTTTATTTGCAATTTATGTCATGTCTTCAAATAATTTTTACTTTGTTAAAGACAAAAGAGCTTTTCCTAACATGGTTTTGTTTTCTTCATATCTCCTGATGTTTGAGAAGTTGCTGTTTCAGGTTAGTTTCAAAGTCACTTGGAAAGTTTGAGTTTAAAACTGATTATGAGTAGAATTCAATGGGATGTCAAGAACTCCACCAGCATAAGAGTATAAAGTCAGGGGGGTGATTGACAGTACCAAGACCCACCTCCTAGCTTTGATTTGGTGTTTCTAGTTAGTACTGGGAGCAGGAAGGAGCTAGATTTTTTTTTTCAGTTTGTTTCTCATACCGCACTGACAGTTTCAACAAATATGTAAAAAAAAATTTTTTTTACAAATTACATTCTGCAGCTTTTGGACTGTTAAACTTTAGAATTTGTGAATTTTTAAAGCAGACTGATGATTAAACTTTGTTTTTCACAGAGCATCTGCAGGCGCAGACGTCCCAAACCTCACAGGGAGAAAACATAGAGGAGGTTCTACAGGAAATGGAGGCTGAGCCAGCTGCTTCAGAAACATCCTGACCACTTTCTACACATTCATTAAAACATTTTAATAATGGATTGTTATAGCAAAGACAAAAAAAAAAAAGAAAACAGTCAGAGTTAATAAAGTACTGTTTTGCTTCATGATTTTCCATGGTCAGCTGTGGAAACACTCCATCAGACAACGTAACAAAATGTTTATTTAAAAAAAGAACAGGTGTGCATTCAGTTACAGTGATTCCTTTACAGTCTCAGACTGTCACCATGATGCATTCAAACGGCAAGTGCAGAATCTAACAGAATGAAGACGGATGGCACAACTACACTGGTGAGCGATGTGAGGTTAAAGTTGAAGGCACAAATTGAGGCTATAGTGTTGGTCATCAGTAGGGGTCGTTGAAGGGGTAGTAGGGATGTCCTGCATCCCTGGGAACTCGCTTCCCCTCCACCTGAAACAGTTAGAGCCAAAGTCAGTGTGCTTCTCTTGTCTGGGAGGATATGGTTTTTATATCTAGGTCATGTTTTTGCTTCAAACGGCTGCAGAGGAACTAGGAATTATGTTGACATGATGCCTACTCACCTCAATCATTGGTACGATGTAGCGCCAGCCTCTGTTTAGTGCTGTGATGCTTTTCATTTCTTCTGCTTCGAGGGTAAAGTCAAACACCTGATGAAAAAAAGAGTTTATTCAGCAAATAAAAACTGAAGCACAGGAAACACCTGAACTCCTTGAACATGTTATCATGTTACCTGGATGTTCTCCTTGATGCGTGACTGTGTCACACTCTTAGGAATTGTTACTATGCCGCGTTGTGTCTGCCATCTGAAAGGACCACAGTTTAACAGACTTGGATAAACCGTGTTCATGACTAAATAATTACAGATATGGTAAAAAAAAAAAAATAAAAAAAATTGGCATATGGACCAATATTCTTAAGCACAAAAGAAAACAAACTGACATATTTAAAGATCTAATTCAAATATATGCTTACATGGTAGGAAAGAGGTTATATCTATTACATCTTCATATAGCGCAGATTTTTTCAAAGGGGCAGTATGTATTTTTTAGGCTCCTGGTGCCATTTCATAGCATTATCAAGTAACTATGTTAAGTTCAGTTGTTATAAAAATGCTATATAGATCAAATATGACTTAAGATATTTTTTACTTTCTAATTTAACATGTTGAAATTGGGTCTCTGTCTCTTTAAAAATTCCTGCTCTGAAACTCTACCTTCAGAAAGTCATCACAATATGGCTCCTCTATTATCCCTTTAACAATGTTTTTACCAGCACTGATAAGTAGCTCCTATAATAATTTCATCAGACGAGCTGCTGACTTGTCTGAAGAGCTGAGTGAGAGCCGTGGAGGAGGGCTGCTCCGTGAGGCGGAAGCTCAGAGGACGAGGATTTCTCAAAACATTCATGACAGAATTAGAGCAACACTGCAGATATGTTTAAGGTGAGGAAATAATTTATAACACAATGCAATGCTCAAAAATGTTTATTTTACATAACACTGCCTCCTTAAAAGTCCAATTTTCATTTCTCCTATTGTTGCCAACTGACACTAAATTTAATTTTATCAGAGATGCCTCAGGAGATGTGATGCTTCTCCATGGGGCTGAAACGTTTCCAACTTAAGACTTTTTACAAGATGTGCATTACTGGAACCCACCCAGCAGGAAACCAGTGACATGTTTCATTACTGGGGTTTTTCCATACTCCAGTCTTTGCTGCTTCCTCTTGTTTGTCCTTTTACTTCCACTAAATCAGTGGGGTTTTTTGCTGATTCACTGACTTTTTTCCAGTGTTAGTTCATGGTGCTTCCCTTTTTTTCTTTGACAACCAACTAAATTTGCAATAGTTTTAAAAGCTGCAGGATATTATTGTTTTAAAAATTTAGTTGTCAGTTTATAGGGTCACTGTGAAGACAGTTTTAAGTCTGTAGACAAAAAATTGTGCGTAGTTTCATATTGTAATGAGTGGTGACTGTGTCACTGTTGGAAAAATACAGCTAAATAGCAGGAATTGGCACCAGAAAAGTAGTAACAGAAAGCAGTAGATGCTTTTTTAAAACTCATTTGTGCGTGACCAACAGAAAACCTGCAGAATTTATTAATCCTCCAATGTAAAGAAATACTGTCACTATTTTTGGATGCAAGTCATCACCCAAATACTGCAGATGTCTGCATTTTTTTTATTACGCCACATTTTCCTTCCATTAGACTTTCCAATCTTGTGCTTAGATACAACCCTCTGAAGATCTTGCTTGTTACAGTGTCAACAACTGTCATCTGGACAACTCTCTCTATAATATGCAACATAACATTTCAATGCTAAATTCTCTATTGATTTTATGTAATAGAGTAATTTAACAAGAAGATAAATTTTGAATTTATATTAGCGATAATAACATAAAATGACTTAAAATATATCCTCTATGAGCAACAAAACCACTTTAAGCTTAATTGAATTCATATAATCTGAGACGCAACTGTGGTATTTTCCTCCATTCTGATGCTTCAGGAAGGAGAATAAAACAAATATAGACTAGTTAATATTTCAAAATATATATTGTTACTAGGCCTGCCTCAATAAAGAATAAATAAATTAATTCGTGATAAATCAAAACAAACTCAATAATTTCCATTTGCATGATTTATCATTGTTCTCTTTCTACCAAAAGCTGGATGATAAAAGTCTTCAGTCTGTTGATGTGGTCTTTTTCTGAAAGACACTTGTTTTTACAGACTTCATAATTCATTTTATTTGTTGTTTCTGTTTTAGTTACTTTGAATATTTTAAATGTCTTCCAATTCCAGTGCTAAATGTTTAAAAAAAAAATTAAGTATTGATTTTTGAGAATGTGTTGTTGCATCAGTGAGCCATTATTATTTTATTACTTGGAAATGGTGTCGAAATCACAATATTATTGTTTATTGCAATAACTTCTTGGGCAATCTATCGTTCAGCAATAGCTGTTATGGTGTCAGTGCTCCTTGACGAGTGCTATTGTAATGTCCATCTAACACATAGTAAGCACCAAAGCAGTGCATTACTGCACAATATGTGACAAAGTTTGATA
The DNA here is from genome assembly GCA_911649635.1 of Poeciliopsis gracilis. Classification (NCBI taxonomy): domain Eukaryota; kingdom Metazoa; phylum Chordata; class Actinopteri; order Cyprinodontiformes; family Poeciliidae; genus Poeciliopsis; species Poeciliopsis gracilis. Next base: position 5,905,081 of record CAJVRI010000799.1, read on the forward strand.
CAGGAGGACAAAGTCAGCTCTCCATGCATGTGATGTATATACACTCTTATCAGTAAAATCACCTGAGGATGATCTGAGCAGGAGACTTCTTGTACTTCTCTGCCAGTGACAGAACTGCAGGCTCCTGCAGCAGGACGGGTTCATCTGGATGTTTCCAGGCTCGGTCTGGAGACCCCAGGGGGCTGTAGGCGGTCACCACCAGACCCCGGTCCCGACAGTGTGCCAGCAGTTCTACCTGGGTCAAGTACGGGTGGCTCTCTACCTGCCAGACAGATGCACAGAAGCCCCCTCAGCTAGTTGTTCTCCGTTCCACAGCCTTTGAAGCGACGTCATGTACCTGAAGAACGGTGGGCTTAATGCTGGCCACAGACAGGATGTCGTCAATCTGCCTGCTGTTGAAGTTGGACAGGCCAATGGATCGGACTAGGCCCTTCTCCACCAGCTTCTCCATGGCTGCCCAGGTCACCTTGTAGTCTGTGTCATCATACAGCAGGGAGCCGTCCTCCTTCCTGGGGAACGGAGCGTCTCCTCGTCTGGCATATGGAGAAGGGAGTCAGCTGTGAGTGCTGCACACAGTTTGACTCCCAACCTTACAGTATCTCTGCCCCTTTTTCTGTATGAGCACTGAATAAAGGCACTAGTACAATAAAACTGTTAGGGATGGGAGGGAAGTGATAATAGCTATGCATAGTTATTATCACCGACTGAAATTATCAAATTATTATTTGACTGAAATTTAATCTGGCAAATCTACCACACCATGGCTGAAAATGAAAGTAATCTAGGTGTGCCTATGGCCCAGTCAAAGTCCAGAGTTCAACACTATTAAAAAAAAAGAATTGGAAGGGCCTTCAGGCTCGTAATGCATAAATGTATCTTACTGGAATGCATAGGGCCAGTGAATGAGATACAGGTCCAGGTACTCCAACTTCAGCTCCTTTAATGTTTTCAGGAGGGAGGGCTCCACATCCTCTGGGTGATGGCGGGTGTTCCACAGCTTAGATGTGATGAAGACGTCCTCTCGTTTCAGAGACTGAAGAACGACACAAAAGATCTCAGGAAAAAAAATACTTTAAATAACTTTGAATGTGTGACATAAAGGGAGGAGATCAGTAAAAAAGATGAATTTTTTTTTTTTACATTTATTATGTTAAGAAAACTGTAAATATAATATTTCAACATCCATGTACTGTAAGTGGAAAATTTATGTGCTTGATAAGACAAAAAGATGAAGAGTACAGCATCAGCTCAGGGCTCAGTCTGATGAGTCGGGCTGCATCACCTTGTCTGGGCCCAGAATCACCTGCAGAGCTTCTCCAATCTCAACTTCATTCCCATAGATAGCTGCACAGTCAATGTGACGATAGCCAGCCTCCAGGGCCCACAGAACAGCTTGTTTCACCTGTCAGTTCAGATAAGCAGAGACCTGAGCAGTTATGAAAACTCATATGAAGGTCAGGAGAATGAAGAACTTCCTAAGAATGATAGAATTGTCTGTCCCACTTTAAAACTCGCACACAAAAAAATGATAAATCACACCAATTGTTAAAATCACAGACTTTTGTCCAATATGGACAGTGAAATACATTCAAAACATTCTTAATTGGTAATGTAATGTGGATGAGCTAAATAGTTACATTCTCTAGATTTGTAGAAGTTCACAACAGTTACAATCCATATCCAGAAATGTAAATTCAAATCAATCCAATCAAAACAATCTGAATTAAATGTGAATCTTCTTTGTTATTTTTCAAAGAAGCCCAGAAAAATAACATTAAGTTGCTGGTTTGGCACTACAGTCAGGCCAGTGCAGTTGTCCTGGTAACCACCAAACCCAGACTCATCCACTGGATTGTCAGCAGGAGATAATTAATCGTACATTTCAACAATACTTCATTTCTCCAGAGTCTCGAGGTGTTTCTGGCCGCCTAGTAGCTCATGACTGAAAATGCATCCCACTGCCACTTTGTCATAATAACACCAACAGTTAACCGTGTGATATGTAGCAGCAATAAATCTGTATCAACAGAATTCTTGTGGCATCTGTTGTGAATTCACTGAGTGAACTTCTATGTGCCGATTTTGTCCATCTGGACCACCTGAATACAAACAATGCATTCATTTTTGAGAATATAGAGCATCTCTTAAAAAGGTGAATAACATAAAACATCCTATTTTTACCTTTCCAGGCTCACTCTTCCATGTGCCCAGGCCAATAAGGGGCATCTTCCGCCCAGTGTTGAGAACTGCAAAGTCATTCATGCCTCTCCAAAACACCTTACACAGAAAAGATTAGAGAAAGTAGTTTACGTGGAGGTTCAAAGCTTTAAGAAATACACTAAACTAACCTCTGACATGTCTAGTCTAATTTAACAAACATTTTTCTACTCTGACTAGCATGGTTGGGTGGTGGAGAAACCAGAGAGGTGAATTGGACTTCATTTAGTCGTTCTTTCTGCCACAATTATTCATAAGTTAGACTCAAGTTTAAGAAAACTTGAAAACCTAGCCCAAAACGACGCAGTCCATAATATTAAGCATCTGGGCGTTTGAATGTCACGTGACTTTCAGGATCTAGGAATCAGCTGTGCGCGTGACCAAAGTGAATTTATTTTGTAGTAACTGGCTGCTCCATCTGTTAGCTGCTGTAACCAAAGTACTCGCGTTGATTATTTTAAAATCAACCAATAACCAGGGGCTAAAAATCATTCCTCACCGTCTTCTATTCATTATACAGTTCAAATTGTGAAACCACGTCGCTGCTGTCTGCAGCTCGTTTAATAAAGGCAGCTAGCCAACAGAATGGTGCTCCAGATTGGAACTCCGTAAATGAGCAGGCATGTTCCCCATTTTCTGTTCCGTATTCACGGCTAAAAATTACACGCAGACCAGCAGGGCAGCATTTATCTAACTCACCCTTTTAGCGGCCTCACAGAATAAACGAGGTAACGCTCGCTTTAGGATTTGACTCCTGAATTAGAGCATGGCTGCTTGTTATCAGCAGTGAAATAAATGACAGAACAACCAACATGGCGCTCCGCGTCGCTTAACTCACCGAAGAGCTGTTCTAAAGGTTGCACCGCCACCTGCTACTTCAACAACTCCTTTTCTTTTAGCTTCTCCAGGGCAGAGGTGCCACTTTCTGTTCAAACTGTTCAAAAACACCACCCTGATTTTGCTGACGCTTCCTTTTCCCGGAAGAGTACATTCCTCGATTTCCGGCGAAAATACTATGCATTAGGTCTTTTTTTTAAATTAAAGTGAAAATGGTCAATAAAATAGAAACATTCAGATTTTAAAATGCACTGAAATCTTCAAAAGACTCAGCCATGTCAAAATATATTAAACAAAAATTAATTCAAAATGTGAAAGTAGCGTATGAAAACAGTCATACAGTCAGTTGTTTTCACAGGGAGTTTATGTGGGAATTTACCAGATGCTTAATGGGCTGTTTGCTGGTCTGGACCACACAGGTGTGTTGTTAACATAATATCAAGTTTAAAAAAAAATAATAAATCCTAGATGATTTGAGATAAATAGTTATAAGATTTGGATTTGGCCATTTCCAAACAGGCACTTGATCAATCCAGTGGACATCCAGACAGCCCAACAAATTTTTGACTGCAAGCTCAGCAAACTAAAGAATAAAAGGAAAACAACAACAAGACAACAAACTTTCTCTTAGAATGCTCGATAACAAGAGTAATTGATCCAGATCCAAAGTCATTCATCCATCTACCACAGAACTCTGCCAGGCTTTTTCTGGGGGATCCCAGGTGTTCCAGAGTCAGTAGAAATATATTCTCTCCAAGAAATTCTGAGTTTGGACTTAGGATTTCATTATTTTGGTCAGATTATTTGAATCGACTTTTTCTTTACCACGATAGACTGACTAGAACAGGGGTGTCAAACTCATTTTCATTTTGGGCCAAATCAAGATCATGAAGGCTCTTAAAGGGCTGGTTGTGCCACAATGTGTAGATAAAATCTGTTCACAAACACTTAATATGTCAATGAATTCTTACAATTACATATTACTGAAGATCTTTTCAGTCCCTTCAGGAACTAATAATAAATGTGACTGTTTATTTACTGGCTGTATAAATCATGGACTATAATCATACATCAACTAAATTCTCAAGAAACTGGAGGCATTGATTGATATAAATTGGCAGTAAACAGATAAAAACTGCATTGATATGATTGATAATATAATATTTAATCACACTTAGTGTTTAGACTAGTCTGTGGAGGGCCACATAAAAAGCTTCGGCGGGCCGGATTTGGCCCCCGGGCCTTGAGTTTGACACGTGGACTAGAACAACCATCTTGTGGAATATAGAAACCAGGATGCAGAACTTCTCTACTGAGCCCCTAGTGTAGCAATAAAGGCCACCCGAGGGGCCTTTATTTATCTATTTATTTTGGTATGATTCATACCAAAATAAATAGATTTGTATAAAGTACTGAAATCTCGGAGTCAAATAAAAGTATAGGTACCGCTCCAAAATATGACTTTGGTAAAAGTAAAAGTCACTGACTGAAATGTTACTTGAGTTAAAATATTAAAGTATCTTAAATGTCTTGTACTTAAGTATGGAAAGTACTGTAAAAATGGATGTACTCAAGTAATGTAATGAAAAGTACAAGTAAAAAGTAAAACAAGGCAAATGCAGTTTGAATGACATTTTTTATATTCTGGTAAACTTGTCAAATACACTTAAAATAATGTATACAACCAAGTGCAGGCAAAATGAAATCTTCTAATAGATATACCTGCAGGCATCATTTAGTTAAGAAAATTAGGAGCTTTACCTAAACCACTTTACTGGGTTAACTTAACCTGCTTTACAACTGAGCCAGCTTCTTAGTAAACCCTCCAGGACAGAAAATAAAGTTTTTATAAGCCTTAAGTTTTCCCTTTCAGTAAGGTCAGTGCTGAAAATGAGAAAAATAGTCAGTACAGAAAATGCGGCCAACATGAAGAAAAAAAGCCGTTACGATTACTCTACTTCACATATAGGTGCACACAACTGGTCATTATGCAAAAGAAAAAAGAATTGGGAGGGAACAGACCTCCGTGATGCTGACACCCCACCTACATCAAAAAATCCAGCAAGTAATCTGATTGGTTAGTGCTTCGTTTGTGCCGTTAAAATTTTCGTTTGTTCAGGTTTGGTTTTCGAGATATTAAAAATTATTTTTTAGGCCATCCAAAATATATACTTTTTAAGTATATATTTTACTTAAAAAGTAAGTAAAATGAATCTTGTGTCAGTTGGTCAAGGCAAGAAATCTATTTCCAGAAATCTAATTCAGGAGAATTTGGATGTAAAATTTGTTGACTCTCCCTGAGTGATCTGTGCTACTGAGAAGCAGTAGTCTGTTTCAAAAATCATTAAGCAGAAATTTCAGGATTTTGCTGAAAATTACAATGTGATTTCAGAGCCTTTCAGAGTATGCCTTATTTTTTCCAGTTTCATGAACGAAAGTGCATCTTATCCAATGAGAATGTGTGGGTGGGTGAGGATTCTTCCAATGCATCAGTATGATACGTCTAGCCAGTAGTGTGAGGAAGGCCACAAGGTCAGCATGATGGGGTGACAGTAACTGGGTTTTTGGGAGGACCCCAAATAAAGCAGTTAGTGGAGAGTGCTGTATTGTGGTTGAGGTAATTACAGAAAGTGAATCAAAACCAGATTTCCAAAATTGAGATAGGGAAGAAGAGGTCCAAAACATATGACTGAGAGTCACTGGACCCAAACCACACTCCACACAGCTTGAATCCACGTCCGGAAAGATTCGAGCCAGTTTGCTTTCGGACCAGTGTACTCTATGAACGACTTTACACTGAAAAATTCTGTGTCGGGCACAAATTGATGAGGTGTGAATGTGTTTCATTATCAATCTCTATGTTAAGGTCATCAGACCAAGTAGCCTGAAGATGGTCAAGCCCAGGAGTCAGATTGGACATTAAGAGGTTGTACATTTTTGATATTGTACGCTTTGGAGTGGGACTAATTTCTAGCAATTCATCAACCATATTGGGGGCAGGAATTGTTGGAAAGCCTGGGAAACGATGACTTATAATGTCTCTAACTTGAAGACATCTAAAAAAGTGGGCAGCAGGGAGGTTAAAATTTGAGGATAACTGAGCAAATGAGGCAAAAGTACCATCTAAATATAGATCTTTCACAGAAAAAAGCCCATGGCTCTTCCACACTGAAAAGGTCTTATCAATGAGTGAAGGTGGAAATAGAGGATTAGAATTTAGCGGTGATAGAAGAGGTATTCTCTGGATCCCAAAATGATGCATAATCTGAGCCCATATTCTGAGGCAGTTCTTAATTATATTTTTAGTGTAAGTACCAGGACATGATACAGGACGGAAGCATAGAAGAGAGGGGAGTACAAGGAACCAGAGCTACATGAGGCCTCCTCTATTGGTAACCATTTGCTTCCATTGCACCAGAATAACATTGTACGAATATTAACAGACCAATAATAGCATAAGAAATTTGGTGTGGAAAGCCCTCCCATTTCCTTACTTTTCTGCAGGATGCTCTTTCGTATTCTAGGAGGTTTTTTGTTCCAGATGAAGTGAAAAACTGAAGCATCGAGTGTCCTGAAGAATTTTTTTGGGATAAATACTGGCAAACACTGAAAAAGGTACAAGAATTTTGGCAAAACATTCATCTTGACACAGCTGATCCTGCCTGCTAAAGAAAGTCCTGAGTCAGCTGGTCAAGTAAAGGCGTATAATTTTCTTAACTAAATTATGCCTGCAGGTATATTAGAAGGTTTCATTTTGCCTGCACTTGGTTGTGAACATTATTTTAAGTGTATTTGATAAGTTTACCAAAATATAAAAAAATGCATTTGCCTTGTTTTACTTTTTACTGATACTTTTCATTAACTTTAACTCAAGTAACATTTCAATCAGTGACTTTTACTTTTACCAAAGTCATATTTTGGAGCAGTACCTATACTTTTACTTGACTCTGAGATTTCAGTACTTTATACAACACTGTCTGTTAGAGTAAGTTAATCACTGTGGGACTGAAGACCATCATACACCTGCGTCATCAAATTCAGAAACTGTCAGAAACTTCAGATGGGAAATCTTGGATAGTTTGTATTCCAATTTAACTGAATTTTTATGTATATTTAAAAAATATATTTTTAAGTATATTTTAATATACACTTACAAATTCAAGACAGTTTGAGTTGCAATTTAGCTAATTTTTCAAGAAGGCCACATATTTACGGGTACTTTTAAAATATGCTCTGCTTCATGCTGTTCTTATTAAAGTTCTTGTTTTATTTGTATTTAAATAAGTACTTGTATCTTGTATCCTTTCTAAAGGATACAAACAAGTCCTGTTTGGAGGGCACAGGCAAATCGTCGTTTTAGCCCTGGAAGAAGCTTACGATGTTGACGGATGCGAAGAGTTTCACCTTCAAGTTAAAATATTACAATTTGAATTCAGATTGCTCTGATCTTTAATTTAACATGAGAGATGACTCTGCTAATCTTTAAAAACACACACTAAGCTGAACAGGATTAGAACAATAAACTACAAAGAAAACGTTTCGGTTTTTTGGAAACCCATTAGTGGTTATAGTTTGAAAGATGACACCCGGATGTTGTATGCGTTAACTTCACACTAACTAGCTTATGACGTCCTTCGAACAGTACAGTGAAAATATTCAGGTGAGTGTTTTTAGGACTGTTTATTGGAGTGTTTGATATTGTGGCATGCAGACTTTACGCTACCCGAACGCACTGAACGAAGTTCTGCAAAGAGGGTTAAAGCGCAGTGATTGTTTTCACTTGTTCAACATTTTGAAGTTAGTTCGCCAACAAGGCTAACGACAGTTAGCTTTAAGCTAACCATTAGCTCGCTAGCAGTGGCTACGTAACACCGTATAACGTTAATGTTTTTACGGTTTGGGGGTTTGATCTCGACAGCTGTACTCTTTGCTGTTCCGAATAATATTTGAGAAGTTTCTGGGAAAGAGACACTTCGTGTTTCAGTGGAACTCTGTTCACACGGAGCAGAATGAAGCCATGTTGTTAAAACGAACCGGAACAGAGTGAACACATGCGTTCCTCTCAAGTCTGCCGTCAGACGGTTCCAGAAAGCTTGTTTATCTGGAATATCACGTTTGTCTCGCAATCTGGGTTTTCTCGTCATCGTGTCGTCCGCGAAGCGAAACGATGTACCGTTTCAAATGTAGTTTAGGCTTAAATATTTTTATACAGTAATAACCAGCATTTCTCCAACTTTTTAAAGTTGTTTGAATATGTATTTGTTTTATTGTATTTTCAAACAAATATTTCCGGTCTTACTGGTTTCGTTTTCACACTAAAGGATCCAGTGAGGCTGGTGGTGATATATTTTTTTTAATATTATTAAAGTTTTTATTATTTTTCAAAACACCTGAATACATGAATACAACCCTTCCCAGTCCTCCCCAAATCCCCATACAAAAAAAAAAAAAAAAAAAAAAACAGACAAAAATTAAACAAAAAAACAAAACTGGTGGTGATATTAAGGTCAAGCTAAACACCTGCTAATTCTAACCACTCTGAATGAACGCTGACAACAATGACGAGTTGCTCGAGCTGCTTCCTCTGCTGTCCAACTAGCTACAGCTGAATAAAATAGTTTAAAATAGTTAAAATAGTTTCTTGGAACCAGAATTCTGACCCTTCCAGTTGTGTACTGTTTTTCTGTTGCCAAAGATGCATCCAGTACCATTTATAGACTAGCAAACTTGCCCACAATGTATTCTTTTTTTGTTTCACATATGTTATAAAATAACATATATGATATTTTTACACGTTTCTAATATTTTTGTTTGCTGAGACTTGATCATTCGGTCTGAAGCTGTGTTGCTGCAAATACACTTAAATATTGGATCATCTTCTAAGTGTTAATTTATCATAGTCAATCAACCATTTAAGATTTTTGAGTGGATGAAGTTTTTATGTGAACTTTACATGGACATGTTTTGATCCAAGACTCAAGCATGGTCCCTGCCATCAAGATCCAGCTTTGCCCAGTATCTGGCAGCTAGTTGTCTTCCCACACAGTCAGGGCAAATTCACTCTTCTTTAATTTTCTAAATTCACCTAGAGGACACAAATGGGGTTTAGGGTCACGCAAAACTTTTTACTATACATTTTATTATACTGAGTCTAAATTCTAACCATTCTTTTGTTTAGATTTCTAGGGTTGGATCAAAACCGATGGAGACACCAGGACTTTGTGAGATTGAGCTGCCAAACAGAAGAGTAGTGAGCGGCAGTGAATCCCCCACTGATCTGGATAGTCCATGTCAGGTACATGACATGTTTTCATTCTTATGCGCTGGCTGTGCTCGAGTTTAATCCTAGATTATTTTGCACATTTTAAATTAATATTTACAAACGGTTTTCAAAGATCACTGACTTTATTTTCTACAGATATATTTATCCCAAAAATGGAAAAATGCTCAGTTTTAGGTAAAAATGTAATTCATGTTAGTAGGATCTGTCAGAACGTACATTTTATAACTGATCAGGATTTTCAGTTTCCAGTTGGATGTTGTTAGCATGTCCTGTTGTTATGGCCTACTCATACTACAAGATCAGCTTTGTTTTAGGAAGAGGCTGAGTTGTTGGTTAGACAGAGGAGCTACTTACATCAAGGTATGGTTAGGACAGTGGCTTCCAAAATGTTTTCTGCTGGGTCCCCTTTGGTTAATAAGAACATTTCTGTAAGGGCTAAGTAACATGTAGCATCAGATACTGATATGTGTAAAAGAGGTGTGCCTATTCAGTCAATATACGGAGGGGGTTAAGTCGGTCTGTCGGGTCTTCAGGAGACAAACTGAATGCCACCAGCTGAGACAAGCTTGTTTCTCTGGTTTTGACAGATCAAAAATATACACTAAGATCCAAAAAGTTTAAACCTTTATTTAAAGAAAAAAAAACTCAACAAAACATGTTCAAAGTATTGAATCAATAAAGTAATAATAATCACAGTAATTATGACTTTATTATGGTGCTGTTTGGTTATCAAAAATCAAAGGTGACCTACAGATGAACTGACTGACAGATCTCTACTAATGTTAAAGTTATCTAATCAACCACTTCTGCATTCAAGTGACAACTTATTAATAACAACAAATAACATCAAGTCTGAAACTTAACATCTTAGGGGACTGATTATTCTGTTAACATCTGTCAGTTGTCCTACATAGGCCAGGTCCTTCATGATGGTGTTTGTGTTTATAGAAGGAGGTTGCAGGATTTCATTTAGGTCTGTGCGGGCCTGAGGAAGAGAGAGGGGAAACCCCGGGCAGAGAGGACAGTCCCAGTGAACTGGGGGAGGCGGAGCTAGATCTTGGAGGAGACTCCAAGGCTGGAGACGATAAGGCTTTTGGTAGGAAAGCTGCTTGCGCATCTTCATTTCTTTTATCAGTTTCCTCTCAACAATGTCAACAATGCCGAGTTTTAAAAATGATATGGTATTTTTTATTTTATTTGTTTATTTTTTTTTAAGTTAAAATATGGTTTGGTTATTTTTGATGGAACAAAATATGAGCAAAGGATGAATGTTTGATCACACTCAGGACACTTGGCCTGTCTTTGTTTATATGTAATGTGTATGTGGAGTCATAATATTTTTTGGTGGTGGAGGTCAAAGATCAAATCTAGTCCACATTAGTATTAGTAGAACAGCAAACCCCCCTCAATTCTGCTTTATGTTCTTGGTGCAATCAGCTATCAGTCAGCCTGAACAGTCTGATAGCTCTTGGAGACATTGGCATCAGGAATGTCCGAGTTCAGCCATGTCTCCGTAAAACACAATAAGCTACATTCCCGGTACTCCCTCTGACTCCTGGCCAGTGCTGTTATTTCATCTGTCTTGTTAGTCATCGATCTAATGTTGTCCATGGTAACGGAGGGGTGAAACAGGTTGTTGCTCCTCTTCTCCATAAGCCTCTGTTGTTTCTTGGTTGTTGCTCTCCTCAGCTGTTTGTTTCCTTCTTTGCAACCCCAATGTGTCCTTCTCCAGATCTGAACACCTTGCCTTCCGATTTCAGCGCAATCAGCTGGTCCCTGGTGTAAACAATGTGGCCAAGTTGTACTTGGCAGAGTAAAAAAACGTATCTCTGCAGCAAAAAAAAAACCAACAAAAAACCCCCCAAAGATTTAGACTCTATTAGTCAACATTGTTAAAGATAAGCCTCTAGTAAAGTGCAAAAAACAATTCATGTTGTAAATAAATAAATACATAGAAAACATGAAAAGGAGAGAGGAGTAACTGCAACAGCGCACATACTAGAGTTCAGAGTTCATATTGTTGTTGCCGCTACACCCCCCCCCCCCTTTCTTCACTCTGAACTCTAGTATACACTCTGAACACTAGTCAGTAATGGTTTGGTAAGATACATTTAGGTCTGCCAATGTTTGAAGCAGCTGTTTTATATAAAATTGACTAAGAATTATTTCTGTTTGATCTTTGGCTTCAAAACAGTTTAAATATATCAAGAGTCACAGTTTTGTTCCTTTTTACTAGTTTCCTTCTAATATCCATTCTCTAATTTGTGCAAAATTGACTCATGAGGCTCATGAGAAATAATTTACCAACATGTCAAAAATCTAAAAGTAATGTGTTGAGTTGTTGTACTGGAGCTTTTAGTGTTGTGATCTGTTTATCGAACAATTTTTAATGTATTTCTTTGGCTGTCTTGTCATTTTCCCTTCAGGAAAGGAGGTTGTACTGCTGATGCAGGCGCTGAATTCTCTTACTACGCCTGAAGAGAAACTGGCAGCGCTGTGCAAAAAATATGCAGATCTGGTAGGAATGTTGGGTTACATAAGACGCTAGACCACTAGACCGCCTCTACCCGGTAGTTTTTTTTTTTAAATTTTTATAATCTGGCTATGTGTATGCAACATTTTTGACAATATTGCATACATTTGAAAAGATTGGGAATTCAAGAAAATACAATGCCAGAATGCAATTGTATTTATATGTATCGCAAAAATAATCAGCTGATTTGAGTTTTTATCTTTGTTTAAGCCAGAAATTAATTTTTAATCATTTATTTGAGTCCATCAAAACCACGTTCTGTCCACAGTAGTGAGGAACAGAGGGTATAATTGAAAATCTCACTACCTGGTGTAAAACCCAACTGCACCGTTACTGGTGGAAATGCACCTATAAGGTTGCAGAACACGTTTAGAAGGATCAGTCCTGTGTTGAGCCATGATCAGGGTTTCCCCCAGAAAACTTGCTAAGCCCAGTGGTCGGAGCACCAAGGTGATCCACCAGTGGGCTACTGTGTTGTTGTATTAAAGATGTTAAGTTTATACAGGTAAGCAGCCAGACTAAAGACAGCAGATGGCTGAGTAATTGATGCTTATAGTGTAAGTGTAGCTTTACGGACGAACCGCATCCCAGTCACAACAAATGGGACCGGTGTGCAGCTATGTACCGCACATCGTCGCGGTACATAGCTGCCGAATGAAGGTGTCAAATCCCGTCGCTAACATAAACACAAAGCAAGGAGAGAGTTCATCTATTAAATTGATTGAAGATGAATACATATCTAAAAGCTGGAGCACAGACATTTTTATAAGCATATTTGTGAGCCTGCCTCTTTATTATTAACTTGAATATAATATCAGATTATTGTATAACTTCAGGCTAAATTAAAAAGTGAGCTATTATTGTTCCAGGTAAATTTTCTAAACTACAGAAAAGTAACTGTTACAAGTAGATTTTAACATTTGAAATGTTAAATTCGAGTCATGTTGATATCCAATAGTAATATTGGTATTATGCTGGATTTACCAATATTTTACCAATTTTTTCATCCAATTACTCATAATTGATAGATTACTCGATTACTAAAATATACAATTACAACAACCCAATGTTAAGTAAACATTAAATGTAAAAATATAACTGGGTAATTATATGTTATGGCAAAAGGTCACCAATGAAACACTATTTAAATCCACAGCTAGTCTTAAAAATATCAAATCAAGAAATACAATTAGAATGAATTTAAATTATTTGCAGTTCTGTTTAATCCAAATTAAGTCAGTGGCTCCGTAATGCCCCTCTGGCCTTTAGGGCCCCCATAAATGTTGATATTTTAACACAAACCACAAATAACTTAATGTAACATTTGTTTAAGATTATCAGTGCTGCTAAATTTGATTTAATGGTTTCAGCATAAATTAGATTTTAAATTGTTAAACATTTAAATGTAAGATTTTAAGGAGTTGGCAAGTTTACTTTGTAATGGTTCAAAGAACAACATTCATAGTTACATTGTTTTGTTGCCTTTAGAGCCATAAATAGGAAATATTTAAGTAATTTGTATGATGTTTTTTTTTTATTAAAAAAAAAAACATCATACAGTCTTGTTATAAAGCTAACAAGACTGATATTTGTTCAGACCATTTTTATTGTGAAATTTAGTTATTTTGAAAGGCTTACTTCCTGTGGGTCATATATTGTATTACAAAAATTATTGACAGATTGCTTACACACAACGGATTATCTAGATACGGCAAAATACAGTTTCTGACCGTGTATTATTGGACAAAAGGGAAAAAAGGAATTGTAAAACTGTAGCTGTCATTTTTGTATTTGCATTTTTTTTTTAAAGATAAAGAATTTTTGTTAAATTCATGGTTTGCAAGTGTCCTTTACTTCAAGTGTCCAAAGAATGACACGGATATTGGATCTGTTGCCATAACAGTTGTCATAACTACAATCTGATGCTATGAGTTTAATCTTTGAGTTTAAGCTGTTTGTTCACAAATACAAATGAGTAAACTGCAATTATAACTCATTGTTTTTAAGTTGGCTAATTCAACCTCAAATTTAGGTTTAGATCTCCTAAAATTAAGGAAATCAGGGCTGATTTATTGATGCATCCTTACAAGATTGTGTAGCTTTTACTTACCTTTTATTTTCATGTGTTTGTGGCTTTGTGGTTGGTTCAGCTGGAGGAGAGCCGCTGTATGCAGAAACAGCTGAAAGCCCTGCAGAAGAAGCAGTCTCAGATTGTCAAGGAGAAGATCCACCTGCAGGGTGAACACAGCAAAGCCATCCTGGCCCGCAGCAAGCTGGAGAGTCTCTGCAGAGAACTCCAGAGACACAATAAGACACTGAAGGTAATGGTTCTGTTCACAAGCATCAGGCTCCTTAAAGTCTGCAAAGCTTTGCATAGATTTCATTTCATTATGCTCATTTTAATTTACGAAGCCCTTTATACAGCTAAGATGTTTTCTATTTGAAATAAATTTCTAACAGATCTGATCGTTGATCCTCAGTGATGCTAAGCAACATAAGAAAACTCAGAAACTGGGCCACAAACAAATGTGTCTCTAAGACCACCACTGTCTTGCTGAAGCAAATCTACTCTGATACAATGTCAAGTAGTCAGTTCACAGTTTCTATAACAAGTGCCATATCTTCAGGTTAGGCCCATGAAAAGATGAATCTAAACATTTACATAACTGTGAGAGGTGCACTTACCTTTGTGAGCTACTGTAATGATGTTGAAGCAGATTGGCTGTGTGTTCATTGACAGGAGGAGAACGGCCAGCGGTCCAGAGAGTATGAGGAGCAGCGGAAGGAGGCCATGCTGCACTTCCAGATGACTCTGGGTGACATTGAGGTGCAGATGGAGCAGCACAGCTCCCACAATGCCAAGCTGAGACAGGAGAACATGGAACTTGCCGACAAGCTCAAGAAGCTCATAGAGCAGTATGAGCTCAGAGAGGAGGTCAGAACCAAATGTAGCAGTCATGTTTCAGCTTCACTCAGCACCATGGGCAACTTCGGGTTGCTGTGAGTCAGGTTCTAAAAGTGGTTTCTATGGTAACAGCTTCCCATCTTCTGGTTTATGCTTCCAGTCTTCTTCACATTTAATCTGCCAAGTCACACTTAACCTTCCTCCTGCCACCAGATCAGTTCAAACTAGAAATTGACCAGCAGAAATTATTTTGACATCAGTCTAACAGATCTCCAATGTGTCCTGCTGTTTTTTTTTGTTTTGTTTTTTTTGTTTGTTTAATTTTTTTGGGGTGGAGTTAGGGGTGATTCTTGAAGCCAATATCCCCCCCCCTCTGTTTACACAATAAAAACAACTCAATAACAAATGTTATTCTGCAATTTAAAACTGTGGAAGGAATTTAAGTTCTCCAGAGCATTGCATAGTAACAAGAAATTGTAAAGGAGAAAATAAATCAATGCATGGTTCTCAAAGGTGACAGTACATAAAAAAAAAAAAAACTAAACACAAATTCTTCAAAGAATTGCTGCAGTAAATAAAAATATTGCAATAAATAAATAGTAAATATGGACAATAGAGAAAAAAATATTGGGAAGTAAAGATTGAGGAAAATTTAAATTAAAGAATAGTTATGATATTTACATTAAAAATTATAAACAAATATTATTTTGTCACATTGTGACGTTTACTTTTTTTGGTTGCAATATTTGCCACATTAATTACGTTATCAAGTCACTTATTTATTTTTATAGTTACTGGAAATTTGGGAGGATCAGCCCTTCATGCAGCTAGGCTTCACATCACACTTCATCTGTATATCTTCAGTTTAACTTTCACATGTCTGTGATTCTGTGCATGAATGGGTGAATGACTGAATGTCCCCAGACAAGCCTAGCGCTGGATAAAGCAGGTCATTTACCATTTCTTGGTGAATCTGCCTCCCTTTTTCTGTTTGCCGCTGGTAAATGAGAAATATCTGTGCCACGGAGCAAAGTTGATATTAAGTACCATCAACTAGTATTTCCCAAATGCATCTGCCGGTTTGATCTCTGCTACGTATATATTCTGAGCCAGTGTAGTTGGCACCAGTGACACTATCTGTTGGAGGAAACAAGGATTTGGGTAGTTTCCAACATCTCTGGCATCAGCTTTGCCAGCCGCAAAGCTGGCAAAGTTCTGAACTCGGAACTTTTAAAGATTGTCATAAGGGAAAAATCTGGGCAAAAAAAATTAAAATTGTGGCATGTGAACTACGCTTTAGCAGTCACACCAACATGCCTCGTCTGACAGTTCATCCCCTCCACCCCCTTGGCCACAGTAAAATTTCAAGTCTTCACTGGACCACTGATGTAAACTATGTGAATAGCTAACATCTTCCCTACTTCAATATCATGAATACTGAGCCACTGTAATCCTCTTTATTAGTGAATTCTCTCTATGGATGTATAGAACATGTTGAATATTAGTTAACATTTATCCAAGATTGACTGCGACATCTTTCATATGTGAGCAGAGAACCGTTGATGACTTTTGATAGGACAGATAATATAAAGTCATAAATTGTAATGCAACAGAAAATATGGCCAGCTACTCTGACTATGATCCTTCCAAAAGGGCTGTGATCTGCAGCCTGTTCCAGTACTTGCTATTGGAGTGGAACCGGTCACTGCTAGGGAGGTTTTCTAATTCATGGATTTGATTAATGAAAATGAAGATATTTGTATTCCTGTGCTCATCTTGCATGCTGACATTGTTTCCTTCTGCAGCACATTGACAAGGTGTTCAAACACAAGGAGCTGCAGCAGCAGTTAATGGATGCCAAGCTGCAAAGAATCACTGAGATGATGAAAGAAGTGGAGGAGAAGCAGCAGCGGGAGAGAGAGTTTGTAAGATACTTTCTTCTTTTTAACTCTCTGATATGCGTGTGCTCATCAGAACACCTTGGCAGATTTTTTATCAGAATATTTTGGCCAAAATGTAAATGTAAGGAGATGTAAGGAGTAAATATGGTACATTGAAGTCAACAGGGCATAGCTGACAGCTATTGATTCTTGTAACTCTGACCAAGTTGGACCTGGAGTTAATATGTGAACAACCTGGTGTCAGAGGTACACAACACATATATGGTGTTTTTCACTGGCAAGTCACGCTCTAACCGGTTAATGTGTGGCTCAGTTCTATCTCAGGTAGTGAGCTTTTGTTGTGTTCCTTTTCATTGTGAGCGGGATGTAAGCAGCAGCTGTGTTCAACTCTCTGCAGATGTTTGCAGCAACTCTCGGCAATGGAAAACTTAAAGGTTCTCCGTTACGACGATGTGTTGAGCAGTGCTCCTTCATGATACACAAAAATTCTGGTGTAGATTGGCTGATGTAGTAAGAATACCCTGGGGGTGCAGTGAAATCAAAATCCAATTTAATGGTATTGCGCTCGTTAGGGGTTAGTAAAGGTCAGTCATTAAGTTTGGTGCAAATCGGATGATACATGTGTGATTTAGAGTGAACAGTATGCAAACAACGGGGGATTAGAATTCTATTTGTTATTATAGCTAATTTATAACATGATATAGTAAATCACGAGCCAATCAATACACGCGGTCAAATGTCACTCAAATGGTTTTGGTGTCCCGATTGGTCCTGCTAATTTTACCCATGAGGTAGGTATAAAAATCTGGGAACAGCCAGGCAAAACCACAGCAGATCTGGAAAATGAATCTGGCAAAGGCAGTATGGACTGTACCTTTAAGCTAGAATGTCAGTGAGATGTGTTGGCATAGTACACCTGCTTTGGGGGAAAATATAAACTAGAGTCTTCTACACACAAAAAGAGTTGCATTCTTACCCTTCGTAGGACCCAAGAAGTACAGGAAGATTAAAGGAGGTAGCAGCTTTGCTAAATGAAGTGTTGAAGCCGAGTTCAGGGTTGAACACTTGTCCATGTTGGTGTTTCAGCTGCTGAAGGATGCCACAGAGTCCAGGCGCAAATGTGAGCTGATGAAAGAGCAAGAGTCTCAGCTGAAACAACAGGTGAGCTGGTCCAATCAGGATAGATGCTTCTGCATGGTTTTTATGTCATCTGCCTTTGACTGTGCACAATGCAACCCAGTGTGCTGTAATAAAGTAAACATAGTGTTGTACACATGAGCTCTGGTATAATATTCTCTCCTCTCAGCTCTCCCTCTACATGGACAAGTTTGAAGAGTTTCAAAGTACTTTGGCTAAAAGTAATGAAGTCTTCACCACCTTCAGACAAGAAATGGAGAAGGTGAGCTTTGGATCTTTATCTTTTGTGTCTTATAGGTTAGACAGCAGCCTCAGGTCTATGACTTCAACATCATTTAACCAGAGAAGAACATTCTGTCTCACAGCTGTAAAAAGTTCACAGCAAAATTGAAACCCATTCAGAGAAGTTCAATCAAATCTCAGATGGAACCAGAGACTCAAGTTCAAAAGGTAAATCAGACTCAAATTAGACTTGTGTCCTGTAGACTTGATGCTTGACTTGGAAAGCTCATGATGTCTAGCTCCCATCTCTGCCTGGAGATTCCTGCTCAGAGTTGCAGCTTCAGAATGATTCATGCACTGCTTAGAGCCACACTGAGCACCAAGACAACATGAATTTTGATCTTACTGAGGAGGTGTGGAGGAGAAGGAATTCACGGAGATCAGAAAAACTCATTCCACAAAGCTCGGGCACCCAAAACAGTTTCTGTGGCGCGCATTAAACGCTCAATAGAAATGAAATGGAAGAGCTGCTAAAGCCACATAAATGATAACTCCTTGTTTGTCCCTTTGTATCCAGCAGAGATGTGCAGTGCAGTGGATTTAGATCATCATCCAGGGCCAGTCCAAGGTTGTATGAGGCCTTGAACAGAATTTGATTTAGGGGTCCCTCTTTCTGCTAATAACATCTGCTCCACCAAGAGTATTTCACCATGAACTTAGGGAAATCTGGAAGAGATTTCTTCTTGCTCTTGGACCGCCGCTACTAGTAGTAAATTTCACAGTCGTAGCGCCGCTCAACCTCCACCAGTCAGTGAACTCTCACACCGAATGTCTCCTTAAAGCTGCAGGATGTAACGAAAAAGATTTGATATGTATTGAAATATGCCTATCATGTCAAAATTAGGTGAATTTATTGCCAGATAATTATTCAATTTTTCCAGACAACATAGTATCATTTATACCTAAAGCGAAAAAATTAACAGCCATTCAAGGCAATTATCAAAGATCTGTGATCAACCTCATGGATGATTGGTATTGGAATCAGCAGCAAAAAACCTGATCAGAGCATTCCTAAGTTTTACATTTTCTGTGAACATTTTTTAATACAAAAACACAACGGGCTGTTGGTGAACTGCCTCAAGGTTTACAAGGTTTTTTCCTTGCAAAGCAACTTCCTGAGTCTTTCTGAAAGAAATCAGCCTAGTTTTGGCTGTTTCATAAATCAATTGATAGAAATTAGCCAATCATTGCATCTACACCGTGTTCCAAATTATTGTGCAAGTGATATTTTCTCAGATTTTCTTGAATAGTCAATGCAAATAATGGCCAGAATAATTTTCAAGAGGTGGCCGATTAGTAGCTTCATGCACCGCAACCCTCTGGAGGATCCTCCACCTTGAGGTTCCAGAGGCACCAGAAGCTTCAAATAACTGTTTGCTCACAGATCCGGTGCCTGTCAAAGGACACAATGTACCCCGTCTGACAAGACGGGTGCAAACGGACGGTACCGCTCGAAAACATCTTTGCTCTTAAGACAGTGCTATCTTACGCTCAAGAAAAAGAGGGAGCCGTTTACCCGGTCTGACTGTTATTTATACAGATCAGGGAGGGACCTACCCAGTAGGTGGGTGTGGATTAAGATTTTTTCAGTGCTGCACTGAGCGTGGGGGATAAACCCACTAACCTTAAAGAGCGAAGCATATATGGAATAGAACATCAATAAGTAAGTCACATGACTAATATTAGTATTTCAGGTTTCCTCATATGTTAAGATGTGTTATGGGGATTTTAGGTTAGGTGGTCCCTGAACGTTTAAGAGTTACATGGTCCTCACCCTGAAAAAGTTTGAGAAACACTGGGCGTTTGTGAATAACTTTTGTGTTGCTGAGGGAAAATTCCGAGAATAATCTTGTTGGAATTTGAGAAATTTGAACAATTTTCCTATATTTGTAGTTACTCTTAGTCTGAGGAAGCTTCAAGACAGCTTTAGAGGAAGCTGCCAAGTTTTATTTAGTTGGAGGAACTTGGTTATCAGCCCATAGCTTTGATAAGATTATGGGATGTGTCTCACAAAAGTCTAGTCATTGAAGGAGTTTGAATCCCTTAAGAGCAATATAAACCTACCGCCAACATTTTCTCTAAGCTAGAAGCAACATTTCAAGGAAACTTCTGGCCAAAAATATCAAAAATATTCCATTCATAGTAATTTCAATCTGAATAAATATTTATAGTACAGTGAGACACAAGTTCTAAGTACTTAATTCCACACCAATCAACCATGGATTTACTTCCAGATGACAAAGAAGATCAAGAAGCTGGAAAAGGAAACAACACAGTGGAGGACCAAGTGGGAGAGCAACAACCAGGCGCTGCTGCAGATGGCCGAGGAGGTGAAACCCTTACCCACAAACTCTTTAAAATACGGCTGATATCATTAACACATGAAATTAATTGTAACCTTTTAACTCGCTAAGCTTACATGATACAGATTACTGAAGTAATCTCCTATGGAGGGTAGTTTATAGCTTTCTTGTGTTGCTGGGCTGGAGGAAAAATAAGCGAGGCTACGACGGACACTAGGCTGTGTGTACACATCTTCATGTAGAAGTTAAAAATTTCACATGCATGAATTATGCTAGTTACTTGGCTGAATGAGGACAAGTGACTGTGGCCTCATTGCACAAATTCCACAAGAAATGAATGGAGAAGGGGATTTCTAAATGTAAAACGTTTAAAATAAAATTAATTAATTAATTAATTCCTTTAAACTTTCCTGAATGTAAAAACCTGGATAACTGGGAATCTTTGGGCATCTTTGGTTTGAGACAATAAACACTTTTTAAACATTTTTGAAAATGTGCATTCAGAGCGGTTTTTGATCTGGGCAATATGGGCAGTTTCCCAGGGCAGCATCAGAAAGAGGTGGGGCACCCATGAACTAGAAAATAAAATCTCTTATCTGTCAGTTGTCCCCTGGACAAGTTTGCTGCTACTTGTATGCATGTGCAATGGAGTAAGTTTCTCTTAGTTGCTGTTGAGTAATAGGAGATCACATTACCTGCTGTCTGCTACAAAAAACCCAGATAATTGCTTGTATTTGAATTGGTTGGACCATTGCAGAAGGAGGGACTTTACCAAAAGTATAATTTGTGTGAGAAAAAACAACTGTGTGCATATTTATAGTTAGATATGTTATGGGAATTTTTTTTTTTAATCTATTGATAGTACTACTCTACACAGTCCCTGTGTCTGGAACACTTCTCTGTTGCAGAAAACGCTGCGTGATGGGCACTTCAAGGCTCTGCAAGGAAAGCTGGAGCTGCTGGAGCGCCTGTGCAGAGCTCTGCAGAAGGAGAGGAACGACCTGAGCAACCAGCTGAGCCTCCTTCAGGAGCAGAGGGACCAGGAGCCAGTGGCACCTGGCACCAACCAGCATGAGGCCTTGCCCATGGAGGACGAGGAAGACGAGGAGGAGGATTCTGAAGATTTGGCGCACGATGAAGAGCTGGAGGCGGGTGAGGAGTCCCCGCAGCATGCTGCTGATAAAACCACTACTGCTGCAGCAACCACATCGACCAGGCTGCTTGACTGAAGCTGCTTTGGGGCAGTCTGAAACATTACCATTACTAAAGATTTACCCTTTCACAATTGTAAACTATATCTTTTTGATCTTTTTGTGTTTTTACACTTTGCTCAATAAAATTATTGTATGAAGAATTACCACATTTCTAAGGCGCTGTGCAGTGAGCTGTGAGCAAAGCCCTTTCCTCCACCAGTCAGACTGAGTTGGGCCTGGAGCATATCATTCCAGCAGACTGCAGTACAGGGGTGAGGGGTGACTGCCTTTCTGTCTAATATTGACATTTTTTCCTCAAAGCTTCTGCTCCCTGAAAATTTGACTTACAGATAATAAGGGCCACTAGATGTTTGAAGAGCATCAAATAGTTTAGCTATTTTTCTAAGTCACATTCTCATTTGTATTTTTCAAGGAAAGTTCCTTTAAAATCCATCATATGGAGTTCTAACAGGTGTTTAGGGTTTCGTTTGGTTCCAACCAGTCAGTTGTGGTTCCCAGTGAAGGTGTGAATGTCTCATGATGTGGTCTGTCTGCTTTAGTCTTCCTGGTTTTAACCTGGTCATCTGCTGTCTGCTGCCCCAAGTGGATCATTTAGGAACCATCTCCAGTGAAACTCAGGGTCATCCTATGCTAAGTTTTTCTCTCAATTTCTCTCAAGCTAGTATTATTCATTGTGACTATCTCTATCTGTCTGTCTTCTTCAAGCTTGGCCTTTAAAGCACTTCCACGAAGCCTGAATAACAGCACTGCTGTCATTCAGGGAGATATTTCCACATTTTACAAATGTGACCAAAGTGAGCTGATGTGAAGGGTTTGTCTCCCACCTGATCCTGCAGATTCTTTAGAGCGCATAGAGGCCAGTTTTAACAGGCCATTGATGTGAATTATGTTTTGAAACGTTGACATCCAACAATGTCATATTTGATTTTGGAAAAGAAGATGGGATTTGCTTTTCTGGAGAGTTTGAATACAGCTGCTCTGTTAGTAACAATTAAGGGCTCTGATGGGGGTGTGGCCTCTGCAGTGAGTCTACACCCTAAGTGAATGTAGGAAGTAGCAGCAGGTGCCAGCCTGACTGCTGTCAATGGGGAGGATTGTACTACTGACCCTTCTGGGTTCTCTTCACTTGAAAAGTAGATTTATCACTTCATCTCATTATTTGCACATCTTACGGTAATCATTGTTCCTTTCCATAAGCTTCAGTAGTGAGAAAGCAGCTGTTACCATGCAATGTGCCCTGTCCTGTTTTACTGTAGCACTTACTTCACATGTTGTAGTCCTCGAGCTCCAGGTTGACCCCAGGTCTGCCTGGCTTCTATTTTGGCATAACAAAGTAATGGGACGGATATGGATGTAGTCCAGGTGACATAATTAAGATTGTAAGTGTTGCATAGCAGTGAATGTGTAAGATGGCAGTCTGTGCACTTTGACCTTTGCCCACCTTTCTAAGCGACTCTTCATGCTCATTTGAAATCAGAGGAAACTAAATGCTGATCAGCAGGCGGTGAGGGTTTCCACCCCTGGCTGAGCTGCAGACAACTTGACCTTGGCATTGCCCCAGAATGACTCGGGTCATGTCAGAATCTACCTCTGTGGGCGGGGCCATGATTCAGCAAACTGACTGCTTTTATTTTTACCACCTTGTAAATGTAAAATGTTCTAAGACTGTCATGCTTTTAAATAAACATTTTGTAGGATTTTCAATGTCTGGATTAATTTTCCCTAGCCACTTCACACAAATCTCAAAACTTCTGCTTTTGAAAAGCAACATTTACAAAAGTTTTATTGCAGTTTGGAGCCAGAAACATCACTGATAATGTAACACATTATGTAAGGATGAATAATCCCAAACCGCCAAGTATTTTGTACCTTAGAAAGTAGCGAGCTCACAGTTGGCAATGTACATCTGCATAGTGGTGATAGAAAACCAACAAGAGCTGCAAACATTCATCCTAATATTGTGGCATTAATTATGTTTTCCTGTGAGCGTAATGGGTCTGAAAAAATAACTTTATGAACAATATTTTCTAATGCCCTTTACCACAAAATGCTTTTCATAATACTAAAGAGAAAACACTTGAAGGGGAACAGTATTACCAATCTGTGCTTCTGTTTAGGGGCCAGTGGAATGACACCAAATTCAAGTGTGAACTAGAGAGGGCGTAGGCTGCTCTGACATTTCACAAATTATTGAGTCAGGAGACAGCCAAGGTCCACAGGGTGGAGGAAGAGTTGTTCTGGGCAGAGAGTGTTCATCATCCTTGTGCCTCCAGCTCTGATGCAGGTGTGTTGTCTGGCTCCTCATCATTGTAGATATTCTCTGCCTGGAAGACAAAGGAAGCACAAAATGTCCCTTCAGACTGATGGAACATCTCCATGTCGGTCCAGCCAGAAAGTGACTAAACCTTGGGATCTAGTTTCTAATCAGATCTAGAGACTTTGTATAAGAACCGTTCTCACCATCTGCCAGACTTGCATGATGTTGTCTTCAGACACAGAGCAGATGACCCAGGGTTCATTGGGGTTCCAGGAGAAGTCTGATATCTTGGCTGTGTGGCCACCATGAATGAACTGAAGTGGCAGAAAGAGGATAAACTCAAAGACATGAGCAGGTTGAAAACAAACCACTAAAAGGTTCACTCTGAACAACCAGCAGACAGGGCAGACTGGTTTCATGTCACTGTCCACCACTGAGGCTTCTGTTAACCTACCAGAAGCTCTGGTGGGCCGTCCTCAGCGTCCTCTGAAGACTGCTCCTCCCCAATTTTACTGAAAACAGAATGCATCATTATCACCCTGCACAGCAGCTCCACTTGTCAACACCTGAACATGTGAGCAGGAAAGTTCATCACGGAACACTAAGATTCTACCTGAGATCCCAGACATTGAGACGTCGGTCAGTACCGCTGGAGGCCAGGATAGTTTCATTGTGAGGTGACCACTGGACCTAATGAACAGGACAGATGATCCCTAGTAAGATAAAACTGGATTCAGAGTCCAACAACCCTCCCTGACTTGTTAACATGCAGCATGAAAACAGCTGCCTGCATGAAGATGCCATAAAAATGACTTCTCACACAGAATATGCAAGCCTGGTGTCTGAAACTTGTTAGCTGTGTCACACGAATCGTCTCAGCTTTGCAACTTTAGCCACTAAATTTCTGAAGGATTTAAACTCCCAAGATGTATAAGAGAAATGTTCGTTTGAAGCAGGAAGTGAGGAGGTTATTGGATCTTTCCCAATCACACTGCTAGCTGATATGACCGTTTTAGATGACCGGTTTATTTCTAGTCAGCATATTACTATTGCTGTTTATAATGCATTATAAGTTGGATATGAGGACCCAACAAGTTCTTGACAAAACAACTAAAATTCTTACTTGGAAAATTTCATCCTTGTGGGACTCAAAAGAGTGGAGCTTCAGTTTAAGATTCCTTAGATCCCACAACGCAACAGTCTGGGAGGACCAAACAGAAAAAGACATCTGTCTTTAATCAGTTGGGAGTAACAGTTAAACTTGGATTTGCACATGTTAGCATGGTTTCCACCTTATCTGCAGAACCTGTAGCAAGAATGAACTCGCTGTAGGGATTGAAGCTCAAACAGTTGACCTCAGCAGTGTGAGCATCAACTGAGTGACTGGCTTTAGAAGTGTTGTTCGAACGAGTGTCCCATCTGAAGCAGCACAAACCCCAAAGGAAGCAACAGGAACATGTCAGTTATTAGAAACACAACATGGAGGAGTAATGTTTTATGGAAGGTTTCTGACATCATTAGTTTCTGATCATCAGCAACAGAGCCAAACAAGGATTCATGGAGTAAATGCCACGACACGTCTTCCACAACTGCCGTGTGACCAGTGAAGATGGTCTTAGCGTCGACGATCTTTCCTTCCTTTGGGCCAGTGCCGATGTCCCACAGACAGATGGTCTGTGAAGGAAAAATAAAAAACAGCACAAATGATTCTAGAAATTGTTCAGTTCTTCGGATCTCTCATTGGAAGGAAGTTTCTGATTTCTGATCAAACCCCCCATGTCCAACTGAACATAACCCAAATCCCCTAACCCAACATGATCATATCCATTTTATGAATGTCGATGTAAGCAAATACTATAGATTTTAAATAGATTTTAGGAAAGGAGAGAGCAGAGCACTATTAGTGTTCCTTCAGCAACATACATGGTCATCAGAGGCACTGAGCAGGTTGCCACTGAGGTTTGGATTCCAGGAAAGGCCGTAACCTTCTTTCTGGTGACCTTTGAGCCTCAGGTCAGGACTGCACTCCCCACTGGGATCTGAAATAATAATATTAATATTCATAATTTATGATCACTTAATGGGCTAAATGCCTATTAACTATTTAGGAAGAGTAAATAGGCAAAAGTTCCATCTTGACTCACCTGGCTTTGATGGATGCTTAGTGTAGTCAAAGACCAGAACATCAGATGTGGGAGTTTTGGTGGCAATAATGCAGGGATTCTGGGGCATGTAGCGTGCTCGGTTCACCTCTCCTTCATGGTTAATCTTGATCTCAATCTCTATTTTCCCACTCACTGAGCCAAACCCGCCAAACTCTGACAACACACAGACCCGACATAGAAAGCACTAGAATCTGATAAAACATCTGTATATAAACTATCACCTGTGGCCAGTTACAGTGTGATAGATGAACTACAGTACTGCTTGGTTCTGGTAGTAGAGGCATAATGCTCCATCCCTGGCTGCAGCCAGTAGCATCACTGGATATTTGCTTCTTATCATACATACTGTACCTGCCATTTACTCAGAGGCCATGAACACACCACACTTAAACACAGCAGAACCTCCAACAACATACCTGCTGGAAGATAAAAAAAAAATACAAAAGCTAAGTTTCAATATGCTAAGTGAATATGATTTGTGCATGTGGTTTACAATGGCTTTCAGAATGCTAAATCTATCTGTATAATATCTACACAGACAGACAAAATTGTTGGTATCTGTTAATGACCAAAAAGGACACAATGGTTACAGAAATAACTTGAAATGAAAATTAACCATTGAAAATCAGATCAAATGTATTGAGGTTTGTGGTTAGAATGTCCAAAAATGTAGTAAAGTTTGAGGTGCTATGAATACTTTGGCCATGGACACAGTTGGTAATTTTAGTCACTAACATTTTGATTTTGTTCATAGAAAATAGTTTAGTTGCTATGAAACTGTGAGATGATCTGTGTACTAACCTCCTTTTTCACTATCGTAGTGTGATGCATCAAACTGGGCGTCGTCGTTTGGTACCTGGACACTGGCTATTACAAGATGGTTTTGCTCATCTGATGTGTGGGTCCCCAGAACCAGCCGGTGGACTGTGTAGTCCTTCCCCTCTGGCCTAAGCATGCATTTTTGACAAAGAAAAGATAAGGAGACTCAATGCTGGTTTCAAACATCCCAGAAAAAGCGCTTGCACATTTTATAAAGATGGTAGACATAAGCATAAAGTACTGACTTTGATTTTTCAGAATCACTCTTTCTAAGACCTGAGATGAACCTCACACACAGACACTGTTCAGATGAAGGCCCAGCAGAGACTGGACTTCCTGTAGTAATGTCATCATTCACAACTTCTCCTTCTGCTTGCTGATGAGCCCGTTTAAAATTCTACCAGAGATGACCAAGAACTGGGCAGAAAGTCCAGACTCTGCTTTTTCAAGCAGAATTGTGCAAGGAAGGCAGTGGGCTGGGCTTGGGCAGCAGGGAAACTGTACATCAGAAAGGCATAGAGTTTCTCCTTCAAAACTCTGGAATCAGGTCTCCCTTCTTGCTGTTGTAGTTGTAAGATCACCGAATTCATGCCCAAAGTTCTTTGAAGGTGTTTCTCTTGGCCATTAAGTTCCAGACAATTACCTGCCATTAGGTTTCTCTATGTTGTTCTGGGATGACAGTAACTGGAAAAAGCATGTACCGTATTGTCTCCGTGTTTTGCTTTTTATAGCCTTGTGAAATGTCACATAGGGAAAATCATTAACAATAATCTAAGAGAAGAAAATGCCATTATCAGTCAGTCTCTAGGAGGACAAGTTTGTGCTTACCAAAATTGCGAGCAGCTGCATCATTACCAGACAGACATGTAAACTGGTTCATTTTTCCAGATCAGTGGTCCATCAGGCATTTCCATTTTACTGAGACTTTATTATGCTCTATAACAGAAACAATTGTAATTACCTGTTGACGTCTGGAAGCCACTGCACAGTCAGACTGGGCCACTCCAGGGCATGGGTCATGACCAGATCGTACAGAAATGGAGTGTTTCTCTTCCAGATCTTATATTCTTCATTGATGACCCTTTCTTCCACTGCATCATCGTACACTGAAGCAGGGCAGCAAGGGATAAGTTAAATGTATGAACACAAGTAATCAGCGATATTTGTCTTACCTTTTCATCCTTAATTCATAATTTCTCACAAAGTTAGTTCATCTTGATCAGAAGCTTTTATTTCTATGGTTAGTAATATAAACTAACTTGAATTGAGATGCCTTCATTACTGGGACTCTTTCTACTCAAATATCTTGCACACCACCACTTTGCACTTTATTAAAATCACCTTAACTAGCATTTTATTCAGCACTGCACTTTAATTCTTTCTTTACATATCAATAACCATTTGCACAAAAAAATTTGTAACTATTTATTGAATATTTATTGAGTATTTTAATAAGTAGCTTTTGTTCGAGGCTGTGCAGAGCGAACTACCCCACTTCAATTAGGAGTTGGGGGCAGCTGGCCATAAAGAGGAAAGAATTGGTCCTCAGAGCAAATAATGTCCACTGTTCAGAGAAACTTGAGCAGAGGTTTGTGTAGAGCAGGGATGGGCAACTCCAGGCCTGGAAGGCTGGTCTCCTGCAACTTTTAGATGCGTTTCTACTTCAACACACCTGAGTCAAATAATGAGGTCATTAGCAGGACTCTGAAGAACTTGACTGCATTTAGGAGCTGATTCAGCTATTTGACTCATTTGTGTTGGACCAGGAAGACACCGGTTACAGGACACCGGCCCTCGAGGACCAGGATTTCCCACCCCTGGAGTAGTCTGGTGGTAAACTTTAGCACTAGATTTCTGCCAGGTAAACATGAGTGCAAAAAAGTGACTTGAAGATGTTAAAATGCAGTTACTATGACACTATGATAGGTCTTTTACTATTTAAATGATCTTAGGTTGGCATGTTGTCAGTAGCTCTAGCTTTGTTAAGCCTTCAGCCTTAAACCCATTTAATGTTCAGGATCTGTAACCTCCTCCATGGTATGATCCAATATTTTTATTTTCAATCTGGTATTTTGCATTTGACTTGAAGTTGCATGTACTAAGGCTGGCCAATAAATCAGTTTATCAAATTTTCTGTTTTTTAAAATAGGACTTTTAAAAACCAGGGTTTTATTCATCAATGTACTACTTGTGTTTCCATAGTTCAGTGACGTTAGCCAACCGTGCTTTTCAACCTTGTTTGACAAGCATGTTGTATAGCTTCCAATTATTTGGACTTCAGGACAACTCACAGAAGGCAGAGTTTTTAAAAAGTCAGTTTTTGAAACTATATTTAATATTGAAATATATATTAGATTGCATCAATTTGCATTTAAAATGTTTAATATTTAAATATTTTTTCATAATCACCCAGCTTTAGCACAAGCAACAGCAGACAATCATTTGTGCTGTCATTGACTTTACATCAATTCCTCATACCACTGTGAGGAAACAAAGCAGAACCACTGTCTACAGTTTTGCCAAACAGGGAAGTGACATTCTTTTAATAAGGTATTTTTCTAAACAAAGGCTGAGTTCTCCTCCTACTTTTTTCCAGTTATAGAAAATTCAAATATCCATCCATCCATTATCTGTTCACCCTTGTCCTTAGGGGGGTCAGGAGTTGCTGATGCCTATCTCCAGCTGTGTTCCGGGTGAGAGGCGGGGTCACCTGGACATGTCACCAGTCTGTCGCAGGGCAACATTGAAACAAACAAGACAAACAACCATGCACACACACACTCACACCTAAGGAGAATTCAGAAAGACCAATTAACCTAACAGTCATGATTTTGGACTGTGGGAGGAAACCGGAGAACCCAGAGAGAACCCACACACGCACAGGGAGAACATGCAAACTCCATGCAGAAAGACCCCAGGCCGGGAATTGAACCCAGGACCTTCTTGCTGCAAGGCAACAGTGCTACCAACAGCACCACAGTGCAAATTCAAATACTGACATTGTAATTAATTATATTTTTGCTCTCAACTGGATGAAACCTGCAGCCTTCAAAAAATGTTGCACTATAGAAATGGTATAGAGTATTTTACAGATAGAAATTTTAGTATTGTGACGACCACAATGACATCAAAAATTTGTCAGCAATTCATCCATACACCTTTTAATGTTTTCATGTACTCCCACATGTTTTAAATACAGATAATCTAGTTTTCTCTCAAAACTTGAACTTGTGAATCACAGTGCAAGGAATGCTTATGTACTTAGAACCAAGTGGAAAGATTATGTACATAAACATAAGTCATAAATGTGCATTTATTTATTAAAAAAATACATTGCACATTAACACTCAATACCACGGACTGGAAAGGAGATGTTAAGCAAACGTGCATGTGTATTTATAGTTTTGTGTTCAACTGTTCTTCCTGAGCTATATGAAAGTAAAGAAACAGGTCTGATTCATCTTTATGACAAAGACCAGATATTTTTATTCTTATGGTTATAGTTCATGTTTTTAGGTACTCAATGGGTGCCATTTATTTTGATTGGCATAAAAGTTCATTTTTAAACCTTTAACCTAATAAGGATATGATTTATAAAACCATAAAACATCAATTTACAATGATAAATTAACAATTGAAGATTTTTCTCTTTGCTTCCATTATTTCAAAGTAAAATACTTTATATCAGTACAAACTCTATATCAGTAGTCCTCCTGAATTGCCAGAGTCCTGGCACCTTTCGATGTGTTCCTGGTCCCAAACACTGGAATGAAATGGTGAAACTTCCTCCATAACATGGAGTCAATCTCTGTTATGGAGCTAATCAGAGCAACTTCTACAAGTTGCAGGACAGCAGCCCTTCAGGACAGCAATCTGAGACCACTGCATTAGATTCTGTGAATGATAAATAAAGTGTTTTTTTTGTTTGTTTTTGTCAAACTTCCATTTCTTTAAACTCTTCTCTTTCACAATGTGAGATGGACAGACAACACCAAATGTCCACCACTTCAGCAATGAGCTGTTGCAACACACCATCACAGGTAAAAGACCTGGAACAAGAAAACCACAAGCAATTTCCCCTTGGGGATCAATAAAGCATATAATATAGGAACTTGTTACATTTTTAAACATAATAAACAGATAAGTAATGCTTTTCTACACACTATTAAATTTGTTTTCTGTTTGTTTTTTTTATTTTCTAAGTTCTTGTCTAAAGTTTGCCTCCTCTACCTCCTTGCATTTAGTAACTGTATACATGTGCCTATAAGAAAAAAACAATTAGGGAGATCTTCAACTCGCTTACAACTGTGACGTATCCCAGTGACGTACATAGAATGCGGAAGCTTGTCAGATGAAAAAGAAGAGTTTATAACATTAAGGGGAAAAAAGGTGACCATGGTCTGTTGTAAGATTATATATCTAAAATGAGTTTGGCTTATTTAACTCAAATGTCTTGCTGGTAAGTCCAAAAAAGTGCTCGCAAGAGAGTTTTACAACCAATAAGTGTCCAAGATTTCCATATTCTTGGACTCTTTTGTCCCACGCAGCTATCTGATACGGCAGGTCTCGTTGTAAGGTTTTTATTTTAGTCACTTTGACACGGATACCTTATTTTTCACTTTTTAGTTGCAAGATCGGTACAAACTTTATACAATCTACTCGTTTCAGGGTTTCTTCGCCATGCTTAATCACCTGGAATGCAGAAGGCCTTTTGTGGAAACCTTGACAGAAGTTCTTGAACATAACATAAGCTCCACCAGCACGCAGTCTGCTAAGACCAGAAAGCATGACTGCGCTTCACTGAGCTAGCACAAGATGCTAACCACAAAGCCCGACAAATCCACACAAAGCGATAGATAAAGGAAAACTAAACCTTTGCCCACATGCTACAGAGTTGTAATTAACCTACCCTCCTTTTCAGCCATGTCCCAAACCTCGCAATGACACAATGGTCAAAAACAAAGGAAGTCGCAAACTGCTACTTCTTAGCAGAGCCCTGGCTAGTTGTCAGAGCTGAGCGTCATGGTCTGCACCATTTACACGCCTCTTTAGCAGAGCCCCGAGTGGGCGGGGCTTTATGTTTGCCGCCGGATTTCCCACGCAGATCCAGCAGGGGCGGCGATAGTGCCAGATAAAAAGAATTACTTTGGCACAGCAAAATTTCGTAAGAGCAACTCCAGGATCAAAAATTACTAGTTGGTGGCAATGCACTGTGTGGTACTTCTCAGCAAACAAACGGTTGAGACTCAAAAATAAAATGTTATTTAAAATTTTATTTAATTTTAAATAAAATAAAAATTTAGTTTAGATATGAGTTTGATTTAGTGTCAAATAACTAATCTCTCTGCTACATGTGTAGAAAACATTTAAAAGGCTCTAAATAATGTTTTAATAAAATTCTTCATAGACATTGATTGTAGTGGCTCACAATACAAGTCATGTGTTATTTAAATTAGAACTTGTTAAGTCGCTTTATTTTAAAACCTTTTTTGGTTTTGCCATGTCCAGGATGACGGGAGCAACACACTGATCTTTGTGTGTGATCCATGTGGTCACTGATCACAAAGATCCCATTATTAATGGCATTATGAACAGCCATTCATAAAAGCTGTTGGCCTTTATTAGTAGCCAACAGCATTATGAACTGCTGGCTACTCATAATGCTCGGCCCCTCCCTCTCACTTCAAACAGTTTTTATTTACATAGGAGTTAGAAAGTAAAATAAGATTACCTTTGTAAAAAAATGTTGTTATGTGTCCTAATGTGTTCTTTACTCTTTTATTTCATCTTGTTAGAAACTGTGGAGTACTCACTTTTAACCCAGAAAAGGAATTAGAACAATCTTGGAATCTAGAGACTCTAGTTTATTAGTCACTCTTCAGCTTCAGCTTATTTTGTTAACAACTGTAGAGTACTCACTATTTACACCAATATTATACTTTGTAGGTTCATTTTCTTAAGTTATTTTATGCAGAGAGACTCCTATTATTGAAACCTAGAAAACGAATTAGAACAAACTTAGAATCCAGAAAAACAACCTTACCTACATTTTAGACTCCTATTCCTACAACCCAAAAATGGAATTAGACCAGAGTATATCGACTTATAATTATCTAGCAACTCTGAATAGGAGTATCTAGTTTATATTCTTAGAATCAACATTATTAGACTACTTTTGAGACTTCTGTTCTTCCAACCCAGACATGGAATCAAACCAGAGGATATTTATCTAGCAACCCTGAACAGGAACACCTAGTTTACATACTTTAGATCAACATTAGATTATTTTTCTTCTTTTGCTTTTTCTTTTGGTTTGTTATTTTGTTTGTATTTCCTTTTAATTCCTGTAAAGCACTTTGTATTGCCTTGTTGCTGAAAATATGCTATATAAATAAAATTACCTTTACAAGTACCTTTTTACTATTGCAAAAACAGCCAGTTTTGATTTCCAAGCCATAACAAGGCAGTTTATCATGATTCAGAGAAAGTAATAAAATGAACAAACTGCGGTCTGATTTTTATTGTTAATGTGTTTCATCCTGTTGAGCAGTGAAAGTAAATGAAATGTGTTCCATGTCTTTAGCTTTAAGTATTAACTTACTAATTTTTTTTGCTTGTGCATTTACTTCCTGACCTCCATCTGCATTGTGTGACGTCGGTACTACATCATCTGTAACCCAGTTGATGTTCTACATAGAGCATTAAAAGCAGAAAACTGGAAAGATATTTTAACATTTAAAAGTTACATTTGAGAATGTCATAAATTATAATTGCCCTATATGCACAAATAGGTTTACGATACTTCAGTGCAGAAATTCCAGTTATGGATACATATGAGTTTTCACACAGTTGGAAACAAGACAGAATATAACAACCATTGTTGTAGACAACAGTAGACAGCATGAAGGCAGGTAAAACACCAGGGGTTGATGACCTCCCAATTACAATTAACTTAATTATTTACTTACAGTTCTAATAGATGTCATTGTGGAGGCATTTCAAACTAAAAGTTTGCCCAAATTCCTAACGTGATGACATTACTCCTAGGAAAACTGGAAAAAGCCAAACAAATGTGAAACCGTTAAGTCTGGTAAATACTGATCTTAAAATCCTGTCTGAAGCTGCCAACAGGAGAATTGATGCCCAGCATGATATAGAGATTATGCATCCATAACATCACATTTAGGAGCCTGTTTAGACATTTAAGCTCTGTTCAAAGTAAAGGTTTCTAATTAGAATTCAGTGTGTTATAAAATCATCAGATATTTGGTTCATACAAGTAGAATAAAAAATGTTCATTCTAATTTAAAAGAATTAGTTATGTTGTATAACGTGAGAGAAAATAATGCAGAAATATATTTGTTTAACTATGTGAGGGAAGTTGTCTTGCATAATGTAAAATAATTATTGGGTTGAAACTTTCTTTACCTCAACTAATGTGATTTGAGCAGTTAATATTACAAGAAAAGTAAAAAATAATATTAGGTTGTTTTATCTTAATTGTGCTTTTGAAGGTGGAAGAAACATTAATTGTAACTGCATTAATTAATTCTGCAGTAATTGAACCTACTGCGACAGACTGACGACCTGTCCAGGTTGTCCAGGGTGTCCAGAGTGTCCAGGGTGTCCAGAGTGACCCCACCTCTCGCCTGGAACGTAGCTGGAGATAGGCACCAGCACCTCCCAACCCCATTAGGGATACTGGCGAACAGAAAATGGATGGATGGATGGATGGATGGATGGATGGATGGATGGATGGATGGATGGATGGATGGATGGATGGATGGATGGATGGATGGATGGATGGATGGATGGATGGTTGGATGGATTGATGGATAAATTAAAGTGGATTTCCCTCACTTGAATTCTGTCTTTGATTTGATCACTTTGTCCTGATCTGAAGGTATGAAAAGCATTCTATAAAAGGGCTGATTGATGCAGCATGTCTTTCAGCAGTCTGTTGAGGAGACAGAGGTCAGGCCTGCCTGTTCATGCCAGGAGGTAGAAACTCCAGAATTATGAACAGAAAAGCTTGTTGTAACCCCTCCTGTGGCTTGAAATGCCATAGAAAACACATTAAAGTTTTCACAAAGGCCTAATGAATCCATAGCAGTTACACACTGCTATGTGTGTATGATAATACAGTACACAGACACACACACACACACACACACACACACACACACACACACACACACACACACACACACACACACACACACACACACACACACACACAAATACTCATATTTTTATATGAGTTGACTTTTAAAACCCACATTGCCAATGCCAGTGATGAGTAACTTTAATAACATTACAGATGTTCCTCCTTAGTGTTTTATAACACAAACCAAGACAAATTTATTAGCTATCGACATAGAATAATAACAAATCTAAAAAAAGTTTTTTTTTTCTTTTAAATGCCAGCACATATTATGAAGTTTTACGCAAAATTATTTAACTTAAGATTTGTTTAATAATCAACCTCCTCTCTGCGTTGCTGCCAAATTAAGTGTATGATTCTAAAATCACCTCATGGTAAATAAACAAATAAATAAATCAATAACAAATATAAGAGGGAATAGAATTTATAACCTTGAGGAACTAAAAAAGCGATTTATTACTGCAGATATTTCATCATATTTTGGGAAAAAAAGTTGCAACACGCACACAAAAAAGAACAACAGGAGAGGAAATTAAATATTTATTTTAACCGGAAATAAAATTGTCATTAATATGACACATTTTGCTTTTCTTACCGGATCCGTACTCCAATCTAGGCCATTCTCAGTTACATCTACTCTTGACTTTGTGCGTAAGAGAAAAGGTCTGTTATGGGTCCCATTTTCTGCATTATTTATTTATTTATTTTCATGTAAACTGCAGCCTTCATATAAAAACTTGATGATTGAAATTTTAGACTAGCGTTTAAGGCCCAGTTAGCTGTGATCAGGATTATCCAGTCCGCCCAAACCTCCAATCTTCAGCGACATGGCTCGACCACGACCGCGGGAATACAAGGCAGGAGATCTGGTTTTCGCAAAGATGAAGGGATACCCGCACTGGCCAGCGAGGGTGAGTCTGTGCTGCAGCCGGGCTGAAAGCGCTGAGAGGCGGCGGGGTTTCCACAGAGTGGCCGCTGACTGCGCGGTCCTCAGCGGGATGGACTGCGCTGCTGGAGCAGGTTCTCCTGGTGCCATCAGTCTGTCTGCTGATGACGGCTGGAGAGGAAAACCGAACATTTGTCGGCACCATTTTCCCTGCGAATATTTTGGTGAAGACAACATTTTTAGATATTTCAACAAAAGAAAGGAGAAAGTGTTAGAATTGTATCCAGAATTCCAGAATATATGAAGCACTTGACCTGTAGTTACCTTAGCACAAGTAACTACAGGTCTGTTGTAACAATGTTAAACGATGCACTTCATTTTTCGGTAAAACCTGCAGGACACATAATGACTGTGTCCTGCAGCAGCACAGACACGTTCATTAGGTCTTTCATGTCATTATAGCGACTACTGTTAAGGTTACCTTCAAATAGTAATTTCCCACTTTCTTTCTTTCTTTTTTTTTTTTTTTTTTAGCACGCTGAGGCTTTTTTAACACATAAGAAAAAAACATTTTGTGAACAACGTGTCTGCAGGAGATGGACAGCAGGTAACTGCTTTCTCTCCTTTCTTGGGGAATCTTAGAAGAGAGAGTGTGAGGTTTATGGGTTCAAATTTGATCTAAAAAGCGTAAGACGAAAAGAGAAAAACAATTTATCAATTCAACTCAACTGTAGAAAACTAAGAAATACAACAAAAAACAAACAACAGAATGTTACTGCTGAACAACTAAATGAAAGCAGATATACAATTATTGTACTGAAAATAATTGTTTGTATGCTTAGGTTTTATTAATTGCTATAAAATGTTTTATGTTTTATAGTTTTTTTTTCTGAAGACATTCTGACTTGTATTTCTTGAAATAGATATTAGCAATTGAACTCTGGAAACTCTGGTAACCATTAAGTTCAGTTTCCCCACTTTTCTATATTGTTCTAGCTGTGCGCTTTGTGTTGTCCTGGTAAAGACAGCTGCTTGGAATAACTGTACAGCTAATTTTCATATTAAATAATAAAATGTAGTAAAACTATTTACAGTATGTAAATAAAATTCTCTCTTGTGTAATGTAGATTTAAGATTTTTTTTTCTCTCTTCTGTCATTCAGATTGATGAGCTTCCAGA
Organism: Poeciliopsis gracilis; assembly: GCA_911649635.1. NCBI lineage: Eukaryota > Metazoa > Chordata > Actinopteri > Cyprinodontiformes > Poeciliidae > Poeciliopsis > Poeciliopsis gracilis. Next base: position 5,942,163 of record CAJVRI010000799.1, read on the forward strand.
AGGAGCGGTCAAACCTCCTGCCAACAAATACCCAATCTTCTTCTTTGGGACCCATGAAACGTATGAACATTTATTTGTTTGGTTTCAAACAGGAAAACTGTTATTATACTTAGTGTGCTTTATATTTAACTTTCATCCAGGTGTCACATATATAGTTTGACATTCTGCTTATTTGCTATTTCTATATTTCATGCACAAGCATACACAAACACAATAATTTAATATTCATGACTCAGTGTTTAACCTACAAGTGATTACAGACTGAATTAATTTCCCCGTCTCAGTATTAAGTAGTTCTCATTTATTAATATCTTCATATGACTAAAAGTTTTTAATAAGATATAGATCATGATTTATGCATCAGTTAGGATACTGACTTAGTATTTCCTTGAGTTAATTTCTTTCCTATTCTTCTTACTCTCACAAAAGACTTTTAAATGTGGCCAAACTATGAAAAGAGCTCTTCTCACTCACATATTTTCATATTATTTAGTTGTCAAATCAAAGGCAGTACATTTTAAGTACAACATGTTTTAGTGATTATACCTGAGGGAATAATTTGTTAGCTGATGGTTCGGTTGAAGTGAACTATGGTGCGGTTTGGTATATGTGAATGCCAAGCAGGCCATAGAACACTCCAAAAGCAAGAAGGGGACTATAACCCAGGGCATTCTGGGTATTCTATCAAAACAACCATGTAAGTCTAACACTAGACTAGAGAGAGAAAAGGCTCATGGTCTTGTGCCAACTTTAGACAAAAGAGAAATCCTTTGATTGCTAAATTCTGACACCAATCTGTTTGTGTTTACATTTCACAAAGAAGAAAGCTGTGCTCAGTGTCTTTTTCTGAGGTTTTTCTGTGGTTTCCTTCAGTGGTTCTTGATACATCTCCACTATGGGCAAGGGAGGGAACAGATTGCTGAATGGGATTAGTCTGTTTGTCACAGTGCAGCATGAAAGAGAACTGCACCAGCTGAAAATGGAACAAATGTTGCAATTTTGGTCCCCAATCAAACCAAGTTTACGTATGTGTATAACAGTTGTACCAATAGTATTGAAGTTATAACAGCAGAAATATAGCTCTCATGACTTGCAAGTGTGTTTTACTTTTTGCCTCACCCCCCTCATTTCTATCCTATCAGAGCAATAATTGTTGCCCATGTGGGCATCAATTACCACAGTCATCTTCACAGAATTTGGTGCGGATCTGATCCTGCATATGGGAGTTACAGCAGTTTGAAACATTCTAGACAACATAGTTGATTTAAATTCCAATATAATCCAGTTTAGTTGTTTATAGACTGACAAAAATTGTGCATGTCAGTTAAAGTTAACGATTTGCAAATGATAAAATAAAAAATTTGCACAAAATGGCTACTTTGTTCCACAAAAGCCTGTAGAGCAGGGGTGCTCAATACGTCGATCGATCGCGGGAAGGTTTTGAGTTGATCTCGGCAGCAGGTGGCAGACTGAAGGCCGTCAGGATGCTGAGACCAGAACTTCCTCTTCTGACAGGCTAATCAAAAATATTCACTAAGATCCAAAATGTTTATAACTTCATTAAAGAGTAATATTTTATTTTAAATCAACAAAACGTGTTAAAATTAATAATCAGTAAATATTGTTTCAACAAGGTGCTGTGCAATTCAGTGCGTTTTTTTTCTATTAACAAATAAAAAGGCGATTCAAAGACAGACTGATGAGCAGATCAGGAGTTTAAATTAGCTAATCAACCACCGCTATGTTCATGACAGGCTTATTAATAATGGAGAAATAAATATTAAGACTGGAAACCTGATATCATAACTGACTGAATGTTTTTAACATAATCTCTACTTGGCTTGCGGGACACAGGAGGTTGCCGTGGCAACAGGTGTTAGACGGAGAGTAAAAAGGTGCTAGTGGTTCTGAGTTGATCACCTGTTCAGGTTGTTTCACCTTTGTTGACCTTTGCTGTGGTTCATCACAACTGCTGTAGTTTCTGAACGATCAATAAACGACAAAATCGGACTAATTACCTCGTTCATTTACAGTAAACGTGTCATAACAAACATCAAATAGGACAATATATTTGATTAAGTTTTAACAAACAAATGGCTTCTACCACATAATTAATTAATTTAACTATGTGAAATTAAATTAATTATATCCCAAATTCAGAAGATTTGCCTTTACCTCTGCAGAGCTCTTTGGTTCCTCCTATCAGCCTGTAATTTCTCATATTGACGTCATCAAATCAAATTTCAGATCTATAATAACTGACTGACACCTGCTGGCCTCAGGTTTGCAACCAGCTTCTGACTGAGAAACCAGTAACCTGCTCCCAGTGTCAGGATCTCACTGAGGAAGAAACTGCACTTTGTCATTTCTGATATAACTGATGTATATTTGTATAGAAGATAAGTCAATAGGGTTTAATTTACAATTTTTATGTCTTCGTGTCATGAGGTAGATCTCAGCCAGCTGGTGAGAGAAAAAGTAGATCTTGATCTCAAAAAGTTTGAGCTCCTCTGATGAAGGGTTTTATAATGTGGCCCAGATTCCAGAGAAGTTTTTTTTTAGGGGAGCACAGTAAACAAGCATTTACTTTAATATAAATATATAAGCAAACCTTTATGTAACCTTTCAAACAAACCTTACAACAAAATAAGTAAGGATGTATACAGTAACATGTTTAAAATGGTGAGTAATTATGCTCAAATTTGCATAAACATTCCCTTACATGTTGCATACATCTAAAAATCTAATGTTTCCAATCTCTGAAGTCTACTCCTTTAAATGCAAAATTAATCTACTCAAGTAAGATTAGCAATAATATTACTCAAGTAAAAGAAAAAAGTGTGGTGCAGTACTACTTAGCTTTTTTCCCCAAAACATTTTTCAAGTAAATGTAACCATATTACCAACTTTTCAATATAGATAACATCAGCAGCCTACACTTGCCAACAAGCTTAACGTGACATATTGGTATTATCAAGTCATAATTTCGTTAACATTATCTGCATCCAACAGCATTAATTAACTCACTATGTCAGTTTGGGGGGCAAAAAAACTAGCTAAATTCTTTGCCTTTTGCTGGTTTGCTGCCGTACCCATACGCAGCATATGCAGGGAGAAGCGCACGCATACGCAGCAGCAGCATACGCAGCAGCAGCAGCAGGTCTCCATCCCTGCTACACAGGTGTAAAACTGCCTTGAGCATCTTAGCGCTCATGTTGCCTTTAAAGGAATATTGGAAAAACACAACATGTTACGACATGTTAACAGTGAATTAAACCGTTATGTTGTCACAGCTGAAAAAAGTGCGGGGGACAGAGGGCACAGATATGTGAAGGGCGATAGTTCCTACTTTGTCAAATTAAGATAGGAATAACAGAAAGTTGTTCACTCTGAGATCAGCCATGGTGACATGCCACCGGGCCTGTCACCATGGCTCCAAGAGGCTTTTTTTGTCAGTACTGGATTTCATAATCCTCAGGGCTTTGGGCTGATTGCTTCAATGCTTTTACTAGGTGTTGTGGAGGAATTAGGCCTCATCCACCAAAGTTTTGATTGAATAAATCTCTTTTGGGAGCTGGATTAGATGAGATCTATCATATTCAATTAGAACAAAACATATGCCACAGTGATGACTGCAGACTTTGCACCACCTATTTGGGTAGGTCTTCGGAAGTTCTACAAGTATACCAAATTTCATACCTTTATGATAATATAAGGAAAACAAGGGGGAGTACTGAAAGTTTCAGGGGACACTGCATTGCAGCTGCACCTTCAAGATTACATGAAGAAGGTAAAGTTCTTTATAAATGTTTCTTTGTTCATATCTTAAGCTGAACCATAGCTTAAGATATGATGCACTCAGTACAAGTTCATTAGTTAGAAAAATATTAGCATAGCTAATTTTAACATTCTACCTAAATTAAATACTACCGATTAAGGCGATCATTTGAACAGCACACTAATTATTTACATACATATACATTTACTCAATACTCATATAAAGAGCAAAAAATGCTTTCCAGCATGTTTTAATTCATTTTCCTTTTTAGTGCATTCTTAGGTCCAAAGGATCTTCTGCCCTACAAAGACTATAAAGACAAATTTGGCAAGTCAAACAAGAGAAAAGGTTTCAATGAAGGCTTGTGGGAGATTGAAAACAACCCCGGAGTCAAGTTCACAGGTTATCAGGTCAGTTGGCAGCTTGCATCACCTTTGATTCAAAGGAAAGACAGAACAACTACACAAGGGGGCTGCATAGCACAGCATGTTTAATGATACAAATAAAGAACTGTTCAAAGCAGAGCCTGTTTGTGTAAGAAAGGCAAACCTGTCTTAACCTATACTGTCTGACTACAGGCCATGCAGCAACAGAGCTCCTCAGAAACAGAAGAGGGAGGAAACACTGCCGATGGCAGCAGTGAGGGTGATGACGGCGACTCTGTTCAGGAAGAAGATAACAAGAAAAAGTTGAAGGAAGACAAGACTGGATCCAAAAGGAAAAAAACACCGTCTTCTAAGGTATGACGTGACAGTAAGATGCAGGTCTTACTGTCACCGAAGTGTCACAAAGCATTAAATTAAACCGAAATTAAACCGAAGTCGACTTTATAGATATGACCAGACACCATATTTAGCACTTGTGTTATTTTATGGCATAATTCAAAAAGTGTAGTACAGAACGCCTGGATGTTAAAATTGACCTCAAACTATGCCATTGCTTGTGCAGGTATACCTGCATTTTGTTAATATAGTGTTTATAATTCTTCTGGATGTTTCATTTACAGTTTAATATCAAAGGAGGATTTTGGGGAATTTATAATATGAAATATGTGAAGAGACAGCAAAACACTCTTTTTAAGGAGATGGCAAGTTTACTTTGTAAAAGTTCAAAGAACAATAGTTAGATTGTTTTGTATTGGTACAAAAAATGAAACAAAATAAAAACAATAAATAAGTAAAGCTTTCACCCATGGAGGTGAGCGCAAAAGGTTCTCTACGGGCTGAGACGTAAACGCACATGACACATAATGCTTTGTTCACACAGAATTATTCTCACTGCACACTCAGGCGCACCTCTAAATGAGTTCACATTGAGCTGCTTGAGCAGAGCAAACGCAATAGATTTAAAGTTGATTCCTGCCTTGATGACTTCTACAAAGACATCTTCCTCACAGCGGGTTAGTAAAGCAATTTACTGTGTGGCATGTGAGTTGTATAGATCATTGATAGCCTCTGACTGTGTACATTTCTGAGAAGTAACCCTGCGCCACCGTCACTCCCAGGCATTTAAAAAAAAAAACTGTTACTATTTACATTTTCCAAAATGTAACAATGATACAGTATTTATTTTTGATGTCTTCATTTCTTGCCTTCATTGGCACTAAGTTATTTCTTAACAAATTTTGTATTCTATATTATAGTCTGTCTTTGTTAGGATTTACAGCCAAAAGTAAAAAAAACCTGTTAATTCTGCTGTAAATGGAAGCAGTCACTTACATTCAGCTCCCTACTTAGCAACAACAGTTGCCTAGCAACTGGTCTCCATTGTGCAGAGTACATGTGGTGCATTTGAAGGAATGTGATGCTTTTTAGGAGCACTGCTCTCATCATATAATAAAATTTGAGTTCAGCTTTTTCCCTTAACAGATAAAATAATTTGAAAACGATTTACTCACGTTATTTTTGTCTGATTAAAATTTGTATTGTCATTAAAGCATGACTATAGAACACTGTATGGGGGGAATGATTTAGTTCTATAAATGGTTGCCTTTCTCAGTTTTCCCCATGGTTTTTGGCCTTCATTCACTGGAATGTCCCTATGAATAACTCAGTGCTTTGCTGTAAGAGCTAACCTGTGACCTTTGACTGCTTGGTTACAAACACTGCATTTGCTGTTTTGTCATTTTTTTCATGACAAGAAAAAAAAAAGAAAAATGTTTCACATAAAATTTGAGTTTAGCTCAAGTTTCTGAACAAGAAACTTATTCAGACTGATATGACAAGATCTAAGCAATGTAAGTAAGCAATAAGAAAATCTTCAAAATAGACACATGAATATCTGGACTTTACTTTCACTGTTCTATGTGGCAGCTGGGAAACACCTACAACACTCAGGACATAGTCCCTAAGAAACACTGGCCTAGGATGTAGACAAATTACTGTATTAAAAAAAAAAAGAAAAAAAAACTTAAAATGGAAAATTGGGTCTGTTTCTGTTCAGGTCCTATCACATTGACAGCTGATATGAAATTACTGTTCCAGTAGTTGCTGGTGTTTTACTGCATGTTTAATTCTCAGATATTCATGAATGTGTCTTTCCTTTCTTAACTTTACTATTGCTATTGGAATCTACTTAAGCACATAGACTCCTGTTATAGCACATGCAATATTAATTTATTTAACTAGAAAATTCCTGAAGAAATTTAACCGGGGCCCTGCCAAAGTGCACTGTAAAATGTAATAGTATATCTTACTCGAAAAGAAAAGTGACCTTAACTCATTCCAGCTTAATTTGTTGACTATACTAACTTAAACTTAGGAAAGACAACTTTCTACTGAGGCAAGTAATTAAACTCATCAGCAGCAAGTAACCCGAACTTGGAGTTATGAGTGAGCAACACGTATCTGCATAACCAGCAGAAAACTCGGCATCATTCGGCAGCTCTCGTTGAACGCACATGCGCAGTTGGCCACTGACGAGTGACGACGTGTTTGACAGTAGCGCCAAACTGTCAACAATGTGGCGATTGCTGCAGCTAAGTTTTGTCACGGTAAGTTCCACTGGTTTTTAGCAAACTTATATTCATTATCTCGGCCGTATAATTCATCCGTAAGTCCAGGTTTTGAGGTAAACTTTATGTGTAATGATTTAGCGATGCCTGGGACTAACGTTAATCGAAAATATCATGTTTATTTAGTTGCAACAAGATGGAGCGGCAGAGAAAACAACTGTCCGGGATGCAAAACAAGAAAGGGAAAAGGGATAAGGATGTTGGCGGGATAAAAATCAAGCGAACCGAGGCTTTTTTCTTTCTTTCTTGTCAAGTTCACTACAAATGGTAGTCTTAATATTTAAAAAAAAGGGAGTGCGTCTTTTATGGGCGCTACCCCAACCGAGATAGCAAAATATAAGTGAATCAGCGTTGAAATAACTCTTGTCTCTTGTTAACTTACAGAATTAGTTTCATTGTCCTACTAGTGAAAAGTAGTCATGAGAGTTCCAACATCTCTATATGTTAAATATTAATTTTTCATACTTTTCTTTCAGATTCTGGCAGAGTTTTGTCGCTTGTCGAGCAAAAACTTGGATTCAAAATTTTTCACAGAACTTGATAAATACAGAATTTGGAGTACCCTCAACAACTAAAGTACACATTTGACTTCATCCAAAGGGTGCTTCTCTCACTTGGTGATAAAGCCTTGAAACCAAAAATACAATCACTGAAAAATCGTCTGTTGCAATAAGTGAATGTGATGCAACATCATGGATCAACGCCGATATCTTTCCCCTTATTGGAAAAGCGATTTTTATTTCTTGTTTGATTCTTTTTGAATCGTTTTGGTTTGTTTTGAAGACTGAGAGCCATTTGAAGGCTTCTATACTAGATTGAAGGCTGCCCTAGAAAGAAAGTTCATGGACAACTTTGTTTCCAGGTCAGTGTGTCTGTAAGCACACTTGAGAATCTTGTATTTACAGTGAACTTGTTTAATTATTAAACCTTTTTTTCCATTCAAACTGTTGTCTGTTGGCTCTTCGTTTCAATAACTGAACACTTTTGGTTCATCTTACTTGAACATATCAAGGCGATCGGTTTCCTGATATTTTGCAAGTAATGTGAACGCTTAAATGTGTAAGCATGGGGTGTGCTGTGGTGGCACAGGGGTTAGCACGCCCCACGTTTGGAGCCCTCAGTCCTCGGCGCGGACGTCGTGGGTTCGACTCCCGGGCCCGGCGACCTTTGCCGTATGTCTTCCCCCCTCTCCTTGCCCTCCTTCCTGTCAGTCTACTGTCTAAAATGTGAGCCACTAGCACCACAAAAACTCTATGGAGGAAAAAAAAAAATGTGTAAGCATAACTTATTTTCATGTGTACTGCTTAATTGACATAACTCACAAATTGAAGTAGTCATAATTGACATTTTATAGTCAACCTTACTAATGATTATGAGTTACCTTTACTCAAGTTTACTGCCATTGCATGAGTTGTCTGAATGAACATTTTACAGTCAACCTTACTAATGACTTTGAGTCAACGGTACTCAGATTTACTGCCATTATCTGAGTGGTCTAAACATAGTTATTTATAGCTATAACGCCTTAAGTGAATTAGCTACTTTGCTTGGAGATTTTGAGGCAATCGGTTTCCTAACTTTTTTTAAGTAATGTGAACTTTTTACATTTTACAGTGTGTGCCCGTCATTTGGAGCCAGCATTCTGATTCTAAACATTAGCATCAATGCTAAAGAAAGCTGCAATGTAATCAATAGTCACAAGCATGACTTCCTCCATTCAGTATACTAAACATGGGTAATAAGTCAGAGAAATAGCTACTACCTCATTTAAGGTAAAAGACTAATGCTAAGTCAGAGCCCTAACCTGAGCAAAAATTATCATGCTGGATAATCTTACTGCACTGCCTACGACAGTGCACTAGTGGGGGAAGTGAAATGCTAATGTTTGTGCTAATGTTAATGCGCTGTCTTGCTGCGCAAGACAGTGCCCTAACTTGAGATAAAACAATAATGCCAGCTAATATCATTGCACGGCCTTGCGGCGCTGCATTAGCCACAGACGAATCTTAAGGCTTTTATTTTGAAATTTTCAGAAAGCTTGATTTTAAATGGCCAATCTAATCCAATGTGTAACAGTGATTGGGTTAAATCAGTTATTTAACAGTTAAAAGAGCAATTACTTGATGGAAAAATTGTAAAGGCTTTTCTTTTGAAATTTTTTTTAAGCTTAATTTAAAATTGCCACACTAATTCCATGTGTAACAATGGTTGGTTAAAATCAGTTATAAAATGCCCAAACACAAGCAGTTCTAAAGCCCAGCTCAGTTCTCAGAGTTCTGCCATAGTTAAAACTACAGTGATGCGTTTTTGTAGTCCTAATCAGCTGACCCTCCTGTGTTCTGTTGCTATGGTAATGGATCCTTTGTCAGCTGTGAGTCAGACAGAGGGAGACATAATTCTATCAGTTTGAGGCAGCCATTTTCACTAAATAGGCATGAGCCAGAAAGGAATCTTCAGGCTTTTATTTTGAAATTTTCAGTAAGCTTGATTTTAAATGGCCAATCTAATCCAAAGTGTAATAGTGGTTTTGTTAAAAAAGTAAGCGTATTATATTCCTCTGCCAGCTGTGACTCAGACAGGGGGAGACATAATTTTATCAGTTTGAGTGTAACTGACTCTGTTTTGTGTCAGTTAGTCTTTTGTTTTGACTTGAATTTGGCTCGTTATTTGTTAATTATGACGCCACATTTAGTCGAAATGCCAACAAAAGTAATAGCTCCAATGCCGGGACCGAGCCGCACATTTTGATATATATATTATGAGGGGGCACGCAGCGGTATCGGCCGCATTAACGGTAGTAGGAAGCGGCAGTTATTTTGAGGTGAAGAACAATAGGTGCCTGCCATACATTTCTATGGCAGGCCCCAATTAAACAGCTGAGTCATGACAGATATCATCTCAATGTAATTTACAAGACAAACTGATCAGAATTCAAAATAGAACTACATTGTCAATTCAAATATATAGGATTGAATGATTCTTGTATATAAGAATCATCTTCTTATATAGGAAGCTGATTTAAAGTCACTGACATTCCAATTCAGTATGACTTTATGTTGAGAAACACGGCGGGAGATTATGATGTGTTTGTCTTTGGCAGCAATCCTCAAAATTGTCCAGGGTTTCATCTGAAGAGGATGACCAGGACAGGGATGGCAAAGATGAAGACCAAAAGAGTGACTCGGAGGGAGGAGACCATGACAACTTTATCCAAAAGACTACCGACGCTGAGGTAGTCTTTTGATTAACCTTAATGATTAGCACTTTTTAAAAAGATTTTAGTCTTTTTTTAAACAAAGTATCAATCTAATCACCTGCAAATATTTGAGCTGCCAGTAGCTCTTTTTAAAAGCTCTTTTCAATCTTTGATCTGCATGTGTTTTCCACTTCTTGGAAACTAGCTGAAAGTGATGAGACAGAATGGCAGGTTAATCTGGTCCACTGATGGTATGTGCTTCATTTTGGAATAGTCACAAAACTGTAATGTCCATGTAGTGACAGGATAAGCTGGGATTACAAATATTTAAGGCAGTTCTATAAAAGTCAATGTCAGAAGTGGTGGCTTAAAAGTCCCAGTAAGAAGCAAAGAGGAGGTCCATTAGATTTACAGTCCTGCTCCATGTTCTGATAGCACACCCAGACCAGTTACCTTCTCTCAGCATTGAAAGCCAAAAATTAAAAGTGTTTTAAGAGGAGTTTTAAAAGTGGACAATAAGGAACACTTCTAAATGTGTAACTGCAAATTGTTCCATAATTTGGGAGCAGCAGCACTAAAAGCTCTGTCTCCTCTGAGCTTCAAGTGTTTACAGCTCCTGTTTTTTCAAAATATCATGAAACATCTGTGGCTCCAAATGAGTTTTACTTTTCCAGAAGACAGAAATGGCTTCTCGCGTTATAAAGGTTTTAGATTTGTGAACTAGGATCTGAAAGTCTGTTGAACTAGACCAGGGAACCTGGGGTCCTCAACTCCAGGTCTTGAGGGCCAATGTCTGCTTCGAAGCCTGAGTCAAATAATGAGGTCATCAGCAGGACCCTGGAGAACTTGACTATATACTGAGGAAGTAATTCAGTTATTTGATTTAAGTGTTGGACCAGGGACACATCTAAAAGTTGATGACACTGACACAAATATTTTGGCCATACAAAGACTCTCCGTTTCACTCACTGAGGCACACACAATTTCCCAATGACAACAACAACAATACAATTACTGTGAATAAAAATCAAAGGTAAGGGAATTTGTGACATGGACTTAGACTCCAAACAGGACAAATGTGTTAAATGTTTTTTTTTTACCTCTCCACCGATGCTACATGCGTGCTCAGTATAAGCTGCAAAGTCAAAGCATGTTGCTATATGCTCATCCAGGAGGAGGCAGTGCTGCATGTCAGTGAGTTGAAGGAATCTACGGGGTTTCTTCAGGTGGAAACTTTTTACTCAATTTGAATTATAAACTTTGATGCATTGTTTTATTCCTAGGATCGACTGGAATGTAAATAAGTATGATATGATTGATTTGACTTTTTATTAAGGTAAATTGCTTTGACACGACATGTTGTGAAAAATAGTTACATAAATAAAGTCGATGGAATTGAATTAAAGTGAACTTTGTCATTTTATTGACTTTAAATATTTAATTTTGTCCATGCAGAACCAGCTGCTCATGGAAGAGCACTGAAGGAGAGAACATGCCAGCAGGATCCCTCTTTGTAGCGATGATGTTGGAGAATTGAATCAAGTACTTGGATTGTCATATTCAGCCATCACTGACTGCAATCATCACCTCCATCTCTGTGCTGGACTCTCATTTTGTATATGTGAGAAAGTTGCACCATAAGAGCTTCCAGAATCCAACCTGAGAAGAAAATGAGGGCAAAACTGGGCTTTCCATTTGTCAGCACTAATAGCAGAGCTGTCAGAATTCAAATAAAGACTTTTATTTTTTTCAACATATCTTGGAATACAATTTTTTATATTATTATGGTTGATTTTTACATTTACACAATTACATCTAATCTAGTCTTTGTGTTTACTAAGCCTTTCTTCAAATAAAAAAACAGAATAGAGAAGAACTGCCACTGATTAAAAACAAATCAAGACATCAATAAAGTGTACTATCTGAAGAATAAAGTAGGATTTTACTTTACTCACTTAAGAATTCCATGTGGGGCACCTTTTGTCATATTCTTTTTTGGGTGGGTTTGGTTTTTTGGGAAGTGTTATGCGATTAGATACCTCAACGCTTAGCTGCCTCCCCATTCTAAAGCTTCCAGACTGAAGGATTCTGACTTTTCACAACGTTATTTCGCTTAGCTTGCAGTTGAATGGAGTCCAGGATGATTTTGCAGTTTTATGAACACAAACAATCTGAAACAGTAAGCAATGTAAGGAAGCAGCCAAGTCTCTTACTGTACAAATGTAATGATGCGTTCACATCAAACGCAAATGGAGGCGCGTTGTGGGCCCATCGTGGCGCATTTGAACCGTTTGGAGTGCTTTGAGCGTTTGACATGCCAAGAGCGTCCAGTGCATCAAACAAATAGGCTATCCAACAAAAAAACAACAGCTAGAGAGATTTCAACGCACCCTTGACGCGCCTCCACATAGACTGTGAACCAGATGTGAAAACGCTAGATGTAGACCAAAATCTCAAGCGTCTCCATTCAAAGTGCACTTTGTCGAACTTGAAGCATTTTGTGAATACACCATAACATCTGTCTCAATTTGGGAACCTTCCAGTTTACATTGATTGTTGTCTCTGTGATTGACTGTGATTATATAAACACAATACGTTTGCCAAATGGAGTCGCCCCATAATGTATTCTACTCCTGTCTTTGCAGCCCATAAATGCTTTTCTAGATTGTTATGACTTTTCTTTGCTCATCTACACGACAAATTGAATTTAGCAACAGAATGTATAAATATAGTCTTTGAGAATGGAGAGCACTACCAGAAATAGGAGATTTCAGTTTGAGAAGGAATCACTTAGCCAGCTTCTGAACAGCCAGTTTTCTCTTTGTAATAGCTGCTTCAGCAAACTATAATCCATTCTGGATAAAATGTTTTAGAGCTGTGATTATTCTGATATGTCTTCTTTAGGCCAGATTTTCAAATTAAACATGTTAAGCAAATGAAACACGTTCACACCTGGGGCTGGTTGAACAGGTGTGAAGCTTAAAATGTACCAGTAAATGAATGTTTGCTGAAATTAGCAGCTCGGTTCTCCTGACTGCTCAGTCCAGAGTGCGGTCAGTTGGGAGCTCAGTCGTCAAGAATCTGCCTTATAATTTTGTCAGGCAGATTGAGGTGAAACTATAACTGTTCTGGGCCCAAAGATAGACACATGCCCTGGTTTACTGTTGGTTCTCATCCCAACTCTAGCATGCAGTTGAAGAAAGAGGCAATTGTGATCAGAGACAATTATTTGTCTCGACATCCAAGTAATTGTTTTCCCCCCTACATTGATGGTTGCACCCACTTTTAGATAGGAGCGGAAGTTTGAGCACGGTTTTGGCTCAATGATTGAGGCTTTGACCCTTTAACCCTTTGGATTTAAAGGACAGAACTACCTCGTCTCATACTCAGCTTTTACAGAGTTCTGCTAAAGACCTCATTTTATGATCAAGGTGTGTTGACGGAAACACTAAAACTCACTAAAATAATTTATAAACAAGCTTTAAATTAATTTTACTTAAAAAACCAAACAAACAATACCATCATTGTCAGATACTTCAAAAATATATGTGACTATTTAGGACAACATTATAAAATATAAAGATTCTGTATTGGTTTCTAAAATATTTTATTATTATGCTGAACCTCAGCATTCCAACTTTTGAAGCGTATTGTCTATCTCATACCTCAAATATATTTCTGAAAAAGCCCAGAGCTTCAAACTCCCAACCTCTTTTGGAAAACATCCTAATATGGCTCCTGAAAAGCCAGATAGGTTAACATGACCATGTTAAAGTTTGTATGTTTTCATTGTCTTCATACATTTTATAAGTTGTACTGTGTTTGCTTGTTGTTTTTCTTGCTGTTGCTCTTATGTCTTTCATACAGTACCAACTAGCCCGTTGGAGTAAAGACGTAAACTAGTCATCTGGCTATAATCTCCCACAAGTATATGCTACTACTCCCATTTTTAAGATCAACTAAAGCAAATCTATTCCAGACTTAATGTTTGACCCTACTGAGTGTGTAGGGAAATTTTGATGGATCCACAGGCTCACTACTTTCCCAAATTCCTATGACTTCACCATGAATTAAATGTTTAACTGTAGATTCAGACTGCAGAGTTCAAGAGTTGAAGGCAGAGTCAAATATGGGCAAGTTAGACATTTGATCTTGACCTTTGACATTTGCTTCCTTTGAATCTTTCACTTACATGTACTACATCCTGCTACCAGCAGTAGTGGTAAACCACTGTTGTAGATACAGAGAATAAAAGCTGAAAGAACTTGATTGAAAAGATTTATTTAAAAGCCAACATTGTAAGAGGTGGTAAGTCAGCTACCTCTTATAATTGTCCAAATGTTGACATTTAAATAAATCTTTCGATGTAGGTCAGTAATTTATTTGACTTATCTAATGTCAAATGATCCTACCACAAAAGTATCAATGCTTCTGTTTGAATAATATAATTTCTCTTTCAGTTTTAGTTTGTAGAAAATATTGTCAGAAAAAGAATGAGTGAAAGGACTGCACGTCAAACAGACAGCAGGTTAGGTTTTCACCTTGTGTTACTGTGATGTTCCAGCCAGCTAAAAAAACACATTTGTAATGCTGAAGCTTCATATAAGCTTTGTTTCTGTACATCCATCATATGCTTCCAAGGTTTTTTTTAATCATAATCTTGCCACACTACCTAATGTGTTCTTGTGTCATTATTATATCTGTTTGAAATGATGAATGTGAAAAATTAGTTTCCATTGAAACTTTGTACCAAAATTGTTAGACTGTGGATTGAAAATGATGTTTAAAAGTGGCTTATTAGAAGGTAGTTTGTGAAATGTTTGTTACAAATGTACATTATTGTTGCAATAACATGAGGAAACCATAAAATGGTGTCTCATAACTCAACCAAGCTAAATAGCTAGATGAATTTGTGCATATAACCACACATTATATATATAGTCATCAAACTATTTATACTGGTGTATACTTGTATTATATTCATTGTATCTGCTGTGTCTGAAATAGTTTTTCAGGATTGCCAACTTGCCCCACCTCAGTTTCTCACACTCTCACACACCCACACACGTATATATATATATATATCCAATGAGACACTATATTGCCAAAAGGACTTGCTCCTCTCCCCCACATACATGTCAGCTTGAAGGATATTCCAGTCTCAATTCATAGAATTTGCAATGATGTTGTTCCAAATGTCTCTTCAACCTCTTATGGGAATTTTTGACATTTCTTCCAGAGGCACATTTGTTAGGTCAGAAACCGACGCTGAGCGAGAAGAACTGTGTCAAAGTGTCTCTTTAATTCATCCCAAAGGTTTTGAGGTCAGATCTGCCAAACAACAATTGCCTCTACTACTCTTCACTCAGTTCAGACAGGCAGATACATTTCTCTTGGCAACTGAGGTATGACCTATCACTACAGAATACACATTACTAGTGTTCTAAAGTCCAAATAGAGTCCACACTTTCAATAGAAATGGTTTCTCTATAGCAGAAGGTCCAGACCCGCTGAACAAAGCGACGCTCCCTAACATGGGCCTGGTTAACTGAGATCCTGAGGACAGAAACGTTTGATGAAGTAGTCAGCAGGCCTGTGTCATGAATTATTAACTGGAACACTTAAATTCAGTGATTTGGATTAGTGACCCTGTATTTTTGGCAGTTTAGTGTTTGTGTTGATGTATTGATCATTTCCGTTGTTTGAGTTTGACAGAATTGTTGGTAAGAATCCTTATGTGTGACTGTATTCTATAACTCTAACAAATGGTTAAAAAAACTTTGATAGTTAAAAACAAATGGTAAGCAAACTTCCTGCTATATAATCAGAAAAAGATGAATGAGAAAAATAGATCAACAATATGGAGTTCACAACTGGGCTACATATTGTAAGCCCTTATTAACAGTGTCTGTATATTTTACCTTTGATGTAGAATATAGGCCTAGCATTTTACTTGAAGAGCTCTACTACATCTTTTTAATGAAAAAGTAATACTGTATGTGTTGCCCATGAAAATAAAATATGTCACATGATATTTCAAAGCATTCTGCAGTGGCATGCTGTTGTACTTAACATCTATTCATTTTTAGTCTGCTGCTCTCAAAGAGAAAACCGGAGATTTCCTGCAGTATCTAAAGCTGTTACCAACCTTGATCACAGTAAAGACTTTAAAGATGCTTTTTCTCTAAAACATTGTGAAGATGCTATGTCATTATTTGTACTGAAATCTCTAAACCCATTAGACTATTTATTTTTTAAATAACAAGGTAATTCACCTCCTGTATGTTTTTTTTTAAATATTTCTATGCTTGTATTTGGAACATATATGCATTCTGAAAATTTTTTATTTAATGTGAATTGAGTTTGCTGTGTGTGGGGGACACTTTTTTGCTAAATAAACACATTGGGATCCATATTTATGCTGCAGTTGTCATTAAGCACCTCCAGATACACTTTCTCATGTTGAATCTATTAAAAAAATATTTAAGTAGTTTTGCTCCAAGTAGACTTGATGCAGTATTTATACGATCTGATACATTTCACCTCAAATCAATCAGTGAAATGTGGCGTTCAAGTGACCGTTGCTGAGCCGCAGGCTTCCACCAGAGGGCGGAGCTGAGCCTGGAGCTGCAGTTCCCACCGAGGGGCTCTGGAACACCTCCACATCAACCCTCATGAACCGTGCTGCGCCTTCATTGCCTCTCTGGTATCTCTTGTGGTTTTGAGTCTTATGCTTAAGTGTTTCACTAATTCCTTCCTTAAAGGGTTACCTCCAGAGTTTCATGTTCACAATCTCCTTTCAGTAGTTACTGGACTAGCCATCTGCAATCCTCTAACCACAGGCTCCTTCTATCATTTTCATACTGATTATCATTGTCATCACCAAATCCAACCACCAATCCAACTTGTCTACTAACCCAACCTGTCCACCAACCCAACCTGTCCAATCTCCGTCTACAACCTTTAACCTCACTCTGCTCAATCCTCTCTGGCGCTCATCACCTCAGCCAAAGTAGGCCATCGACTTGACTGATTTCTTTGAAATAAGGAGGAATACAAGTATAAATATTTATTAATGTATTCTATTAGTTAAATAATGTGAACAACAGAGTGGTCAAGGCCTAGATCACCATTTTTGTGCAAAAATCCTGGCAGCTGCTTTTTCCATGATAAAAATGTAATGTTCCTGCAGGTGGCAGCAAAGATCAAGCATTTGGATGGCTTACCAGTGAATAAAGGTATGTAATTCACTGTAGATTAAAAAATACTATTCTACACATTGCACCACATTCTTTGCACTAAGCGTCTGCACAGAAAGCAGACGTTACATCTGCTCCCATGGTGCAGTGGACAACAAAGAGGGACATGTTTTGTTACTCGTAGCATTTTCAGGGACAAACTTGGAGACTGCTGAGGGAAACTTTCCACACACATACACTCACAAATGTCAATATTTTCACAATATGTTTAAATAGCACAACTCGGCTGGAAGTGCTCAATTCACACTTACCTTGGTTAAAAATAACAAATGTTATATAACAATTCTAAATTCTAAGTTATATAAAATCAAAACAACGACTGGATTGCAGAGCTGCGGACATAGTGTCATATTTTAAATTGTCAACAAAAAAAGGAACAATGAAGTGTTTTATCTCTCCACTTACAGCATGCAGTAAAAATACTGCATGCCAGGAAAAAGGAGGAGGTAAAGACCTAGAACATGTTGAAAGAACCACAAATCTGTCTGGAGCCACAACAAATTAAAAGCCTTATGTAAGGCTTATAATCAAAGCAAATTAGGCTTTATGTGTTTATACAACCCTATTACAAAAATGACTAAGTATATAGATAATTAGTATTCATGATTAAATGTTTATTTTCCTTGCAGTGCGTCCTGGAAGGAATGACGCACCACGTGACTCTGTTGTTCGATGCTGCTTTAAGTTTACCTTCCGTTACAATATTAATGTTTTATGTTTCGTTGCAATGATAAAATTAAAGAAATGCAATAAAGAAATCTGATTTTTGATGTCATTTTTATTATGAAGAACGACAAGGAAAGTGTAATTTTTTTTCTTTTGGAATTTTGGAAAATCTGCTCCTAAGTGCAGTTTACACAACAATTCACTCTGTAAATAATCACGTTAAGTGTGTGATAAAAAAAACAACAAAACGGAACGAGCATAACATGAACCTTATCTGGCAACAAACGGAGTGCAATAAAAAGCAATCAGCAGTTATAAAATAAAACAGCAGCCTGTTGAAAAGGTAAAGTATATCAAATGAAATTAATACAGTTTAAGTTTTATTTCTGTGCAAATGCAAAGCAAGTCGGTACAATGATCAGACATAGCAGCTTCCTCTTCTCTTTTGACACACAGCCATCATCAGACCTGAGCAACAAAACACAGTAATATCTAAATATATCCTGACAAAAATCACTAATCAACTAATAAAAACAACCACTTTGTTTCTAAATGTTTGTGCTTATGGCAGGATTGTGTTCTTCAATGTGATGTGACTTCTGTTAATGGACATCACTGAACAGCTTCTCAGCATCCAGCAGGAAGATGGAACTTTAATCTTGGCGGCAGCTAAAGCAGAGCCTTCCTGCAAATGTCTTTCCACATCACCGTGTTTTTCAGACTATAAGTCGTTACTTTGTACGTTTCCAGCTTTTTTCCAAAACATGAGTCGGTGCTGCTTACAGTCAGGTCTGGAAGGTATGCTACTCTTTTTGTTATTTGGCAACTTCTGCTACAGAGCAAACATTCAGGAAATCCTTCCGCATCGGCAGTGAATGTAAATGATTCAGTCCAAGAATGGTAGAATCTCTCCTCAGCTATTTTTCTCTGCTCTCCTTTGCTCTCCATGGTCCACTGCACACCAGTCGGGTTGTTTACAGCGGCCGCCTGCCTGGCGCCCCGCCAGGCTGGAAGAAACGTCACAGGCTCTGACACAAATTCTTGTTGACAGAAATCCTGAAATTTAATATTTATTCGTCACATTTTTATAGCATTGAAAAACGTTTAGAATGATCGTGTAATGTTTGTCCTCCTACAGAAACCATATTAAGACATAAAATATATTTTCCATCCCCATCTTTTTACATTTTCAAACATTTTGAAAAAGCTCCAGAGAGCCACTAGGGCAGCGCTAAAGAGCCTTCTGTGGCTCTGGAGCCGCGGGTTGCCGACCCCTGACCTAGAACATCTTTTAACCACATTATTGGATGCTGTGTGGTGTGCTTACTCTCTTTGTATTAGAGTAAGTAAAGCTTAACTGATTTTGGGTTTGGGATATACATTTCTGTGATTTTTATGTCAATTTTTGTTAGGTTTAAAATATGAAATGTAAGGATTTGTGATTATACAGGACATTTCTAAAACTGATTGATAACTAAATCTCAACTGTAGGTAACATGCACAGTGTGTATGTAACATTAACCTTTAGAAATGCAGGCTGAAGGATATGTCATACAACATATGATGATGTTGTATGACAATATTTTCCCTAATTCTTTTTGTGCCTGCAGTGGAGCGGTCTCGGTGTCCCCCGCCTGTCGCTCATTGACTGTTGAAAGCTTCTCATAAACTGATAGGAAAGGGAAATCCAGATTTTATGTACACTGACTTGAACGCGTATGGCTTGTCACCTTCTATGGAAACTCACTTTCAATGTCGGTAAACTGTCTTCAAAAATTAGATTACTTATAGTAGTTAGTACCAAGTTAGCTTGGTACTAACTTGGTACTAAATAATCAGATAATAAGCCGATTGTGTCTTTTAAGAACCTTAATAGTGGTGCTTAAACCACTGCTGTGGTTTAAGAGTATTTCTTGTGTACTTGTAACATTATCTAAACACATTATTGTATTACACATTATTTTAAACACATTTTTTGTTTACTGTCAAAAACTGTGCCACTGTTGGCACTGTGAACAATTTGCCACAACTAAATAGGCAGTCTGGTTTATTTTATAGTTCACAGAAATAGTTTTCATTCCTCTTGAACATTCTCAGCTGAATGCATTCATGCAAAGCACAATCTTCAGCCTGTTGTCTACTGCTGTCAGGAAATAATCTGAATTCAATTCATGCTAGTTCACTTATATAGTGTCAGTTTACAACAAACATTATTAAGAAGGATTCAACTGAAATGCAGGTTCAACTTATGTCCCATTTACCTGCCTTTTATCTAAGCTGACACTGTCTCCATATTTATGCCCTCTGCTGCTCCTTCCAATTCTTCTGCTTTTCTGATCTGGACATCAGGTGAAAAAAGAGACCAGTTTTTAAACAGTTTCAACAACTAGGTAAAACCAGGGTCAGTGTTCCACTTGTCCTTGAAGTTCTGTTTTACTTTTAAATGTACTCAAGCTCAATGGTTTACTCTCACAATGTGACTGCTGTTCATTGATGCACTAAACCCAGATAAATCTGGCTTCCATGGCTGCCAGTACTGCACTGTCAAATTCCATGATCCTAAATAGCCAAAGTCATAACAATGCCTGCGACCAGCCACAGTGTTTCATAGTCATAAAGGCCCCTGGCACACTCAATTTATCATACATTTTGCAGTTTCACACCCATTCACAGAGAGCCCTTCGTGGAGGATTAATGTTGCTTTGTGAAGAGAGCCTTTGACACTCAGCCTGATGCACCTTCCACGGCTTGCATTCATGCCCAACCTGATGAGAAAGGCGCAAAGAGACAACCCCGGCACACAAATGCGGACTGTTTGGTTTCCGGCTGACATCCTGCGCTCTAAATAAATGATCTAAACGCTCATCAGAGATTGTTTTGCCACTGCTTGCCCTCAGCAATGACATAAGGGGAGGGGTTAGAGGGGCAACATCCCCCCCCTCCGTGGCCCCATGGAAGCCAGCCAAGATGAATATGAGGAAATGAGGCAGACATCTAGTAAATAATAGTTGCCATTGTGCCTCTCAGCAAGCAGAGGTTGGGGTTGGGCTGGAGGCAATGGTGGAGGGAGGAGGAATGGGGGACTCTGCATGATATGCCAGACCCTGACATGGCACCCAGACCCAGAGCTGTCACCCCTGCGGAAACATCACCCTTGCCTCCACAATTTGTGCACTTAACACTTCAGTTGGCACATGACAGGTGCTTATTTCCCAGTGCTGGCTTTTTCCCCTTGCAGTGATGCCTCTGTGCTCCGGGCACGCACAGCATCTGGTATGGGTGTCTGTCCATGAAGCTGCTTGCCTTAACAGCCCATCACTACACCAATGATACGTTATAGAACTGCACATGTTATATTTTGCACATTGGCATGGCTGCAGTGGGTTGTAAGTGTGGACAGTAATGTTGTGGGACAAAGAGGTCATAGAAGTCCTGAGACTTCATGTTAAATCTGTATTCATCGCTTACATTCTAAAAGACATCTACTGTATATGGGATTCTGAAATTAATGCTATGACTGATAAGTAGAACCACTACCAGACACCTGATGCAGCAGCTGAATACATTCACAGCTGTGGTCAAGGGCATTGTGCTATTTTGCACTGCAGAATGCTCTGGTAGCTCTTTGAGAATGTCGTAATGCTTTTTATTGGCCATGGTCTTTACTCTGAGCTCCAGATTACACTGTCACTGACATAAACAAAAGATATCATTAATTTAGCAGAAAGAAGTCAAAATCTTGTCACGTAAAACTTTACATATGACAGAGACATGGATGTGCATTAAAACATTTTGCACCAGAACAAATATGTCATCAAAAATAAAAACTTAAGTATTAGCAGAACCTGGTTATATTAAGGAATGTTACAGAGGGGTTAGCCATTGTCAAAGTAAAATATTCTACATTAAATATTAAACTACCTGTCTGTGTGAGGTCTTTAAAGTCTTAGATTTCAAGACTTAATTTTCTCTGCACAGTGTGAAATAATACTTTATTGGTTTTGCATATCTTTTCCCTATGCATTCCTTCAAGTGCTCAACTTAACAGCCTGATTCATCGAGTGCCCTGTTGTGGATATACAGTCACAGGACAGTGAAAAGAAGGCAAAGTGATAAAACAATTTAAATGTAAAAAATAATGTTCTGGGGCCTCAGGCATAAAAGAGGGTGCAGTTTTCACACTAAAACTTGGTGTTCCTAAATTTTTCAAAAATTTAGGAAAGTGCAGCGCACAAACCTAACATTTAAAATGGTAAAAGTGTGCACTGGGCTGTAAAATTAAAACAGGACCAATGTTTCAATAAATAACTATTAAATCAATCAGGTTATTTCTAGTGTGCACACAAACTCAATAAATAGCACTAACTGCTCTATAAATAATTCCAAGTACAATTAATTCCAAGAGTCAATATGGATATACTAAACAAAAATACTTAAATTAAAGTTAAATCATTTTTCTGCTCTAATATGGATGTGTGGATTTATTTCATTTAGTGAAAATTCAGACTTGGGTCACTTCAGGCTGCAACGTGAACTAAGAGGAGATGGGAAAACAGAGAGTTTGTTTTAATACTAATTTAATAGTGTATAGATCACATTTATAAAATATTTAATATAATATAAGCAAGCTATAACTTTTCTGTGAAATTTGAGAAGCAAGATTAAATTTTCATAATCAAAATGTTAAATTTTCTTTAATGAGTCAGCTATTTATCTGACTAATACCTACAAATATCTGGCTTTGAAAGGCCTTGAGAAAGTGAATCAGCATTTTATTCTTCATCTAATGATAACACTGCAGCCACAAATGTTTCTATCTGGCTTTGTTCAAGAGTGAATGTTTTTATGTAAATGCAACATTTAAAATGCAAAAGTGTGCACTGCTCCAATTTCTCATCAGAAATAAATATTTTCCTCACCACAGGTCTTCATTTAGATTTCTTTTACAACAATCTTGTACATTTGGTTTTTGTTTCAAAGTAGTGTTTTTCTTAAAATCCCAATAAAACATGAAGCCACCAAGGCAAAAAATTGTTAGTTACTGCATGACAAAACCTAAACCCAACTAAAGTACTCAAAACGCCCTCCATCCACACACTAGGAAGTGGGGGGATAAGGAGGGTTCTCAAGGGTTGTGGAGAGAATAAGAAATACATAGAAAAAAAGGCAGAAATTAACACACAGAGAGAGACAGTGATAGGGTTTGTGGTGTGTGTTTGTGTGAAAGAAAAGATAAAGAAGCTCCGTCACACTTCCTCATGGCCCTCTTGGTGTCACCTGGGAATTTCTGAGCAGCCGTCCGTTTAAGAATCCTTCTAAAAAATTGGGCCTGATCTCTTTGTTGAATAATGCATCAATATTATTATTTTTTTTTTTTGTAATTTAAAAAAGCTAGCTTTTAGTTGCTGTAGTGGGACAGTAATGCCACCTGACAATCGTTCCCTGCAGTCTTGACTGTGGCCTGCAGGAAAAGTCAGACTCCTTGTGATTGACAAGGACAAAAACTGGAGTCGTCCTACTTCAGTTTTTGAATTGTCAACCACAGCCATGGGATTTGAGAGTGAAGGATGAAACCCTGACATTGAATACAAGATGTTAAGGACTTAGGCATGACAAGTATAATTACCATATCCAGTAAAGTTCTTTACTGAGGTTAGCAACAGCCTCAGCAGCGTATTTTATTATTTATAACATTGGAGAAATTGAATACTTGTTTGAGGCCACACAGCTTACATGTGTCTCAAAGAAGGTCTGTTTACATGTATTGCAGAAGTGCCAGCACCTGTTTGAACTTTTACATTGCAGCAAATTTTAGTTAATAGCAAATAAAATACAATTGTTTCACTGTGGTGATTACTCCAAAAGGAAACTGCAATTTGACCAGTGGAGATAGGAATCAGCACTCCCTAGGGAATTAAAATATGTATTCAGATGAGGCCCATTTATTAGACTGAAAGTACCTTTTGAAAATAATAACCTTCAATCAAATACTGAACATACTCTTCAATAAGTCCACATTGCTGTTTTTAAAAACTGTTTTTTCATTGGTCTGATGTAAAAATTCTAATTCATTCACTGTAAGTAGAAAATCATCATCATTTTTGAATAAGTGTGTAATTAGTCTGTAAAATGCATTTCATTTAGTGATAATGTTCTTAAAAAGATTGTCTATGGTTTTCTATTTATTTCTTTGAGATGAATATAAATGAGCTTATCTGACACATGCCTCCAGCTGTATAAAAAAATCGCAAGCATATATAACAAGGTAGGTACTTTTTAAATAATGGAACAGTGGCATGTGTTGCTTTCCATGCCTTCTGTAGTCATTAATTAACAGTTTAGGATTCTGTTTGTGTAACATGTGTAACATAGATGCTATGGTCCAAACCTTCTGTTTGCAGTGGATGTGTAACCCAGCTGTATTTGTTTATTTTGTTATTTGCTTTTCTGTATTGCTTTTACTTCATGGTTAGTGTTCCTTTAAGAGCAAAGTATGACATTACTTTACGGCAGCATTCCCGGGCAGCATTCCCCCAGCATAGGGGGGAATGCTGGGGGAATGCTAGGGGGATTCCCAGGCTTTGGAGTTTCAGAGCTGCTGCTCGTCTCTGCCGAGCTCCTGCATGTCGTCTGGCTTCTTTATGCCTGATATATGATGTTTTCCTGCTGGTGTGTTGTTCTGGCCTATATTGGTGAGAGGAACATTGGGATGGTGTTTGTGCGCCTGGAGGAAGAGAGAAGCTGCTAAGTTCCTGTGTGTGTGGCGCCGGCTGCCATCTTCATTCTGGGTCACCATCCCAGTCAGAACCTGTTTCACCAATCAGACACTCAGATATAGAGTTCTTTATCAACTGCTTTTTCTTTGCTGGCCAGCTTCTTTTATTTTTTGTTATTTTTTCATCTACCAAGTACCCTGAAAGGATTCTTTACGAAATAAATGTTATTCTATTTCATTTTCACATTGAGAGAACTTGCTATGAGACAGATATAATTTGTCCCACACAGTTAAGAAGGGTGTTTAAATGAAATAAGCAGAATAAGCAGAAGACAATGGATTGATGGATAGATGGAGTACAATGTTTAATTGTGAGAAATCAACAATCAACAATCAACATCATTTACGGGTCTTGGCAGAACTCTGCTAGAACCACTGCTCTTGAGTATCAATTGTAAGATGAGAAGAATTTTAGGAT
The DNA here is from genome assembly GCA_911649635.1 of Poeciliopsis gracilis. Taxonomy (NCBI): domain Eukaryota; kingdom Metazoa; phylum Chordata; class Actinopteri; order Cyprinodontiformes; family Poeciliidae; genus Poeciliopsis; species Poeciliopsis gracilis. The sequence continues at coordinate 5,967,268 of CAJVRI010000799.1, forward strand.
GGACAGGAAGAATGTTTTTGGATGATGCCTTACTTTCAGCAAAACTCAATGTGTTATGTCTGCCTCATAGAGCTTCTTCAGTGTGATATGAACAGACAGTGGGTCATACTGCCGTAGTTTCATGCTGACCAGCAGCTGCTGCTTTAAACACGGATCAATTCTAAAACCCACTATCAGAAATGTAACTACATCTTTTTCCAGTGCTTTTAAGGGAGCTACTCACAGGCCTGGTTTCAGGATAAACATAACCTTCATGACTCCCTGTAATTGTCTCTTGAACAGTTCAGACAAACTGGCTGAATAAACGAAGCCTCTCAATAGTGTCTTCTTGTCACTCCAGTGACAGTTACTTTAAAGGGAGTGAAAAACATGTTTTTCATTCCTATTCTCAAGAAAACCTTTTTATACTTATGTTTTTCTTTTTCTTCCTTGCTTGATCCTGGGTGACTCTGTCTTTTCTTCTCTGTGGGATAAATTGATGGCAGTACAGGAGTTAATTGTAAAGGCATGTGTTTGCCTTCCTGATGGAGAGTGGATGTGGATCAGGATGGGGTCAATGTTCACAATGGCATGTTTTTTTTCTTGGCACTGTGAACGGAGACGAGGCCATGGGAGAGTGCTGAAATCAGGGTGAAAACAAGTTCTACCAAAGCACTTACACCTATTCCTATACAGCAGTCAATAAAAAAGAAAAATAATCTTAAATATCAGAGAGGATAGCACATCCAGTGGAAGATGCAGAAACCCAGAGTTAAGATCCGGGAGAAACAAAGAGGATGTGGGCATGAATAAAACTTTGCCTTGCAGCAAACACAGAAACAAATATTCTTCAAAAGTTCAACCCTTGAAAATGTCTAAAACTGTCATTTATTAATTAACACACCTTCAAGAATTCAACAATCCTGATTACTTTTATTGTCTGGAATATATTCTGATATACACGTTTTTGTACGCATCAAAAGCAAAAGGCAACATGTAATATTTAGCATGTTGAAAATCACATTTTTATTCTGTTACAGACAGAATACAGTTACAGAATCATGGATCTAGCTGATGTTAGCGATACAGAAGGCGGTACAGTAGCTTGTGCAGTATTTGAACGCTGCATCTCCTGTGCATAATGTTTAGTGGAGGTTGGCTCTGCATCTACTGTCCACACACACTGAATAAACCAGTCAGCCAAGGCAAAAATAAATAACTAGAAGTTTAGCAAAAGCTTTGAGTCAAAAGTTTTATGAGATGGAAATAAACTTTGCTGTACTTTTGGTCAGTACCCTGTTAATTGGAGGTGAACGGATATGAGAAACAGAAGACGCTACCTAACTTCAGTCACGTTTGCTAACTCTTGAAAATTTAAGGAAGTTAGTAGAAGGGAGAGTTGCAGTTGCTTATTATTCTGAGTTCCGAATCAGATGTGCCTTCAGAAAGCAATGCGCTCGCATTGCTGCATTCTTGGTGAAGCAATGCAAGCAACACTGCAGTTGGCTGCAGTTGCAGAAACATGGAAGCTAAATATCAAAACACTGATGGTCATCACGTCAATAGAGATGTCTGTGATACAGAGGAAGTAAAAATGATCAAAGGTTCGGTGTGTACAATAACTTTTTAAAACGTTTTTTCATATAAATATTTTGGCGTTCAGTTAAACTCTAAAGCATTTTTAAAATAGTTTTTCTCCTTTGTTAAAAACAAGATTCTAAGTTTTGTATATAATGTTTGAGGTCTTTAAAAAGTTGGTGAGAGACTTCCTGTTGAGGCAGCGCCATGTGAGGACGCGGGTTTGTGAGCTCCACACCTGAACAATTACATTTATGGTACTTATAAAATGACACAATACAGCCCCACACAGGCTGTTGTGTATATATTAGGCAACAAACAAGAGGCATACCTAAAAAAATCTGATTTTTTTAGGTATGCCTGAAAAATCTCAAGCCAACAAGTTGGGACAGGACACAAGTTCCTCTGAAGCAGAAGCCAGCTCAGCTAACCCAGCTTGCTCAAATACGACAATGACGACTGCAGCGGGCAACCAGAATGCCATTATGGAGGAATTACAGTCATCCATTTTCTTCAATAACTGAAGAAAATGGATGAAAAGCTATAGAAGCTATAGAAATCCAAGCGGAGCTGCGTAATGCCACTGATAAACTCAATAAAAGACTGGACAAACTTGAGAGTCACATGTCTGAGTTGGAAAATGGAGTGACTGTTAATATCAACTCTATTGCGACTTTGGAGTCCGACTTGTCTGGGATGAAGAAATAACTTACCCTGCTCAGAGCTGGGTGTGAGGGCTGGATTATGGAAATGAAAGAGGGGCGAAAGCCAGGGAAATATCCATCTGTTTCAAACCATAGTAGTTTTTATTCCTAAGAAGTTCTTCAAAAATCAAACATATGTTTAACCATCTGGAATAAAATCATCCAGAGGATTAGAAAGGATTATTAGAGAGACAGAAAGAGGAGGGTGGACTATCCCTATCCAATTTCCTTTACTATGACTGGGCAACCAATATCCATAAGTTTTTGTAGACTTACTGATCAGTCACATACTGAATCTCCAGTTTGGGTCCACCTGGAACAATATACTAGCAACTCAGTTTTGCTTAGCTCATTAATATGTAGCATTGAGTAAATGTCATTCTTCAGTTATGACAGATCTTTCAAAGGTTTTCATGTCACACATACATTTTAACTGCCATGAATTTGAGTTAGTAGTCTGACTAAAATAAAATAAAAAAAACTCGCTTTTGTGTGTTTGCACAACAAAAGCAGGAGGACAATGGAGCTGGAAGCCAGCACAGATCTGTGCAGACATAAAGTTCTCCCATACTTCACCTGAAGCCGAATAGGTGGTCACGTGGTTGCAGGATGTTTGTATTTGCACACAGGCAGATCACCTGGGGACACAATCAATCTCCTCGTAGACAATGACTTTGCAGTTTCCATCCAGGGGTTTTTAACTATTTGACAATCTTTGTAGGTATATTGTGAAGAATCATGTAAATGCACACAATTCCTCGTAGCTCCTTAAATATATTCATGTTACATACAGATTCAAAAAGCGGATGGTGGAAAGTCAGCTTCCACCATCTGTTTTTTTTTTTTTAAATGAAATAACAACATTGCTGTCAGAGTGCATTTCCACAGAAAATATGTCCCCAAAACTTTGACCAATCATACAACACATGGTTCAGGGCTCTATGGAAAAGATTTTGACCTGGGCCTGAAGTCGAGAAAGGGAAGAAGAAGCCTCCATGTGGACAAGATTACAGCATTTTTATCTCCTTGAATTGTCTTTCAAGGAGAGACGATTTTGATACTTTAAACGAGAAAGCCTTCAGTAATTGTAACTCTTTTTTCTCACCGGAAAATGAGAAGTTTAGTGGTGTCTTTATCCAAACTTCAAATTTGATGGTATGTTTTCTGGTGGCACCTGATACATCTGTATCTTTTACATTTTTTTTGCACATTTTGGAGTTATCGTGCATATTCATAAGAGTTATTATGCTCGCTTGCCCAGGTTGGGCAACTTTGTGACAGCACAAGCCAACAGAGCATCCAGCTAATTAGGAAACGCAGCTTTGTGGTTATAGAGGTAAAGACTCATCCCTGTAACAGACTAATAAACAATCAACTTCAACAGAATCACAACCAAAGACTTTGGTATTACTCAAAGCCAACTTTGCTCATCTTTGGACAGCAAATGGAAGTACAGCTAGGCAATAATCTCACATTTGTCGCAACAATTGTTGTTCAGTTTTTTTCACATAGTTCACAAGTGTAAAGTGAGTATTTATCAAAGCTTGTTTAATTGATTTTGGCAGATCCTGCCAGCAGACAGCAGGTCCACAGCTCCTTTCACTGCACCCAGCAGAGACTCTGCATTGATGTGGATAAGGGAATTATCTCTACTCTGGTGAGTTGGACTGGAGGATTCTGTCAGTTAAACCAATCTATATTCTTGCTATACAAAACTTCAATACTGATTGTAAGTCTACAATCTCACTTCCATGCATCAAGCTGATGGCCAATATAGCAGTTCAAGAGGGTGAGGAGAGATGTTTTATTAAAATATACATTTTAACATGTTTCTCTGCACGTCATATAGCTGGTAATTATTAGCTATCTCTGTGACTCACTGTGGAGGTTTTCAAGCTCTGTAAATAGATGTACAGCTAAGACATTTATTGTATCATGTAAAATGTAAAAAAAAAAAACCCCTAAAAAACTAAAAAAAATAGATTTTGATGCAGCACTCCTAAGAAAATCAAACTGGCAATGATGAAAACAGTGTTGCTAGTTAAAAATGTTGTGGGTTCAAACAATGGGAAATTAGGCAAATTATCTTTGACAATATTGGTTTCATGCAAGGATGTGTGTTTATATAGGGCACATTCAAAGGACCTCACAATAATACACAATAACAGTGGTCTACAAAAAAATGAAAAATGCAGAAGCAGAGAGAGAAATCCCATTCTATAACAGTTATTTAGGATTTTGTTATGGCTCAAAGTATATTTATTAAAAAAAAAACAAAATAAAAAACAAAACAAGAAGCAGGAAGAAGGAGTGAAGAACAGATGGAAGTAGCACATCTTCTAATCTTCTACAGTTCTGTGGAGACGCTGGAAACCTTCCTCCAGTTCTAGTCAACTGTACATGTACACCTGCAGCCAAGCTATGCAACTTCTTAAGCAAACACATTTAGTTAGTTTCACTGCAGGAGGTTCATTGGCTGTTCTGACATGCTCTGGGTGAGAAAACCAAGTGCCAGAATTTTTTTTTTTTTTTTCTGTCAGGAATTGAACCAAAATTTAGACAAACACTACAGTTTAAACAGTGCCACATTTATTGATAAGACGATGAATCATGAAAACCAGTAAGCTGATATACTGAGGCTGATCCATTCTGGATCTCGCTCAGCTAGATCCCGGGTCATTCTGGATCAAGCTGAGTGGGAACAGGGAATGTAAAACTCCTGACAGAGGAGCTGAGCAGGGAAAATGAGAGCAGCAGATATAAACACAGTAAATACAAAGGGGAACAAAGGAGCATAATAAACTAGACCTGGCATAAGCAAATAGCCTGAAGGCACTATAATCAACACTAAGTTTATTTGTACAGCACATTTCAACAAAGTAATAAAAAGTTACAATACACATTTTCAGCAATTTCTGAACTAACAACAGTAGTTTAAAGTTTATTCTCTGAGCTCCAGGAAGCCAGTGGAAGGACTTTAGGCTTTAGTGATGTGCTAATTTACTACTCTGTAAAATGAATAGTGCGGCTGCAGCACATCTAAAATGCTCCTGATAAACAAAAGTAAAGCGTATCAAACCTAGTTACAAACAGGTATTGTGTTGTGAATGTGTATTTGATTTCTCTGCAATATCAATGTCAATGCAGCAACACTATACAAGTGCTGATCATCTGATCTTTTTACACCATTTTTTGACAACAGAATGGATCACAGTACTGCTGCGTATTTCACATAAACTATGTTTCTAGTCATATTTATCCTGGGAATGAAACTAAGGCCAGTTTTCATTATTTACTCATAGTCTTTGGTTAAATGATTCCAATAAAAAAACACCTATCGGGTGGTTATTTTTGGTTTGATCAAGGGTAATAATTTTGTAAGAGTCAAAAAACACAAGAATCTGAATGAGCCAGATTCTTGTGTTCGTAATCAGAGGCGGTCAAAACATTGTGACCTTGGCAAACCACCTTTCTGGCACCTCAGTTGTTGTTAACAAGAATTACTAAAGGAAGATGGGCATGGATGCAGATATAACAGAACTAAACTTAAAGTAGCTAGATAAAAAAACTATACAAACTACAATGGAACTGAAATGAGGAACAACTAAGAGGACTGAAGAAATAACCTAACCAGGACCACTGAAGGAAGGCTTACATAAACTCAGACATATAAGAATAACTGAAACCGAGGGTAACAAAATAAGTAAGAAATAGACATTCATAGAAATACTCATTTATAGATTATTTATTGATTAATGCATTTGTATGTGCATGCTATTTATTTTTTTATATTTAGTCATTTTGAACTCTCATCACTCTTAGGTATATATATTTTATAAACTTTGTCTCATATGTTTATATTCGTGTTATTGATATTTATTACCTCAGATGGAGCAGCTTGTCAACAAATAAGCAACTTCCCCTTGGGATCAATGAAGTCTATTCTATTCTATTCTATTCTATTCTATTCTATTCTATTCTATTCTATTCTATTCTATTCTAAATACGCTACCAGGGAACTGAAAGAAGAAAAGCAAGAACCAAGACAATACTATCTCCAGCTGCGTTCCGGGCGAGAGGCGGGGTACACCCTGGACAGGTCGCCAGTCTGTCGCAGTAACCAAAATAATTGACGTCAAAATAATAAAACTGAAATAAGCATGAAGGGTTAACCTAACGTGAACTGAAACATGATTAAAAGCAAAACCAAACCCCAAAACCCTGAGTCCTGACATGAAGAATATTCATACCTTTTTTCCATGCTTGGTAGGTTAACAAACCCTCCTGTGAACTGCACTCTACCAGGTATGCAATTTTTTCTTTACACAGAAAATTATAAAAGGGTAAAGATGGGGAGATAATGTGTTTTTAATAAAGCAAATAAAGCAAAAACACTGAATCTGCTCTGTCAAAACTTGATGGTATCTTGAGTAGCTGATGGGGTTTATTAGTTTTCATGGATAAGCATTACATACCAACTCTGACAGGTCTTGTAGGTAAAAGATAAAATGTAGTTTTAAGAAACAGGAGCCAAAAGAAACAACCTTTCATGTTTACAGTCTGTAACAGAGATATACATTTTGTAAATCTATGTAGTCAAGACAATCCTGGCAGCGCTGGAGTGTAGAGGTAGCCCTAGTCTGTCTGGTGCCCTGGGCAAACAGCCCTTCTGGCGCGGCATGTCCCCCCATCCACAAAGTTGTTGACCGGGGTGGGGGTTTGCATCAGGCACTATTGACATGAAGATCCTCCAGTTCTAGGAGTGGAGGGGGCGGGTATTTGAAAACCATGGGAGGCACCGCAGGGGTTGGGGGGTCCATATCAGAAAACGCCACTGCTGGGGTGAACAAACATTGTAGTGCAAAAAATAAAAAAGTTTAGGAGATTAGGCATAATCATGATGCAGAAAGAATCTGAATATTAGCACTGAACTAATATTGAAAAAAAGCTCCCAGACATCAGCTTCATTCACAGTCCTGCTCGCTACCATCCCCCTACATGTGGGTGTGTGGGTAATGGATTTTTTTCAGGGCAACAGTATCAGAGCTGATTTTGACAAGTCCCCAGGCTACTCTACAATTCCTTTTGAAACCCTTTTTTTGGTAGTCTTGTTCAAGTAGCCTGAGGCCATGGCCCTCTGAGATCACACTGTTATTAATACAAACACGTCAAACCGCATGTTGAAATTCAAAACAGAAGTGCTAAAGTGTCAAGGTGTCAAACTCCTGAAATATAAATTATGCTTTAATATTCCTAAACATTACACAAAACATCCCTCCGTGTATAAAAAAGAATAATCCACACAAGCATTAAATTTTTTATTGTATTGTAAGTGATTACAGGAACAACTGTGTCATTGTAGATTATATAAAATTTCAAGAACCCTCAAGGACTGATGACTGGACTTGGTCTGCCACTCGCCCTGTCATCTCCCTTCCCTGTTCCAATGCACCACCAAACCCCTCCTCTCACCTCCATGCCAGTAAAATGCAAAAACAAATGGCAAAACTGTCCTTAGTCATTTAAATGATTATACTTTTATAATCATTTAAATGATTTAGTTAAATCCTTTTTAAATTGCTAAGCAAATTTTACACATGGGTCACTTTGTTCTACATATTGTATTGCATTTTGCTTGAATTTGTATTGTTTTTAACAGTTTTATGTTGCTGTATTCTGTTATTTCATTGGAAGAAAAAAATTTTTTTTTGTGTCTTGTGTATTGTCATCTGCAAAGTCTCAAACAGCATCAGTCAATTGATCACAATACTGCTGAAGACATCAATAAGTTTTATGTTTTATTTATTTATCTACTTTAGATCACATTATTTACTAGTGAGGTTCATTCTGTAGGCTTTTTAAGCCATTTTGTGACAATTGGACAACTACTGTCAGCAAATAGGACTATTGCCAGGGGCAATGCAGGATAGACTATTCTTCCAAGTTGTCAGGTGATTGGTCCAAGAACAGTTGGTATGAGGACCAACTGTTCAGCTGATTCATTTATTAAACGTGTAAATCAAAAATGATTTGAATTCCCAACTTTCTGTCCTGCTTTCAACTGGCAAAACGACTTCTATTAATGAAGCATGTGTTTTATATCTTTCAAATCCAGTGCCATTAGCCATGTCAAGGTACTTTGACTTTTTTCTTTTTTAAGGAATATGGACACTGAACTGAAAGCAATGACTCACATTTAGACTATTTCTGGTTTGTTGGGGACTCAATGGAAGACCTAGTCAGTTTCTTCTGCTACAATGCTTAGAGGTTTAAACCTTCTGATGATTTGTGGGAATGCCTCTCTGGCGTTCTGCTATTTCCTTTGGCTCTGCGCAATCTGGGGCAGCAGAGTTCAGCGTGTGTTGAGTCAACTGGTGGGTTGCTCTTCGCTTGGTGGTGGTTGGACGGCTCATCTGGTGGTATCTGGGGCCTTATGCATAAAAGAGTGTACAGTTTTTACAATAAAACTTGGCGCACAAAAAACTTCGGATGCATAAAGCCGTGCACATGCACGTGGCTGTGCACCTTTCCTGTATAAATCCCAATTTGCAGGAAATTGAGCCCTGTCTCCACCCATAAATACATATGTAAATTAGTATAAATATCCGGAAGTCTACCACCACGTGAAGCAACAACCATGGCAAGTTTTCACATCTTTTTATTTTTATTTTCTTTTGTGTGCGTATTAGGTTTTTGTCTGAGGAAAAATGCAGCTCAGTTTCATCGTCTACATTTAAACAAAATATTAAAATCACGAAAAAGCAATTAGTTTCTTCTTGGTCTACATAACATTGAATGTCATCAGATTTCAGTGTATTTCGGTGTTTTGACGCTTTGTAGTTTGTTCTATGACTGCCGCACATTTTCACTCCAGCGAAAAAGTGTGCATATATTTCCGCAAACTTTGACGCAAAGTTAATTTTTATTTATGGTGACTTGTGCGTACAATATGGCCCAGCACATTTTTTTGTGCTGGGCCACGCTTTATGCATGAGACTCCTGGGATGTGGACAGGTGGGCAGGAATTGCTGCCATTACAGAGGCCGGCTCACAGGTTGTCCCTGAGGTCATGGAGGTTGCAGAGTGTGTTGTGGAGGATTTCCGTCCCTTTTCAGAAGTGAGTTACTGGACTTTGGGTTTGTTGGGTGGTGATGAAGGGGCTGGGCTTGGTGGTGGTTCTCTCCTGGGTGGATGCTGCAGTTGTTGATCCATTTGCAGTGTGGGGCAACAATACCGTATTTTTCAGAATATGAGCTGCTACTTTTTTCCAACGCTTTGAACCATGCAGTTTATAGCCCAGTGGGCTTTTCTGTGGATTTTTCTTCCACCGCCACAGGGCTCTTTTGCAGGAAGAAAATCTTTGGAAGTCAAAAATGGAAATCAAAGAAGAAAGTGCAAAGTTTCATTTCAAACAAGCTCATGCTAGCAGTAGGCACAACAGAGAAATGTTTTCAAACTCGTACCCCCTCATCGTGGAACAAAACAAAGAAATTCATATGATGCAGCTTGTAAGTTGAAGGCTATTGATCTTGTAGGACAGGAGGGAAATAGAGTCGTTGCACATAAGCTTGGTGTGGACGAATCCATGGTTTGGTGTTGAAGACAGAGGGCTGCAACCGTAATAAATCTAGCAGATTTAATAACCTAGAGTGGCGGAGATATCAGCAGCTCAGCTCATAGCCTGGTGCGGCTTATATATGTGCGTTTCCAGTTTTTTAAAAAAATGTTGAAGGTGTGGCTTACTGCGAGGTGCACTCTATAGTCCAGAAAATACGGTAAATGAATATTTGCAAAACTACCATGAAGTTTATCTGTTTTAATATTAAACCTTGTCTTGTAGTGAATTTAATTGATTATAGGTTGAAAAAAAAATCATTATATTCTGTTTTTTATTTTTTTTATTATATGTCCCAACTTCACTGGAATTGAGGAATTGAGTTGTAATAACCGTAGAAGGACCTTTTCCTGATCCATCCTTGTAAAACAAGTGGGCACAACTGTATAAATATTCAGATTTGTTAAAATTGAATACTTGTCTGCTGGAATTATGATTTTTGTTTATTTGGCTCTTATATTCAGCACTGACTTTACCTTAACTCTTTACTTTATTGTAAATAGAATTAAATAAAATGATCAGACTTAATCTTGTTTTGACATTTGCCCTTTGAACCCTAAACACTTAACTGTATTGATTATCTTTGAGGACATAGGGGCCTATTTTGGTATAAATATTTATGTCTCACTTTTGTCTCATTTGAAGATATTAGTGGACATCTTGGGAGCCAGTTAAAGGACCAGTTAAATGTCTTTTCTGCTTTTGTCCGGCCTCAGAGCTTGTCACTTTCAGGGGCCATTTCTGTCTGATGTGAAAGTCTCAAACACATGTGACAAGAATGGGTGAGAATGATGCGGAAAGGCAGAGCTACCTGATGTGTTTTGTCACCTCTTCCGGTTGCTTGAGCAGGCATTTGCTTTGAAGGGTTTGCTTCAGGCCCTGAGTGTGCTGATCTGCATCTGCTGTTGCTGCTCTCCTCCTGCCAGCAACTCCTTATGACATCTGAAACCATCCAGGCCAGTGCTGCTTTACACATGAAATGCTCAGGCCACTGAGCCCTGTGAGAACAAACTGTCAGTCAGCCAGCTACAACCTTGAAGCAGTGACCTGTTTGCTGAACTGAGCTGAGAAACCTGCGATGTATCTGTGATTCAGTGGCTGAATGATTATGATATAACATCTGTGTGGCTTTTATAGTGTTTCTCTGCAGTTAGAAGGTTTGTCGTTTTTTCTTCCCAAATCTTTCAGGGAACAATTAAAGCACACAACATGGATGTGGTAATAAAGCGTCTTTGCAACCGCTGTGTTCTCTGATCCATACAACTTATCTTCATGAGAGAACCTACTTACCTGGGTTACTAAATCATCATCCTTAGCATTAAGTGCCAGCTGAGTGTCACTAATCCCCTTCTCTCCCTTCCAGAAATAACTCACTGCTGCTGGAACTCAAGATCTGTAAATAATTCACAAAAGTCATACATAATCTTACACATGTATAATCTTACAAAGACTGCAGAAAGCAAGTAACAAGTTTATTTACAATATGTGCAAAGGGATGAAATGTGCAATTCAGGAGATGTTGAATCTAGAATCTAGATGTTCCTTCTAGATTCTAGAAGGAAAACAGGGTTAGATATTGGAAATTCACAGGTAAGTTTAACTTGGATGTACTTTTGGATGATCAGTCTTAATTTTTGCTGAGGGGGAAGACATTGGGTTCTGCTGACAGATTGGTTTGATTATTTGATCAGGCGTGACCAGCGCGCTGATCAAAAAATGGGGTGGTAATCGAGAAATCAGCCACACAGAGGTAGGCAGTAGGACAGCAAGCAGGCAGGTAAATACTGAGACAGTGATGTATCTTCTGTGCCGAGGCTTCGAAGTGTGAGTAATCCAGGAGGATTTTTATAAAGCACATATTGAGTCTTGTGTTGATGGAGGAGGTTGTGACTTTTGAAGCCTTGCATGGGTCGTGCCACGTGACTATTCAGGAACTAGTTTGTCAGTTTTAAAAATCCATTTTGAAAAGTTCTGACTTAAACAATTGAAAACATCCAGGACACCAAATTTAACCAGGATATAAAAATGATGAAATCTAATTGGCTTTTGATATAATACCATCCATCCATCCATCCATCCATCCATCCATCCATCCATCCATCCATCCATCCATCCATCCATCCATCCATCCATCCATCCATCCATCCATCCATCCATCCATCCATCCATCTTATGCTTATCCAGAGTCGGGTCGCGGTGGTGGGAGCCTGAGGAAGGAGGCCCAGATGTTCCACTCTCTAAGGTGCCTGTGGTTCCCAGGCTAGCCAAGAAACAGTTCCTCCAATGTGTCCTGGGTTTTCCTCTCGTCTCCTCTCAGGCATCCAGGAGGCATCCAAACCAGTTACCTGATCCACCTCAACTTGCTCCTCTCGACATGAAGGAGCAGCAGTTCTACTCTGAAAATCTCTCGGATGGCCAAACTTTCCACCCTATCTCTGAGGGAGAGCCCAGACACCCTATGGAGAACTCTTTCGGCCGCTTGTATACGTGACCTCGTTTTTTTATCACCACCCAAAGCTCATGACCATAGATGAAGGTAGGACTGTAGATCGATAGGTAAATCAAGAGTTTTGGTTTGTGACTCGGCTCTCTCTTCACCATGACAGACCGGTACAGAGCCCACTTCACTGCAGATGCTTCACCAATCCGACTGTTGACATTCAAGCTACTCCACTTCTGGTAAGACATCTTCTCTGGTCAGAAGAAGGCATTCTACCCTTTTACGGCTCAAGACCACAACCTTGGATTTGGAGGGACTGATCAACAGCCGATTCAAACCCGGCTGCGAACTGCTGCAGTGAAAGCTGTTGATCACAACCTGATGAAGCCAGTGGGACCATATAATCTGCAATCTGTTGGAGGTCTGCTGATGGCAGTAAGAAAGATATGAAGGTTTGGAAAGACAGAATGATTTGGGATGGGAGTTTTGCTATACAAATGGTGTCTTAGTCTATGTGAACAAGATGGAGGAAGAGTTGGAGGAAGAGTTGAACAACAATGACAGACAGTGGGAGAGGTTGGATACAGTTGTAAAGGTAAACCGTATTTGGATTCTGGTAGTCTGTCAGAGATGGTCTTCTCCTCTACAAGTGCTAAGGTGCTGTCTTTAATCCAGTTAGCCCCTGTTCCCATCCCCCACCAGTAGGAGTGGTGGTGGGTTGTTTAGCCCCCAGCTCAACAGCAGGCCTGCTCACTGGTCATTGAAATACCCTTATTCTCCTCTTCACTTCCTTACCCTTACACCCCACCCTCTGCTCGTCTTTCACCCCCCATAATGTCTCATCTTTTTCCAGAGACACCAGACGTTGACAGATTAACAACAATTGAAGAATATGTGTCAGTGTTTGCCCTTCCTGGTTCATTATTTTCACAGAGTTAGAAAACAGCTGTATTTGATCCTGGAAAGTTGAGTCTGTTGCACGAACACCAAAAGCCTGGCTCACTATTGAGAGATGTGTCTATAGGGTTTATTGTTGATACTAAACTGGCAGAATTTTAAAAGGGAGCAGAGATGCAAACTGATGTATACTCTGCAACAGAAATGTGCTCATCTTGTTTAAAGCTTGCAAAATTGTTGTGAAATTATGGGGAGATTTTCAAAATTATCCCCAAATGCACTGATGTACTTCAAAAGTGACATCAAAATACTTTAATTCAAACATATATCTTTCAAAGTTTGTAATATTTGATATAAGTGCCTTTAGCATTCGTGTAAACAACACAGATGTGACCAAAGCAGCGTGATGCCGGCCTTTGATCCAAGCGTCTTTGCTTTGATCTGGCTCACAGAGTAAAACATGTATTTTCCGAAGGGGGAATTCAGCCAGGCACCACAGTGAAATGGCCCTGGCAGCTTTAGCCCAATCTCTACTTAGGTTGCAAATGCAAAGAGCTTCACAAATTAACTAACATACTTACTAGTTTCATATGTTCAGGGCAGAATGCCCTGTGAGGCATAAAAAATTGTTGCTGCTCTTCTAATAATGCATTTTATAAGCCCCTCAGGCCCCGCATTTGGATTAATGTAAGCAGGGTTATGCTGATAACCTTTTTGCACAAGAACAAACTGGAAAGCACTTGTAGAAAATAAGATCCACTGATCCAATGCCTGTGAACTCATGAACACTTTCAATGTAAAGTTTTGAATTTTTACCACCAGTGCCGTAGCAAATAATTTGTACTTATTAGCTTTGAAGCCAATTATTGCAGAACGTAGACTTAGTGGAAGGATTGCTGGGAAGACGGCATTCCAGGATAAAATGCATATTGATGGTTGGCATCAAAGCATACCTCTTTGAAGTGGTGCTTTGGTGTCAGCATGTAATGATAGAGCTGATAGAGGAAACTGGACATGAGACATGTTCTTCATAAGCTCATGGATGGCTGGTCACATATCCAATAGTAGTGTTAAGCTGGATGTTTTTTGAACAAAAATTGGCCTCTGGTAAAAAAAAAAAAGACAACAGCAGCACAGTAAACCTTAGTGTTATCTATGACCAGAATACTTATTTAAACCCTCTATCAGTCCCTCTAAGTCATTTCAATGCTTTTTGGTGATTTAAAAAAGTATTAATTTTGCAGAATGTTTTCAATAATGAAAAAAAAAATATATATTTTTTTATTGTACAAAAAAATAAAAATTGCTGCACATAACCTTCCCAAAAAAGTTTTAACAGTACATATTTAAAGTGCAAATAACAGTAACTTATTGAAATAGTATCTTCAGTATAGTATCCAATAATATTCAATAAGAACAAGAAAATGTCACGTTGGTCATTCAAGTTAACATGAACACAGACATTTTCACAATAGTTTTTGCAAAAGAAAAAAGCAACTGTTAACATCACACATGCTTTTGTCTTGCAGGTTCAGCTTTTAAGATACTCCATAAAAAGAAAGTTAAATTAGAAGGGGGCTAAACTGCAAATCTGAGCAAAGTTTGCAATTGAGAGGATTTGTGCTAATAGTTGAGATCACAACATTGCAACTGCCCGGTGTCCTGGTTTTGGGTATACTTTTGGCCCACATACAGAACACTCTCAGGAGTGTTCTGGAAAAAATGTATGAAGTTTATTGAACAACGATGAATAATGCATAGTGCATATTTGTCCGGGGTTCTGGAGGCAGGATCCAATGAGAACACTGGAAACAGAGTTGGAAGATGATGAATAACTTGAGTACGAAAGTTGACTATCATTATGAATGTAGATCTACATTATGACTGATAATGATGGGTCTGCCAAGGGGAAGTGAGCGGAGTCTTCGGTTTGGGTCCTTCTCAGAACCATCAACCTCAACAATAAGTTTTTGTTGGGATCAGGCTGAATGAAGATGAGTGACTGAGAGAACTGGTTCATGAACTAGAGGAAGGCATAGTTTGTTTCAGGGGTCCAGGAGAACAGAGATTTAGCAGAGGTGAGGGCAGTCAAAGGTGGTGTGGCTTGTCTGTAATTACAGATAAAGCAATAGTAGAAATGAAAAATCCTAGAAATTTTTTAAGCTGTTTGAGGGTCTAAGGAATGGACCAATAGAGCACAGCCTTCACTTTTTCAGGAGCTGCACGAACCTATCTGCTCTCAAGGATGTAGCCCAAAAGGTGATGGATAATTTGTGGATCTTACATTTTTCTGCTTTGATGTGCAGATAATTCTCAAGAAGAAGTTGCAGAACCTGACGGCCATGATCTGATATGGATTTGAAATAGATGAGGATGTCACTGAGGTATGTGAACATGAATATGCTAAAAAAAAAAAAAAAACAAAGAACATCATTTACGAGGGCTTGGAAGACTGCTGAAGTGTCACAGAGATCAAAATGTATGACTAAGTATTCAAAATGGCTAACAGGAATCTTAAAGATGGTTTTCCATCTGTCCCCTTAGCGGACACAGACAAGGTGGTAAGTGTTGAGGAATTTCAGTTTGGAGAAAATGGCAGCATTCTGAACTGCTACCTAGACAAATGGCTGTGTGAATAATTTTGTTGAGGCTTGGATTCATCTACTGTTACCGATTTATCTTTTAAAGGGCTGGTTAAAGCATAGAAATGCATTTTAAGTGCTTTAGAATCCCAGGTTTGATACTAAAATCAATTCCAAACTCAGCAACTAATCTTTGACCTTGTTTTAATGTTCAGAAATTTCTGGAGAGATATCTGTGAACTCGTTTTTGACTGAATGCTTGTTTAATAAAATCTTCAAAGGAACAATCAAAATTGTAACGGGCAGAGGCCTGAAAGCGTGCCTCGACCCACTCCAAAGCTTTACCTGAGAGAAGTCCAATCATGTATGAAATTCTAGAGCCGACATGAGAGAAATAATGAGGAGAACAAATAGTTGAATATGAAGTCTAGATCTCGAGAAGTAAGGAGTCATGTAACATAGAGGTCCTGACCTGACAAGCAGAACCATGCGGATGGGTGATGGTGGAACGAGACAGGTTGAAGAGACACAGTTCAGCCGCTCTGAGTTCCTGCGCTCCACTCCTGTCTTCTGTCTCTGGGTCTGTTGACGACAAAAAAAATCTCTTTTAGACTCAGTGGGATTAAAGTGAGGATGAGTGAATAGCTTGAGTCCAGCTTTTCAAAGTTGGACTCAAGGTTATTTTATTTAGACATATATTTTCTAATGGCTACAACCTTTATTAATATTTGTCTGAATGATTTACTTCGGCTTAATATTTTTGTTTTGAGGTTCTGCAAACACAGAAGCTGGAGGAGTAAGCTTGGAACATTAATTTTTTTCCAAAAGACAAAATGATATGTTCCACCTTTGTTAACAAATTTGACCTTAGTTATTTAATTTTGTTGCTTTGATTTTTCACTTAATTGCTAAATTACTGTTAGTTTTGCTTTAGTGGTTATTTATAATTGACTTATTTTGCAGTGAAGTTTGATGCTTTGTTAAAGATTTGTTAGTATTATTAAATTGACTTTTTAAAAAATCTTTGTAGACTTTTTGTCCTTAGTTATGTCTGGTCCCTTACGGTTGGTGTAGGAAGAGTTAAACTATGGGGGGATTTTTCTGCTATAATTCAAGAACATGCATTTTCAGACTGAAAGCAGGATTTCATGTCTGATTTTCATGTCTGAAAATGTAAAATTATTTAAAGTTATAAGTTTCTAAAGTATTAAAAACTTTTAATACTTGTGTAATTCCTCCAGTTAAGTCTGTTCTTGACCAATCATAGAAGCTAAGCTGAGCCAGGCCTCGCCACTACTTGGATGGGAAACTCCTTGGAATTCAAGGTGTTTTTGAACATGGTGAAAAAATATTCATGGATGATGTAATCAGTAACTAATAATAATGTGAATCACGAGACAAAATACTAACACTATGTGGTGGTGAGAGCATCCACCACAAGTGAAATTAAAATTTGTATATTTTTATTTTTTATAAGCTTTGTAATGCTGTATAAGAAACCATTGGCCTACAGCATCTGGCATTCTTGCTCACTGGCAAAGCTCTTTTGTAGTCTGTATTTTGTTCTCCCTCCTCTTAGCCCTGGAGGACAACAACAGCTCTGTAAACCCAATGGCAGCACAACTGTGCAGTGAGTGTTGTGCTGAACAGGAAAAGAAAAGAAAAAAAGAGTTAGTGTGTTGGTTTGCTTGGTGGGTACCGCAGCTCTGAAGGTAGCTTACCTCTGGGAAGAGTATTGGTCTCAGCTTGACAGCCAACTCTGTAATTCTTCGTTGTGACCCCTGAGAGGCAGGGTCACAACAACATCACCGTCACACCGGCTGCTGTGGACCATCCTAGGGCGAGGTGGGGTTTGTTCCCCACACCCCCACAGACACAATGTGAATCCAATTATCTGCTTTGTCTCTGGCCAGAATGCAATCCTACAGGCAGGATAGGAAAACCACAGCTATACAAGTCTGATTCCAGGCCAATCACAAAATTATCTTCAGAGATAGAGAGCAAAATTTTTCATTATTTTTATTTATTTAATTCAATTGCAGTCATGTAACATTGACAAGACTGTACATTATTGCACATAAATTTAAATCAACTCCAAACTTATCCTTTTATCTGCTAATATATTCAACTAAGCTTAGCTAACAAAGACATAAAATCCTGCTTTCAGACCGAATTTGTAAGGACATGTGTTAACAATACTGAAAACAAGAGACATGAAATCTTGGTTTTGGACTGAAAATGTGTGCTCTTGACTTATGGCAGTAAAAGTTCCCCATTCTCCATCAGCTGAGAGGACCAGCTGATGGAGAATCAGCTGGTCCTGATTCTCCATCAGGACCAGTAGACATGATAACATGTCTACTGTTATCAGTAGACATGCAATGAACTACTGATAACTTAAAACAGGCAGAAAATCAAACAAAATGAACAACAATACAGTCATATTAAAAATGGAAGGAAAAAATGAAGAACTGATTCTTGGTTCATCTTAGACCGCAAATACATTTTACTTGTTAAGCAAGGAATTATAGAATCAGCAGCTAGTCTCCGATTGACCAATCATTTCATATGACTGGTTGATCATGAATGAAGTCAGCATTAATACAGCCTCCGCTAATATATGTAGATTTTATTCAGTTACAGACTGGATTCTTACATTCCAGAAAGCATTCTGTTAGGACAAAATTAAAAAACGTTTCGGAGAATAATACATGCAGAGTTCCAAGTACGGGTTTCAATAGTTTTAAAAAATTAGTGAGTCCCTTATTGCTGCAGAAAAGGTGACTTAAGGTGCAGTTATTGACTTATTTATGTCTTGCATCCAAACATATTTTTGAAGCATTTTTTTTAACATGTTCTCTGAATATGTTATGCCGAACAGCAAAGTAAATATCACAAGCTCATGTTTCTGCATCTGCCTCTCTCCAGCCTTACGTATTGATTTTCCCCTTTTTAAAAATACATCTGAAAAAGCCCTAAGCTATCTGACACTGCTGAGGGCCCTGACAGACACTGGTTAAGCTCATGGTCCCCCCGGTTGTTTGGGAGACTCCAAGCAGCTCCGGCAGTGAGAGAGGTCAGGGGTCATTCTTTTAGGGTACCACCTACAGGTGCCCCTCCCAACACAATTTTCTTCAAATAAATCTCCAACTAGCCCCTCTCCCTCATCACTGCATGATATTGCAACATGAACGTGGCCAGAGCCATTAGCAACAGTTACTACATCAGGCAAGCACCACCTTTATGTTGTTCTTCTCCGTCTCCTCTTTCCTCCAGCTCATGTTCTTATCAGCTTATCTCTCCTCTGTTGGCTTCACAGCTATGTTTCTGTCCAGTGACTGGAGAAACCAGCCTTGCATGGCTGGTCTTCTCTGGCAGAAGAATCAGTAAAATGGAGCTCTTCTAATCATAACAAGATTTACTGCAGCACAAGGCTTTCCACTCCATTTCTGAAGAACAACTCTGCAAAATTTGTCCAGACTGAATTCTTAAATTATTTCATCCCACAAACTATTCATTCATGAATGTTTTCAAAACTGACAAATTACGTGCACATTGACTGAGCTGACTGTTGTACTGAATGACTTACTGGAATATGCAGTTTTCTTTAAAAAAAATAAAAATAAATTAGTTTTTAGGTAAAAGGTTAGAAAGCCACCGATTTTGAACATTAATTTTATTGTTATAAGAAAAGACAAATAAATTATTTTTCCATTTATTGGTTGGTAATTGGTGTTGTTAAAACATGTTTGCTTGTCATTCTCCTGTTGATCCTAGAGTACAAGTAACATTATTATTGAGCTCACTGCTCTTCGGTTAAGTAGTGATTACACTGGCATTATAAAGTTGGAAAGTCATTCATCAGTGTTAGTGTTCTACCTCTGTAACCTTTACATATGTTTGTAGCTTTTGTCACAGCATGCCTCGCTGGGGTTCGGGGTTACATATTGACCCAGATGGCTACAGGTGGTAGATTTATATTTGACTGACTTTACAGACACAGGTGAGTAACCAGGCAATCTGTCCAATGTCATTAAGCTGCTCTTTACATGACAGTGTCAGATTTGCATTTATTGATATTTGAGGTTGGAAAGTCACGCATGATTGGTTATCTATTCTACATCTCATCTTTGAATTCAAACTAGAGACACATCAGTACATAAATAGCTGTGAAAAAAATCCCAGAAAGCAGCATTTTGGGATTTGATTCCTTTAATAAACAGAAAAGGTTTTATAAAACTTGAATGGTATTTCCTGACACGCCTGAATAATTTTCTCGTGTGTTTCCCTTGAGTCTTTCTTCCAACAACAAACGCTCATGTACACTAAGAGAGACAAGTGTTGAACAGTCCACCTTGACAGAGCTCACGTGCAATTCCTGCCAGAGTGAAACCTCCACAGAACCCCTGTGCTCTCCCTAAATCTCAGAGGAAGTTTCCCCCTTCCTGAGCCTGTCATTTCTGGCACCTTCGGGTCAGAACCAAAACGTGACTTATGAGCTTCAACAGTAGAGGCTGTGCAGCTTGTGTTTTTGCAGCAACTAAGAGCAAAATATATGGCTGAGCTATGCCAATTGCTGATGTACAGAGGAGAGGCCAGCAACCATGTAGTTTCTTTATTGCAACTATTGAGCCCACTTGCTTTTGTTTATTACTTTTATCTAACACAACAAAATAATGAACTAGGAATGAAATTGAGTATAAATAAAGGCATGTTGCAATTGTAAGCTTATATACATATAAAAATTCCCTTCTCACCCACCGCGGGTGGTTCTTATCCTCTGAGCTCGGGTCCTCTACCAGAGGCCTGGGAGCTTGAGGGTCCTGCGCAGTATCTTGGCTGTGCCAAGGACTGCACATTTCTGGACTGAGATGTCTGATGTTGTTCCTGGGATCTGTTGTAGCCATTGATCCAGTTTGGGGGTGACTGCCCCGAGGGCCCCGATGACCACAGGCACCACTGTGGTCTTCACCTTCCAGGCCTTCTCCAGTTCCTCCCTGAGGCCCTGGTATTTCTCCAGTTTCTTGTGCTCCTTTTTCCTGATGTTGCAATCGCTTGGTATTGCTACATCTACCACAACGGCTTTCCTCTGTTGTTTGTCCACTACGACAATGTCTGGTTGGTTCGCCATTACCATTCTGTCTGTCTGGATCTGGAAGTCCCACAGGATCTTAGCTCTGGCATTCTCCACCACCTTTGGGGGTGTTTCCCACTTTGATCTCGGGGTTTCCAGTCCATATTCTGCACAGATGTTTCTGTACACTATGCCTGCCACTTGGTTATGTCGTTCCATGTACGCTTTTCCTGCCAGTATCTTGCACCCTGCTGTTATGTGCTGGACTGTCTCAGCACATATATATATATATATATATATATATATATATATATATATATATATATATATATATATATATATATATATATATATATATATATATATATATATAAAGGCATTGCCTTTATTTATACGTTACCAGAACCAAAAGGAAGGCAGAACAAAAAATTAAAGCAGAAGCATAAGAGCAATGCAAAAAGGAAATTGGTGTTAAAATACAGATATTAAATCCATAAAAGAAAAAATGTTTCAAAAAGGTCATTACTCAGATAGTTTGATCAAAAGCTGTGTTTTATACTATGTAGTCTCCTTGCTGGGTGGTCTTAGGAAACCTTAACATAAATACTTCATAGGGGAAACATTTTCCATGTCTTGCTTGCTTACCCACTATATATAAAGTCCGTAAGCTGTGCAAGGGAAAATATCTTAGGTGAAATAATCTACCAGTAGAACAAGTACTTTTTAATCAATATTAAAGAATTATTGACTTAAAGCAATCTCCTATTTCGCGCAGAACAGTTACTTTTCAATTAACATTGTTTTATCCTATCATACCAGGACAGTTGCACTAGAAATGAGACAAAAATGCTTGGAAAGATTTTATGCTTTGCAGTAAGCATTGGCACATTAAGCTTAATGTGCCAATGTGAATGCATTCCTGGCCAAGCGCAGGAATGCATTCCCTAACACAGCAACAGATGGTCCTGTTGTCGGCAACAGGATGTGAAGTACTAATTAAGCTTTGGAAGGTAGGAAAATGTTTCTTTATTCCAATAGTCTTCTGTTTCACTTCCAGTATTCTTCAATCCACTCATTCCACCTGAGTGAAAGAGGGCAGAGAAAGAGGAGCTTATCCATTTTTTTACCTACATGCTAAAGGCCTTGGCTATGTGTCAGCAAAGGTGGGGGGAGTTGAGGTAATTGATGTTGCCTCTGTTAGGGGTAGGGCTTCAAGGCGCATGTCATATATTGTAAATCAGAGGAGATCAGCAAACCAGCCAGAAAGTCAGATGACACCAAGCACATGCACAGAGCTGCTGATCCCCTCCCCTCACCCACCACTCATCTAGTACTGTCCTTTTCACTGACCCTTACCAGCTGATCCCATCTCACCCCATAAAGGATTCAACTATTCTAATAAATTAAATAATATAAATAGCCCACAAAGTGATTGTTTAGAAATGGCAAAGTGCCACATAGGTACCAAAGTATAAGTTTCCAGTTCATGGAGATTCTTTGTCAGTTTTGCCCAAATAAAACTCACATTTTTTTTCATACATGAGAAACATGACATTTCACAGGGATTTGCCAAATGTGAGTTTTAGATAGGAAGTGTATGGTGGCAGACAGTTGCAAACATGCAACAAACAGTAATCTTCATGTTTTGTAAAAGGTGCATATCATATACTGTAAAGTTAAAGTCTCTGGTGAGGAGACGCTTGTCCTCGGGTATTACGGCTTTTGAGAATGCCATAGAGAGCAGAGATAGTGTATGAGTGCAGCTAATCAATGTTTTTACATCATTGGATTACTTATTTTTCACCAGTGTGGTGTATTAAAGGAGTAGTTGTTTTGTGTGTCTGCGTGTGTGTTTGTGATGCATCAGATTCTGTATTTTGAGGAGGGGAGGTAGTGGTGACCCTATGATTGAGGTCCCAAGAAGGGATGTGCCCATCTGCCAGAGCCTGATTTATGTGTGATAATATCATAGAAAAGCAACATAGAAGCTGTGACATAAAGTGCCAACTTGAATTTATTTCAGCCCAATTTCCTTTAAAGTTCTTTATAATCTTTTTTGCCAAAGTAATTGTCACGGACCTATCCATAAATTATGAATAGATTACATTATGCTTTGTAGTATTTTGAACTTGTGCCTTTTGTACATTTAGTTTTTAACTTCTTACATTGTGCAACATATGTAAGGTGTGTGGATGCTCTTAATATATGCTCTTTTGTGCTTAATGTTTGTGAGCCTGCAACATATAAATGCATATTTTGTTTGTAAATGTTAGCTGCTTATTGTGCAGCTCTGCACCAAGGACTAGCTGAACAGATGAGTTCTCCCAGCATCTAAAAGATTAATGCAGAAATATGATTATCCATGCCATCACAGGCCTCTTGGTTCTTGCCTATTGATTTTCCTTCTGCTCCCCTCCCCCTAAAAAAAGCCAAGAGGGGAATTTCTGCAGAGCTAGAACACCTCTCCTCTCTCCAAGGCCTCCTTCAACCCAGGCCTTCTCACCATTCCAGCCTTACTGATTTCTTCTGAGACTTCACCGGGGCAATAGACTTCTGACGATAACCCAAGGTTCTGTAGGAATGGACTGGGAGATGGAGTATAGAACTAGTGGGGGGAGGCAAGGCTCAAGTCAGGACTACAAGCTGCAGTGATCATAGAAGCCTGAATCAGCCTAATCAGTATGCCAGAGTGGAGAAGTGTACACTCAGGAGAGAAAAGCTATGTAATCAGAGACTGAAGTTGTTAAGGGTCTGGTCAGCTTAACTCTCCCTCTCCTCTCTGGTTTCACTGACCTGAAGCACTTTGACTAAAGGGAGAGATGAGCATCTCTCATGGCTTAGCCCAGGGACATGGCCCATCCATGGGTATGTTTACCTCCACACTGCTGATCAGGGACTCTGCTGATGTTGCTTGGCAAAAAGCAACAAAAACAATCCCATAATGAATTCAAACTATGATGCCGCAGAATCTTTTGTGTTTTTTGTAAAAAGAAGCCAGAGACTGAAGCCAATATTTGTTTATCATAAACATCACCTTGTGCTTAACAAATTAAAAACAAAAATAAAATACTTATTTGCTTCACCCCTGCATCCCACAGCTGAACTTTTCCACAATTGCTCTTAAATATTATATAATATTACGTCGCCTGTTCATTTCAGTCATTTAGAAAATATTTTCATAGCAGCATGGGTGGTGGCAGCTAATCTGAAGAAATAGAATGACTTATTGGATTCCATTCGTGCCTCAAAAATATTTGACAATAAGCAGATACAGACGGATATAAAAAAATTAACAGTTTAATAAAAAAGATTATGAAAAGGTTTTTTTCTTATAAAGTGAAACTCATTTTTATATAGATTCATTACACATGTAAAGTGAAACATGTCAAGCATCAAATTTTTGTGATTTTGCACTGTATGCCACTCAGAGTGTCTTCTGGACATCTGTCCAGTCAGCAGACTTCTCCAGATTTGATCCTACTGATCTAGACTGAGATCATTTAAAGGCTCAGGAAATGTTTGCAGGTGTTCTTCATGAATTAGCTGATCAGGGTGTGACATCATGAAATTACATTATTGAACTTAACAATTTTTACATTCTTTGAAACACTGAATTCTGAATTTTAGGTTTTATGTGTGGTACACATGTAAACCAAACTCACTGTAAAACAAACTGTACCGCAAATTCCACCTTGAAATTACCGCACTGGTTCAAAACAACAACATAGAGTAAACATGATGACTTTAAAATTTTAATAACACAGTTTTGGTTTTTTTTACAAACTTTGTCACATAGCGCTGTTGCCTTGCAGCAAGAAGGTCGTGGGTTCGATTCCCGGCCCGGGATCTTTCTGCACGGAGTTTGCATGTTCTCCCTGTGCATGCGTGGGTTCTCTCCGGGTTCTCCGGCTTCCTCCCACAGTCCAAAAACATGACTGTCAGGTTAATTGGTCTTTCCAAATTCTCCTTAGGTGTGAGTGTGTGTGTGTATGGTTGTTTGTCCTGTTTGTCTCTATGTTGCCCTGCGACAGACTGGCGACCTGTCCAGGGTGTACCCCGCCTCTCGCCTGGAACGCAGCTGGAGATAGGCACCAGCAACTCCCGACCCCGTTAGGGAGAAGGGTGATCAGAAAATGGATGGATGGATGGATGGATGGATGGATGGATGGATGGATGGATGGATGGACTTTGTCACATTCCCCCTCATCCCAAGTCACTAAGCAAACCTTTACTTCCTGTTTCCTCTCTAGTCTCCTCACACTTTTTGGATCAGTAAATTTCTTATGCTCGATACTTGTCATTTAAAAACACAGCTTATGGAGTGGATGTGATCATTTTTGATTTGTTCCTTTTATTTGTAACAATTTAAAAATTATGAAAACTTTTTCATCTGGTTTTGGGATGGGTTTACGGCCTGTGTGCTTTAGAATTCAAACAACTTTTAAATTCAGATCTATTAATCAGTGTCTCCGTTTGTTTTCTATGTTACAGTCTTACTTTATATTAATCTTAATAATTCTTAATATTAAAAGAGCTTTGAATTCTAATTGAACAAAAAAGATATTTTAAATAAAAATGAGAACAACACCCACACACTCATGTGTTGCACATTATTAAAAGTCTGCTGCTGGAGTCACTGATTTTGTTGTTCATTAATGCCAGCACTGACCCTACTGCTCATGTGGAATTCATTCATGCATCTGTTCATAGAGTGAATGTGCTTTAGAAGCATTCAGTGCAGAAAGGTTGCTTCACTGAACACATCAAACGTTTATCTCGTTCCCTCATCTCATATATTGAGATAATGAAACTACCCAGCCAATATACAAAGAGTTCATTTTCAATGTGAACATTCTAAAGCATGTTTTGTATTAAATACACAGAAATGTTTACCTCAGACTTTTCAATGTACATGTAATTAGCAACATTTTCTAAACATGTGAGTTCAAAACACAAATCCATGTAGAATGAAAAACAATAATTTAAGTAAGTAATATTTCTGTGAAGGCTGCACAGTGACACAGTTGGTAGCACTGTTTCCTTGCATCAAGAAGGTCCTGGGTTCAATTCCCGGCCCGAGGTCTTTCTGCATGGAGTTTGCATGTTCTCCCTGTGCATGTGTGGGTTCTCCGGCTTCCTCCCACAGTCCAAAAACATGACTGTTAGGTTAATTGGTCTTTCTAAATTCTCCCTATGTGTGAGTGTGTGTTTCTGCATGGTTGTTTGTCTTTATGTTGCCATGCATCACAGAGACAAACAGACTGATGACCTGTGCAGGTGTACCCTGCCTCTCGCCCGGAATGTTAGCTGGAGATAGGCACTAGTTCTTCCCGACCCACTAGACACAAGGGTGTAAGAAAATAGATGGATATTTCTGTGAAGACATGGCATCTAAATAAAGCTGTAGACTGTTTTAACTAGTATGCCTCTGTAACATTCGGAAAGACATCTTAATAAGCTCAAGTTTGATAGCTTAATGTGAGACTGAAGATAGCTCTGTGAAAAAGTTGTAATTGTCTCACACGTAATCAGACTGTGTATGTGTGTTAAAAGCTTCTGCTTTCCTGTTCTTGTCATTCACCTAAACTTACCAAGCAATGCAACATTTGCAGCCCACCTATTCCTGCCAGACTCACTCAGGCCTCTCACCAGATCCTCCAGTTTATCTAAAGTTGTGTCAGTATGTGTCCAACTTTCATTCCATGTCTGTTCTTGACCTTCATTTTCAATCTTAGTTTTGCTTTATACATTTCTTCATCTTGTTTCTCCTCTTTTAATGTCACCCTTAGCTTTGCTTCCTGGTTTTGGACTCTGGATCTGATTACTTTTGACTGCTCCTTTATGAATTATTCAGACATCTGCTTATGGGATTCTGACCCTTGTCTGTTGGCTAACCATGCTCTGGCCTAGTGGATTGGACCCTTCTGCCTCATGGATTATCTGTGTACCAAACTCTGATCAGAAAAAGAATACGCCTGGGACGTCTCCACCTGCTGTGACATAATCTGCCAGATGATCCCACCACTCATTAGCACTGACAGGATAGATTCCCTCCCTCTCAGATCAAAGAGCTATTGACATCATTTTGGTGGTTAATGACATTTTTTTATGTCTCAATCAGGTCATTCACATTTGTTCAGATTTACTCCTGCATGCATATTAAATATGCTCACTGGTGGAACGCCTGAATCTGTGGGTAAGCAATTCTGTCTGTAAACAATTATTTTAGCAATCAAGTAATCTATTGGTTATTCTGATTAATAGAGCAATCACATAAGCATTTTGATTAAATTAAAATATTGGTAAATTATACCATAACAAGTATTAGTATTAGATACTGAAGCCTTTTCTGTTCACATTTTCATATTTGCATATATTCCCAACAATGACTTTTTTGTAGTTTTAAAGATTAATCTGTAACAACAATAGGTCACTTTTTAAGTTAACTTGGACAAAAATCATACAAAAATCTTAAATTAAATTCTGTTTCATAATACAGCAACAGACTCACAAATACATTTATTTTAAAAAATGTCTGTACTCCAGATTTTCATTTCTGTATTTTTATTCAGTCAATTTGATAGATAAACTCTCTTTTTGTACAGCAATTTATAACTTTTGCGTCCATGTGCACGACAGGATTTGGCACCTTTGTCACACACAGAACAAAAATTCCCAGCTATGAACACTAATAAAACTCAAAAAATTTCTGTTTAGAATAGAACAGAAATGTCTTATACTGACTGTCCCACAGATTCAGGCGTTCCACCAGTGAGCATATTTAATATGCATGCAGGAGTAAAGTAAAAATGCATACATATTTACTTTGTATAAAAATGTACAAAAGAGGATAAGATATTGTACAGTAAGGACAAATTGGCGATATAAGAAAAACTTACACAATGCAATTATTAAAAAATGGCACACACAGATTAAAAGTAATGTGCAACAGAAAAGGCTTATTAGCCGAAGAATAAAATTACAAGATGTCCATGGACATGTGCATAAAAAACAATTAAAAAAAAAACTGCACTAATTTACAAATGATAGCTGAGATATACAAACTTATTGAATTTGTTGGGAAAGTCTTACAGCTTCTGGCTGGAAGGATCAGCTGCAGCACTCATCTGTCACTGAAGGACTCATTAAATGAACTTAATGAGGAAAAGCTTTGAAGATTTTTGAGTTTCTGCACTAGCTCTAATTTCTTGGAAATTATTAAGGTTGTGTTTACAGCTCAGACTAGTTTCTAAAGAGTTTCGATTGGACATTCATGTGGGATGCTCTGACTTCCACAGTGAGTTCAGTTCCATTCCAGAGAGCAACAGCTGAGTGGACACTATGTTGTCAGGAGTTGAGATATCAAGGTTAAAGTCAGAATGCTTTCACTTTTAGATGTGTTTCAGGCATGAGCAGTTACTACTATCACTACCAGAAGAAGCAGCACCTCCTCAGATGAGCATGATGGAGGAGGAGGTTTTCTTACAATGCTACAATGGTCTTCTACAATTTAAGGACTTTAGGTTTTCCAGAGTTAGATTCTCTATCTAAGTTTTTTTCCTTAAGTCTACATTTGCTATATGTTTGTTTTCTGATCCAGCTTTTCAACTAATCTGATGCTTTTTAATACTTTTCATTGGACCCACAAAAGTATGAAAAAAAAAAAAAACAGCAATTAAAAAGTTTTATTACAATGTAGGACAGACTGCAGCTCCTGGACTTTTCCAATAGTGCCCTCACATATGTTCTGATTGAAAGGACACATAAGCTTTGGGTATCCCGCCACATTTCTATTTGCCAGTGTTTGTTTCTGTATGTTTGTGTGCATGTGCATGTGTGGTTATGTGAAAATACACTGCTCAAAAAAATAAAGGGAACACTCAAATAACACATCCTAGATCTGAATGAATGGAATATTCTCATTGAATACTTTGTTGAATGTGCTGACAACAAAATCATTGTTGATTGTCAATCAGTGTTGCTTCCTAAGTGGACAGTTTGATTTCACAGACATTTGATGTACTTGAAGTTATATTGTGTTGTTTGAGTGTTCCCTTTATTTTTTTGAGCAGTATATATTTTTTATTTCATGATAGTATCTGTCATGAAATAACAGATCACTAGTTGTGATAGATAGCGGTGGTGAAGCTTCACCCTCACCACACAACCACTCACCGCCCCCACTGTTGTACCTCTAGCAGTAGAGTCCTTCAGCTGTAATCAATGACATGTTAAGCTAGCAGGCTTTTGAAGTGAGGGGTTCCAGACTGGTGCTGTTGGGGTTAAGGGGCGGTTTGCGTGTGTATGTGTATGTCTATGCGTAGGGTATGTTAGAGGGGCATAGGGGGGTCGAGGGGTATTGATGATGTGCGGAGATGGCACACAAGGGAAAACAGCAAAGGAGGATGGGATGAAGAGAATCCAGTTTGTGTTTGTGTTTGTGTGTGTGTAGGGGGGGCAGAGAGCATGAGTGGTAGTGTTATTGGTTAGACAGACAAGAATATTGGCAAGGTGGAGTGACTGATGGTTGCCTTATGGTTTACCCTAAACAGTCTGATGAGT
This sequence comes from Poeciliopsis gracilis, assembly GCA_911649635.1. Classification (NCBI taxonomy): domain Eukaryota; kingdom Metazoa; phylum Chordata; class Actinopteri; order Cyprinodontiformes; family Poeciliidae; genus Poeciliopsis; species Poeciliopsis gracilis. The sequence continues at coordinate 5,996,699 of CAJVRI010000799.1, forward strand.
CACACTCAAACAGTCACCAAACACAACTACTTTTTTTTTCTTTACTTCTCTTTCTACTTCTGCACCAACATTAGATCAGCCTAAGAAATAGGTTAAATCTAAAAACTATAAACTGGTATAAATGATTAAGTGTACTTTCTAATGATATGAATATGTCTGTAGCATACTTATCAATTAAAATAAAAAAGTTCAGATAGTTGTGCTACTTTTACTAAAACTGTATGTGACCTTTTATTAGACCTATGTTAAGATTTCAGATTTTCTATCCGGTATCTTTATTAGTTTCTGCTCCTAGGATTTTCAGTCAACTTTTCAACTTTGAAATTCTTGGTTGACCTTCCCTGCATGTATGGCCTTGTAGTTGCCTGCATTGTTTCCATCAGTCTGTGCACATGTGTCTTTGTGAATAGATTGTTGTATTTTGCCCTCACATAGTATACAATCTCTCACCAGGTTCTTTAGGTTTAAATTTGATTTAGATTTCTAGTAACATGATGTATGTTGTAAATGTTCAGTGGGTTTTTCTGCTTGGAAAAAAGAAGAAGAGATTTGACCTTGCTAGGCAGAACAATGTGCAATTAGTAAACAGCAGTCACATCTGACAGGATTGTTTCATCCATTGCTTATATTTGATCTTCAATCAATCAATCAAATTTTATTTGTATAGCACATTTCAGCTACAAGGCATTTCAAAGTGCTTTACATCATAAACACAAAATACAACATAAAATAAAATAAAAATAAAAATACAACATAAAATAAAATAAAAATACAACATAAAATAAAATAAAATACCACGGAATTTAAGCGCCTGTTACCGCCGGACTCCGCCGTCCGTTTAACCACGGGTATTCGCCGGGCCCCGTTGCCCACAACAGGAAAAGGTCTCAACCTTTTGACACGGAATTTAAGCGCCTGTTACCGCCGGACTCCGCCGTCCATCTTGCCATCTCCCACCACCTACAGTACAAAATTATGAATCTTCCACATGTATATGTACTAAATCATAGATTAACGAAACACATTTTTCTTTGGGATTTCACAAAATCTATCTATCTATCTATCTATCTATCTATCTATCTATCTATCTATCTATCTATCTATCTATCTATCTATCTATCTATCTATCTATCTATCTATCTATCTATCTATCTGTCTGTCTGTCTGTCTGTCTGTCTGTCTGTCTGTCTGTCTGTCTGTCTGTCTCTCACTCACTCTCAATCTCTCCAAAAATATACTATTATTATTTCATTATTTTTATTAAAACGAGAGTTTAAGCCAACTGACATGATGGGAAACTATTTAAAGTTATCTATAAGTAGTATGTAATTAGTTCTCTGAAATAGTTAGGATTAACAAAAGTTAACCTTTAAAATGTATTGAATTCAGTATTCACACAAAATGAATCAAATTGAAGAACTTTTTTCCCCCCATTTTATTGTTTAATGATCTGAAGCAGCATCAGCATCACCAGCTTTCCCTGATGGAGCTTCACAAAATGGATATTGATTGATTCTTCCTAAAGTGGTTGTGATAATGTGACAAGCAACGGTCATTTCCAACTGAAATATCACTTTGGCCCTCCAGTGAAGGCTTTATCACAAGAGTATATGAAGCTTACTGGAAATGCTCTTCCGGCACTAGAGACCTGCCAGACCAATGAACTGCTGGATCATATAACACACTGGAACTGTCTTAATGACTTTGTGGTGGCTCCAGAAAATGACTGTGACATGTCTTAGCAACAGAAAAAATTAAGTAGTGAATATCTGGGCAAGTGTAAGACCAATGCAGTGTAGATCTTTAGAAGAACATTTTCTACTCTATTTATCACAATTTTATATTCAAGAGTCAGCACCTGATAATTTGTAGGTTGAAGTAAATTCCAAAGAATATTCATTATAATTTGAACTTTACATGTGAACCTAACAAAGTAGGTTTGATCAAGACATACTGATGTTTGGTCACCCATCCTGGATGAGCATCACTGGTGATCAGCTAGTTCATCTGTACTGTTAGACATTTGTGGAGAGTGGACATGCTCTTTAGCCGGTAGCAGTGGATTATATCAGGGCCAGGTCCAGTTTAACCTCTTGTACTTAAAAAGATTTTTGACACTATGAGTTTTGGTATTTGGAAGTGGCTGTGGTCAACCTTTCAGTCCCCTGGCCATTGCCTGTTGGACTTATTTGATTCCTACTTTTCTACATGCTTCTCCAGGAGTGTTTAGTCTTGGCTCTGGGTGGGCCCATGTTCATGTTGTTTATCTGCCACTGAGAATAACCTTTAGATAATGAAAGAATACCCTGTTTTTTCTCTTTGCTTCTGCTTTTCTAATGCACAACTTGAGTAAAGCAGCTGGAGTTATGATGGATTATGTGTCAGTCTCAGCTTATGAAGAAAGCCACTCAGCTTTCTGTTATGTTTTGGGAATGCTTTGTGCCCACATTCAGAAATCTCTCAGGAGCCAGTTGGAAAAAGTGAACAAAGTCTATTTTATTATAAAGGACAATGAATTTTACGTCATTGTCCAAGGTTCTCAGAACCGGAACAGATAGAAACACTAGAAATAAAGAGGCAGAGAGTAACTTCAGAAGGTTTGGAGGATGAGATTATGAATGTAGTTCTTACTGATGATGAAAAGGGTCCACCAAGGGGAGTTGAGTGGGACTGGGGCTTGGGTTGTTGTGTGGGGAAATGCTGAAGCAAAGAGTTGATAGTTCTTGGAGTGATCTTGAAGGTGTAAAAGATGAAGGGTGGGCAGGTTCTTGTTGAGCTAATGTGAAGCAGGAGGAATGAAAGGATGCCAGTCATGGAACTTGAGCAAAGACACTTTATTGAAGGTCTTGAGAGCATGAGAAGATGCCAGAGTGACACACGGAACTAAATCCAGGAAGCCAAGGAAAAAACACCTTTAAGGGAAACCACAACAATTAATTATATGTTCACCAAAAGGGGTCAGAGAGTTTCAGAGAACAGAAATGCACATAATTGAAATACAATTGAAGGCAAATACTCAGGCATCAGAAGACTGGCAGCAGGCTCTTCTTATACCCAGGCAGAAGAAACTTTACAGTGCATCGGATCATTCAGTGAGTCCACCATCCATTGCATCAGCAGCTCCCTGGATTCTTTTATGGTGTTTGGGAATGGAAAGTAGCTGGAGGTTGTGATAATTTATTGTGGGCACAGATGGGACAGGCAAGGACATATTTTCTTATGTCTCTGTGAATGGTTGGTCACCAGAAATGACGGTCAATAAGTACAGTGGTATGGTTTATTCCTGGATGTGCTGAAAATTTCGCTGACTGAAACCAGTGATTAAGACGGGCTCTGGCTGAGGTGGGGATGTAAGTTCTGTTGGATGGACCGGTCCCAGGATCAGGCTCTGTTTGTAGGGGTGGGTTGACGACTTCTTCAGTCTCCCATGTAGTGGAAGCAACCGTGCAGCTGGGTGGTTGATGGGAATGGGATCTTTTAATAGTCATCAATTGAATACAGTCTGGAAAGGACATCAAGTTTGAGATTGTTAGATCCTGGAAAGTATGAAACGGAGAGATTGAAATAGGAGAATAACAAGGACCAGTGGGACTGATGAGTGTTGAGGCATTTGGCAGATTACAGGTAAGACTGATTCTTATGATCAATCCAGACCAACAGTGGTTTTAACCTTATTTACTTATAAGGAAGGAAAAATGATAAGGTTGAATAATATACCAGTTTAATAAACCATACTGGTCAGTAAATAAACCAAGGGCAATGCACCAAGACCAATATTTACCTGTAATGGTCATTGTGCATTTTATTTAAATTTCTCTGAAATCTTCTTGTTCTTATGCCAAACTACTGTATTTATGAATATAAATCTTGTCCCTGTGCTGAACATACTGTATGTTGTATACATTAAAATGAAAAGATAGAACTTCATACTGTATGTTGGCAAAACAGTTTTCATAGGGGGGAAATTGTCTGTTTCCCTTGATGTGTGGTGTTTATAATTGTGTTCAAAACCTGTGAAACAACACTATGTTCCAGCTTATTTAGACACCAATAGTCTAAGAGCCACTCTGCTGTAGACAGAACCAGGGACACCTTGAGTGTGAGTGGGTCTTTGCATGTATATGCATGCGTCTCTCATTGTGCGCTATTCATTTTTGTGTGCTCTGAATGCTGATTGATGTATCTTTGGCTTTGTCAGCCCTTTGGCATAGGTGGAACAGGTGTGACTTTGCCACAGAGTGAAGCTCAGACAAGCCATATCATGGCACAATGAGGTCATTGTGCAACGTGCACATTCCTACACAGGGCTCTTGGACTTTTACAGGCTGCAGGTAGCCGTCTGTGTGTGCGTGTGCATGCGTGTGTAGCTGCAGGTGGGGGGGATTTGGATGGGATTCTTCAGTATGAAAGAGATATTTGCTCACCAGCTGCAAGTCTCTACACTCTCGGAGGAACCTCCAAGGCTTACACACAATTACAAACATGGCAGTGGGGACTCTTCATCGCTAGTGGGGACTCTTCATCGCTGCTAAATCAGATAAATCTTTTCAGGGGTTGAAAGCTTCTGGATAAAATGGAGCTGGATGATTTTTCTCTGAACATGTTGCTTTCCTGGTTTATTTGAATTGCTGAATCATGCTTGCTGGAATCCTTGTTTTTCTTATGAAGGTACTCTTATGAAGTATTGTGTTCTTGTGAAATTTAGTTGTATAAAACCCATAGCGCCATAATTCAATCAATTGAAACAAAGTCAAGTTTTTGCCTGAGTTTTCTGACTCAGGCAACTAATTTAGTGTTTTCTGTGTTTGCTCAGATCACTTCAACCTCTGAATCCTGTGAGATCATCATTTTATTTTCTTCCTCTTTTTAATTTTTCTATGTTTAGTTTCCATTTTTAATAGGTGAGGTGGGCAATGTGTGTGTCTGGATGGGTGTGTTATGTGTTGCTATCCCCAGGGTTGGGTGTCTGGACTAGGTCCCTCTTAGCCGCTTCACAGCTTAACCAGCCTTGACTTGCTGTGTGGTGACATGTCTGCACTACACTGACTGGATGACTGGGAGGAACTCTGCCCCGTGTGTGTGTGCGTGTGTGTGTGTGTGTGTGTGTGTGCGTGTGAATCAGGTTCTTATATCCTTGTGTGGGGGCCGGGGGTGTGCGCGGGTGTGATCGGGTGGTGCACGGCTGCAGGCTGACTGCTAGGCTATGCTTGAAAGACTTCTGGCATGTGCTGGTGCCTGCATTTTTCACCCTTGACTGGAAGCATATGCTGAAGCACAATCAAGACAGTGTTAGACAGGCTTAGTGTGAGGGACCCAGACGGCTTCCTCCACATCTGGCAGTGCTTGGCCCTCCTTCCAGGTGAGTCACGTCCCAAGGGAGGGTGGCTCTGCTATGGCCCTCAGACCTACTGTGCATGGGCATCTGGAAATATCTGGATACTTCCCACAGTCACATCTTTCTCCACATGCTTTTCCAATTTCACCACCCCCACTACAGTCACCACCTCTTTCTCCTCCTTCATTGCCCTGAGCAAATCTCTTACTCCTGCTGTGTACCGCTTACCCCCACCTCCTCAGTCCAGGGGACAAGGCTTTGTAAAACCTGAAAAGAGTTAAACAGTTAAAAAGACAACCCTAATCTCTAAAGTAGTACACAGAAAAGAATGCCACAGACAGGGGATATTCACTGCCTGGCCAAAAACACATCACTACCAAAAAACAGCTCACACATCATCAGTATTATTTCAGCTTTGATTATGCTGTGATTCTGCAATGTCACAATTTATTTGTATCCTAGCAAAATGAAGTCACCCAGTAGAAGGAAACCAACACACCTCAAGGAGGCTCCCGCTGCCCATTATTACACTTTCATTCTACTTCCTAGAATGTCACCAGGTAACTGTACTTTGTTGGATGACAGAGAGCAGAAAATAATTTGCAAGCAAGCAGAGAGGTTTGCGAGCGGAGAGTTAATCTGTGCAAAGACATTTTCCTCACCAAGACAAAATCTGAGCATGAGCACAGAGATGAGAGGGCACAGGGAATATTTGAAAGAGAACAGACATTTTGAGAGTATTACAAGTTGTGGATAAAAGAAATTAAATTCTGCTTAAGAGCACACATTTTCAGTTTGAAAATGTGTGCTCTGAATCCTGCCATAGACTGATGGACTTTTTCATATTTCAGTCTTCTTCAGGGAGAGAGACATCTGGAGAAAGCAGAGACCCTCACCAGCCCCTGGCTAGCCCCATATTTTTTGAGTAAAAGAGGGTTCACATAGTTTATGTGATACAAGGCCACTGTGGTGTTGGTTATCAAAGATACCTCCTCCTCATATATATATATATATATATATATATATATATATATATATTGATGACATAGGAGTCACCAAATAATTACATATATATATGATTATATATATATATATTGGTGACATAGGAGTCACCAAATAATTACATGTGTGTGTGATTAGTTATTATGCTGTTGATGTAAGAATATTATGTCTGAGGTGAGTGAGCTGTGGTCAGGGAGTCTGCTAGCATCAGCTCATCTATGGTTCTACAAGGCTTCCTCTATCTGAAGAAAAATCAGCCATAGTGATCTGTCCTGGTTGTCATGAAGATCTGGATATAATATGAGGAGAGCAGGTTACGAACAGTAAAGTGAAAGATTTATCCATCCACCCATTATCTCTTGTCCCTAGTGGGGTCAGGAGTTGCTGGTGTCTATCTCCAGCTGCGTTCCGTGCGAGAGGCGGGGTCACCCTGGACAGGTCGCCAGTTTGTCGCAGTGAAAGATTTAAAATGCAAGAAATAATGTATATAAGTACATTTTGGCAAAATGCCTATATACCTATTTTTGAAATTTTGCTCTTCAATTTATTTTATATTATCATCCATAAAGCTGCCAAAGTTGGGAAGTGACGTGAACCCCAGGTTTAGTACAGAGAGACCATGAAGAGCTTCTGTCCACAGGCCATCAGGCTATTGAACTCAAACCATCTATAACACCTATAACTGAGGACACAGCCACTCTGAAAGAAGGAAAAATTTGGTAAATTTTTGCAGTTTTCTTTGGAACATTCTTTTGCTATTTTCCTACTTGCTTCATTCGTCTTTCCATCATTCTGTTTTCCATTCTCACAACTCCTCTGACAGTCTTTTGATTTTCCCCCATCTCTTCATCCTTCTGTCCTTCACTATTCCAAAACAGAGACATAGTGTAATCACAATTCCCTCCAAAAGCATTAGGATGTTCAACACAATTTAAAATTTATTAATTAACATACTGTACCCTGCCTCTCCCCCGAAACATTCACTGGAGATAGTCAGCAGCATCCTTTCCTTCCCCCACCAAGTATGAGGGTGTACAGAAATTGGATGGATGGATGGATGGATGGATGGATGGATGGATGGATGGATGGATGGATGGATGGATGGATGGATGGATGGATGGATGGATGGATGGATGGATGGATGGATGGATGGATGGATGGATGGATGGATGGATGGATGGATGGACGATACTATTTCTGTTTTCCTTTCAAATTCTTTTCAGGCGAGGCACTGGGATCACCAAAGATTATTAAATTAATCGACAAGTTTCCTCAGCAGATAAAATGCCAAAAATGTTATCTTTAACAAAGACAACTATTTTTAATTGGAGCTATAAGCTGATGGAACAGAACAAATCTCTCTCTTCATGTTCAGTCCTTGTATTTCTTCATTCAGTTTCTCTGTCTTTGACTCCTTCATATTTTTCTGAGGAATCTTTATATGCATATTGAGCTATGAAATGAAGGTCAGCAGTTAATTCTAAAATATCTTATTTTACAATTAGTTGTATTTTTATCACCTCGGTACAATTCTTCCACTTTCTCAAATTTCAGCTGCTCCTTGTGCTCTCATTTTGTCTTTTGTTGTTCTGTTTGCTTGCTTCATAGTTAGAAACCAAGCAAAAACCAAGATTTTATTAACAAAGATCAGTCCATAAAAAAATAAATCGATTGGCACATACCGTATCACACTACAGTTCCCTTTCGGCAGCCAGTAGCTGGCGCTCTGCTCTTTTGTTCTAGCTTGCTGTTATGTTTCATTTTTAATACCAGAATGTTCTACTCTTCTACTGTCTGTAATGTTAGCTGCTACTATTACAATTCCTGTTGGGCACAACAAGCTCACTTTTGCACTTTGTACCCTCAGTTACTATAATAACAGTCTGCACACAACATTTATGTCTCATTCATGAATATTTCTGGGAATAGGTAGTTTAAAATGGGACTGTCCCAAGAAATTTAGGATGTCTGATCATCCTAAGCTAGCTGACATGTGAGGATAACCTGTTTATGGCCTGCTATAGTGATCTATAAATAGATAATAGGTTCAAAATACAAAGAATTAAATGTTGATGATATTAGGCATTGCAATATATGTGCTGTATCAGATGATTGTCTTGCAAAATAATCACACCAACCATCAATCTGGACATTTAACTTGATTACTTGTCCTGGTTTTGTGAATACAAACTGATGTGATGTTGTTATTGTTAGATATTGTTTACCACTGTGCTTTCTTGGTTCTCTTTCCCCCCTGCTCTCCTCCATTGTTATCACCTTTCTTATTAAACTTCTTCCTCATCTCTCCCTTTCTTTGTTTCTATTTTTCTTTTCTTCCCATCTCAGTGTAATGTAAAACAACCCCAAAGCAATTTTTGATAGCATTTTATATATACACACATAAATATTTACATATGTGTATCTATATTTGTCATTTGAATATTCTCTACACTTTCCTAAGTTTGTAATTTCTCTTTTCTTTAAAGCCAAGATTTACTTCAACCAGTTGACTATATGCTGCTGAGGTACGACACTGATATTGCTTCCAGTTAGAGGAATTTTTTAAGTAATTTAAGTGCACACATTTACGTGCACAAGGGTACAGTGTTAAGATCTCATATTGTTTTGTACTTAGTGAAGTTCCTTTGATTCTGAAACTAGATACATTTAGATAAAAACATGACTTATATCTGACATGTGAGAGAATGAAAATGGAACAGCTTTGACTTTTGAACCTCAGAAAAGAATTGTTAATTATGTCCTTCTATCTGAATGACTGCTGCAGAGGCCCAGCTGTGAAAAAGGGGAAGAGGAGAATGACGGGATTGATCATGACACAAACAGATGTATGTTGCTGAAAAGCATGCCAGGGTTCATGTAAAACAGGTCTGTCGGGATCATTAACGAGATATAAAAATAAACATCTTGCTCTGATTAATAATGGCCATCCCAGTGGACTTGTCATCCCCACCTCAACGAGTCATGCAGACATCATACATATGTGGATACAGATTTTTGTTTTACATAAATGTGGTCCTAGGAAACAACTGGTGAGTAGTGTTACAGCTGTTATGACTCCTTTTAGAACCCAGAGTTGAATTTCTACTTGAATGAAGATCCAGAGTAAATATTTCTTAGGGGAGGGAGTAACACACATGAAGCATTTCTCTGCCTCTCATGTCTTTGTTGTGCACACTCACCACATCATCACACACCTTGTCTGTCCTAAAGGGATTGCTATTGTGTCACATTTCAGTAGATTCTACAGCAGAGTAAGACACCTAAAACTAAAAATGTGTTGTTCTGTGCTGCTTTTATAAATTCATAGCTGAAGCCATAATTGGTTTCTTTATGAAGGACAAGAATTTAGAAAACAGATGAAGTCTGACATGTTCCTCTTTCATTTGCTACATGTGTATGTCAGATTCTGATGCTTAGATGCTTGTTCTTAGATCTAAAATAAATGCCTCACAGCTTCACAGCTTCTGGGCTCCACAAGACAGTGTGAATATAACAAAAGAGTGAACAATTTATTATGCACTCCTGGGATCACCATTGTCTCTTCTCTTTCAAGCTTGGAGGCTCTGGAACATATTTACCCTTGCTTTTAGTAAGGTAAACAAAGTCAAAAACTGGCTGTGATGGGTCCTGCAAGCCCTCCCTGAAATCTATCTTGTTTTTTGAGAACTCTGAGGTCTTCTGTTCTGCAACGCCAGCCTTCCTAATGAGGCACTGCCTTGCTCTTATGTTGAAATGATAGCCTAAGAGAAGATGTTCTACGCCATCTAAGCATTGATCAGTTGAGACTTGTAAAACAGCTTTCACAATCCAGTTCGCTACCTTGCGGTATTAATTTCATACTGCCTCACTAATTCTGGAGCCAAGTTTTATTTGAAATAATACAATGACTAAAAAGTATAATTCCTAAAAAATACTGTCAAATGCGTTATCTTTTAAAACGAACAAGCTCAGGTTAATCAAACATGTACAATGCATACACAATTAAAAATTTCATTTACAAATTTCATTGTGTATGCATTGTATACAGGCACAATGCATACACAATGAAAAAGTTCATGTATGTGTTAAATTCTAACACGTCTTGATTTTGAAGTCTGGAGGTTTTGACGGACTGATGCCTCCCCTAAGTGATCTGTTCAAGGACAACATACAAGATGTAATACATGTGAGGCAGGATTGAGATAGTCTAGCAAATTAACACTTGAATATGTCAGTTCTAAGACAAAGTTGTTGGGTCTTTATTTTTTTATGCTCCTTTCTATGTCTACAAAGGAGCATAATTTCAAGTTAAAGATTAGTAAAAAGCTCTTTTCTAACTTGATCTGCTGCTTTTCACTCTGATCTACGAGATGTCAGTTTAATTGCATTAAATTGACATAAATGACATTGTCTTCTCATAAGAACACTTTCAAAATATAATGCTTTGACGTTTTAGTTTAAAAGTTTTTTTTTTTTATTATCATGTTTCTCTTTTTCTGTGATATTGAGGGATTTCCCAAAGTCCATGAGTTTCTTTAATTATAATTTGAAATATATAGGAGCTTAGTTTAAACAACTAATAACCAGCACATAACAACAACCCTCCCTATTTCCAGCGCTTAAAATAACCTGGATATCAGTCCTTGACCCAAGATGAATGGCTTGTTGTTTAATTGTTTCCCGACAAAGGTTGCCATCGCATGCTTCAGGGTCCTCAGGCACTTCTGGTCCTCAGCGCTGCAACAAATCCAGACAGCCTCAACACATTCATGTCACAACACAGGCACCATGGTGAGTCTGTAGTCTGTGCCTGACTGTGTTTCTACACGCAAAGTTTAGCAAGAGGTGGATGGATAAAAATATGTCACATATTGAGGAAAATGTATTTTATCTCATTTGGAGTTGTAGCTTTATGCTACATCTAAACTCTTTAACTTGATGCTGCGTGCCAACAGCCACTCAGCTCTGACTCTCAGTGGCTCCACTCTGCTCACTTCAGAATGTGTTTTGTTATTAGTAGCTTTGGTTGCTTTGTTTCCAGTCACATGTGCAGTTCAGATCATATCATTATGTGAAAAAAGGATAAATGATAAGGTCTGCCTGCTCAAGTAACAGAAGAAATACGTAAAATTAGGCAAGAAGGGGCGTGCTGTGGTGGCGCAGGGGGTTAGCACGGCCCATGTTTGGAGGCCTCAGTCCTCGACGCGGACGTCTTGGGTTCGACTCCCGGTCCCGGCGACCTTTGCCGCATGTCTTCCCCCTCTCCTCGCCCTCTTTCCTGTTTGCCTACTGTAAAAAAAATACGAGCCACTAGCGCCGCAAAACCTCTTCGGAAGAAAAAAAAAAAAAAAAAAAAATTAGGCAAGAAAAGTCCTTATGAAAAACACTGAATCCAAAAAGGATTAATCAACATAGAAAACATTCACATTTACCAAGTTTAGATAAAGTATGAGGCTATAGTCAATAATAAATTAAGTGCCATTTGGGAGCCAAAAGAACCTACTCTCTGAAAAGAACTGAACTTCACATCACTAATTTCCCAGGGAACCAATTGGACCAACTTAGTCTGTGAGTTAACATCTGCAGGCACCAATGTCATATCATGAGAGGCTATACATTTGTGTATGTTTTATTCAAAGATAATGAATTTTTTTAACATGTTGATTTATTTATTTTGTCTCTCACAGCTAAAATCATTTGGTGGATCTCGTAGATCAGAGTGAAAAGCAGCAGATCAAAGATGAACATTGCCAGGAGGTTCAAACACAGTTTGTCTGGAGCAAAGTTTCAAGAAAAGTGGAAAGTCTAGCTGTGGTTAATTGGTGTGTTTAGGTCCGAGGTCATGAGGATAGCAAAAGGAACACACCACTATGCCCTGAGTGGCACATGGATACACAGCCACCACAGAGATGATGCTATAACTAATCACAACTAAACACTGTGAAGACACGCACAGACCCACTTTTCTATCTTCCTCTCAGACTCTGCCTTCTTTCTGTGCTTCCTACCTCTGCTTTAAGTACTTGTGGAGCCCAAAAGCCCAAGGGAGACCATAATGTGTCACAGCAGCATAGGCATCTTTATGAACCTGTTGGCACAATCCCACCCCCCACCAGACCTGCAGGACTGGAGGGTTCAAAATCAAGTGAAAACCAAAAATTAGAAATACCAAGTCTTATCTTTTCTTCTTCTGTGCACAAACATTAAGTTTATCACTAACGTCCTGAATTGAAATACCACCAGAACAAGTTCATCAAGAATCTAAAACAAACTCAACATTCAGCATGCTGAGTACGCCTAGCGGGATTTCAATCATTTACTGCAGCACAAGTGCTGAATTTGGGAGAACATAATGTCTGAATATTATTGTTGAAATGCAGTGAAAGATTACTAAAAGCTCTGCTGATGCAATCAGATTCTACTGTGTTGTAAACATGTGCCATGTCGCCACAAACAGCCAGCAGACTACCAGCACTCAAGATGTGTTACTATTGGTAATAATGATACTTAAAAAGGCCCACATAGGACTCAATGGGATTGATAAATAGTGCATCACGTGCTATTTCTTTTAGAACTACTGAGTGATGTCTGCTGTTAACCAGTTAAATTGTAAGTCTACATCCATTTTAAGTTGCCATCTTGGAAGTCCATCTTTAGATCCTTTCAGTCACTATGATAGTGTTAATACAAAGCTACCACACAAAGCAGTGTGGTGGATGATTCTACCACCACATAGTTTTAGTGTTTTTTCTTTTTCTTAATCTAAATCATTATTAGTTACATATTACCCTATTTAAGCAGCCTTTTATTCTTTGTTTGCAGGTCAGGTTACTTTCAGTTACTGTTCAGTTGGCCTCATTTTTCCCAAATCTTTTATTTGTCATTTATTTTTGATTGACAGTTGATGTTCTAACTCGTTTTGTCATTATTAAATTCCTTTTTTTTTCTCCTTTTTGAACGCCTTTTGGCCTTGTTTGAGTCTGGTCTCTTACACGCAGGTTCCATCTTGAAAATCTCCTGCAAGAGCTTGTAGTCTGTTATCTTTTTATTCCTGCATTGGAGAATTTGTCTCTGCCCTGCTGAGAGGTTCCAGAGGCTTTCTCTTGGCCTCTCTGGACCTCTGGGTCACTCGTTTGTCATTGCAACCTTTGACCCTGGTAGTTCAGCGTTCCAAGAGGAATGTCGAAGATGTTTACCTTCGGTGAGACTGATGGTGTCCAGGTGGCTTTTTGTCTCTTTTTCACCCCCTTCTTTTTGGAGAGACTTGCTTTTCCCTCCTGTGTTTAGTAAAAAGGGATGGAGCATTTCCTATTGTAGTGTTTAGGTTTTTCACTTTTTGGTCAAAATACCCCGCTTGCAAAATACATAAATCTTCAAAATGACCCTGAACTCATTTATTTGCTAGAAGAAATCTCCACTGTTTTGACTGAATTCTAGTAGCAGAGAAACCTATTGACTCCTCATCTGGGTCTGGTAAGAACACATTCGTGCTAAGCTCCACTTCCCAGTCTGTTAGCAATCAGACATCCAGCTGAGTGTCCTGGCTAGACATAGTGGGCATACAGTAACAGATAATGCCCCCCCCCACTTCCAGCTTCCTCCACCCTCCACTTGAACATAGTGCCATCTATCACTATTGTGCTAGACCTCCACTGTGGCTCCTTGCTGGATCCTCGTCTACTGGAAACTCTTGGAACCCTCCCCACTGGCCCTTCCCCCTTAAAAAGCCCATTAAACAGTGTTGTAATGCAAAAAGTAGGACTGAAGAGAGAGCTGGCCAGGTGTCGGGTGTGTATGGGCTAAGCGTCTAATGCAGCCATTATGAGTGGCTGGTAGGATGGGTGGATTATCATAAAAGCATCTCCCCTCCCTCTAATGTGAACATGGCTGATCAATACTAGACTCCTGGGAGAGGATGGAGAAGTGGATGGATAAAGTATGCGAGGAAGGGGAGCAGCTTTACTTGTTAGACAAGCGCTTTGTCGCTACAGGCGGCAAGGCCCTGATGGGTGAGAACAGGGTACGAAAGCATGAGAGGTGGCAGTGGAGCATTTAGCTCATATGATATTTTGGATCAGAAGTGCTATTAACAGCCGAGCCATTTATTTTGAGCCCCGGTTCAAGACAAATGTTGTTTTTGTGCTTATGTGAGTGTAAGATAGGTTTCAGATTAGCATTCTCTATTATTACCTAGCATTATGAGAATAAAATTCATTATTACTGCTAACAGAAACTCTGATTGTTAGACATTGGGGAGAGGTGTAAGAAATGCTTCAGGTTGGAGAAAGTTTACACCATGTAAACAGTGTCCTAGCTTTTTTTATTCCACCTTTATAGCATCTATATTCCAAACATAATTGCACAATTTCAGCATCAGTTTTATAGCAAGAGGTGGATGGATATCAGCAAGACACTGCAAACAGACACATATAACAGTTTCTTATAATATAGTTCAGTCAGATAATGCTTATTTTACAGGCATCAGTAAAATTGTTTTGGGGTTTTGTGACACACTCTACTCCTCACCACTGTCTGTTTACTGAAAGGATGTCCTCAGGGTCACCTGCAGGATTTTATTGGAGGATACGCTCAAAATTATCACTGCAACTAATACAGGAGCGCAACCACATCTCCAACGTGCAACGTGTGTGTCACACAAAACCCGCGCAAGTCTTAATCACACAAATAAAGGCTGCATGTGTATAATGCACATGGCCCACTAAAGCATAGTATTTCATCTGCTTTTATTTATTTATTATTATTTTTTTTTTATTTACAAATTGTGCTAAATAATAAAGACACGAATGGAAAGCCTACCCGTGTGATCCATAGGAGGTGAAGGATGGAGATTCCCAGGTTCAGATGGCGTATCTGATACTTCTAGAGGAGCAGAAGGTGAAGCAACAATGCTTGCTTGATTTCTGTTCTTTTTGGCAGAGGTTTGACTATATTTAAATACTTAACCTTCCCGCAGTTTGGCCAACCTGGTGAAATTGCTACGTATGTACAGGGTGTACAGGCACTGCTGGATGGACTCACCTGACTGCTGTCTGTCCCTCTCTCTGTTTTCACATAAAGGTATGATACTAGATTCTCACACGTGACTGGCCACAAGGCTGCCATGCTAATCAAAACAAAGTTCTGCCATGAGCAGAGCTGACTCCACTCAGTAGAGCCAATGAAAAAGTGAGAACTGAGCAGTCAAAGGGAGAGAAAGTTGAGAGATGGTTCTCTCTCTCTCTCTCTCTCTCTCTCTCTCTCTCTCTCTCTCTCTCTCTCTCTCTCTCTGTCTCTCTTGCTTTCTCACTTACTTTCTGACTCTGTCTCTATGTTGTTCCTCCGTTATACTGAAGTACGGTTCTCAGAGTTGGCTCTTTGAAGGGAACGACAGGAGCCGACTGCTCACTAAGAGTCGAAACATTCGACTCTTAGTGTCATCATCTGCTCAATGATGGGCCGATCATTGGAACTCAATGACAAATGCAGCATGAGCTAAACATGTTGTCAGTTTCTTCTTGTTAACGAAAATTTATCCTTTCCACTGTCACCACATACATGCTTTGTATGAGGAATCAGTGTAAGGGGTCACTGACACAACGCAAATGACTGTCAACTGGCACTAGATATTTGTCCACAAGGAGTGAATAATAATAATAATAATAATAATAATAATAATAATAATAATAATAATAATAATAATAATAATAATAATAATTTTTATTTATAATCCCTTTGTTTCCCCAATTGAAATTTCATCTGGCACATTCACATACTGATGGTGGCAGGCTACTGGATTGTAGCTACAGCGGCTCAGGAGCAGGCTGACAGAAGTGAGGCTGTAATTTTGTGCCATCTGCTCTTATGATCAACACCATCAGTGACCAGGCCCAGGCCACTGCTGCAAATTTACTCATTGGAGGAAGGATTTGCAGTGATGCTGCTTTGTGGATCTAGGATGCAGCAGTCATGGGGTGGGAGACATTGCAAAGGAGTGATGTTATTTTGGTCATAGTCTGTCTGCCCACCACCTGCAGTGAGTCCAGTAGCTGCCCACCACCTGCAGTGAGTCCAGTAGCAGATGGTAGCTGATGCTACTGCAGATTCAAAAAAGGTCTTCAGGATTGCCCCTTGTACTCCACAAGACCTCTGTGAGGGCAGTAGAGACAGGACTAAATCAGAGTTCAATTGTCACTAAATCAGTGGATATGACAATATTCTATCACAAACTGATTCCAAAGAAACTTTATAATATATCAGGGTTTATATTCGGCAATAGCTTTGTTAATTGTTTAGTTTTCACATGTGGTTACACACAAACTTTTTAAACATATGACTGAATTTCCAAGAGTTAACCCTTAAGCTCATCTGATCAACTGGAAGTCCAAATGTGAATTCTGAATGTGTCTTAAATTCTTTAAAACGTTTAAAGAAAGTATATCAAATCTGTATTTAAAAATTTCTGACAAGTGGAGCCTTAAGATCAGTAAAAACACCAGATTGTTTCCTGATGCAGAGTGGTAATCAGGTTCAGCATTTACAACCCAAGTTTACCTCCAACATCTGTTCTCTGGGTTCTAACACTGCTTTGTCTAAGAGCTTAAGAAGTGTGCTAATTTATTTACTAGTGACCTAAAAATTTTTTTTTTTAATTTTAAATGTTACCAAGCTATGATTTTTTTTTGTTATCTAAAATCGAATGTGTTTGAGGGGTGAGGAGGTGCATCCTGGAAACGTAGAACAGACACCATCAAACCATCGGACTCTGAACTCCTGCCAATCACCTTCTCCTATAGCATCTTAAGCCTCCTCAAAAGCAGAAAGCACGGCCTTAAACGCAAACATCTCCTTAATTTCCTGTTCAGTTATTCATTAAATCATTCCAGCTGTACTGGATGGAATGCTGTTATATGTTGATCATATTATTTGGCACCAAAATGTTATTTACTAGGAGTTTTCAGAGCTTGGTTCAGCCGCTTTTAGAACCATTTGTGCTTTCTTAATGTATACACTGTTCATTTTATCTCAGTATCTGTAAAGCAAAGAACTTACTATGATGAAGTGTGAGCATCGTATGATCTGCTAACATGTGAAGTGCACTCAGAGGCTAGCACTGCTTTCACTGGTGCTGGGATTTGTTGAAAACCAATCTGTATGAAAGCACTGCACCACCCACACACATCACACCTCTGACCTCCCCTCACGCTGCATGGTGGAAGTGGACTCACTTTTTCTTGTTACAAGGTTTTCTGTTACCGTCTCACAAACATACATCTGCATACTATACATCACATATTGTTTACAAAATCGAATAGAGAAGTCTCATTATGTTCTGGCTAACTAAAAAAATCCCCAACATTTTTTATGAGGTTAAAACCTAATGGTTGCTTGTTGGTGTACAACTTCTGCTCTGCTTCATAGGAGCAGAGGGAGAGGGTCTGCACTGAAACCTGCATGGAATGCCAGGGGAATTTCAAGCCATTTGCTGTGTTGGCCTGTGCCTGGTAAATATAGTTGCAGAGAATGGTGAAGTACGGTAATCATCAATGACCCTTTTCCCTCCGTTTACCATCAGTTAAGGTGAGGAAAGGCACTCTAACACCAAAACAACACAAACAGCTTACATGCACAGCCAGTCAACCAAAGTTTACGTCCAATATTTGTACTCTAATACATTTCCTCCTGGCTCTGCTCCTGACGGAAAAAACTTGTGAGTTTTTTTTCCCCTTCAGGCCATGTCCGAAGGTTCTCTGACCAAATCAACTTGCTTCGCCATGCTAAGCAATCTTACCAGGCCATTTTGAGACTGATCAAGCCTAATGTTTGATTCATCTTTTGAAGTTTCATGTTCCCTATCTTCTACATCTTTTCAGACCTGCTGCATTTCTGACCTGGTTTCCAAAGTCATCATTTAGCTAGTGAGGAAACCTTCTCTTCATACTCTCATGAGCTTAATACCAGCATTCCAACCTTCTGGCCCATATTCCATCTAGGAACACTGACTACACCTTACCTCCAGTTCTACTGGTGCTTCCGCTCATTGAGTCAGTGAGTCAGCATCATGTATTTTCTTCAAATATTTTCATCACTATTCTTGGCACCACACTAACTTCTCTCTCTCCTCTCTCCCAGTAGTTGTGGCTTTTTTGCATGTGGGTCTGTCATATTTGATTAATAACATCACAATTTATGCAACAGGGTCAAACTGCAAATTTGACTGATTTTAACCATCCTAATTTGGATGATGAAAAACATCCAAATTGTGTCTCCAGGAGGTGTTGTTTCTTGACAGGCCTTCAAAAAGAAATCGAGTTCAACTTTTGTTTGAAAGCACATAATCTGTTTTGGGTGAAAAGAGAGGAGGCAGACTGAGCTGCTTGTCTTGCACTCTTCCAGCCAATGATCTGGCTTCTACCATTTCATATGTAAGAGAGAGAGAGCAGTGATGTAAATCAATAATGAGCAGCATTTATATCAGTGATTCCCAAACATGGTCCTCAGTCCTGCACTGCATGTTTTAGGTGTCTACACCTACCTTAAATGAAGGTAGGTGTAGACACCTCATTTGGAGGCCGCAGAGGACGTCATGCAAATGTTTGAATCAGGTGCTCTGGAACAGAGAAACATCTAAAACATGCAGAGTGGAGATACTTGAGCACCATGTCTGGGAACCACTGGTTTAGACAACAGTTCAAGGGGGCATTGCCTTTGTTTCTGTACCACAGTATATGAACTATTGTGAGATGAGTTCAGCTTCAACTACGTTTTATATCCTCAGTTATCACTGATTTTCTACTTGTGTTTGGTCATCAAACACAAGTCCTTCCTGAGAAGGAAATGATGAAGAAACCATATTTGCAATGAAGAAAATGTATTTACTGCAAAAGTTCATCAAACTCATTTATTATTATATTGTCATGCATGTTATTGAGGATTATGACTAATTCCTTTATCCAACCTATGTACTGCTTATAATGAAGCCATTATAAGTGCATGTTGTAATGGTTGTCATCATGTTGATTAATATTTGAAAATAAAATAAAACTATATCAAAATTTCTCTCCATAATTTTTTACCAGAGCAAAAGCTGGCTCACGTTTGAATTTTATGACATTTTATAGTTGTGATGAAAACATACATAATACATAAATAATACACACACCATAAATAATAACCCCAGAATTAGACACTTACCTTGTAAGTTTTTTTCTCTTAATATTATACATACAAATATACATATATATTTTTTGCATTTATTTAGGTAAATAAAATTTTATTAAATGCACATCATCATTTGTAAACCTTAATGCATTTTACAAACATCCCCTGCGTTTCTCTATATCTTTGGAAATATAGAAAAATTCCAAGACGAGCAGTTTAATTCTGCCTTTTCAGTGGTTGATTTAGCATTTTGAAGTCAAATAAAATAGTCAAATAAAATATCATACAGTTATGACAGAACTGTAAAATACAGGTCAGGAAGCCTAACCTAGTGAACATCTTAATTGGCTTCATCCCCAAAACAAAGTGTGAAGGTGTGTGTGTGTATTGCTTTCTGTTCATCTCTACAAGTACTTCGTCCACTTCTCCTGTGCCCTTCAGGAAGGCTAATGATAGATATGTAAGTAGGCAGCGTGACCTGTTCTGCTGCACATGGAGTTGATTTGCTGTGGTTTTAGTTGTAGCTTTCACCCTCAGCCCCCAAGGCACAAATACGTCTGTGGTACTCCCTCCCAGTGAGCAGCAATCTGACAAGCTGCACAGACCTAATCCAGGCCAGGTCTGGGGCTGTGTTTGGTATGCATCCCCTAGGTATGGAATAAATACAAGGCCAGTAAGTAGATCCGCTTGCATGAACAACCGCAGGGAGTGAAGGGCTTTCCAAACTTAAGATACACGCCTTGACGGGATATCTCTTATCCTCATATGTAACCTCATAACATTTAGGGCTTTTCACAAATAAGAACGGCTTTGATGTCCTGTGGAAAGTAATGTAGTTTTAATGTCAGACTTTAAGGGCCATTAGCTGCATTTTTATCTGGTAGCAAGGATACTTGGCAAATTTTTGAATGTGAATTCAGGGGGTGTAGCTACCCTTGAGGTGGGGAAAAACAGGTTTCTGATTGGAGAGTTTTGCTCTGAGGAAGAAGGTGGGTGGAGAAAGTGGGTAAGTAAGTCTCTTTTCTACCTCACAGCATTTCAGCTGATTTATGTACCTCTGAGCAAGGCACTAAGCCTCCCCCAGTTGGCAAAGAAAGATATTAGACTTTTCAAAGCAAATATGGGGTGTGTTTATTCTAAATGAGAAAAAGTCAGTTAAAATAATTTTTTCTCTTTTTTTCAAAATTATTTTTCTAAGATTTTCCACTATGGTGGCGTCCCCAGCCCCCGCTCCCTTCTTTTTTGCCTCCACAGGTAGAGTACTTCAGACATACTTGTCCAAACTTGCTGCGTAATTTGTGGATTAGCAGTTGCCTCTAATGGTTGAAATCATCTGAGCTTTCCCTCTGCTGCTCAGGGGAAAACAGGCAGAAAGGATGAGAAAACTGGCCTGGAAACCCATCAATAAGAAGGAAGGACGTTACAGGAGACAAACTCATTATCTTTAATGTTGATCTTTTCAGGAAGTTTATTTTACTCCTTCCTTAAATAAGAAAGTAAAACTGTATCCTTGCTATTAAGGAATAAGGAATCAGAATCTAATAACATAGTAATGTTACTTTAGTCGTACTTCAGAGTTTAGAGGAAGAAGAACATTGAATATTCAAGATGATTTATGGCGAAATCAGTTCTGGTTCAGGAAGCAGAAACCGACTCTCCAAATGTTCTTTCTGATAAAACATTGGTTAGTGTGGGTCGGTGTTCCTGTTCAATTAAAACTTGATTTTGTTTGAGGTCAGTTGACTACACGTCTGCATTAAGGTGCAGTTTCCTGTTCCGGTCACTGCAGAGCATTCAGTAAGAACAAAAGTGAGCCAAAAAGAAACTGTCTTAATCCTTTAGTGCTCATGGCTGACCATGAACTATGCAGTTTATATTGTTAAATCGTTAAAGTTAAACTCTTAAACTGTGTGCTAAAACTGAAATTTATCAAAGGGTCGACTGCATTAGGACCAGGCTCTGGCCTCCACAAGACCCATCGGTCTGTAGAAGATTAGAGAAGATAGCAAAAAGATCCTGAATAGATAACATAAAAGAGTACACCAGACCTCCTGCCCCAATGTTTACACTAAGAAGTGCAATATACCTTTGTCATTCACCCCAAACAGACTGCTGTTTATTGGTATCAGGATGAGCTGCACTCATTCTGGTTTGTAATATAGAAATAGTTTGATTCAGTTCAAAGTATCACTCAACATGTTCATGTCCAACAATACTTCCTGCTGCTTAGGCGAACTAAGATCCATCCTCCTCTCCACAGCTCTGTTATCCAGACCCAGCACAGTCACTTTCCACCTTCAATTACTCACTTTTTTATTTGAGGAGAAATAATGATTTAGTATTGAAATATATATTAATAATTATACTATCATTATAATTTGGTTTAAGTGACATAAACATGCATATGGAATGTTACCATTTATGAATGTGCTCTGTAACATGTTCCTCAATCATTCACTATAGCCCACCAAACAGAAAATCTAATTGTTGCCATGGATACTGCATTTCTTTTTAAATATGAGAGATGCATTAAGATTTTTTATCAGTTGTTTTTTTTTGTCTGCTGGTTTTTATTGTTAAACTTTTTTTTTAATTAGCTAACAGTTGTTGACATCTTTTGGTTATACATGACAATATATGACAACATCATTTTCTCTGCTCTAAAAACAGACTGGGCTGCTGCTGAGCTATAGTACACATTTTCTTAAAGATAAGAGATGGAGTGTGTGTAATGTGTGAAGTCTCCCTCTTGCTTAAAAATGCTCAACACAGACACCTACACATTCCTGACGGCACAAGGCATAACTTGTTACGGAGGCTCTTCACAGGGCTGTGTTAAGGTGAACGCAGGCACACACACTGGGCTGTGTGCATCGAGAGGGGCACCGTTGATTTAGGGCATTACTCAGAGAGAGGAGGCAAGCGTGAGGGTGGTGGGGGGGTCTCCCCTGGCTGCATTAGGAGAGCCTCTAGCCTTTGTGATTCCTTTTGATCAAATCTCTGTGAAAGATGAGTGTCATGCCCTCTTCCAGCCAGCTGTGAGGGGACTGCCCTGTGACTCGGAGGGGGTAGCCATGTCTAAGTCCGCGTACGTGAAAAGACACACACACACCTCTGTGCGTGTACAGTTGTGTGTGTATTCTGTGTAAGCTAGGGAGGGAGCAGGCAGCTCCTGAGGTGAGAATGCTGAGTGGGAGGATCTCATTCCAATCCCCTGTGCCCAGTTTCAACACACACGCACACGCCGCACACGCACACACGCATGCACACACTAAACATCTCGAGTAGTTTAGTGGGAGACCACTGCAACATTAGGGGCGAAACGCAGAGAAGGCACATGTGCATCTGTGCTTCCAGAATTAAGCATAGTGACTTTTTTTCTTTTGGGCAAGCGCATGTGGCTGTGTATGAGTGTGTGTATGTGTGTGCATGAGGGTGTGTATGTTCTTATGAGAGAAGAAGGAAGCGTGTGTGTCTGTTGCTGAAGGAGACGCTGCTGGAAGTGATAGCTCTTTTGCTTTTGTACTTGTGCGGACAGGAGAGTTGAAGGCAGTTGTTTTGTGGAACTCTCAGAGAATGGCAAACTCCTCCGTATCATTGGAAACATCCCATTAAATGACAATGGCTGAGGTAAGAGACAAACTGCTTTTCATTTCTACTTTCTGTCAGTTCTGGCATCTCTCAATATGCCTGCACACATGATCAGGATTTGCTTGAGTTTAAAACTGAAATGGTGTGGTCTGGACAGGTTTCAGGAGAAATCTGCACATTTTGTAACAGATGATTTTATATCTGTCAGCGATCCTGGGGAGGTGTACTACTGCACATTATTTTGACATCAGTGTTGGAACTCAGTTTTGGTTCTTTACAAAGAACATTATTTATTAAAAACTTGTTCTTATGCCAACTTATCAAACATCAAATGCTTCCTTAAAATGATCATTTCTCTAACTAGAAAAGAATAAAAAGAAAGAAGGATCTGATTGATGCAGCTCACTTTTCGAACTTTATTTTTAAAGTCTTTAAAAATGTTCAATTCTTTCTGTGTTAGATGCTCTTACTCTTGTAAAATTTTAGATACCTAAAAGAGACAAAAAAATATATATAAGATGAGAATATATGTGCAAATTGGGTTCAGATCGTTGACATTTTGTTGAAAAAACTGTTAAATAACCAAAGATGACAGAAAGAAGCAGGACAATAATGTTCTTTTTTTGTTTCTGACTAAATATAAATCTACTTTCTCTGCTCTATATTTTCCATTCATTCATTCACTAAATGTGTAATACATGATTTTGTAGTTATGTATTTCTTTACATATTTTCTCTTTGTTTTATGGTCACCAGCAGTTCAGGTCAGTGTTTACAGACTTACTGCTGAAAGGAATCTTTTTTTGTAAGATAGAGGAGTGTAACACACAGACTTGTTACCTGTGTCTGGTCGTTATCCTCCAGATCGTCTCTCAGTCGGCCTGCAGTTGGGGAAGCAGAGCCACTTGACCTCCTGTTGCCTCTGAGCGCAGCCTATTTTAATGTGTTTAAAATGTTTGCATGCTGACATAATTCAACATCTCTGAGTTATCTGCGTCGTAGTCTGTTTGCTGTCAGATTAGTACATAGCAGAACAAAGAATTTTGAAGAAATAAAATATTCTTTCTTTGACTTCTCCCGAAACACTTTAATTCTTCACTTACAAATTTAAAATATTATACTTCAAACTCTAGATATGGTTCATTTTTAAAACATTTTGTTTAGAAATGCCATGAAGATATGATATTTTTTCTTCACATTATTTTCAGAAATACTTATAATTTTACAGAATTTCTGCGATATCCTTTTGACCTCCAAAATCATAAAAACACCAGAAAAACAAAATGCATTCTGGTCACAAGGCTGGGTTTTCCACTTTGATGAGTGAAAGTTTAATTTTGCTCCAGTTCACACAATCGTTATATGTGTGTGAAATGTTGCTACAGCTGCCTCCTATCTTTTATTCCTGCTGTGATCTCACTCTTTCCAGCTTTTATGAACTATTTTTAATTAAAGTCTTCTCTTCCACTGTATTCACACACACAAACGCAGACACATACACACAAGCCATAAAAGAGCAATAACTAGAGGACTCGAACTTGTGCCCCTTGTTCATTCAGATGGAGATGATCCTAGCTTTGCGTCTTCTATGTAGGTTCTGTTGGTGTTGGATGAGCGAAGTGGCCGACTTCAGTGTGAACTTCATCAGCTACATTAGTTTTGTGATGTTTCGTCTGAGAGGGGTTGTTGGGGGGCTAGGGTAGCATATTTGCTCCAGCCTTTTACCCCCTTGAGCGTCTCCTTGAGCTGTGATCTGCCCCTGCTGGCCCCAGACTGACTTTGTAACACCCCCAAAACCCACACACTAAGCTCCACACTGTGTGTGTGTGTGTGTAGGTGTGTTTGTGTGTGTGTGTGTGTGTGTGTGTGTGTGTGTGTGTGTGTGTGTGTGTGTGTGTGTGTGTGTGTGTGTGTGTGTGTGTGCGTGCGTGTCCATTCGTTGCATATGCTCTACGCTGCCACCAAAAGGCTTGTAAGGATTTGTCAGCCAGATGTGACAAAATTGTCAAGAGGCAGGCGCAGAGAGGGGGAGATCTGATATTAATCAGAGCATAGCTGGAAGCCAAACTCTATCAGAGTCAGTGTACTAACATGTTCCCCTCATTTACTTTCTCTGAGCCAAACACTCCCTCCGCGTTCCTAACGGCAAGCAACCAACACCAGAGAGCCATCCAAACTTTGGTTTGCTTCCTCCATCCTTGCGCTCACATTTTTGTCTCCTTCAAACTTGTTTCTGTGTAAAGGCCAGCGTTTTTCTCATGGATCTTCAGGTAAACCTGTGCTGTGTTTTGTCTGTTTTGTTGTGGATCATGTAGAGATTGATTTGTGCGTGTCGGCTTGTGATTGACTGCAGGATGAGTTTGAAATAATGAGTTTTTCACGCTGTCTTTAGGCTGTATGGACTCTTAACAGGCATGAATGCAGCCTGTCACTACTTGCTGCTGCCCATGCTTTCACTGGTTTTGTCTTCTTCTCTTTGTTTTTCTTTTTTATCTTTTTGGCTACCATCACAGCATTAGATGGCTATTTTTCCCTCAGTTTTTGTGTAGTTGTTATGCAGGTTGGAGACAGACAGGCTGAATGACTTTTATGTATATAAATTAAAACGGTTGCAGTAAAGCAGAGGGGTTTTATTATTATTTTATTATTATTATTTTATTATTATTTTATTACTTTTGACCCAACTGTGACAAAAGTAGAATGAAATACAACTTGACTTCACCTGCACTTTACATTTCAGTACAGTAAATTTCTGGCGGCAAGTAGCACTTCTCATTTAAAGGAAGGTAATAATGTTTCTGAAAGTATTGTTTCTTTTTTTTTTTATCTTATAATTATTTTTATGCAGAAAAATAGACATTTTCTTCACAAGATCATAATATGATTACTTGAATGTGATTAAAGTGACATTTTAAGTCTGACTAAAATGTAAAAATTTAAACAAATTGTTATTGAAATTTAAATATATAATTGATATTTGATACAACCTTTTTAATAGGATGAGCTTTCTAACATATAACAGCCTCAAGATGGTTCAGAAATGAACATTTTATATCATTACTCAAAACAGTTTGGTTTTATCATTTGTCCGGTTGCCGTGTATGCATGGTGGAAATATGTAAAAACATCTAGAACTTTCTATTAAGTTCCATGTTTTATACCAAAATGTGCAGCTGTGCAAAAATATCAAAACCTAATTTTAAAATGTAACAAAATGTTTCTGTTGCGTGTTCAATTGCCAATAGATTGGCAGTGTCAGTGTCAGTGTGGTTGTGTCAGTATTACTTTTCCTCTGAACTGCCAGTTGCTCTGGGATCATTTTTTCTTTGGCCTCATCACCTCTGTTTCCCCACAGAGACAAAGGTGTGAAGCTGCTGTTAATTGATTAGCTTTCCACCACATTAGGCCAACTAGTTCCTGTCCATTCACCAGCGCTCTCTGTTTACCACGCTTTGATCTGGGTGGGCCATGAATACACCGAGTCTTTTTATGCCATCTCTGCCTTTTCCACCTTCGACACTAGTTTTTAATCAACCATGTTCTCCAGCTATCCATCCGTCTCTCAGAAAGGAAGCTTTTGCCTGCAACAAAGACAGAACCACCAAAAACTTTAAGATTAGCAGCATAGAGGCAGAAAAATTCTGGATATTTTTTTTTTATCTTAGATAAAAAGATAATTCTAAGCCTTTGGCGTAAAATTGACCAATACTGCATAACTTATTTCACATCAAAAAACTATGGAGACAAAGACATTCTTTAAGGTCAAGGCCATGGCTCCACAGAGCATGAAACACAGAACAGGTTCTGACAAATTGCATTTTATTTCTCCACATCTTAAACAGGATTTCAGTCTCAGACACGCGCGCCCACCCACATGCACATGCATGTTGCAGACAGAAATAGGTGGTACACACTAGGATATTGCATGGACTAGGAATTTTCAACTCTGCTTGTGCCTAACAGTGATACTTTGCCCAACCATTCTAGTTCTGCACTGTTGCGGTTTTTCTCTCATTCATCACAGATTAACTGCCATCACTGATTGTCGTTTGTTAAACAACCTGTAGACATGTCAGTGATTGGTGGTACTGTTAATCAGACATGTTTAAAGTGATCAAGGTGAATGGGAGTGCAGGGGTGAAGAGAGGGGGGTTCTGATGAACATCAGTGATGTAAAGAACTCTGCACTATGTTAGCTATGGCTTTGAGTGCTGAAGGACCTGCATCATTTTGTGCAATTACTCTTCTTGTCATTGGCTTCATTGATGCGTACGAACAGCTACTGCTTTGTTGTGACAATGGCAAAAAGAAAGAGACGGGACAGGGCACTGGCTGCCATACATCATCCCTGTCTTCATCTTCTCTTTCTCCTTCTTTGTCTTCCTCTCAGGAACTCATGAAATGAATCACTAATTAAGACAAAACAACTGCAAGCTCACTGAATTATAATTTATGTGTGTGTATGTGTGTGTGGGAGTGCAGAGCACCTGATTGAGATGTACATTGGGGGGAGCAGCAGCAGGGTGTGTGTGCAGCCACAGAGGGACAGGATTAGTCTAATTGGGCTGTGTTAGGTCGGGCCGCTCTGTAATGATGGGATTAAGGCTCTGTGAGATGAGAAAAGGTGTTTTTACACCGCAGCAGTTGAGCTGAGGAACCTCGGCTTTTCAGGCCCGACGCAGAAAGTGACAGTGAAAACAGCAACGCCAGCGGACATCTGACGACCGAAGGTTACTGGTGGTGTATCAAAGCCAGGCAGCTGCCACCAACTTCATCCTTGGTCAGTTTTATTCACACTAATGATGAGAGGTTGGTGCAAGGTGAAATCATGTGCTTCCAGATTACAAAGACGAGCACGGCTTCAATCACACAACCAAGTGACTGACTAAATGAGGAGGGGGCGGCTCACAACCCATCACCCACACTTTATTCCTTCTATGCCTGGCAAGAGAGATCCAGCAAGGAGCTAAGCATTCTGCTCATGTATACTAAAACTCAACTGATCATCTATTATAGATGCAGAGGGAGAGAGGTGCTGGAGTATAGCCATCCCAAGGTTTCTAGCATGAACCACTAAGACAAGCAGCTTTGATCACAAGTATGATGATGCTATCTCTGTTCCTGGTCTGGAATATTTTTCTAACTCAAAAATTAAACATGTTTTATTTTTATTATTATTATTTTATTAGAATTCAATTTTGGTCCATCTACACAATGACCTTATTGTTGTTATGCATGTACATCACTTTAATTTCTGTTTGTTTCAGTTCTGTCAGCGTAGCTTTTCTGATATGAGTTTCTGAAATTTCAGTGTTAACCATAAAACAGGTTGGTAGAAAAGCTGAAAGTCAGAATGCTCTGCATGTATGTTTGCATGTCCAGGGGTCTGGTGTCTGCTTGTTGCTGCGGAGACAGCATGTCCTGGAGTGATCCTGAAACGAGTCTTCTTCCGTTCTCAGAAAACTAAGAAATGAGCGACCCACAATCGGAAACCAAATCAGCTGAAGCATTCATGTTCTTCTGTTAGTCACTTGCATATCACTTTGCAGAGAGAAAACTGTAACTGTCACACACACACGCATACACACACATTTCATAGGAAAAGCAGAAAAGGACTGCTGTCACATTTATTTCTGTGCCTTCTGGATTAATTTTAAATCAATGAAAATGCCAACAAAAAAAGCAATAATTAAGTTTTTAGACATAGACAAAAACATACTGATTTTGTGTATCACCCTTTTTAAGTTGTTTTCCTTGTTATAATTTACAGGCGATCTGCTGCACCTTGGTAAACTGTAACTGTGACAGCTTCAAGCCCGGGAAGCTGAAGAGGAGGCAGTGTGAAAACTGCAAACATGGCTGGGTAGCACACGGTAAGAGCTAGAGCAAGTTCTCTCACCAGAACACATTCAATACACTTCTAATTTATAGAATCTGGTTTTGTTTCTATTCTTTTTTAAAAGTGCCATCTGCTTGAATGACTTATTTAACACATCAGCAGGTAGAAATATTCACCATAAACCCAACATGAATGAAAGGAGAAACTCTTTGAGAACACAATTTAACGTTTAATATAATGCTGTTGTAGAACTGTAGATAATTTAGTCAGTGACTCTGAACAAGAACTGGAAAGTAAACAAAAGTAACAGTTAAAGTTGGTGGGTTTGTTTCTGTTAATGCATTATTCTTTTTAAACTCTCCTTCATTGTTTTGACAGTGTTAACCATAAAACAGGTTGGCAGAAATATTTTCAGCCACAGTTTCCACTACATCAGAAGTGATCACTTTTGGGCTTCATGTATGGCAGTTAGAAGTATTTGTGGGTTTTTACTTGCAATATGTGTCAACCCAAAGTTCTAGTGTGCTAATATTATATGTGAAGTAATCTCATTAGATGCTGGATAGAGCCATATGCTGTACTTTTAAAAACTCACCAACCATAAAGTATTATGAAATTAATAAGTTTACAGTTCAAACAGCCTGAATATAAAAAGATTATGAAAAAAGTAAAAATGTATCGAGCTTGTTGATACATGAGATGTGTTGTTTAGTATGTACAGTGAGCAGAGCAGTGTACAGACAAAAACGACGTACATGGAAGGATTATTTTTCTACAAAGATCTTTTATCCTGATGAGAGCATCAAAGTATCAGCTTTCAATCAACCTAAATGTTAGATGGACTTCTTTAGTATTTCTGACATAAACAGGATGTGATGATGGAATCAGTTAGTATGGTTTGATATGAGGGGTAAGTTATACTTTGATTTAGTGCATAAAAATATAAATGAATAAAATGACCGGCAGTCTAAGTATAGTTCCATGTCATTCCTTGTCTTCTTTTTCTGAACCTGCTTGGTGTTGTTCAGAATCACATGAAAAGCAGGATTAACCCTGATCTGCCATTCAAATCAACAATAAACAAAAAAATAAACAAAAACCTTTTTTTTCACGCTGGTATAAAATTATTTCATTTTGTAGACACAATTAAATAAGGTCTGTGTAGAAGTGGTTTTATTTTCAGAAAATTAAGATCTTGTTGTAGGGAGTTTTTACCAGACAGTAGCCTGGTGAAAACCAGCCCTTTGTGGTACACTTTACTTCGTCCAGAGGAATTTCTATTTTCTTTTTGCTTCTTTTCCAAATAAAGAATGATTTCAACATACATTATCAAATATATGTTATTGTAAAAAAAAAATAAATAAAAATCACAATCTTATAATAAAATTGTGTGTTTTTGTCAATATAATCCCCCGAAAATCATTACTAAAAAAAAGGAAAATCAATTCCAGTTTCCCCGAGCAGCCCCTGGGTCGTAAGAGTCCGGCCCCTTAGTTGAAATCAATTATCTGTCTTGATTCACACAGTAGACTGTACAGGATGTTGGAGCTTCGTTGATTTGTATAGTGATGCAAATCTCTAAATTTAAAAACTGTAGTTTTCATACATGCAGTTTTTTATGTTAACAAACTGTATTATCATTTCTTTAATGTTGTCATGTTAGCAATGTTTGTCTTTCACTGGAGTTTGGAAATTATGCAAAAAACATCCTTAGTTATTCAGTGGTAAAGTATAAATTTAATGTGTACCTTTAGTCCCTTCCTTTAATTCAGTTATTTATTTTTGCATCAACAGTTTTGGTTTTGGTATGAACTTATTTCCAACCTCCAGACTTAAAATGTACTCTCTGTCTCTCTTCACTTTCATTTGATTACAGTATTTATTGCAGAACCATTTCATCCAGTCTAATCTAATAAAATCTGGTCCATTTTTTCCAGCCTTGAGCAAGCTGAAGGTGCACCATATGTTCCAGAGTAGCCAGGTGGAGATTGTGCATTCCAACGTAGTGTTTGATATCTGCAGCTTGATGCTGTACGGCACCCAAGCCATCCCGATCCGGCTCAAAATCCTCCTGGACCGCCTTTTCTCTGTCCTCAAACAGGAGGAGGTCATCCAGATCCTCAACGCATTGGACTGGACACTGCAGGACTACATCAGAGGATACGTGCTCCAGGTGAGACAACCTTTTCATGGAATCTGGAACAGGTTCCAGTCTGTTCGTCCAATAATGTTTCAGTTTTAATGAGGCCTGATGGATTTTGCCTGCGACTGTTCATGACTGTTCATGACTGTTCATGTGAAAAATGACTTTTTCAAAGCCTTTAATTGGTGTGGATTACTTTTGGTTTCCTTTCCATTAAAATAATTTGAAATTGTTAAAACTGGCTAAATGACTGCACTGAACACAGCAGTGGGACAGTGTGTAACTCACAGGTGGCCCTGAGTTTCCCCTGAAAAATCAATTAATCAAACTTTCCTAGTTCTTAAATAACTGGCTACTAACTGTAATATAATTGTAACTGTAATGTAACTCTGTGTATTTGATGGAGTGCATTTTGTTTTTTTAGTTTAAATCTTTTGATGGCCATAGCAGAACAGCCTGTTCTCTCTCTATCTAAATGCTATCAGTGGAATATGAGTTTATGCTGGATAATTACTACATTCCATTCTCAGGACTGTTTAACCAGAAACAGATATGTGTTGTTAAAATTTTGCAGTCCTGGAGGTGTTAGCTGTATTCAGGTTAGCACCAGAAAGGAGGGGAACAGCTCTCGGCCTCAGGTTGTCTCTAGAGTGTCTGCAGACCGGGACGGCTGTGTGGAGCTGAGAGGCTCTTTTTCATCTAAGACAAAAAAATCAGTCAAAATAACACCACTGGGAATATATGAATGGATTACTGCAGACAGACAGATTTTATGTTCCTGTAGAGGTTTGCTGATTAGCTGGACCAACTTGCTGTTATTTGTTTCTGTTAAAATTCCTGTCTTCAGCTGGTTTTCATGTACAATTTACTACATTTAACTTGACAACAAAACAATGTGTTTTTGTGACGTTTGGTACAACTAGAAATCTTAAGTCATCTGTTTAGGTTTATGTATGTTATGATTCTAAAAATATATAATAATATAAGCTCTAGGACTGCACCAATGATTTTAGTAATTGATTATTCTGATGATTAATCAAATTTTGAAATGTGTATGCTTGTTATTTATTTATTAAATTACTTACATCACTCTTAGGAATATGTGTCTTTTTATAAACCTTCTCGTGTATATTCATATTTGTATTATTAATATTTATGGAGTACATTGTCAACTAATATGTAATTTCCACTTGGGGATCAATAAAGTATCTTCTATTCTATTCTATTCTATTCTATTCTATTCTATTCTATTCTATTCTATTAAGGCGCAAATAAAGAAACATTTCATTTATTTTTCTAAATGATAAGATAAATATTTTTATAGCTAAAAATGAAACGACAGCATTCTTTTAGTCGAGATTTGATCATATTTTGCAAAAGATGCATGTGTTAAAAATCCTTCTGACATCAACATGAAAAGCTCAAACCTTCCTGCATAATGTAATTACAGTGTATGACACTGCCTTGGTCAAAATCATTTTGGATTGTAGGAAACTTTTTTAAACAGAATTAAAAAAAATAAAAAAATAAATAAATATATATATATATATATATATATATATATATATATATATATATATATATATATATATATATATATATATATATATATATATATATATATATATATATGCTCCAGTTAACTTTTGATCAATTACTAAATTAATTGAGAATCATTTCAGCAAAAAAATTAATAATGATAAAAAAATTTACATCGATAAATAAACAATACACAAGAATTCTGACTTGTGTATTGTGTCATCCACATTTCCAAAGGCTAGTCTGCAAGTCCCCTTTCAAAGCTAAAACGGCTAAATTAAAAAGTTAAATGGCTAAATTATTATTATAAGAGCATATTGTAAGATTTTGAACAGAAACATCACAACTCATTTTTTTTTATTGTTTTGCTTTATTCCTTCTTTGGTGTCATCTGGTGGAGCAGAGTTTTAGTTCACCTAGGAAAAGCAACAACACTCATGCAGTTCATGCAGTCCAGAGTATTTAATGAGCAAGAAATTAAGAAAACACATTTTCTGCTCAAAGTGCAGAAATTTCATTTCCAGATGGACTAATAGATAATATGGTTTGTCTGACACCTGAGAAGCATCAATGAACAGCGTGAGGTCAGGCAGCAGATAAGACTGAAATCTTCCTGATAAATGGGGATGTAGCGTGGGGGAGGTGGAAAGCCTTTGGAGATGAAATGTAGCCACTCGACCCCTGAAATATGGCACTGCCTGTTTATTGCTATGCTACCCCCACTTAGGACAAGTCTCCATACTGAGTTGATAGATTTCTAAATATTATGTCTTTTGCTCCAGAATTTGAGTGAAGCTGATGCCAAGCCGGCCAAGAGCCAGCCTGCAGGCTCTGTGACAGCACAAGATCTCACTTCAATTTGTGCATCATCAAGAATTCAAGCCGGGCTGCATTTCATTTATGTTCGCTTATTTAATAGCAAATGTAGAGTCCGAATCCTCGACAGACATCCAACGAATGCTGTGTGATAAAATATTAATCCTGGTTACGGCATGAGGCTTCTCTTCACTTTCAAAGCCTCTCAGAGTCACATGTGATTAATGCTGGCTGGACCTTCTAGATCACTGAGACTGTGTCTGACACTTCATGCAGTAGAATGTGTGTGTGAGACATGATATGCACACTTTTAGTTTTTCATGGTAAAAGTGAAGAACTAAATGAAGACAACGAACCTGAAGCAGGCTGTGTGATGAGGGCTCTCAGGGTTATGCACCGCTCACTTCTGTACACACTTGTTCTGATTCCTTCCTTCAGCCTTGCTGCCAATCTGTTTTATAAGATGTGTCATACAAGCTGATCTGTGAATATGTATGAGCAACTCAACAAACAGTTTTAATGCTGCTGATGAAATTGCTTTCTCCCCTTTTATTTTTCTCATTCCATCTATGTCATGATAACATCCTCACACATTTCCTGTACCCTGTTTTTCTGCTCTGTCTGCAGGATGTTGCTGGTAAAGTGTTGGACCGGTGGGCCATCATGACCTTTGAGGAGGAGATTGCTACTCTGCAGCAGTTTCTGCGTTTTGGTGAAACCAAGTCTATAGTGGAGCTTATGTCTTTACAGGACAAGGAGGGGCAGGCGGTGTTGGTTCCCAGCACACGCACAAACTCAGACATCCGCACCTTCATTGAGCGGAATACTCCTCGCTCTACTGCCAGTCTCTCCGCAACTAAGGTTGAAAAGATTAGTGGCAACAGCATGCACCACTTTGAGAACTTCATCAATAGCATGGCCTTCATGCTTCCATTCCAGCTGTTAGGCTCTGTGCCTGCACCATTTTTAGGCTCACCACCAGGGTCAATGCAACATCAGCACCAGCAGCACCAACAGCATCAACAGCACCAGCAGCATCCATGTGGTGCTTCAGATGAGCAGCAGCTTCAGAGTAAAGATGAAGTGAGAGACAATATTGGCAGGGACAATCTCTCACATCCTTCAGAGAGCAGTCTGCTAGGTTCAAGCTCCATCTCATATGCTTCTGATTTGGACCGAACCGGTGAAAGAACAATGGATACACCCTCCACAACAGCAAAGATTGAAGCAGAAGACTTCTCCACCAGTGACAACTACTCAGATGGCTCATCCACGCCATGCACGCCGTCTATGACCGCTGATGTTCCTCAGATGTCTCCTGAGGGGAAGCTGCGCTCTCTGGACAGGAATGGAAGCAGCACTGGAGGAGCATCGGGGGCTGCAGGCTCTCTGAAAAAAGGCCGTGTGTTTTGCAACGCTTGTGAGAAAACATTTTATGACAAAGGCACACTGAAAATTCATTATAATGCAGTTCATCTGAAGATTAAACACAAGTGTACCATTGAGGGCTGCAACATGGTCTTCAGCTCGCTGCGCAGTCGCAATCGGCACAGCGCTAACCCAAATCCCCGGCTACACATGCCCATGAACCGGAACAACAGAGACAAAGATTTACGAGGAAGCTTGTCTGCTGATGAAAGTTCACAAGGAGAAAAGAGAGCTGAATATAGCAACATTTCCATCTCTTCCTCAGAAAGCCATAAGTCTGCTCCCAGCTACATGGTGAGCCATGTGGACACTGCTCCTAAACTCCACAGTAATTCTTTCTCCAACATGGGCCAAAGTGGCATCCTCTTCCCTAACTTAAAAACAGTACAGCCAGTCTTGCCTTTCTACCGAAGCCTGGTAACCCCAGCAGAACTTGCTAACACCCCGGGGACACTACCTTCTCTTCCAGTTTTATCGTCTTCTGTATCTGTCAAACCCATCATAACACCGGAACCTTGCATGACAGATCCTATACCAAAGAAAAAATCAAGGAAGTCAAGTATGCCAATAAAAATAGAGAAGGAGGTAATAGAGCAGGATGAGGAGATGGATAAGGGAAGCCTCTCTGAGGAGAAGGTTCCTCTGCGAAGTAGGGAAAAGGATGAGTTTGAGGGTAACCATGAAGGAGTGCATGTGTGCAATGAAAAATCTGAAGAGGCAAGACAAGACTACATGGATAAAGAAAAGGAAAGGGATGGTGGCAA
Organism: Poeciliopsis gracilis; assembly: GCA_911649635.1. Classification (NCBI taxonomy): domain Eukaryota; kingdom Metazoa; phylum Chordata; class Actinopteri; order Cyprinodontiformes; family Poeciliidae; genus Poeciliopsis; species Poeciliopsis gracilis. Next base: position 6,032,313 of record CAJVRI010000799.1, read on the forward strand.
GCATCTAATAGACCAAACCTTTGCTGGAAACTCAATTGAAAGGAATGATGAACATGGCAGACCAGAGCAAAAAGAAACGCGGGTCATCACTGTTTCACCATCCTCATTGAAAAAGAGTCCCATGGCTAGCTACAAAATCTCAGCTGGTAAGGAATCCACTTGCATTGAGGATAGAACTGACATGGAACATTCAGATTCATTGCATATAGTTGACAAGATCCCACAGCATAAATGGGATGAATCTGGGCACATGTTGACCAATGGGGGTGGTCTCCTGTTGGATGAAAAGGAAGGGCTTGATAGATGTGAAGAAGATTATGGGATCTCAGGACTGTCTCACCTTGAACCTGATGCTAACCTTCCACACCACTGTGAGATCTGCAGTAAGACCTTTAAAAACCCTTATAGTGTCAAGATCCACTACCAAACCATCCACTTGAAGGAGATGCACATGTGCACAGTGGATGGCTGCAACGCTGCTTTCCCGTCCCGAAGAAGTCGAGACAGGTGAAGTAGCTTTATGTTTTTCTTAGCCTTCTAACAAAAGAATTCAAATGGGTTCAGTTTCGGGGACTTCATTTAGTTGTTTTCTCTGTTCTTGTGCACAAAGGACAGTATTCCTTGCTGGTAGGCATAGGATTTGTGTATTTTTAATGTATTGCATTTTATTATATTGTTTGGCTCTGTGGTCTACAGTTTCCTTCCAATTCCTAACAGTAGGTGAAAAGGTTAAGTTGAACTTAAGCAAATTCTAGTTTCTGATACATCAAGCTAATCATTGGCTGATCTGGGGCCAGATCTAGTTCAGGTTAACCCAGAAAGTTAACTGATCATTGAAAAATACAATTTTAAATAGAAAGTGATGTCGTAAGCAACCTGCCCTCAATGCACAAGAACAATAAAGCCACCTATTGTTTTGTGTTAACACCTTTAACCTGCTCACCAGCCTTAAAGAATGAGTTGATTGTGGATTGAAAGTGCAATCTGAAGGGGCCTAAGAAAACTGTACACTCTGAAATATTGCCTTGCACATGACTGGATGTACTTGGAGGTCTTGACCTGAACCCCAGGTCCGCAGACCCATTCAGTAAACCAGAAAATCACCGAAAAGTTCATTTATTTCAGTCACTCAATTCATCAAATGAACAATAAAAAAATTATAAATATTAATTTCTCATATATTTATTTTCTGCTTTCAGCCTTGTAAAACACCACATGAAGATTAGAGTAATACATCAGACCAATGAAAAAACTTTTTTAAGATGTGGGCTTAAGAAAAAGTGTGTTTAATATTTGCTGAAAGGTTGTTATTTTAAAAGGTATGTTTAATCTGACAGACAGGCCACATTAGAACACATCCATCCATCCATCCTTCCACCCATCCTTACATCCATCCGTCCGTCCCTCCGCCCGCCCGTCCGTCCCTCCGTCCATCCATCCATCCATTATATTATATCCATTATATTACATGATTATCCCCAGTGGGGTTGCCTGGGATGCTGATGCCTATCTCCTGAGGTCAAAGGGCAAGAGGCAGAGTCACCCTGGACAGATCACCCTTCCATCGCAGGGCAACACAGCGACAGACAGGACAAACAATCATGCATGTACGCACATCTAAAGAGAATTTAGGTAGCTCTGTTAATATGACAGTCATGTTTTGGACTGTGGAGGAAGCCAGAGTACCCGGAGAGAAGCCACCATGCACAAGGAGAACATGCAAAGTCCATGCAGAAAGACCCCAGGCTGGGAATTGAACCCAGGACCTTCTTCCTGTAAGGCAGCAGTGCTACCAACTACACCATTGTGCAAACCCCTTTAGAATACATATTCTAATATAGTGAATATGACTATATATGTGCAAATAAAAGAAAAACATTATGCCATATTGAGATTACATATATTGAATTGTTTTTTTTTATCTGATGGTCAATTCATCTGATATATACTTATTAACATAAGTGTATATAAGCATACACTTATGTTATACTTATATAACATAAGTGTAACATGTGAAACAGTTATCAATCGCCATCTATAAAATGAGATGCGACCTGGGTGTATCCTGCCTCTTACCCAGCGCTACAGATAGGCAGTGAAAAGAAGTAAACTAAAGTAAACCACAGTTCTATTTCATCTGCACACGGTTTAATAAGAAAATATTCTCCAGCCGATACAGAAACACCATAATGATGTTTATTTCTTCTTCTCCAGACACAGTGCAAATCTGAACCTACATCATAAGCTGCTGACCAAAGACTCCCTCAGCCTAGCCCCCTCCTCCTACTCCCCATCATACTGCAGAGACAGAGACTCTGAAGGCCTGGAGGCTGGACAAAACCAGCAGGACAAAGACGCGCTACACAGAGACCCAACATGCCAGACCTCAGTCATCTTTCGAGGACACAACCGCATGGGACTGGTGTTTCCTATGAGCAAGGCATCTGCTGCACTTAGCAGTGCTGAGACTTCCCCCCTACAAGAGTTGGAGGGATTAGGAGAATCAGATGGAAGTGGAAATGGGAATGATGGGACGATCCTTGACCTGAGCACCTCAACCTCAGTCCTGCCTTGTGGCAGTGGCAGCGCTCAGTCTTCCTGGGACTCAGATGAAGCTGAGAGTGATGAAGAGGAAGGGGAAGAAGATGAGGAGGTCCTCCCCATAGAGGACAGCGATGAGAGCTGTGATGGGCTGGGTGTGAGGAGGTCAGAGGATGAAGAGGGGGCAGCGGAGAGACACAGGAACACAGGCTGTAACAGGAGTGGGCAAAACAGACATCAAGGGGCGGGGTCTCCCATCACATGCCACGTCTGCCAAAAGGTGTACAGCAACAAAGGAACATTCCGGGCTCATTACAAGACAGTCCATCTGCGACTGCTTCACAAGTGTAAGGTCCCAGGATGTGACACATCCTTCTCCTCTGTACGGAGTAGAAACAGACACAGTCAGAACCCAAACCTCCACAAGAACCTTTGTGTTACCTCAGGGGCAACCGTCGAACACGAATAAAGATCTGGGTTCAAATGGCAGTAAGCAGGTGATGGGGGGAGGGGCAGAGTGAAAACTTACTGATTAGCACTTTTTATATATGAACACAATCCACCAAAATACTGTATGTTTGGCAAAAAAAGGAAAAATCAAGCAAAAAGAATATACAGTTAGAAATTCATGTGTTGTGTAAAATGAAACGACATTCCTGTCAGTGTTTACTCATTAAAGTACAATCAGTGTGTGTGCAAAAAATTGTCTACATTAATGTAAGTCGTCCTGTTGTAAAGTGGAACTGATTTCGTTCTTTTTTCTTTAACTCTGATTTCCAGTTCAGACCACAGAAACATTTTCCCTTTTGTTCTCCTGTGATGATGGAATCAGGAAGCTGAAGCTGAATATTATGGATTTATTGAATAGTCATCAGACAGATCCTACATATGGCGCTTAATTTATCAGAAAAATACTTCAGTAAGCACCATTATTTAAAAGTTCTAGTGTTGTGAGTGTGATCATATTTACTATTCTATAATTGATCTTTCCAGTTCTGTGTTTTATGCTGCCAATTTTGACCAAAGATTTTCCTCCCTTCCTATATGTGTGCAACATCCCATTTCTGTTTTCTGAGGGATATGCAGTATTAAAGGGGCTCAGCAGGGTCACTAATTAAGCCTGAGCACAAAGGGCCTAATGAAATGCAAAAGTTTATTTACTTTATGATGAACAGCGGTAAAGTGTGACTGTGGAACAATAAAATTGAGAAAAAAAACTACAAAAAGTGGCCGAAGACTGAAAGACTTTCTCAGTTTGTGTGGCTTGCTTGTAAAGACATGTGATCTTGGGGCTGTTGTTAGCAGAGCTGTTGCTCTCATATTGTTTGTGTTTCAGTGGAAACTGACAGAGTGTAAAACCACAGCCAGGCGCTGGTCTGGAGCCTGGAAGCATGTACTGTGAATGAGTCAAACACTGATAATAAATGCGGGGAAAATAGCAGTCATTATTGACCCCACTTACACTATAAATAACAGAACTGTTGAACAAAGTTGTTATTGAACTGGATATTTTGTGAACAGAGTAAACTCTCTCAAGGAAGTTAAACATTTACTGTATTAAATAGGAACATTTCATGACTGTTCCTTTTTTAATAAAAAACAAGAACGTGTATTGTTCTGGTAGTTCAGCAGTTTTGCTCTGTATCACAAATGTTTGTATTTTGTATTGAAATTCAACAGGTTAGATTGAGAAACCATTCTTTTCTTTACATTAATATGTTTAAAAAATGAGAGCACAAAAACTGTTCATTGTTAATAGATATTTCTTTTGGTTTATTGTCATAATATTTGTTTGCAGTTAAATAAAGAGCCATATGTTTGGAGGACTCAGTTTATTTCTTTATTCATAAGATCCTAAAATCAAATACACACCACTGTCCATGTGCTGACAGGCACATACACATTTAAAACATACTGTTTGACAAAATTAAAAGTGTTCCTCTTTGGGAGCCTTATAATAGTTTCATATCACTTCTGTTTCTGTTCAACTTTTTCACAGTCATTTGGCCATCTGTTTAATGGGTCTAAACTAAAAAAGCAGTAGCATGATGCCTTAGGACACCAAACAACAGCCAGTCAGCAGTCAAGTCACATTTATTTGGCTATTTCATTAAAAATTGCCCCTAAAGTTTCAACAGAATTTCAGGTGAAAATAAACATTTCAGTGTTTCTAGATATTGTACTAACAAAATGCTGGTAAACAAATACATTTTCCTGTCTATTTGAAATCAACACATTATAACAATAACGATAAACATAATAATTTGTGGGATCATTATTGACATCGATGAAAAAACAAGCAGAGAGAAAGGGAAGAACCACAACTGATTAAAACCCAGGATGAACAGAAACCGCCCTGCTGTCACACCATTCAGGGCCCCATAGGTTTCATTTTTAACATCACTTTGAAATTTGCACTGTTGTTCGTAGAATGATTTTTTTACCCTTAAAAAAAATCTAAAATATATTTTTTGTTTCTATAATTGAAGATTAAATTACAAATCAGGTAACAGGGCATTCAGGACATTTTTACAGCTTTCCATATGGTCTGACTGACAGGAACAAGATGAGGTTGAAATGTTCAATATGACTGACACCTTCTGAGCTTCAACCCATGTAAGGCAGATATGAAATCATCTTATTGTTCACACACAGCTAGCTTATGCAGCAACAAGACATGACTTTGTTGTTTATTTTATTTTCCAGAACTAGAACATTCAGTGGGTAAGAGTTGGATTCTTTTTATTAGGCCAAAAACAAGCAAAGGCTAAAACAGAATTCCCAGTTTCAAATTTGTACTGCTGAAAAATGGCACACTTAATATAATCAAAAAGTCTGAAAAAAAGAGATAGAAACTCTCACTACCTCTCTTTACTGAAGAGGTGAATTAATCACTGCAATACTGCAAGGGAAGGTTAAAGTGCATGGATGCAAATGGACCAGTGACAGTGAAAGTATCTATGGGTCCACATTGAAAGGCGGGGGGGAGGGGGACAAATCTGTTACACAACATTCCTGAGTATTGTACCATTATAGAGAGCTGAAAGCCTTGCATAACTCAACAATTCAACCTACCTAGCACATTTACTGTACATTACTATAACAGCAAAGCTGTTCTTTATCACTTTAGAACAAAAAAACCCCCGTTCTGACAAGTGGCAGAAATCTAGTACCACTCAGAGACAACATCATGTATTATTTCAGTCCCTCTGGTTCACTGTATGTAGGCAACATTATTCAACAGAGAAGCAACATGATCTCTAAAGGTGGAGCACTCACTTCCTCCTCAGAGCTGCATTTGTATCTGGATTAAAAGAAACCTCTTTAGTCACTTGTAGAAACTGTGCCGTGGAAAAGCTTTTTACATATTGCAGAAATAAACTCACTAAGCACAGGATGAAATGTGAAAATATATTTTATTGGCTGTATTACTGCTTTTCTGTCCATAAAAACTCTTAGTTTTATGGATAGAAAAGTGTCTGTTGAACATTTTCAACAGCTACTTGTCAGCAGTTCAAAATGAACATTTCAGTGTTTAAAATGTTCATTTTATTTACATAAATTTACATAAATTTATTGGGTCTTTCCCAATAATGGCATAATAGTTTTTATTTCTATTCTTACATTAACACATTGTCTCAAGAAAAAGACCAGCAGTGCAGTTGTTCATTTCAAAATTCCACTGGCAGATTAAACTAGGAGTTTTCCTTGTTGTTAATACTGTCCTGCCCGCTTAGTTGAGTCTGTTCTGCCTGGCAGGTCTTATAGAATCCAAGATGAGTGGGGTCTGCAAAGGTAATAGCTGCACATATACTGACCCTTGACCTAAACAATAAAGGTGAATTCACCTTGATAAACAGTTCAAAAACTGTTTTCTGTTTCCCCTTCATACAACTGAACCACGATTAGATGAATCTGAAGACAGTGACAAATAGTATTAGCACTCCCTCTACTGCTGACAAATTGCAATAACACCAGACACATAAAACGACTGCACCACTGGCTCAACTTCCCCTATCATTCCTGGGTGGAACAATTTAGATTAGATTAGATTAGATTAGATTAGATTAGATTAGATTAGATTAGATTAGATTAGATTAGATTAGATTAGATTAGATTAGATTAGATTAGATTAGATTACATTACATAGAACTCAATTAATCCCTAAGGAATTTTCAACTGGGAAATTAGATTTGCATCAACATAAAAACAGCTTTAACAAGAAAGTTTAAAAAAAAAAAAGACATAAAAGGAAAAGAAAATAATTCAAGCAAAATAAGACAAAAGGAATATATGAAATATGACAGAACTTTTTTAAAAAGATGTTTTGGCACTACTGCCAAAACATCTTTTTGTTCATATGAACAAAAAGTTCATATGAAATAGGGTAGAGACATACAGCTGAGTTCAGGGCGACTGTGGTTGTGTGGCAGAGTTGTCGTCTTGCAATCAGAAGGTTGTAGGTTCGATTCCAGCTCCCTCCTGCCACATGTCCATGTGCCTCTGGGCAAGGCACTTAACCCCAAATTGCCTACCGGTCTGCGTATCGGTGTATGAATGGGTGTGTGAATGGGCGAATGTGACTCTAGTGTAAAGCGCTTTGAGTGGTCAAAATGACTGGAAAAGCGCTATATAAGTTCAGTCCATTTACCATTCAGAAGAGTATAGCCTCTTCACACAGTGCACATGGTTCACCAGCAGCCACCATGCACCACGTAACACCAGTTTTCACACTAGATCTTAGTAATATGGGTGCCTTAAGATATAATACATATGGGTCAGATACACTATATATGAGCTTACATGACATCCCATTCCTAATCCACATGGTTCAATATGATGTGGGTCCACCCTTTCCAGCTATAACAGCTTCTACTCTTCTGGGAAGGCTGTGAATAAGGTTTAGGAGTCTATGGGGATTTTTGACCATTTTTCCAGATGTGCATTTGTGAGGTCACATACTGATATTGGACGAGAAGGCCTGGCTCTCAGTCTCCACTGTAACAAACAAAGGTGTTTGTTCATCCCTTGCTTTGTGCTGTGATGCACAGTCGTGTTGGAAGACGAAGGGCCAGCTCCAAACTGTTCCCACAAAGTTGGGAGCATGGAATTGGCCAAAATATCTTGGTATGTTGAAGCATTCAGTTTCTTTCACTGGATCTAAGGGAACAAGCCAAGCTCATGAATACCAACCCCACACCATAATCCTCCCTCCACCAATATTTACACAATGCAGTCAGACAAATATTATTTTCTTGGCAATCACCAAAGGACCAGTTCTTCTTTCATGTTAATGGCATTTGAAATGAGTTCAAAGCTATTTCTAATGTACTCTTTTTTAGTTATATAAAACTCCACTTGTGAAGGTAAATCTATTGGGCCTCTCAATAACACTCAGAAAACAGTATGAGACAGGACACATTCAAAATGACAGAGGTTTGAAGAGCAGGGATGTTCTAATTCTTGTTTAATGATAATGTTTTTGAATGTAACAGAGACTACATTAGCAGGTCAAAGGTAGGACAGAGGTTTAAAGCAATACTTATTGATACAAAATGAATAGCTCAAATAAAAAACTAATAGTAGATGTAGTTCTATGAATCCAATATAAATAGACCTAAGGACAGTTCTTCTCCTAGCCGCTTAATGTAGGCAGCATCTGTTGATAAAGCTCAGCCAGGTTCAGCTCCTCAAAGACAGCATTCACCTCTGATAATGACTTGTAGTCCTTCACTTCAAATCCCTGCAGACTGAGAGAAAGAAAGGCCATGAGAAAAGTGTAAATACAACTGAGACATCCAACACAGAGTCGCAAAATGTCTGAATTTCTCTGTTGCAGGTTTATGATGCATACCTATGTTGACAAAGGGAAGAATGTGGGGTCTCAACAAGAACCTTCATCATCCTCTCTTTGCATTTCTTCCCTGAAGAGTCCACGTCTACCTTAACAGTTTTTAAACGTTGACAAAACTCCTGAAGAAAAGTTTTTACAGTCAGACTGGATATTGACATGGGGGAAAAGATGTCAAATTTAGACAAGTAAAAAAGAAACGATTTTTCTGCCACATCTGCAGATTAGTTTTTAAGATCATTTAATATATTAAAAACTTCCAGTTCTCAGATTCTGTAGTTCAGCCCTTCACTGCCTTCCTTGACGGGTCACTTGAGGACGATCTTCTTCAAACATTGTGTTGTCATAGAGATCTCTACTTTCGTCTCTATTCTTTGAAGGACATTGTTTGAGACACTTTTCCTTTGTTCAGATGAAACTTTACAAATATTTCTTTGGGACATCTCCCAAATTTTATTTCTCTCTCTGCTATTCTAACGAAGCCATATTTGTTTTTTTCCCCCACAACTGTACCAACATAAACCTCGTTATTTAACCTGCTAACTCAGCTCAGTATCTAGCTAATGACTTGTTTATGTTTAGTTTTTTTACACCCAGGTTTCCCTGAATGATTTTTCTTTCTGGATGTAAACCATTGATCTTACTGTACAATTACAAATTTTAATTGTTTGGAAACTCACACAACTACATGGTCTGCAGCCTCCCAACACTTGGGCTCTTTTAGAAAAGATCTCACACTTCAAAATGCTGAATATCAGCACCTGGCTTCTCAAATGAGCTAGAATTCAGTCAGACATTTAAAGCACAAGTTTCATTTTCTCCCACTGTTTTTCAGTTTATCTTTAATTTGTTGAATAAATAACATAATATGGTATGGAGTAAGTCTACATTTAAAGTTGATTCAGAAAAAAAACACACCTTGATTTTGGGTCTTTCCCCCAGCAAAATAATCAATGGATTGCGTCCTAGTAAAAGTCTACAGGTGAGCTGCAGCTGCTGGCTCCAGCGCTCCAGGAGTCCGATATATCGGTTTCGAGATCTGATATGATCAAGTAGCAGAATCGCTGTCCACTCCTGCTGGTTGTCTTTTTCTTCTCCCGTCCCATCCTGTTCTCCTGTCTGGTCCTCTGTCTGTTCCACACATTCCTGCTGTGACCACAATACATCTGGACACTATTGCTAAAAACATTCAGGTATTATTTATTTTCATGAGCCTTTACCTGCAAGTATTCCACCAGCTGGAGTATCATTGGTTCTGGGGTAAGTTTTGCAGCTCGAGTCATCAGCTTCTGCCTGATGGTGTGACACTGAATCTTCGACAGGTCGGTGGTGGAGATGGAAATATGAGGAGGACAGGAAGGGTAGCTGGGGTCTAGATGGAACACTGCGCACACGTTCAGTTTCCCGCCTCTCCCACCAGTGCAGTTGAGCTGGACCACCAGCCCATCCTGTGCTACAAAAAGACAAGGCTGTCACACTTGGAATCTATTTTTTTTATTTAACCTTTATTTTAACAAAATAAAAACCCATTGAGTTTATAAACCTCTTTTCATCAGCATAAAAGAGGAAACAAATACAACACAAAAAATACACAGAACATCAGCCTTGGTTTTCAATATAACGGCAGTGGAGAGAAAATGAAAAGAAAAACAATTGAAAACAGCTCAAAAATTAACATACATGCAACAATTTATTGCAATTATTGTACACAAACGGGAACAGCAGATACTTTCAAATGCACATATGGGAGAGTACTATTAGTATGCAATGTTTTGAGTCAGATAATGATTTAAAGTTAAGGAGTCATAGGTATCATGGAATATAATTTTTGTTGATATTTTCATATTTTTAAAAGAATATAATGTTGGAACGGTAGTCACCCACGGGAGGTAACTGGATGTTGGGGGTTTGGTTTTCTATTACAGTATTATTGTTACATCTTGCATACCATTTTTATGTTGAAAGGAATTTTGGACTTGAAGATAATTTTGAGTTATTCTTACTACAGAGAGTATAAATGCAGATATCTTAAATTTATATTCCAAGTAGTCACAATGTAGTTTTGTGTAGTCAAAATACATTGTTTGTATCAGGAATGTAATCAGGGATAATCAAACAAAACCGAATTTATGTTAAAACAGCCTGCCATACTGACAGAGCAACAACCGACGTACCAGACTGTTGGACAATTCGGAACTCTCCGTCTCTGCAGTAAATGGACGATAAAACTGATACTTCCTCAATAGCTGCGTCCGACATGATCAACGTTCACATGTCCTGTCGCCCACATAAATACCCATATTTTAAAGCTCTACATTCAATGTGTGTTTTTTAGATTTGTTTGCTTCTCATTACTGTCCGGTTTTATGAATTGAGTCGTTTTAGTGTTTACTGGTAACTAGTTTCCTTTGACTTTAGTGGCTGCTGCTGGTTATGTTTATCTCTGACGTTGCAGAACCAAAGGACCCCGGTTAGCTGTCCTCGTTGACGCCGGTCTCTAAATGTAGCAATACAGAATGGGCAAATGAAATATTGTGCGGTAAAAATGTCACTGATTTAATATATTGATTTAATATATAGTGTTCATTGAAGGAAATAAAAGACAACTTACCAGTTTTGGTGATGTGTTTTAAATGCTAAATATAATTTAACAAAATTAACCATAAGTTTTTTTGTTGTTGTTAAATTACAAAGTAGTGGAACCCGCATATTTATTCAGGGTCTAAAATATTCCATACGTTCATCAATCGATGCAAAGTAAATTGGGGTGTCTAATTGAATCAGGGCTTTTCTGTGTTGACTAAACACCTGAAATATGGAGAATTTTACATTCTGTGGTGAACCCATTATCCTTACATCACACCTATGCTATATGAAACAGCCTTGCATTCAACGGGGAATTGCTTTGTCTGTTATTTCAACATTGACTCACAAACACACAAATTCAGTCCAGAATATTTGATTATGTCTTGTAATACAATTCCAGTGACTGTGAATAAAACTTTTTGAAGAGCCTTTTCAGAAACTTTATTACATTTATATATGCATTTCCAAACCTTTAGAGTGTTTCTGTGCTGCTATATTGGAGGTACTCAGTGTGATTAATAAAGTGGTTATAAGCAGAAATTTGTCCCAGGTGCTTTTGTTCAGGTGCCCATCCATGACTGATTAGAGATTATCTCTGAAGTGTAGGACAGTAACACACTTGAGCAACATTTTGGGAAAGAAAACCCTTTTTAGTTTAGGTTTTTTTTGTTTGTTTTGCTTTTACTGGCGTAATATTATTATGAAGAGTTGCTACTGTTGCTTAAGTAAAATTTCTGGAATAACTTCATAGAGTGAAAACCAAACATGTTTTAGGCAGAAATGCACCAATGCACCAGACATATACACACCTGCAGATTATGTTCAAATGAGACCCATTGCTATTATATTATAATTTAGTCTGTCTGATTTCATCAATTTAATGAACAGTTGCTTAGTAACTAAGTAGTTTTTTTTTGTTTTTTTTACCAAATACATTTTTGCATAAACAACTTCCTACATGGCTGATATTTATTTTTACTTGTTTTATTTTTTACTTTTTGGGGGGGAAATGTGACAGAAGCGAGGTTGCCATTCAGCATTGCCACCAGGCCCTCTGACCACCAGCAGCAGGCAATTGAATTGTCTTCCCCAAGGGCATGACAGAAGGGGGTGTTGAACTGGCAACCCGCCAGTTGCAGGGAAAATGTCTACCGCAGTCACCATCGTTGTCCCAGTAAAATGCATCTGTTTGCAGAAGCATACATATTTGCAAGAACATATTACAAATACATTTGAAATGGTTCAAATTGCTAAATTGTATCTCAGCCTAAACAAACGTCCTCCCTGTTTGTAAATTCAAACAGACGACCTGAAACCTGTCAATATGTTTACAGCACAGAATCCCTGTCTCCCCATCACTGTGCCTGTTTGCTACATCCTAAATATTAATATAGAAAGAGGCTTATCAAAGTTGTGGGCATCATAAAAAAAAAACACAATTTGAAAGAATTGCAGTAATAAAGAGAACTAAGTTTTACTCAGTTTAGAACAAAAGTGGGAGAATTCTCAAAAATTGTTCTCAAGTAAGAGCAGCATTGCTTCAACAGGCAGCTGTGGTTGAATTCCTTTGGAATTTATAAAGTGCTGTACAAATACAAGACGAATTTTACTATTTTCTAACTTGGGGTAGAGGAGAGAGTGTTGTTTTTTCCAGGATGAGTCACAGACATTGTAGAGTAGATTTTGACACTTGATTAATAATTTAATCAGATTGTTAAGGAACATTCACTGAAGTTGTGCATTAATTATACATCATTCCTCTTTAGGTCCACAGACAAAAACTTCAGTTTTGTTTCTGATCAACTAACAAAAGTTGTTGCACATCCAGACATTTATCTGTTCTAAGCATTTGATCTAAGAATTTTCTTTTCTTGAAGATTATGAAATCAAGTTCACCAGTTGAAGGTTGAAGGTTTACCACAACTGTGAATAAGATTATAGGTATTATGATGCATTTTCCGAAAATAAATGTTCATAATAAATAATGAAAAATGTTATAGGAGCCATAGCATTTCAGTGTGAAAAGTAGTTGTCTTCCAAACCAACTGCAGTGGGCTTGAATTTGAAGCGTAGCCCCCAGTTTTCTATTGATCAGTGTAAGTGTGCTTGTTTGAGATTGCAACAGGATGAATGTGCCTCCAGGTGAGCAGTATTAGCCAGAAGTGCTATATTCATTCAAACAGTTAATAATTCTCCATTTTAATATTAGCACATAATGTCCAAACAATCCAACATTATGTCACACAGTGTTGCATGACTTACATGGTCAATATCTGTTACCCCCTCTCCTTAATCCTACTGCACCTTAATTTGAAGATGTGAAGGCAGAAAGCAATAGAGCTATTATACTTTCTTGTGATTAAATGTTTTAATAACAAAAATATCACAAACTCTTTCATGAAGACACTATAAGAAGGTTGGAACTAGGAGGTTAGTCTGGGATCAGTGATATATAAAGTTGATTTTGTGGAGGACCATCTTGATTACTACCATCCTTCCAATAAATGTGAGGAAGAGGTTGCTATGCAGTTCACAGAATTGAACTGCATTTCATAGAATTTCAGAGGGTGTGTTCAAGGTTTTCATTCCTGTGATGGACTGACCCCAGACCTTCTCTGCATCCTGCCTATTTCCCTTTTAAAATAAGGGCAAATTAAAAAATATATATATAATTCCAGGTAAATGGTTATTCTACTCATCACACATACGCTTTAGTATATTACCCAATTACCCAATATTAACCAATTTTGAGGGCTGAAAACACGGTATGTTAAGACAAACCCATAACCATTTAAATTCACCTGGATTTGTTCATATTTGTCCCTGGAGTTATAAAAATAAATTGGATGCTTTTTAATCAACAGATCGGAAGACGCAAAAAACATCTTTCATTACCGGTAATCTTTACAGTCCATGAAGTAATCAAATCATTTTAGCTAACATTACTTTGTAGCTTAAGCTTTATTTTTCTAATTTGCATTTTGTTCCATTGTGAAAGGACCTCACCTGGTTAGAACATGCTGGTGTCTGTAACATGTAAAAGTTGCATGTGTTTAAACAGAATAACTGATTGGTTAAGTATCTATCAATTTTTATGTGAAGGCCAGAAAGTTAATTAAACCAGAGCTAATAGCATTTCATCTTATATTATTTTCTTCTATACTATCTTAGAGATATCATAGATATTATTAAAAGACGGATTTCTATAAATCAAACTTTTAGCTAGAATGCTCCCTTCCAGTAGGCTGTGCTTGAGAAGAGTGTTTTCTAGATGTTTGCTGCTGTTGTTATGGCTGATATCAGAAACAGTCAAGCCATCGTTCATTTCGATGAGAAAGGAAACGAGTCGCCTGTAAACGAGCAGCGATGGGGCCCGGTGCCCTGGCAACCAGATACAGGCTGCTGGCCATGTTGCTCCTCCTCAGACTCACGAGCGTAAAAAAGGGACTTGAACCGGAAACCAAACTTCTTTCTTGAAACTTTTTTCTCCGAGGCAAAAGAGGAAAACGAAGCGACCCTTGGTGTCATATACTGCACAGTTCCCTCTTTTCAGCATTTACGACTATTGCTGGAAATGTGTCAGCTGCTCACCAGCAGGCAGCCGTTTCACAGCGTTTCTGAGCAGGACACTGAGAGCGACGTCGTGTGATTTTGGGCAAGTCTGCAGCCACATAACGGACCCGCTGCTTTATCATGGAAGATGTGAGTACTCGCCTCCTCTGCCATGTCGTGTTCTCGCTGCTTTTGCGTGTAATCGTCCGGACTGACGCACTTCGGAGAGATTTGAAAGAATTCGTGTTTGGATGATAGAAAACTCAAAAGTTAAACACACACATACATACGCACACGTCAGGGCGCGACCAACTTAAAGCTGTAAAGTTGGGGCCCAGAGAAGTGAATTCTAATCGGAACCATGTATCCCGGGCTGTTTCCTTTATTTAAACCGACTGACTTTGTGCCACACAGGGAGCTGCCCACCTGTCAACCTGTTGCATCAGTTCGCTGGTAAACGTCCAGACAGGCAGCAGGAATGTCCGTTCAGAAAACGAGCATTTTTACTGAGTTGCCGTGTGAGAATGGAAAAACTAGAATCTTTTTAAACTCAGAGGACTGCGGCACTTTCGGCTTGAGTTAAACTCCGATAGAGTTGGCATTTTCAAAGCCCAACGATTCATTTCATCAGGTGAACTTAGGGGAAGTTCTGTTTCTGCACAAGATGGGGAAACTGGCTTAAAGCCGGTGCCAAATACTTTCTAGATTACCTTCATCAGAGACCGTGATGATCAACACATACATCCGGAAGACTTGGACAGTTTTTTTAAATAAAGCTCCGTGTTTTCACTAACAAACAGCCAAACTGAGATTTGGCTGTTTTTAGACTATGTCTGCAGAAGAGCAGAGAACTTATGGGTTTGAATAGAAACTGATGAGCTGCAGGCCACACAACAACCTGACATTTTGAGGAAGCAACTTATTAAAAACGGGAAGTCATGCAGAGACGTACCAGTTTCTTTTAGCGTATGCAGGGGGCTGCTTTCATCCACTTTCATGTGCAGAACCACACCCTGAGATGAAAAGTACAGGCAGAAACCAACCCCAACAGCATGGAGCTCCACATTCAAACCCAGGCACAGCTCTTATTCAGCAACTGTCAGAAACATTTTATCTGGTAACTTAAAAGCCATTTGACAGAAATGAAAATATCAGGAAGAAAACTGGGAAAAACGAGCCCCACCCTAATGTGACGCCAGCATTTTGTTCTGATGAACTGATCAAGTGATCAGTAGTAGGCATAAACACCTCTATAAAAGGAGATGTTCTATTTAGAGCAGGTGTGTCCAAACTGTGGCGAAGGGGCCATTTATGGTCCTCAGAATGATTGTTTTGCAGCCTGTGGAGAACAATTCAAGAATAGCTCAGATTTGGTGCTCTACTACGAGTTGACAAACATACCATTACTTTTAATTGGGGTGAAATTTTAAATAAGGCCAGGTGTTTCAAAATACTTGTAATTAAGATGAAAACAAAAGCTATTCATCTGTTATTAACCCTAGGTTTTGCTTTCAGTTTAAGGCAATGGTTCTTAACCTGGGTTTGATTGAACCCCAGGGGATCGATGAGTCGGTCTCAGGGGTTCAGTGGAGCCTCTGCAACAGAGGTAAAGACACTAGTGTAAAGTCATGATGACGCGCCCCTCTGGTCCATCACTTGCTACAGAGGATCATGTGACATTGCTTGGCCAATCAGTGCTTTGGGGAATTTAGTGCGCGCAGTATTCAACGGCTGTCGTAGTTGTATGTCATGTCATTTCCTTCTCAATATTTTAATCCATTCTAACCATGTCCAGCAAAAAAAAGAAAGTCGTCGGACAAATATGTACAACATGGATTCACATGTATCACGGAACGAGATGGGAGTCAGAGTCCCATGATAACATTGCATGATATGCAATGCTAAGTTGAGCAACTCTAGGCTCAGACCGACAAAACTAAGAGAAGCTGCGTGGAGTCGGGGAAAAGTTAAAAAGTATTTTGTGGATTCAAAACGACAAAAAAACTAATAAAATTTTAAATAAAAATAATTAAATTATTAAAAAATGTTAAATTCTTTTAAAAAATCCATATTTATTTTTAATTAGTAAAATAGCAAAAATTTGGGGAGCTGAAATTTTTTTATGGGGCCAAAATATTTTTTGGGGGCCAGAATAAAGTAATACTGTTGTTTGTTGTGAGTTCATGCACTGTGTTGGTTTTGTTCTTTGTGTAAGGTGATGTTCATGCATGACTCATTTTGTGCACCAGTAAAAAAACCATATACCTATGAATATGGAAAAATATATATATATATATATATATATATATATATATATATATATATATATATATATATATATATATTTTATTTCCCACTAAAGAAGGGTTCAGGGAATGCCAGTGGGTTTGGTACCTCAAACAAGGTTAAGAACCCCTGGTTTAAGGTGGCATTAAATAAAACCACAAACATTCAGTCACTTGAGCTCAAGCATCTAATAAACTTGGAAAAATAAAGTAAGTTTATTTACCTGTTCCTGAGAAAGAACAGGTTAATAAAGAAATTTTTTTTTTGATTCTGTAAATTATAAGACTTGACATATTTCCTTAAATATTGCTTATTTAGTTTATTTTTGAGCAGGTAAAAAATATGTTACAGTAAAATTGTTTTTGTCCTTTAATACATAAAAAAAAAAAATTGCTTCACATTTTTGGCATCTATGGTGAAAAGTTTGAACAAATTTGATTCTGAGAAGTTGGAAACATTCAAGATAGCTACAAATCTTCCCAGGAGCAGCTGGAAAAGTTAAAGAAATTATTTTAAAAAATCTTATTTACATGTTTCATTAACATATAATTAATATTACATGTATCTTGAACATAATGAAGTTAGAAAAAGCCTGTACTCGTATTTCTGCTTTGGTCTCTTTAAAAACAATGGCGGCAGCACAGAGACACATAATATATTGAACAGTGAGGTCTGGACAGATGGTACCAGAGCAGGCAGACAATGCACAGCAGCATAAACACCTTGTGAAGCATAGAGGTGAAGGGCTGATGACCTGGGCCTGTTTGTGCAGAAACAGACTAACAGGTGGATCATACAGCTGGATCATAATCTAAAACACAGCAACACATTCCAAACAGAATGAATAAAAATTAAAATAGCCATCCAAAGTCCAAACCTTCACTTGATTTGACATTTGACTACTCACAATGAGCCTGAATTGAAACTGTGTGAAAAGGAACTAGTGACAGAGGTATGTTGGTTCTGAAGAAGAGGAACATTGATTTGGAAGTGAGTTTCACCCAGAAGTTCTCATTTATTAATATATTGGCTTCTCACTTTGAGAGTGTTATGGTTTGAATGTTGGAATATTCAACATGTCTCCATACCACTTGATTGATCTTTGGAATGTGGCAAGTCCTAACTGATCACTGTGGTGGTTCCCTATCCCCCAACTCTTCTTTATCTTTTCCCACCAAATGCGATGCAACCCTTCCAAGCTGCTCTTTGTCTCATCTGCAGTGCGCTGACCTGCAGTGCATGGTGTGACGTGTCTGCCTCACTTGTTAGAAAAGAGCCAACAGACTGCCACTCTATGTGTTGGCCAGAAAACAATTAACCCTCTCTTGGGATCAGCCTCTACCGCACAATGGAAGTGTGTGTGCAAGTGGTCTGACTGAGACTGCTTCCAGTTTCCAGGAAAAACAAGAGGATGAGCAACATGAAAGATCTGTGTCAGTCTCTGATACTATTCCTGGGTTGAATGGTGCAGGCAAGGAAAGCTTTAGTTCTGTAATGTTTAGTTGATGGAGAGTTAAACACTGAAGTATGAATACACCAGTTAATTTGTGATACAAATGTCCCTTGATAATTTCTGAACAGTGATCAGCAACTCAAATGCTGAAGATCTCCTGGTAAAGAGATTTGTAGAAAGTTCAAAATACTAAAAGGAATATGTTTTGGATTGCTGTAGAATAATCAGACACTGAAAAACTGGTCATCTAAACCTTTAATTACAACGCTGTCACCCTCTGGGGGAAAATAGATAGAACAAACAGCTTTAAATAAAATCAGCAGTGAGACAGTTTTTGCTTGTGCTGCACATAAAACCTTTTCCAACCTCCTATTAGGCTGACCAGGACAGACATCTCCAAACGTTGGAGCACACACAGACAAGAAGACAAGAAGAAGACTTTTAAGAAGTGTTTCTTAGATGTGTTTATGGAGCATTGGTGAAACCAACATGCTGCGTTGAATATCTGTCGAATATTTACCTGCCTATAAATATTCAACAGATCAAATCAAGTTCGTTACAGTATTAGGTTTTTAGACTTAATGTTTATTTTGTGATTAGTAATAATCACTGCTATTAGCTAATTAACACAGTGGTAGTAGATTAGCTAATTTAAACATCTGCTCTACAGATCATGTGTCAGATTTGGTATGTGAGTTACCTATTTTATTTTTTAACTGCAGCAAAACACACCGAATTCCACATCATGTCTCTGTGTCACAGTTGTCAAAGTCAAATGACTGACCCACTGTCTCCCTAGCTATTTTTTTTTCTTAAAACGTTTTTTCTGACCTAGTTATCTAGTTGTTTACACTTATTAGCACTGTGTCTCATTTTCCTTTATATATTATGCATATTGATAACTTAACAACTAAAACCAACTAATGATTATTATCAACTTGATTTAAAACAACTACTCTTGTTGTTTTATGCTAACAATGTATTAAAAAAAATGTTCCAGTTCAACTGGCAGATTATTACAGTTATAACATGGGAAAATATTTTAAGTGAAAATAAGGAATCTGCCAAAGGATTCTTTTTTTTTTTTTTTGCTGAAAAGTTACTTGTAAGTTAATTTTTCTTATTTCACATGCACTATAATATTTGCACCAGGGACTAGACCAAAAGTATTTGGTGTGTTTTTGTGTTTTTTCAGTGCAGTCAGCTGAAAACCCACAGCTGTGAGAATAGAACCGAACCCAGAACCTTCCCTCTCTGAAGAACCTCAGAGATTATTAACACAATGTTTTGGAACATGATTGGGTTTGAGCTGGTCAGTTTCCTGTGGTTTTCTTTCTGCTCCAGTATCTGAAGCCAATGGTTATGATGTCATCCACTGGATTTCATGTCCAGCATTGTGCTGACCTTTGACACCTCTGTTCTCTTTCCTGTTAGTCTGTCATGAAGTTTGGGTCTGAAAAGAAGCTCTGTGAAGGGTTTCTGTGAACTTGTTGTTGCTTTGTTGGATTCCTGCATTGATAACCTCAAGGTCGTTTGACAGTCACTCCAACAACCCCCCCACACCTCCTCAGCACCGCAAAACCACCTTGGATGAGTTGCAGAAGATCTGATGTGCTTACTAAGACTCAGCTGTGCATGCTGCCTCCCACCGCCTGATTCTTACATGTACCTTCAAAATGGCATCAGAAAAACAGCTAAATATGGTTAAAAAGTTACTGATGTTGTCAGACTTACTCTGACTGGCACAGGAAAGTTAGAGGACCCAATTATACTCAAGTAAGAGTAGCACTACTTCAGCATATTTTTACTTAAGTAATTACAGATGTAAGAGTTAAAAAAAAGTATTTGGCAAATAGTCAACTCAAGTACTGAGTAAAAGATCAAAACATCAGTTATTTAATGTTTAAAAATACAGCAAAATTATTTGGGAATTTTTGGTATTTTAAGGACATAAATACAAATAATTAATATAAATAACATAATTACAAAATAACAAAATAGGCAAAAGAAATATTTTTCCAGTTCTACTTCTTTTAAAAAAATTTAATAAAAATAACAAAACCTGCAGGTGTGTATCTGCGTCAGGTGAATCTTTGGTTAGAACAGGCTTGTTTTTCATTCAGTGAAGTTACTCACAGTTGGATAATTTTACTCAAGTACATGTAGCGATACTTCATAATAATTTCTCTTAAGTAGAAGTGATAAGTACAGCATAGTAAAACTATTCCTAAAAGTATTTTTCCCCCCAAAAAACTTACTCACATAAATGTAACTGAGTAAATGTAACTAGTTAATTTGCAACTCTGCAGACAGGTCATGCTGCTGTTTGCCATTCAGACAGTGCTGGTTCCTTTCAGCTGGCTGAAAGCATCTCTATCTGTCACCAACACAACCAGGCCATCATCCAGCCTCATTCATCCCATCATTACATTCATTTCACATCTCAGTCAGGATCAATGCCCACAGTGCACTGTTGTGCTTCGTAAATGTTCTTCACTGATGTTGCACTGTTCCAAAAATAGATTTCCTTCCTGACTAGTTGATCTGTGACAAACCACAACACCCAACCCCCTGATGAGGTTAGTGCTTTTGCTTCGAATATTTCACCACGTCACAAAATTTTACTGGTCAGGAAGAGGCCAAGGCCATATTTCACACATACGCACACACACACACCCACATGTGCACACACACACACACACACACACGGTTCCATTGCCAATGAAAGGGAAATTTTTGATGATGCATTCTATTTCTTTATATTGTATGTGGGTCGAGCATCATTTCTGGTGACCTCAGTGACTTTTCTCTGACTGGGAGCCATATTGTATCTCTCTAGATTGTTTGGTATTTATTGCTGAACTTTTGGCTACTGACATATAGCAGGAAGTTGATCTGAAAGATGAACTGTAACATCTCTGCGAAACAGGAAGTCAATATAAAAGATTAAGTGAAGCATCTTTCCACTTTATGAATTTTCTATTAAAAAATGCAATCACTGGAACAGTTGTCAGTGTTGTAACATATAGGTCTAGTGTTAAAATCCTGCATGACTGCCTCAGGGTTTGCATGTTTTTTCTGTTCATGCCTGGGTTCTATTACTGTCATTTTGGGTTATTTACTCAGATTTTTGCCAGGTGTCTGCCAGCAGGGTTGCCGGCACCATTTATTTCTATGTTGGCCTGTATTAGGGTGGTGCAGATGGTACCCTCTCTCTGTTCCTTCATAACACTCTATGTCATGATGGACACCCAGTGGCAAGTGTCATACATCCACCAGCTTTGTATTATTCTGCAGATCATCATCTACAAACAGACATCCAAGAAGTGATTAGTCAATGGTTTAAGACATTCTGTGTCCACTTGTTAAAATAAAATAACACCGGATGTGTGATAACAGAAAATGGGTTGAAAAACAACACATTTTTAAGTGTAGGGTTAGTTTATAGAAAATTATGAATGGATAGGCACTCTATTTCTGGTTATTAGACATTAACTACATATCATTTTGCCATGTTTTTAGTGTGTCAAAAATAGTAGATTGTTGTAAAATCTGGTTCTTGATCCAACCTAGATTCCCATAAATTTAAAACGCATTGTTGACCTTATTTATTTTCAGTTTTTACTGCATCTGTAGCTTTTGTCTGGCAGGAATTGTTAAAACTCCTGGATGACGAGCAGCTTGTGTTCCACATGATGTTATTAACATTTTACCAGCATTATTGGTGAGGCTTCTCAACACTTCAAGCCATTCTGGAGGGGAGTCTGCTGCAGTGAGCTGGGCAGGTCAGCAGGAGGATCAATGAGCTCCAGATGTTCGCTGACCTAAACCTTCATTAGAAACACATGTCCGCTGCTGAACCCTGCTTTCTGCTCGCTCCTCCTTTAGAAAGGATTACACCAGTAAGATTTGCTTCACAGTTTCATTGCACAACTGCTTCGGCGCTCATTTTAGTGCTCACCACAACACCACAGACAAGACAGAAAAACATTTGTGGTTGCCTGTATATCTAGAGGCTGGTTAATGTTAGAGCGCAGAGTGGACTTCCTGTGTCTGACCAGAAATGTGATGTGAGATATCACTCTAAAGAGTTTTGGTAATCAGCCAGAGTTTGAATGATGGTTGCTGTTCTGCACCACTGTGTCCGCTATGTTGACTTAGTAGGATGCATGGTCAGCATGTCCAGGACTCATGCAGTGTCCTTTCTTACTGACCGGAGGCTCTTCTGGATCCTCCAGCTCTAACTTTGGGATGCCTCTCCTCCCCCCTTGGTGTCCCTCTCTGCAATGGTTGCACTGCTATTCATGCTGAGGAACACTCATACTGAAGGAAAAGTGGAAAATTGTAAGATGACCTCCCACCTAATGCCAAAAGATATATATCCTGTGGAAGTTCCTAAAGGAGAAGCAAAGTCTGAAGATTCTATTTCTCCTTTGTGCTTCAGCATGAAAGTCCCAGAATCAGGGTGAAACCTAAACTGTTTAAATCTGGTTACTAGAACTTTTCAAATTTTCAAGCCCATCTCACTCACTATAATATATAATCTATTCTACACCATTCTCTGAAGACTTAGAGAGTGATGTACAGGAGACACTACATTTAATTTCCTGAGAAGGTTTGCCAGCATGTGGCTAAACCACAGCGTTGCATAGTTACTAACAGACATTTGCTGCTCACAAGTACTTATATTAGTATTGCTTAATAAACATAGATGAAGGTACAAGGTTAATAGAGGTCCAGACTTTGGACCACATCAAGCACTAACACAACTGTAGCTATGTTCAGTTTGTCCACTCATTACTCCTGTTATTTACCAGGTTGGAATGCAACCACTAATCTGTACTTCTCTAACTTGTCATCCAGAATATTCTGACAGGAACTGTAGAGCTTTATATTCTCTATTTGTCCCACTTCGATATGAAGGATCAGGGAGATTTATTTAATCTAAACTAAGAGATGTATTTAAACTAAACTCTATTTAAAGATATCCTGAATTAAAAAAAATAAATAAAATAAAAATGCTGTATCGAATAATACTATATATATATATATATATATATATATATATATATATATATATATATATATATATATATATATATATATATATATATATATATATATATATATATATATATATGTATATATATATATATATATAATTATCTGAAATCATAATTGACATAAACAATCGTAAACAGTCTTGTTTTGTCTTGTCTTGTCCAACATCCAACATGTTTTGGCATTGATCTGAGTTTAACTGTAACTCAATGTTGCCGGTGTAACAATGTTTTTAAATAATAGTTTCCATTTTCCAACATGCAGATCCTCCAAGTTGGGTTCAGGAAATCCAGTAGGTTCATGTTTGAAACCTGGAGCAAACCAAAAGTGTAGTTGTAATAGGATTTAATTGTGAATTATTCAGCTCTTTAGTCACACAACAGGAATAGAGTGTGTTCTGTCTCTATGTTTAGCTGCATTTGCGCTCTGCTTGTCACCTAATGTGTATGTGTGACTTCCTTCCTCTGTATCATTGCAGGGTACAAAGGAGGACACTGCTCAGCAAAATAAGCCAACGTTCCTGAGTAAGGCTGGCTGGGTGAAAAAGGCCCATGGCCGCCTGCTGACGAGCTACAAAGACCGCTACCTCCATGTGGAGAAGTCCGAGGTGGTGGTGTATGAAAATGAGGTACAATACAGCAGTGGCCTGCTTCAGTGTTGTCACATGACCCCAAAGATGTCATTATGCTTTGGGTGACCCTGCTCCAGATATGTCCATACTGAACTTTACTTTGTGTTCCAGGATCTGCAGAACTGCCTTGAGCGGCTGGACATGGAAAACTATGAAACATGCCATGAATTGAAGAGTCCCTTCAAGAAGAAGCACAGACTGGTTCTGATACGGTCTCCTAAGTCTGGAAACAAGGTGAGCTAAGACACACTTTAACAGGATGTTCAATGGAAGAAAGACCAGTTCATTTATTTATTCAGATCCCCAGTTACCATGGTAATAAGTTCTTGCAGTGTGTAACATGTGTTGTGTAGGCTATTTTCACTGGGTGTGGCATATTGCATACAGTTTGAATTCTGTTCCAAAAACTTAGGTGAGGAGATCTTGGTGGTGCCTCCATATTTACTTTTTAAGAAACTAACCAAGATAGAGTTTAGACTTTAAAGAAAATACATTTATTCTAATGTAATCAACATCAACTCTGTGTAGCTGTGTTTAAGACTTATTTAACTATATTATTTTGAAAATTCACCAAATTTCATTTTACTCTATTGGATATAGGCAAAATAAGCTTAGAAAAATTTGAATGTTTCATTTTTGAATTAATGAATAAATTTCTTTTTGTGTTTACAATAACCATTGTTCATCCCTGTTGTCATATTGTCCTTTTCTTTATTGAATGTTGCACTAAATATGGTTTGGAGAGTATTTGCCTCCTCGCTGACCCGGAGAAGTTTTAAGACGTTTGGGAAAATATTTAACAAATCAATATTTAATTGATTAATTGAATGTTTAATGTGCAGGTTGGGAAGACAGGAAGGGAAAGCACAGATAAAATGGAACAATCTTTCATCTCTGATTTATCTGAGCTTTAGCTCAGCCAATTGCTGAGCTAAAGCTCAGCAATTGGCTTTAGCTCAGCAATTGGCCAATTGCTGAGCTAAAGCTCAGCAATTGGCTGCCTATGCTACATCTGGAGATACAGTTTCAATATCAAAACATAGCAAAACACAATGAAATAATAACCCATTTTATCCTAAACTCATCTTATTCTACACAGCCAGTGTTTTTTCTTTGAAAATGCAGTGTTTATACCCAGCGAGATAAAGATATTGTGGGTGTGTCCTCCCAGTGCAGCCAGTGGAGAGCTGCAGGCAAAAAGAAAGACATCACATATGACATCATCATTCATGTGATTCCTTCTTCATGAAAAGGGATTAATATACTGACTAATCTGGGATCCAGAGTTTTTTTTTTTTGTTTGTTTTTTTATCAGTCTTGTTTGTTCTCTGTGTAAGTCAGTTCGTGTTTCATCCCATAGCTGAACCCACCAATCCAAACTTAGCCAAATATCTGATTGACACAATCAGAGTGTGTGTTGCTGTAAATCTGAACCAATGGGCAGTTCATATTGTCTGTTACCTCAACTAAATGTAAATTGTGTCAACCTCAAATATGATCAATAAAAAACAGTTGTTGTGGACTTTTCTTCCACAAATTAATAATGCCAGTATGTAGTTTCTAATGACTGCTTTGTCGGCAGACGAAGATTCAAAAATGGAAAATATCAAACTTAATGCAGCTGGTTGTCTCATTTGCTAGAATACTGAAAGTGAGTGAATGCAACCAAGGCTGCTGTTGTTTCATCTAAACAATCAGGATGTGAAGAGGTACTTGGCTGCCTGTACCTTTCTCCAGGGTAATCCTTCTGTGCTGTGGGGCTAAATGGTGGCAGTAGAAACCTTCCTGGAAGTGTCCCAGCTGCAGCAGTGTGTTCTTTACACCATGCTACTGTTCAGTTTCCATTCCCCTTCTAAGAAACAGTGGAATAGCTTTGGAATGAAATGTAAAGAGGTGCCTGCTTTATGCCACTGGCAGATCCATGATGTGAAGTTCCAGACTCAGACTGTAGAGGAGAAGGAGGCCTGGATCAAAGCCCTCAGTGATTGCATCAACAGAGCTAAAAACAAAGTCTTTGATGAGGTAAACAGAAATATCTTGTGAGGGATGGTTATTTACCTCCATCTTTATCTTTTAGCTTCACCTCCTAACAATCTGTCCCTATCTCCATGTATCCGCAACATTCTCCTCTATTGCAGCTGATGGATCATATCCTTCTCAACTACTCCATAAACACTATCTTCTTCATCTGTTGCCCAGTCATCTCTAACTTGCCCCTCAAGCTGCTCCAACTGAGCTGTCTCTCACATCATTTCTAATGCTGTTCATTTTGTTAAAGCATCTCCACTTCTACCTTCTTTCTGTTGATTAGAAATAGAAAGAAGGACAGCCTCTCTTAATCATAACTATGTAGTAAAATGTTTTTTTTATTGTGATATATAACAAATACAAGTGTTGGAAATGGGTGTACAATGACAGGGAAAAGAAAAAAGAGAAATAGGAGAATAGTCCAGTATGGTTCTAAGGTACTTGTATTGTTGTTGATATGATAAAGGAAAAAGGAAGATAATGTTAAAATTACTGATCAAATAATATAGCATTACTACTACTAAAGAAAAGTTTACATTGTTATTACTTTTTTATTAGCTGTTTTAGGGTTTTAGTAAAATGTTCTTGCACAAGTTCTTCTGTCACAAATCTGTCTCCATCTATTCCACCTTAACTACCCGTTCTTCTTCCGGTCTGTTGACCCCTGCTGACTAAACTCATCCACCATGAATCCTGGTGGATTCCACTTCTCTGTTGCTCTTATTCACATACCTTTTTATTTACCTTCTATTTGTCCTCAAAAATTTTGAATTTGGCATGTTTATTATAGGTGAAAGTTGATGAAAGCAGTAATTTAGAGCATATTACCCGAACAAGACCTCAAGGAAACCGCAACCGGCGCCCACCAACCAGGATCCACATGAAAGAGGTATGAATCTTGGACTCGCATTGTAAAGATTGACTCTTTTATCAAAGTGCAAATAAAATTCTTGTTCTCCAGTGTTTTCTAGAATCATAAGACATAAATAAAAAAAGGTGTAGAACGTCCATTGCAGGGCAACACAGAGACGGACAGGACAAACAACCATGTACGCCCACACTCACACCTAAGGAGATTTATACAGTCATGGTTTTGGACTGTGGGAGGAAACCAGAGTACATGGAGAGAACCCATGCATGCACAGGGAGAACATACAATCTATGCAGAAAGATCATAGGCCGGGAATTGAACCCAGGACCTTCTTGCTGTAAGGCAACAGTGGTACTAACTGCGCCACTGTGCAGCTCATTATATGTTTTTATTCACAAAGAAAAACATATTTTTTTGTGATTGGATACTAAATCCATGAAAAAAACATATCTCTGCTCCTGAAACTATTGAGGCATTTGCCAGTTAATGTGATATTTCTTCCTGAGATTTCACTCTTTGCTATCTTCTATAAATATTTATAGCACATAGTTTAGAATCTGGAGTATTCTTAAAGGTTGTATTGTGTTCTGCTCTAGGTGGCAGAGGTGTCCTCTGATGGTGTCCTGCGTTTGGATCTTAATCTTGAGGATGCTGTGATGCCTAATGGGACAAATACTGCTAAAACAAACAGTACTGAAAGTCCTGAAACAGATGTTGCAGGGAAACAATCAGTGTTGAGGACAAATGAGGAGAAGAAAGCCATCAAACCTCCCATGCCCCCCACCAAGGAGGCTAAGTCCAGTGTTGTACCTGAGAATGAGCCTAATAAACAAGATGAAGAAGAAAAGGTTTGTTAATCTTTTCCATGCAGAAATACTATATACTATATATCTATACCATACAATACGACTACATACAATTGTCTCAAAGTAAATTTGCATGAATCTAATGGTCTATAAAACTGATTTCATGTTTTTCAAGGTTGTGAAAACGCCAATGCTTCCATCAAAAGAATCTAAACCCAGTGTTACACCTTGGGAGGTGATTTTACAAGATGAAAATACTAATGATAAGAAAAGCACAAACCCACCACCGACACCTCCCAATAAGCCCAGCTCCGGTGGGTCATTGAGCAACCCTGTAGAAGTGTTACCAACTCCAACCACCACCCCCCAACACCTCCGTCCAAAGACAAGAAGCCTTCGCAAATGGTTGTGGACCAACAGTCACAAGATACAGCTACTGAACAAAGTGAGGACGAAACAACAATGATCAATGATGAGGTAGACCAGTCTGAGGAAACTGTCCAAAATGGTGAACCCAAAATGACCTCTAACAAACCCAAAGTTAAGCCAGAAGACCTGTCAACTGTCACTCAACCTAAGGGATCACACTCCACTGCTTCTGATACAACAGCACATTCTCTGAAAGGAGAGGAGGCTTCACTGCAGAGCGTCCCCTCAGTAGTTGTCTGCACAGATGACCCACTCACTGAGACCCTCAACTTGAGTCCGCTTCTCCACCTGCCAGCAGAGAAGAAAAAGAAAGCCGAGGAGAAATCTGTAGACAGTGGTCAGCACTCTGATGATGAGAGTGAAGGCTCTGTGAGTGAAGACACACTTGCAGCTTCCACAGCTGCTCTCCATGGAAGCCATGCTGGCCTGGATGTGTGGGATGGCACTGAAGATGAAAGGGAAATCTCTGTTAACTTAAGGGCATCAGCCAGTCTTCAGGTTAAACCAGATGTCACTCCCTGTCGGCGCTCAGAGCCTTTCCAGAAACCTTTCAAATCGTCAATCAAGGCCAGGTCTGCATCAATCGGAGACCTACTGTCCGACTCCCTGGGCTCTGGTCAGCTGAAAGCCACCTGCAAAGCTGAAAATAAAGGGAGCATATCACTCTTTCAAAATTCTGTAACAAAGCTTGAGACCGAAGTGGCTCTGGAAATGAAAAATACGAGTGAGCTCCTCAGTCAGGCTCAGGAGAGAGGTTACGCTGTGGTAATGCCAGAGGATCTGCTTACTAAAGCGCTGGAGAAGCTCCAGAGGGCTGACTGCGTCCTCAGAGAGGTCAGGAAATTGAAAATCACAAAGAAGAGAATGAGCTGGTAAATAAGCAACAGCCAATCAACTAGGAATTCACTGACTGGACAGTTATTCTCTGGTCAAAGGATGTAAACCCAAACGCACCCAAATCATTTAAAAAGTTTGAGGGCATAAAACTCTGGTCTTTCTATGGAACTGAGGTTGACCTGTATATTTTGCTGTCAAATATTGGCTGACAGTCTTCTAATGTTAGGATAAACTCATTCAGTCTACTTTCTACTCTCACTTTTAACAGATAGAGCATCCCATGCAGCTTCTTATAAACAACACAGTACCATTCTTTGCACATTTACTGCTTCAGTTTGTTTTGTTAAATCATGAAAGAAAAGAAGATTTCTTTAACAGCAAATTAAGAAAAATGTTCTGATTTCTTCTGGGAACCTTAGCTTTTACACCGTAAAAGACATACACCGTTCATTTGAGGGAGTGTATGATGTATATACTTGATCATTCTTCTGCAGCATATGTTTTACTGTTGATAGTGGAATTAAAATGCGCCTATATAGCTCAGGAGTTTTCAGTCTAACTACATGATTAATGCAAATAAAATGTTTTTGTTTCACATAAAGGGATCAGTTTTTAACAATAATATATATTTTTGTACTGGTATTGTACTTTGCACAGAGCAAAGCTCACTTTAACCCATTTTACAGTTTAGTCCTTCATAAAAAATGAAATTTGTGAACA
The DNA here is from genome assembly GCA_911649635.1 of Poeciliopsis gracilis. Lineage (NCBI taxonomy): Eukaryota > Metazoa > Chordata > Actinopteri > Cyprinodontiformes > Poeciliidae > Poeciliopsis > Poeciliopsis gracilis. The sequence goes on from CAJVRI010000799.1 coordinate 6,061,965, forward strand.
ATTTCTTACATCTTAATCTAAACAGATACATTTCTGTTCAGTACTTTCTTACCAGAAAACAATTTTAAATATGTCTCAGCATATGTATGTCAGAGTATTTTCTAATAATGGTTTTGTACACTGATTAAAAAAACTTTTGATATTGCTGAAATAAACCAGGAGAAGCATTTTTCCTTATGTCTTGTTCTTCAATAGAGCTGCTGTAGTTTTCTGTGTGAAATTCAGTCAATTCAATTTCAGTCTTTAGTTACTGAATTCCATGCACAAAAAGAAAATAGATTTTTGCTTAAAGTGAGTGAAGATGCTCAGCTTGTAGCATCACAAACCATTGACTTGACTCCTGAATATTTGCTTTAATTGATTTGTACTCTGCTTTAAGAACTACTCTGTTCCAAATGTGACAACTTGCTGTTTGTGTTTTTCCACAGAGAAAACACAAACAGAACCTTATCCTCTAAACAAGAGGACAAAGCTCTGGGTCTAATTAAATCAAGAGAATGTTGTCTCTTGATTTATTTAGACCCAGACTGAGACTCTGCTAATTAGTCTAACCTTCTCTGAGGTTAGAGTTTCTAGTTGGTTGATGGGAAGTTCTTCTGATTGTTCAAGAAGAAAAGCCCTCTTCAAGTTCAGTTATACTGGGACATGAGAAAACCAGTTGATGTGACATTCCATAGGAATTATTATAAAGTAAAATAAACTATGGTTTCTGTTAAATGTGAGTAACTAGATGTTCCAAGGTGTTAATTGTTGCTGTTGGGGTTGAATTAGACAATCAGCCCTGAGTCAGCTCTAAAAGTCACAGACATGGAGTACGAGGATGTGTAACAATTTTAAAAAGACAAATTCAGTTTAGGCTTTTAAAGTTGTCGAAGTTTGAAATAGGAAGGAAATCATCTGAATTATTAATTACTGCAGTCCATGCAAAATCCTTTTATATGAATCAAAAGAGACTTGGAATCAACTTAATTGGAAAATATTTTGGTGTGTAATTTTAATACACACAACTTATTATAGGAATCAGAATAGAACAGTGATAGATTAATTGACAATAAAACTCTTACTTGTGTAAACAACACAAGTTGTTTACACAAGGCTCAAACTGAGAGGTAGAAATACGAAACTATCAATTTAAGGGAATTTAAATGACAAATGTGTGATAATTCTTACATTTAGGAAAACAGAAATAAATTATCCATTGAAACAGACAGAGAGAGATATCATTTCACATGTGGTATGTAGACACTGAGCTAAACAGGACTGTTTATTTTAGGGAAATACACATTTGTAAAGATACAATACAGAAATATTAGACTGACAGAAGTATGAGGGAAAAAAATTAAACAATGAATTCAAAACCTAAACAGAAACCAGACAAAACTAGCTTTAATGGATTTAGTCATAAATCATTGAAGAAAATAAAATTATTAGCAGACAATATTTTTGTAATTTAGATTTAATGTACTTTTATGTCAGTGTAGTCCAGCTGTAGGTGGTGGTAAACCAAGTTGTTGTTTTCCCACTGCAGAAAAACAGCAGGAAGAAGCAGCTCACCATGTTTGTGGAAAAAAATTATATTATTTATAGCATATGTGATTAACTGCACATATCAAGCTAAACACTAACCAGAAAAGATTAAAATAATAGTAAGAGGAGCTGAAAAGTTCTTGGGGTTCAAGGAAAGATATTAGATATATTAATAATAGTTTGGGATCAGATGGGAAACCAGGACCCCCAGATGATATTGCATATCCATGTAAAGGGGCAAAATGATAATATCATATCAATGTATAGAAAGATATATTTCTATATGTGTATATAGATATATAGAGATACAGACGGACAGATGGACGGACGGACGGAAGGGTGGATGGATGGATGGATGGATGGATGGATGGATGGATGGATGGATGGATGGATGGATGGATGGATGGATGGATGGATGGATGGATGGATGGATGGATGGATGGATGGATGGATGGATGGATGGATGGATCCATCAGATACTTATATACTTATGTATATTTTTAAGTATATACATATAGATCAGTGGTGCTCAGAGTCAGTCCTGGAGGGCCGCCCGGCATCCTGCATGTTTTAGTTCTCTTGCTCTCGTATCAACCTCCTCAGCATGTCAGTGTTCTCAGGTCTTCTAATGTGCCATCACTGGAAAGAACTGAAACATGCAGGATGCTGGGCGGCCCTCCAGGACCCACTTTGGGCACCACTGATAATAGTATGAATTAAATCCTTGAACTACAACTCCATAGCAGCAGGTGGCGGTAAAGGTACTAAATGTTCTATTGCCAACCGCCGATAACAATAAATAAATAAAGAAGCAGAAGCAGAAGAGGCTGTTTAACCATTCTATAAACACAGGGTTTATATAACTTAATATTTTCTGTTCTGGGACTGAAAACTCGGAGTTTATCCAGATCCGTGATCTTCTTCTGACTTTCACCGCATCGTCTTTTTCCTTCCAACCTGTTTTGTTGTCTCTGAAATGATGTTTTCAGGCGAAACTGTTCTGCAGTCCTCTAAGAACGAAGGTTTGTTATTTCATTTTACTCCAGACGGTTTTACTCTTCTGTTTTTGCTGCCTTCGGCCTAAACCTTTCTGCGCTTCAGTTGTTAGCAACTCGGCTAACTAACTACCGCAGAAACATGGGGAAATAAATAATTGATGCACCGAAGATTCATCAAGTTTCTCCTCGTAGGTGGAATTTTTCATCGGTTTCACCTCAACTATAAGAGACGGTATCTAAAATATGCATTGTCTGATTTTTAGATAACATTTTTACATAATAAGTATTTGATCATCAAACAACCAGCAGAGGTTCTGTATCAGATTTAACCTTCCTCCCCTCCACTCATTACCTGTATCAGTTAAACCTGTTTGAACTCGTTGCCTGTAGAAAAGACACCTGTTACTATGGTAACCATAACGCACTACTCCATCATGTGTTAAAATCCAACAGTGTATTAAAGGTCCCCAGTTCGTGTTCAGCCCCGTCTGAATTAAGATGACCATCTGGAGGCTTGGAAAGGTCATGAGGTCAGATGAGGCCAAAACAGAACTTTCTGGAATGAAATCCACTCACTGTGTTTGGAGGAGGAAGAAGCATCCCAACTGTGAAGCACGGCGGTGGAAGCATCATTATTAGGGGCTGACTGTGTGTAAAGCAGGAGAGGCTGGCGGGTCATCTGTTCAGAAACAGAACATTTGGAGGGAACCTGAGCAACCTGAAGGTCAGAATGGATGAGTGGACCAGAACCACAGGAGACGACTGACCTCTGACCTGAAAACAAATGGTTCTGGCCCATTTTTCTAATGTAGTAAATACATAATTTCTTACAATAAAATACTAATTATTTTTTTTAATAAATTCTTTTTGTAGATCTTGTCTCTTCATTGTTGAGGTGAAAATCAAACCTGTCATCTGTGGAAGTGGCTGTTCAGATACTTATTTTCTGACTGAATTGTGTTGAACTCACCTCACTCACCTCACTCACCTCACTGCCTGTTGCAATCTATTTGTCAGCGTTGGGAACTAGAAGACTTCCGTGTCCGATTCACGGCTGTAAGCGTGTTTACAAGGAGCAGAGCGCTCTGGAGAGTCACATCATGGACCACGAGAGCCCGGCTCAGTCCCTGCCTGGTGAGCCCAGTCTGACTACCTCAGTTTCTTCTTTTTTTTCCCCAACAACTTAATTTGTTGTTAAACAATAAAATTGCAAGTTTAAATAAAGAGAAAATGAAATAAGTGAAAGATTAAGGAAGAAGAAATAAAAAAAATAATTGAGTTCATTCAGTATTCAGAAGCATAGTGCTAGAGGTTTTCCATGAGTTTCAAGTCCTCTACCATCTTGAAGATATTCATAAGACTTGTTCTTTATTTTCTTTGGTAAGTTGAGGTATTATTTTTCTCTTATAGTAGCTTTGCATTTTGTGATATTAGCTGTATCGTTTTCCACCAGCTTAGCAATGCTGGCTACCATTGTGGAGGGTTTTGTCAACTGCTCCCCAAAATAGTCAATTCTTACGATCAGTTACTCAACTGCTTCAATCAGGATCTCATTTGACTTGTCCTGGGTTGTTTTCATCTTAATAGGTGGAGTTGATGATTTGGTTGGAGTAGCAAGGGAATTTATCCTCTTACCAGAAAAATTAAAGACCATTGGTTACCCAAACTAGCTTGATTTGAGGTTAGCTTAGCACCAGCTTTTCTGCTCACCGTGTCTCGCTTCTCCTAGTCTGAGTAACTCTGGAGTAACTACAAATTATTTATTTTCTTTTGCACAAAATGGAGGAACTCTCTTGAAGACACTCACCCTCCATTAGTCTAATGTATAATTATTGGTATTATGTGCAAAGTCTGGGGCAGTAGAGGCAAGCTCATAAGAGGGTGTCTACTTGCTCAGACATTTTGCCATTCATCTTTCCTGTGGTTCTGAGTTGACCCAGGAAGTGTTCTCTGAGTTTACCCAGGAAGTGTTCTCTGAGTTGACCCAGGAAGTGTTCTCTGAGTGGCTGAAGGCTGTTTCCTCCCTCCAGGTAAGAAGTTGCTGTGCTCCACCAGCGGCTGTAGTGCCTCCTTCCCCAACATGCAGAAACTGATGGAACACACCAGGCATCACTACAAGCCTAACATCTACTTCCAGTAAGCTGAGTCTAACAGCTGATGTGTGTGCGTGTGTGTGTGTTGGAAATAACAGTGTTTTCTGTGTGTGAAGATGTGAGAGCTGCCGCACCAAGCTGCGCTCCTACCGGGGCCTCCTAGCCCACCTGCACACCTGCTCCAAGGTACCGAGGGCCAAACCAAAGCCTGCAGAGCCGGCGATCCCCCTGCTTGCTGCTGCGGCTGCCTCCAACCCGGCCCCAAGGACCTCTGAGCTGGCCCCCCCTCAGCTGGAGTCGGTGTCTCCACAACAGGCTCCCATCCAGACCACATCAGTCCCCTCTGCTGTCCCTGTGCCGGACTCTGCTGACCCTCCTGCGCTTGGGCCCCCCATGTTGACTCTCCAGGAAGTCCCCACTCCTCAGCGCGTTGAAGACCCCCCACAGAGCCCTCTCAGGGACCCAGCCACTAAGCTGGCCACCAACTTCAGGCCCATAGCTCCCAAGGTGGCTGCAGACCTGGCTGCTCCAGGATCACCTACTTACCCTGCCTCCACTGCTGTCTGGAGGAAAAATCAAGGTGAGCCTGTCTCCATGGTAACGAGCACAAAGCTACTGTAATCACAACACATTTTCTGTTTTGAGTGTCTAAAATGATTTTCTCTTCATTTTCAGTCTTAGATTAGTCATATGTCCAACAGTTAACTCCAATATTATTCACATCCTGGCAGATTATTGAGATCAGCAGGTTTCTTTTGACTGGAAGTAATCTGAATGTTTTGGCCTCACCAAGCCATAGAGCTGAGCATTGGAGTGGCGGCCCAGAGGTGCTCCAAACTCACCTCCAAACATCATTTATCTAAACACCAGGAACTGACAAAACTTTTCTCAGCTATTGGAACAAAGTGTGATGGCAGCAATGCCAAGAATGATTTTTTTTTAAACTGAATAAATCACCTTTAATATCCATAAAAGATTTACTAATGTAAAACAATACTTTGAATAATTACTGTTCCCCTCATATTGTTATATTTTCAGAGATGCCTCTTATCAGCTACAAACTTCTTAGTTGAATGAAAATAACTTTTTCTACTTCTCCCATGAGTGTGAATATGCAGGGCCTTAAAAGGAATAAAATTCTCCTTCTGCATGTTTCTGTGTCTCAGTCTGTATCTGTACTGTCTGGAAACAGTCCAAGTGCAAAAAACACCCAGCCGTGTTGTGGGTGTAAGTTAATGTTTTTTGGGGCTGGAAAACAAGTGGTTTCAAAATCATCCCAATTATTAAGTCACTGCCCTGTTACCCGGCAACCCCAGCCGAGCCCAGGCCCTCAGCGACCCAAGCGGAACCTTGCTTACTTCATTATTGGAAGACAATCAAGTTGACTCAGCTGGTTTTACTGGTGTACAGTGGCTGCTGGAAAAGAGATGTTTTGTTGTTGACAGCAGTGAAAGTGTTCTCCCAATCATGAGCAGATCTACATGGCTTCATTTTATTCTTAAACCGTATTTATATCAACATTTTGAAGTATCTGATTAGGAAACGTTGATGCAAACGGCAAGAGTCAAAATAATCTTCTCTGTTTTGCAAAAACTTTTACTCTCTTGATCTGATTTCTGTTTTTCTGAAAGAGAGAATGCCTTAAAGGGGAGATGGAAAAAGTGAATGCTCCCATGCATTCACTTTGTCTGTTGACAGTGTTCCAGCCACATTGCCAAAGAAAACTGTAGTTTGCACAAATCACTTCACAAGCTACTTTTTTGAAAACTAACTGCCGACAGTCAGTCCGACAGTCCACAGCAGGACTGAAGGAAGGTTCTGTCCCACCATTTGTTGCAACGCTGTAGGTGAAAATGATGCATCATCCAGAAACCACTGCTGCGTGCTTGATGGTAGTGCAGGAGGCTAGGCATCTATTTTTATCTGCATAAAGTGTGAGTGTGAAGGTGTAGGGGGCGTGGCCAGCAGCAGCTTATTTGAATGTGAGTGACAGATCAGTAAAACGGCTCATTCTGAAAGCTCAAAATAGGCAAAACTGAGCAGATTGAAATCTCATTATCTGAGAATAGTTTTGTACACAAACTGTAATGAACATGTCTTGTAGCATATAGCTTTATCCTAATCTGTTCAAGGAAGAATTATAGTTCACCTTTAACTGTTTGTTCTTTTGCCTCAGCTGTGTCGAGCCACAGACGTGTCCTTTGGGAGCACACCAGAGGGCACTACACCTGTGTCCAATGTGGTCACATTGTAACCAACCGCAAGGAAATGACTCAACATATCAACAGTCAGCACCATGGCAACAAGTCTGGAGAAGAAGCAGGAAGTTCTGTCCCCAAGTCTTAGCTCAAGGTTTTCATCAGTTCTACAGCTGATGAAATTCTCGAGCTTGGATTAGAGGCGGGGCTAATCCAGACAAAAACCTAAACATCTACCTGATCACCGTTCACATGGCTATGCTGACATCAGTCAGTGAATATTGACTAAATGGAACTGAACTCCAAAAATTAATATTTAAGCAAACTGATATTTAGCATATTTACATGTCCATATCTGGTTTAAATTTGATGTTAGTAATTGACTAATACATAATGCAACAACATATTGTGATCATTATTCTCCTGGTAATAAATAACATGTCTTGGTTTGGCTCCTAACTTCTACTTTTGGCAGGGCATCATCTGGTGAAAGGAAGGTGTAACATACCTTTAACATCTGTCTGAGACAGATGTTATGTGAAAACATGTTTAAATACTGGCAGTAAAATATGACTTCAACTCTGTTCCATGTTTATTCTTTGTCACTTTTTTCTCCAAGTCATAGTCAACATTGTGTGTGAACCATGGCAATACGTTCTGGTGTGTACTGCTGGTACTCATGTCTGTCTCCCATTATGGTGCTTTAACTATACAGATCCACATGTTGGAGCGTCTGGATGCAGTTCAGCTTGAGGGATTTTTTTTTTGTTTACCTTGTGTGTGTAAAAACAAGTTTATTTTTTACAATAATCAGGAGCTTTTTAGCACCTGAAAAGCTTAAAACCTGAGCTTCTAACTTAGGGATGCACTGATCTGATATTAATATCTGATATCGGTCTAATACTCAAAGATTCTAGATGGATCCTTGTGAACAGCTCAATGCTGTGAACGGTAGAACTCCAGCTTCAGTTAGTGACTGTTTTTGACAACTTAGATGCTCATGATGCTGTGTAACAGAGGTGGTGCTAGATTTTGACTGAGTCAAAAAAAAGAATCCATTGTATTCTGTTTTGTCAAATTATAATTGAGGCTATTTAGCCACAATTTCTATGTAGTTAGTTAATATTCAAACAGCTGAACGGTGAATGCAGATCCCATCACATGAAGTAGGTGGATACGTTTTTCTCCTCAGTGACAAAATAAACTGACTGGTTCCATGAACTTATAAATGAAATTAAATAAATCCGCTTAAATTATGAGCACTGTGGTCTGAACACACAGCCTCACAGCTTCCTTCTGGTTTATATCTGGAGGACAAATTTGCTCTAGTTTTCATGTGAATTTATTTAACTCCACATTATTTTGTCTAAAAACTCCCTTCAGTTGATCGGTGTCTGAGTTCAATTCTATTTGTTTTAAATGGCATGGCTTCATGTCACTCAAGCCCCTTGGAAAATATTAATGGAAGCTGAAATGTCAAAACGTCAACCAGCGTCTCACCCCCATATTACCCCAACTGAACAAAATTGGTGTCAAATATTGTGATACACATGTGATGGTATGTGCAGTAAAACATTTCATTTGTGCTGCTATTGTTTCAAGAGGTCAACCACTCCCCACTCATATTTACAAAATCAAACAAATTTGGTGTCAAACCACTCAGCTCCGTTTGTGTTGCAAACGTTTCTGTTTGTGCTGCTTTTACTTTGAAGACATTGATGATGAGCTCTGGAAACCTTTTTATAAATATCTTTGAAATGATGGTGGCATAAAGTTTTACTACACAAACCAACCAGTTTTGTTAGATTTGGGCAACTTCTCCCAAGTCTTGAGTGACCTTAGTCAGGAGTTAATGTTGCCATGGTGAGCATTGCTCATGTCATTACTCGGCTTTAAAAATGTGATTTATTTGCGATGTGGACACAGAGTGTAATGGCTGTCCTCTGCAGGTCAGGAACTGGGAGAAACTCACTTCAGCATTCACCACCTGCTGAGGTGGTGAATCTTTTTATGTGTATAAAGTGTGTGTAAATATTTTATACACACTTCAAATCTCTAAACAGAAAAAAGAATTTCCAGATTTGACAAGTTTTTTTTTTTTTTTTTCAGAAAAAGTTGCTAAAAATACCTGGAAAGTCAGTAAATATAGCAAAAAAGTTCAAGTTAGCAACAGTGCTTCTCTTGTTGTGACTACAGCCCTGGCCCTCAGCAGGCCTTTCAGTGTCTCCTCACTCCGCCCACTTTGCCAGAATTTTTCAACATTTTTAAGGGGTGGGGTTAAGCTTCACACAGGAGTAGCTACATTTTAAATCTGCAGTACGTTACTTTTATAAAATGTTATTTACTTAAACTGCCCACTTTGCTGTGACAGTATGGCATGAAACAGTATGTGGTAAAAGATACCAAGTTCCGCTGCCTTCTCCCACTAATATTAATAATATTTAGCAATCAGAGCCAGCATGTACAGGGCTCATCCCTCCTTCACCTCCTCTGCCCTCAAACCCTTGCTCCCTGCTATGCTGCAGCTTCTCCCTGACAACAGAGCTCCCATGAAGCCTCAGGCTAGTTACCATGGCCACAGATAATGGCAGATTTGTTGGCACATATAGCAGTAAGTATCTGCGATTGACTGACAGCATTAAGACACTCCTTCTGGCTCTGATTGGTTGTTTTTGGTCAGGACGCCATGGAAACAGTGCATTTCTTCGCTCAGGCTAGAGGTCTGTCTCATACCAAACGGTCATGACATGGTGACAGTTTTCAACAAGCAAACATTTTTTTATTGAAGTCATTTACTGTCATTTTAAAGGGTTGCTCCCACTAATAATGATCCGGCTCTAATGTCCCAGGTTTATTGAGAACAGGAACGTTTCTGTCTGGAACATTTGGAGTCTGCTGCGTTCAGAGACTCTTCCAGCACTCATTAGCTAACATGTAATTATTTACTGTACAGAACAGCTGAAGTCAAAAAAGGGTTTTATTTGGGTCAATCAGAAGAAATTTATACAAGCACCTGACTACAGAGTTAAGCTCTCCTCTCCATTTGTCCACAATCAGCCTTTAGAAACATCACTTAAATAAAGGTTGGTCAAAATGAACGACATTACTTCAGATGGTGGGAGGCGGGTAAAGCAAAGACCCACAGTAAACCAGTGCATACAAAGCAAGATTAAGTGCCAACAGTTGGGCGTCCTGATTAGACAATATTTTTTATTTTTACAGTTTGTATTATTACAACTATGTGAAACAAGGTTTTCAAAAAAATCTCTTCTCATCAGCAACGTACTTCTTTCCAGTGGGAAACTTGCGGAAAAACAGGCTGTTGCCTCTGCCTAGATTCCCCTGAAAGAGAGAGCAGAGAGATGATTCTGCTCACCGGGTCAGAACCAAACAGGAGGAAAGCTTTCTTTCCAGCAGAATTTGGATTCTAAATGTTTAAACGACGGCTAGCAAATTTTGCTGGACAATAAATTATACCAGAAGTGATGGTGACAAATGATAATATTGTCAATTTGAGACTATTTCCAATTAATATAATGGCAATGACATAATAAAGCAAGAACACATTTAATACTGGAGCTGGAAGACATTTTAAATATCCAAAATAAATAAACAAAACAGAATCAACAAATAAAATTAATTATGAAGTTTCTTTAACTGTCCTTTTAAAAAAAAGGCTAATTGAGACTAAAACACTGAACTGGAGAATTTATCATCCAGTTTTTCGTAGTTGCAAATGAAAATGATTGAGCTCTGATTTATTATGCGATTCATTTTTTTACTTCTTGTTGTGTCAGGCCTGGAGATGGCTGCATGGAACAGCTGATCATGGCTTGCCATGGTAATTTGGATGTGGTGGGAACATTCTGGGTATTTATACTTATTTTACATATGTGTTCATGAACGGAAACTGTGCAGTCCATGCAGCGCCTGCAGCGGTGCTCTTTTTCATGTAAATTGGAATCGGTGCAGATAATTTTATATATATACATTTTTTGTGAGCTGCACGTTTCAAAAGTTGTTGTGAATGCGGGACCCTTAGTGATGCCAGGGGCCCCAGCTGCTGCTGCATGTTGTGTTACTGCTCTTACCTCCCGGTTCAGGTGCTTCCAGCAGTCCACCCAGGTGGGGTATACAGACGCATAGGGTGGCATGCCTCCAGCCAGCCTGACAGGAGAACACATCAGCTCATCTCATCTGATCTGAAATATTTCGGCAGCCAAGTTGCCAACTTACCCGCAGTTATTGACAGCCATCAGGTGGGACACCAGAACAAAGGGGTAGGTGAGCATACTTGCGAAGAACTGGAAGACAGAAGAACACACACGCATATTACTCTCTGCATATGCTGCAGGCATGTTCTGCAATGTGCGTTACACTCACCCCGGTCACCGCCTGGGAGCAGTTCCTGATCTCTCCTGTGTGACTCATCTGGAAAACAGAACAACTGAGTAATGAAGAACCACCTTCAGCTGGTAGCAGCCATGGCAGCTCCATGTGGAACCGACACGGCTGCTCTCAGTGCAACGCTGCGCTCCACTGGACGTGTTTTCTTGCTCATGTCTGTTCAGAGTGCCGAGTGACCAACTAGCTACTAAAACCTGAAGCAGGTTTTATGAAGCTCTCCAAATCCAAGATTAGAGCTCAGATGTTTGGATTACAGAAAGACATGACAAAACTACAGCTCTGTTCAAACTAAACGGAGCTGCATTCTGCCTTCATGTTCTACCAGACCTCTAGCCTGACAGTAGAAATTATTATCCAGGACGAGGAACACGTTGACAGAAAGTGATGACATGGTTTTTATCTGTCTGGAATAAACATAGGATCTGCTTTCAGATTAGGAATATCAAATTTGTTTAATGTGCAGCACTAAAGGAGAACATTTCAGTTCCACTGACTTTAACTAGGCCTGTAATGATACACTTTGCTGGATGATAAATTGTCCCAGATGTTATTGCAATAAATGACAATATTGTTTTGAGATCATTTTTAAGTAATATAATGGCCATAATAAGAAAACATTCTCAGAGAAATGTTTTAACACAGGAACTGGAAGGCATTCTAAAATATTCAAAATAAATGAACTAAATTAAATGAGTTGTAAAGTCTCTAAACAAAATTGCAGTCCAAACACCAGACTGGAGATTTTAGCCATCCAGTTTTTGGTAGAAACAAAAAAATAAATAAATCATGAAAATGGAATTTATTGAGATTGTTTAAATTATTCATGTGACTTATTTATTGCTTATTGCAACAGGCCTCAATTTAACTAATGTCTAAGCTTTTTCTAGAAAGAGAGCCAGAAAAATAGCTTTGACAACTTGCTGAAAGTTAATGTTGAAGGTTCTTATAATGAAATATTTGTGTATCTGTGAGTAGGATCTCTAGCTTGTAATCAGGCCCCTTGGTGGCCTTGACCTCTCCAATAGCAGTAAACGCAGCATATGATTCACAGCATACATTCTAGATAATGTGCTGATGTGATGCAGAGCAGCCTACCGAGTCATCGATGGCGTAAGTGTTGATGACATGAGCCAAGAGGTTGCAGATCCATAAGGACAAGACGTCAGCCAGCAGGCGAGGGACCAGACCACTGAGGACACATCAATGCACATTCAAACTGAAATTATATTTACACTATAACATATTAACAATTTGAATAAACTGAGCTATTCAATGTAAAACCTCATCAAACTTGCTCAAGTATACTTATGAGCTGAGTTAGTTCTGTAACGGTCCACTGAAGTACTGGTTCGGTCCACTTCAATCAGGTGAAACAGACAGAAAGTGGATACTATAAAACTGACTGGAGATTAGGTTTGAGCTTTTATTTTTCGAAAGAGCTAAGCAAGTTTACCGACGGATTCTACAACCTTCCCTACAGAATATTGTATCGCTGCTCGTAGTTCACAGCGTTAACCTTCAGCTGCTGTTTAGGAAAAAACGACACTAATCAGGTCCCAATGCTCAGTGCACATCCTACTACCTTATTACCCTCTGTGAAGTGTGGACCCAGTCGAAGTGGATATGACGGTTCGAGTTTGCGAGCATGCAATAATGTGAGAACTAGGACAGTACACCTGTGTCATAACTTCAACATCCAAAATGCTGGCTACTGTTTGGCATTTATGCTGCTGAAAAGTGCAACTACAAAAGAACTAGTTATTTTAAATGTACAGTAAGGTATTTCTGATTTTCAAAGTCATTGTTGGAGATATTTGTTGGAGCTATGTACTTTGTTATGACTTGCTGAATACAGAAAATTCTATATAATCACACATGTTCAGTAGAGTGAAACCAAAATTAATACTTTACTTTAGAAAACTGATTTTATTCTATTTTTTTTGCGACAAACAGCTTGCTCTGTGAACTTTGGCACATTTCCAAGATGGCAAAAAATACACTTTAAAATGTACTAATATTCAATTTAAAAGTCTGCCATTTGACTAATTAGAAACATGCTTTTTTTACTCATTAAACCGTCTCTTTTATGCAGGTAAAGTTAGTTTGGTATAAAGTGGAGCTGGGCGTGCTGTGGTGGCGTAAGGGGTCAGAACAAACCTACATATGGAGGCCTTAGTCCTCGACACGGCCGTCACGGGTTCGACTCCCGGCAACATTAACAATAAATATCAAGTTAAAGACAAACAGATGGCATACATAAAAAAGTCCTGATTCTAACATTGAAAAAATAAAATAAATAATGGAACTAAAACAACATGAATATTTATTCAGCAGTTCGTGCAAAGAAAATATAAATAACTAGGGGAGGGGTTGGAGCGAAATTTCTACCAGAAAACCCAGTAACTTTTCAGCTGTTCTTTGTTAACGTGACATAAATAGTTATAATGATTTTCATTCAGTCAGGACTGACACTAGCTACATGCATTGCAGGTAGATTATAGTAAGGAATTGATTAATGCATGGTTTCAAAATTAGTGAACTGGACTTAACATTTTGTGTCCATTGTTGGACACAACACTGTTTGGATCGAACCGTTATACCGAGGATTTCTGTCGGCTAATGTGTCTCTCAGGTTTTGATAATGGGCCGACAATCCGCGACATAAGATCATGCAGCGCGCGCTGGGCATTAAACTAAGGAAATAAGGAAGGCAGAGTTAATGGAGAGTTGAGCCTTTTTTTCATTCAGTGTCATCAACAGCAAGAGAAAAAGGCAGGAAGAAACGATATAGCCGATAATTAAAATGAGGTCGAAAGTTTTAATTTATCGTTCGATTAATTGACTTGTCGTTTATCGCGACAGGCCTAATTACACATCAGATTATTTATTGATCACAGCAGTGCTTGTGCAGAACTGCAAAAATGGTCAGTTTATATCTTGTTTTAGTATAGATGATCTAAACATTGATTATTCTGACAACCCTACCATGAAGTGATTATATCATGAAAAGCTGATTGTACATTCTAACAGAACCTCAATGTAAAGCAAATAAAAACAGATTTCATGTCCGACATCAGGTGGAACTCTGTGCTGAAACAACCATAACTTCATATTTTGATCACTTTTTCAATCCAAACAGTTCACAACATTGGATTGTGAACAGTTTGGATTGCTCGCAACCAAAACTAGATTGTGTTATGATATTCAACATCTGCCTGTTGAAATTAAAACATGTGGACGGTGTGGTTGGGAGGAGGTCATCTTTCTTCCATTCCTGGCTATCCAGAAAGAGTTTGCGTTCCACTTTTAAATGAACTCTAGTTTTGGTTTGAGTACAATGTGGTCAGACTACAACAGGTAAAATGAAATAAATAAGTGAGATAAGAGACCTCTGTGTTAAGGAGGGGTCAAATATTAGAGGGTTTATCAAACAACGTAAAACTTACGCAAAGAAGCCCCAAATGCCTTCTTCTCTGTAGATCGTAACAATGGAGTCAAGCATGCCACTAAAACCAGAAGGAACACATGATCATGGAGAAACATCTTGTCATTATGACTGTTTCTGTCTGAAAAATCTGACATTACCTGTATTTTGTCTCTCTCCCAATGAACTGAACCATACACCTCAGAGTGATCACTGGAAGAAACGGCCAGTCAGGTCAGCTCAACATGCAGACTAGTCCTCCATCTTATGGGCGTTAAGCTGGTTCCAGCAGAGAAATGGGACCTACCGTGAAACGGGTGTGTGACGATGGTGGCACACGATCGAGCAATCATCTCTTTGGTGGTCTGTGGACAATTTAGGGCAAAAACACAAGGCTAATCACTGGAGAACTTCACTACAGCAAACATTGATACTGTAAATGTAGCAATGTTTACACTGCTACATTTTAAAAAAATCAATCTAGAACTAGAGCATCACCTTGCAGAAGCTAATGTAGAGTCTGAATTCCCAGACGTCAGTCAACAAAATGTTCAGAGGAAAGGTTCAACCAAACACACTGCGATAATCAGGCCAAGACAATCCAACATGTTGAATATGAATATTTTAGATCAAAACGATTCTGATGGTCTACAGACTGGACCAGATCAGTCTTAATATACCACACATAACAGGATTATCGGTTACCATTACCTTAAGCCATAATCTTAAAATGTCAAATGTTTTAACATTGGCAGAATGGGGAAATTGTGACAAAAAAATTCTCCAGTGCCAACTAGGCTTTAGTGACACTGCTTAACTAAAGCCCAATAGATACAATCAGCAGCTCCACCCAGAGGGAATGAAGCATGTAAAGTGGAATGAACAGTGACAGCCAGATTGGTGTCCTTTAACTGCCTGATGGTAAATGAGTGAATCGCTGCTGCTGGCCAGCGGTCAACCTGACCATATCGACTGACGTGTTGTGAGGTGGAGACGAGAGGAGTCGTCATGGAGATGATTGCCTCTCAGTGAGTGGCTCCTTCATATTTTGACCATCAATGTGGGAAACTATGAGCTGGACTATAATTAAAACTAAATGAATTTAGTTCTTCAGATGATGAAGAACTTGGACAGAACAATCTGAGTCTTACCTCTTCAACAACACTTTTCAGAGAGTTCTCATCTGCTTTTGGCTTGCTACCTGGAAGCTGCATGTCACACACACAAACACAACACACCACGCATTATTATTACGCAAGGAAGAATACGTAATGACATATGATAAGTGCTAACATCCAAGTTTAGCCCATATTCTACTGGGATTCATGCATATTAGAAGCACTTTGAAACTGGTTCACTTCCAGGTTTATCACCATTGTGACCTCTACTCACAGCATGGATGTGTCTGGGAACGCAACATCAATTCAATGACATCTCATTTATCCCAGAGGGAAAATGTCAGAACTCATATCATCCAAGTATCTTGAAAGAGTAGTTGTGGATGGTGATGCTGTGGGGCTGGAAGGATCTCCAAATTTGATGAAGTCTCTGTTGCTGTATCTCAGTTTCATGGCCTTCATATTATGCTCAAAATCCAGGCGAAAGAGTTGATGTTAAACAGAAACATGTCTGGGATGATGGCATTAGTTGCCTCCTTTTCACCTCCTCTGGGTGTGGGGTCAGAGTTCAGGTATAATTTCAACTTTTGAACTTAATCAGCTGCTCCTAGTTGTATAACCCATACCTTATTGCCATGGTTACACATCAAAATAACGGCCTGAAGTCAGAACAGAAATCCTTCCAGCTGAATAGCATGAGTAACCAGAGTAACTGTCCAAACCAGACACATAAGAACAAAGATCATAGAGCTGCTCCAACATGTTGCCACCATGAGAGGCATAAATTCTTGAATGAATATTATTATTACTGCTTCATAATAATCAACACTGCAGATCAACTTATAAGTCTTTGGTTAATTTAAAGCTAGTCAGTGAAAGCAGGACAGTCTTACCTGAGGTGAGTTCTTTTCCTGACATATCTAGAAGAACATGAAATATCATTAACACCACTAAACATTAAAAATTACACATTTTTCCAATGTAGTAAAGTGTGGCATTAGTAATTACAGCAGGGAATAAAAGATGAGTGACAGAAAAGGTTGAATTGCTGTTAGGTCTGTCACAATAAGCAATAAATTAAGAAGTTGCATAATAAAATAAAATTAGCTCAATAATTTCCATTTGCATAATATTTTGTTTCTCTTTTCTTAATTTCTACCAAAAACTGGGTAACAAAAGTCTTCAGTCTGGTGTTGCGGTCTCAACAAGCCCTTTTCTTGAAAAACTATTTTGTTTCCAAAGACTGTATAACTTATTTTATTTTTCAGTTGTTTTGTTTATTAAATTTGGATATTTGATATGTATTCCAGTGCTAAGTGTTCATTTGAATTTAAAGTTTATTGATCTTTGAAAATGTGTTCTTGCACTATTTTGCCCTTATAATTGTAGAATTTAAAAATGCTCTCAAAATAACAATATTGTATATCACATTAACTTCTGAGACAATTTATCAGCAAAATTTGTTATGGTGACAGGCTGCAGTTTAAGGTTCAGATGACCAGGATGAGTTTTACTGCAGCTAAAGTCTTCAGGCCTACCTGCCGAACTGAGCTGTGAACAACGGTGCCGATGGCTCCGGCACACAGCCTGGGAGCAAGTCCATTGTAAAGTCCAGCCTTCCCATCTATCTTAATAATGTGCTTAGCTGCAACATAGAGAAAATGACATTATAATAGATTAGAAAACACATCAGACAAATGCAGAAACCTCAATGTGAAAACATGAACATGACTGAGCTTTAAAAGTTATGAAATGTAAACTTTAATAAACAGAAAATCAAATTTCTGATCATTTTATTAAGCTATAGTCCTGCTGCGCTTAGAACAGGACCACATCTAATACTCGATATGTTGACGGAAGTAATTATGGATATATGTCCATTAATCTCTGAGGTCAGGTTATCAGAATAAAAACTTGAACGTAATTTATGAGAATTTTATATAATACAGCAACATGAAGCAGAGAATAGCTGTGAAATGGAGATAAAATGGCTGGTTTGCAAATCTAAACCGTGTCATGAATTTCTCTCCAGCTCATGGAGTTGTTATGTTGCAGAACCAGCTCCAGCAGCAGATCAGGTGCTACTTTGAGTCACATTCCCCCATCAGATTCTGATTCCCCTGTTAAACGAGGGGACAGGATCTGATGGGTGAATTTTAACCATCAAGATGCGTTCCCCAGTCTAATTAAAGAACTGTATAGGTGTGTGAATGTGACATGGCTGATAGAGATATACATGTATGAACAGACATAAATACACACACAAATATATATATATATATATATACACACAGCCAAATATACACACATTCACATATACAGACACATATATATATATACACACACATACATTCCCTCAAAATAACTCTATATACAGCTATTCATGTCTAAACCGTCAGCAACAAAAGTTGGTGAAGGTTCCTGAAGTGTCACTATTTTGAGTGGCCACCATTATTTCCTAAAACTGCCTTAACTCTCCTGGGCATGGAGTTCACCAGACCAATTTGATGTAGTATGTATTGTATGGTCTAAGCACTGACAGGCTGACCTTCCACCTCTTTAATCGCTGCAGCAATGCTGACAGCACTCCTGTGCTTATCTTTCACACAGCATTTGGATGTGATGCTGAGAACATGCGCTGAACTTCTTTGGACAAGCAACGTGAGATTTGTTCCGTTTGGGCCCTGCTCTTATAAAACGCTGATAATCTTGGCCACTGTGCTGCAGCTCAGTTTCAGGGTGTTGGCAACCCTCGTGTAGCCTTGGCCATCTTCATGTAGTACAACAATTCGTCTTTTACGATCCTCAGAGTTCTTTGCCATGAGGTGACCAGTATGAAAGAGTGTGAGAGCTGTACTACAAAACTGAACACATCTGCTCCCTATGCACATCTTAAACCTTGTAACATTAATGATATTTTGGAGGGAAATTGACAAGCAGTGCTCAGTTTGGACATTTAGAGGGGTACTCACTTTTGTTTCTGGTGGTTTAGACATTAATGGGTGTATATAGAATTATTTTGAGGGAAGAATAAATTTACACCGTTACATTAGCTGCACAGATTACTTTTCATTCTGTCAAAGTGTCATTTTATCAGTGTTGTCAAATGAAAAGATATACTTAAATATCTACATATACACTATATACATATATATGTATATATGGGCCAGCTCTCTGGATAAGAGCGCGTTATGAGGCTGAACAAGCATCTTTTGCCTCCTGGGCGGTTTGGAGGCGCTGGGGAAACAGTATCCAACCCTCTGGACAAAACGTCACTGTACTCACATTCTGAGCAGAAATGTTCAGAAATTCACCTAGAGAAACACCTGAGCACTCACAGGCTTTGTAATAAGCGCAAAGACACATGATTATATAATTGTACTGATAAGTCTTCAGAGTCAGTGTAATAAAGGTGAAAGGGAGTAGACGTGCTTACCATATGCAAACAAACCCGGAAGCTGTTGGACCTGTCGGCCGAACAGGTTCCTGCCCAGAGTGGGAGGCAGCGGCTCATGTCCGACCTGCGGACAGGAAGTAGACTGTGATTACCTGGTACACACTTCCTTCTTTTAGACTCCCAACCTGTTGACATGTTGCTTCAATATTACGTTCACTCCTCAAAAGCACTAGAACCTTGAGAGGTTGGTTCGGTTCTTCCTCACAGAGTCCAGCTCTGGTTAGTTGACAGACAAGTCCCTGCTGGGGGACTGCAGGACAACCCGACGGCCAGGTTAGCTGTCAAAGCTAGTTCTCCAAGGTTCGCAGGTTTGTTCTAAAACAAACGGTCCTACCGACCGTTCAATCGTTTGTCTGTCCCTCCGTTCCCTCAGAACCAAAACGAAGCAGAGGAACTCCGAACCCGACCCACGGTCTCCGGGGTTCCGCAGAGAACACAGAGTTTGACAACAGAAGGTCACGCGGACACCACAAGAGCAGAGCTGGAGCTTCTCCTGGAAACCTCCCATCGTGTTAGCTTCAGGCATAACCAACAGTTTTGTTTTTTCTAATTAAATCCTCACAGATCAGCTTTTACACGACGAAGCTCATTTCCAACTGCAGAAGACATATTTAGCTGCGTTATTAGCTCGAGGAGCCGGTTCGCTCTTCGGATCGCCAGGCTCTGACGTGGAGCTTCTACTGAAAGACCATGTTGGACCGACAACTGGACATGTCCCACTTACCTGGATGAGGACTTTAATGTACATCACAGGGTGAGACAGGACGGTGAGCCCTGATCCCAGCAGGACCTGTCCGCATGCATCCGCCATTTTTGACTAGACGGAATACTCTCTTCTTACTTTTGGATCACTAGTAGCAATTATTTTATCGAAGAATTGTGCTACCGCCATCTAGTGTTTAGAAGTGGCAGGACGCCCTGTAGGGAGGAGAAAGCCTTCTCACTGGGCTTTGAGACAGAAATTGCTTCACAAATATGAATCTAAAAGGTAAGGTAATGAGATGTGTATTGGTTCACATGTGTCAGAATTATGTGTAAAAGTAAATAAAATAATGAATAACAAAACAAAGTTGAAATGCTAACTTTGTTGCATTATATACCATTACAACAAATAGAGAAATTAAGACACTAAGAGCACTCACAGTAAAGTTTGTCATTAACCATATTACAAATACACTTTTTCAGATAGTAAATTACACATTCTGATAGAAATTAATGATTGTTTCAAATTCAAACGATTCATGTTTCTGTTATGTTTTTATGGTTCCCTGCAAACATTAAAAGAAAACTGCATGCAAATAATGCCTGGGTTTCCCCACAACAACAAAAAGTAAACAAATAAAAAATATCGTTGCAAAAGGTTTCTGTGGATAAAACATAATTTCACCAAACACTGTATTTTTGCTGTAAAACCCCAAATAAACTTCCCTAATTAAACAAATAATCTAAAGCAAACATTGTAAAATGATGATTTCCCAATAGTTTACAACACTTTTATTTAATGACACATTTTGCTAGTGAAAAGAAAACATTTAATTAATCTTTAAGGAATTGAGAGTTGAGACTATGCATACTTAGTTGGAGGTTCTCTTCCTTTATGGTGCCCTTATACAACAGAAGTTATTTTAGTTTTAGTTCTAATGCAATTGGATTTCCAGTTGCATTAGTTTTAGAAACACACTAAACTACTTTTTCACAGTAGGTGTTCACAAGCAGAGCCTGAACTTGAATACAACACTTCTTCCATCAATACCTCTGCTTACTGAATAAAAGAGAGCATGCACCAGGAATGTACTAAAGAGCCTATTTTAAAGATTTGATACTCACAAAAATATATTTTCTAAGTTAAATAATTTCTTTACAGAAATAGAAACAGAATGTCTTCTGTTGAACAGAAGATGTAGTTAAACTGAGAATGTCAATGTGGGAAGCGGTTTTCTCTGTTGTCACATGTGGATAAGCTTCCTCTGTAACAGTGGATCATGTTACAGGGAAGCAGCACAAAGAAAACTTGACATGTGGCTTCAAGAAACTTTAGAGCCTGTGAAGTTTTACATTATTTCTTCTTGAGATTTTCAACATAAAAAGATGGTGACATTTGGACTGCTTGTTCATACATGCAACAAGACGAATTGCTTTTGATCGATTCTTCTTGACAGCCCAGATCCAGCTCAGGCCACTTGTTGGGTTAGGTAAACAAAAAGAAACTGATAAATCACAGACACATTTGAAGCAAGAAAGTATTGTTTTTCTTTTCTAAAATGTGCTGCATTTTTGGTAGAGTCTACCAAATTATATGTTTATTGAACCACATGTACCCAGGTTTATGTTCAGGTAATCCAGAAACAAACCCATATTTGTCCATGACTGGACTGAGTGTACTGCAGCAGCTCTGAGTGTGTCTGACTGCAAAAGAAATAATAATAATAATAAAAATACTGAAAACTAGCGAATGAATATCAGACATTGCGATTGAAATGTGTTTGAACAGAATAATTTAAAAGTGAACTAATGAAAGTCCTGGAGAAAAATTATGAAACCTCAGAAAAGACTGAAGATAATGGAACTACATGGACATGTTAAACTGAGGTGTTTCCTATAGTTAGTATCACAGATATCACAAAGCTTCTGTGAGAATGTCCATCCATCCATCCATTTTCTGGTCACCCTTCTCCCTAATGGGGTCAGGAGGTGTTGGTGCCTATCTCCAGCTGCGTTCCGGGCGAGAGGCGGGGTACACCCTGGACAGGCCGCCAGTCTGTCGCAGGGCGCTTCTGTGAGAATGTTCTCTGGTAAAACGTGAGAAAATGAGCTTTTTGACGCGTCTGCTCCTTGTTCATTTCTTGCTATGGGAACAAGAAAAGAACTCCACTCCTATTCTGTGAAGCTTGGAGGAGGCTGGGTAATGGCCTGTGGCTGCTTTGCCCCACAGCATTAACCATCACATGGTGATGGGCCATGTGATGGTAAATGCCCATTACTAGAACTGCAAGGACACTTACAAAGAAAGTAAGAATGAAAATGTTTTTTTTTATTTTTTTGGTAACTTTAAAATTAGACATGTTTTCTTCACAAGAATGTTTATTTGAAAAAAAAAAAAATTCTCGTTCATACTTTGACAAGTCCCAATTGCCCCCTCCCCTCCATGTGATTGGGAATGTAATAGATGATTGTCAAACAATGTCATACATCTGTGTTTCTATAATACTCATGTATTCAAATATTCTTGTATTCATTGTGACCTGATGTCATGTTTCCCCACTTTACTCTGCAGAGCATGTTCCTTACCAAGTATTTTATTCTTTTCTTAGTTCAGTCCAAAAATTACAACCTAAGCCACATTCTCTTGCTTTTAACATTGTTTCTTAGCATAATGTAAGTCTGCTATAGTAGCAAGTCAAAAAATGAGAACATAGAACATATTTTGTGACAGTTTGCACAAACTTCAACATAAGAGTCTTCAGTTCTATGAAAAATAAAAACTAGAATTTATCAAAACCTAAGCTAACATAGTTATTGATAGTGATTATTTAAACTTCTAATTGTACCAAATGTGACATTCTCACAGATCTGAGTTGAGCGTTCGGATCAGTTCCACCTTGAGACTTATCACTGACACCATTTCCTGTGTTTGATCACCTGTGTTTGTCAGAGTTGCTGTAGGCCACATAGTGAAGACAACATTACTGAATCTGATGTTGTATTTTGAGTGAAAGAAATAAGCACAATGGACATTTAGGTCTTTGACTTTGACTAGTTTTATTAATATTTGCATTGCATCAAGCTGGAAAGCATCCATTCTTGTGTATTTGTGGTAAGAGCAGTGACAGTTCAGTCGTTTTAATTTTTTACTAGGTCAGCAAAGAAGCCAATAAAAGCAAGCAGCCTCCTCTGTATGTCTGCTACTGGTCCTGTAGGGTTAAAGAAAACGATGCAACGAAAAAAAGTTATCACTAGAATATTTTAAAAGTTAAGTTCAAGGACACACACATCCGTTTTAAATCATATGGTGTGTGAAACTAAGAACTAACATCATCTACAGTTTCTGTAGTGATAAAAGAAGACATGTAGGTCAATGCTGATGAAGCAACATAGGCTTGTCATATATATTCCTCCATGTATCATCAGTAAAATATTGTAGAATATTTTTAGAACCGTTCATGTGCAGTTATTGTAAAATATCACGTTGCGTGTGACTGAGAATGCTATAGGTAACGTGTAATGAGACATTGAGCTTACTTTGAACTTTCAGAGGAACTGCATTCCTGATGCAGATTGTTTATTCTTAAGAGCCTTTGAATCTGCAATGAAAAAAAAAAAAAGACATTCTCACATCAGTGAAAGCTGATAGATTTCCTGTCATAAAACCCACTAGACTACCTGATCACTCCACAGTTTTAACTTGTAAGATTCGGACTGAGTGGCTCATTAGGGATTAAAAACGACCTCTGGTATTTTGTGCCCTTTGTCTAGGAAAGGTGAAGGCAAGACTTTGGAAGAAATACTCACTACACTGATAGAGGCGATTCACCCGGAGGATGTCAGTCTGACTCATCTGGGTGGCTCTTCCAATCTCTACATTTGGGTCAGGAATGGGAACAATGGTTGGCTCTCTGTTCCTAGAAAAGGCAAACCTGCCAGAATAGAACCAGACATTTTATTTTTCTTCTCAGGCACTTTATTGAATCACTTCTTGCTTCCTATTGTGCAGCATGAAGGTTAGAGGTCTAAACTAAAGTGAAAATGGTGTGGTACTAAGGAGGTTTAGACTTCTTCAGGCAGTTGGAGGACAAACAAACCAATAAACAAATAAATAAATAAATAAGTTAATTAATTAATTAGCTAATTAATTAATAAAAGAAACTAATATTAGATAACTTGTTTCCATCTTTGAGAAGACAGCCATAAAAATATTCCTACTCTCACTCTAGCTCTTTGTTAAGGGAGTCTGGCTTTCTGCTGCTGCTGGCAATGTTTGTAGCACAAGTCTTGAACAGGTTAAGAGAAAGTGTGAGATGAGTGATAGGCCAAAACGTAGCAAGTACTATGCATACAAGTCACTCACTACTACTACCCCTTAAAATGTATTCAGAGGAAACTGAAGAAAATGAAGTCAGTGATCACCAAGAAACAACAGTTTCAATGTGTTGTTCAGGGTTTCATGTAGAACTGTGTTCAAATAATTTATGAAGATTATATAAAAATGATGATACATCGACAAAAAAACAGCTTAGGGACATCCTCCCCTGAAGAATCCCATTTCCCAAAGGTTCTAGTAGGGTCAAAGTGACATTTAGATCTTATATTTGATTTTACATTAGATTTCATTTTCCTGAACAAAGAACCCAACCAGCAAGCTAAGACAAGATGAAAACCTATCAGAGGTCAGGATGATGAATGTAGGCATTACCTTCCATAGTGCATGACAGAGCTGTAGTCATAGGGAGTGCCAAGGTTAATGGTCGCGATTTTCCTGAAGTTATGCTCCTGTCCTATAGGCAAGGAACATAACTCTATGATTCCTCTGAATGATATATTTAGACAAGTTAAAATATTCTTATTCCATGTTTATTTGAACACAGTTATAAAAGAGTGTGTATGGCGGCTCACCAGGGATGACGTTCTCCAGAAGGATGCGGACATGGCTGTCCCTGTCGGAGCGGGTCTGTTCATGGTTGAAGCCCAGAGCATGTAGCAGTTCATGCTGGACAATCTGGTGGAAAACACACCCGTTGCGCATCAGCGACACCACCTGACCGCCACCACGACGGCCAACAAAAGACCAGCACCTGGATTGATACAACATAACTACATCAGCTGACCTGATGAAGTGGGAGAGCACTGCATTGGTTTTTGTGTGGTTGTTACCCAGTCTGGGACTGGATGTCCACAAAGTCTCTTTCCCTTTCCTGGGGCCTGAAGCGGAGGCAAGTAGATTCATGAAATGACTCCAGACCTCTGACGTGATGTTTCTTTCTCTTTCAGCTTGGAAAAAATATGACAGGAAACATTACTGCCATAACTGAAACTGTAACAATGAACTCTGTGCAAGGATATGCGTTGTTATCATTACTCTGTATGCAAGCAAAGGGGCTGTGTATGTGAAGCAAACACACCTACTGCTGAGCTACGATCAGCTATCAGTTCAGATAAAACTGTAAGACAAAGAAAACTCAGGCCCTGAATCCTCGCTGTTGGACATGCAGGTACCAACATCCATCCATTTTCCAGTCACCCTTCTCCCTAACGGGGTTGGGAGGTGCTGGTGCCTATCTCCAGCTGCGTTTTAGGCGAGAGGCGGGGTACACCCTGGACAGGCCGCCAGTCTGTCGCAGGGCAACATAAAGACAAACAGGACAAACAACCATACACACACACCTAAGGAGAACATGCAAACCCCAGGCCAGGAATCGAACCCAGGACCTTCTTGCTGCAAGGCAACAGCGCTACCCACTGCGCCACCGTGCAGCCCTTAAGCGAAGCCATATTCCATTAATATGTCTCAAAACCATGAACATTTCATATTGAGATAAGATGAAAAGTTATGAGGTCATGTAGAGTAAACAGCATTCTTACTGTTATAGGATTATCTTTAAATGTTTAAGGCTTTATACTTTCCTGAGTTTTATAACTTTAATCAGTTTGCTTTTTATTAATGTAATGTGTTGAAATGTGTTCATTAGGCCAGATAAGTTGTCTGCCTCTGGTAGTTGTAACAGAAAAGTTCCTGTTTTCTTTTATCTACACACTCACATACACATGTTACATTACACAAGTAGAAAAATAAGCAGAATTCAGTTTCTGAAGCGCCGAAAACAGAAAGTGACATCACAGGGAAACACCCTTTTAAGGCGGAGCTTAGTTTAGACACCTAATAGGAGTTTTGGTGCCACACCATATTTGGTACCTTTTAGATGCACAGCTGTCGTCCAGCACTGAAAGGAGAAACTATTTCTCTGTTCTTATTATATATTGTATGGGTATTTTCCAATCCAATAATAAATTGGATTGTTGATTCTAACTTTGTTCAAATGGTTATTAAATCTCTATTAAAAGATAGTGCAGGAGGAACATTACTCAATACATGAAGCCATGTTGGGATTGTGCGCTGTTTCAAACTTTATGCTGTTATATTTGCGTCACCAACCTGAACATGTAAACAAACTAATAAATCTTTCTCCTGAAAGATTTCAGCATCCAGGGTGTACATGATCAAATAAACACTTCTGTGGCCTTAGCATATTCATTGCATTTGAACTAAGATGTTTGAGTTTCTTGAGTTACAGCTTGACGTGAAATACATTTTATAATTTTTCAGTAGACTTTCAGACATAGACTAAGTCAAATATCTCTGACACCCTCCCCTGCCTCTTGCTTGAGCATTGACAGCGACAATCCACTCCCAGTTCACTGACACTCCCACACCTTTGAAGAGCTTGCTACACCACTCACAGAACTGGTTGGAAATCCTGTACGGAATGTAGACGTTGCCATCCTGGGCTTTGTTCCACAGGCAGCCTCGAGCGGTGCAGGGATCAGCGTTCTGTAGACCCGTTGGCACGGCAATGTCTCCAAACATCACCAGAGGGTCATCCAAATTCTTCCCTGTCAAATATAAGTAGAGGAAAAAATCACTGTGAACTTTCTGTCATCAGATTGGAGATAAAGACTAGCAGGTTTGATGTATTTTTATGTAGAGGTGCTTATATTCAAATCTTTTACAGCATAAGTTCTAGATGACATGCATACCCAATTGAGCATTGGCCTTTTCCAGCAGGGTGGAGACACTGAAGTCATCGTCCTCAATATTGTTGCCTGTGAAACAGAACACAGATTAAGGGAAGTAAGGGAATGAATAGCTCTGATTACAACAAAAGATATAAACTAATCAAGAATTAAAATATAATTAAAGATAATGTTTTAAGAGACATATTTCAGAACAAATGTTCTTAAACACAAGTCAAGTCTTACCAGCATTGTCATTAGTCTTTACAAATAAAGGCTGCAAAAAAGTAGTCAGTTAGTCTGAGAGAGTGCAAATAAAACACAAAATAATCCACAAATGTTTTCTGGTTTTAGTAGAAGTACATTTTTCAGCAGAGTGAACTAATTGTTACAGAAAAGCTTTGTAATAATTAGACTCTAATCAGACCTGTGATGTGGACAGGAGCCCACAGAGGAGAGCAGTTAGGAGCATCATGGCTGTTGGATAGCAGCGACTCACTCAACACTCAAGCAAAGAGCTGGAGCTTAAGCCTATATATATGGGTTAGGATTAGGGTTAGGTTAGTCTGATCCTAAAATGAGAAACTGCTCAACAAAGACAGTTATTACTCAACATGTTCTGTGGTATCAGTAAACTGTGACACACTTTGCAGTTTTGATGAAATTTCCTCTTGTCTTCTCAAAACACCAAACACAGCCTCCAAAATACAATTCATGACTGCTTTCCAATGCAAGAGTAGTGGGTCTCAATCAATCTGTTGAGAAAACATCATAAGTGGCAGATCCAGAAAATTTGACATGGGGATCAAAAGAGTGGCAAGATGTTTGGCAGGGTGGACCTCTTGATGTTACAAGCCAAGTCATTTAAAATGAAAATCCCTTAAATGGAACTGAAAAACAACCATAAGAACCCTGAAAAAGTATTTATTGTTTCTTCAAAGAAAATGAAGGCAACTTTTAAATATCAATGTATCTCATCTTCTAAAATGATTAAAAAAAACCTCACCACTTTCTTTTACCTCATTGTGAATGCTCTCTTCCCATTTCAGCATTCAAACATCCCAGAGCCTCATTGTGAGTTCTGTACTCAGGTTTGATCTAAGCTCTCATAATCTTGTTCTGTGAGGTTTCTTTTTCATCACAGCATCATTGAGAAAAGGTTTGAGTAGCCATCAAAAGCAACATTTCCACCATAGTTTTTATGTAATACTGCTTTTTAACGACTTGATATTTATTTAAATCTTTCTTCATTCGAAGTACAGATGTAATTTTCATAGCCATACATTTGCTCTCACTCTGTCTTCTCATGACCTTCACATGTCATCTGCAGTGGTGGGTAATAACTGTAGTTACGTTATCTACATTTCTTGAGTAAGTCTTTGAAAAAACCTTTAGTAATAGTTTTTTATTTTTTTTTTACTTTTACTTGAATAATATTAGCACAAAATATCACTTCTCTCATTTAATTTAAAACTAAATTCTACTTCAAAACTGATCTGATGGAATGTTGGAAAAGGTTATGTTCATGTAGTGCTAACAGAAACTGCTGAAGATATTCAAGCCTAAAATATACCTGAGTGAATTTGGCTCCTGCACCGTTGATTGATTCTAAATTTGTTTAATTTTGTATTTCTGGGTGAGTGTAGATGTGGGGTAGTATGAATGTTTTTGACCTCTGGAAAGATTTATTAAAATCTTTTAAATTATAGTGGCACAAACAAAATTATGTGCAGCACAAACCTGCACAAACTTTTGACAGCAGTATGTGAGCTCAGTTGTGCAGCAACACTTTCTCTCAAGAAAACTGAATGAGGCTTCCAGGTGAAGACTCCTCAGTTGTCCCTGATGCTGCAAGGCATTTAGAATATTATAAGTAGACCTTCACTTAGCTAGGTGTAACAGTGAGCTAATCAATACTGGTTGGTTATTACACTTTACCTGTGTGCTTTACTGACTGTTTCAAGCCGACTCACCAGCTTCCTTTCACTCTTTATTAAATGAGTTAAATGTTGTTACTGAGACTTGAGTGACAGTTCAGGAGTCCATGTCAAGTTTCCAGTCTGAGGGCACCAGGCTGCATCAAGTCTAAAATCTTTTATTTTTTTGAGCTAAAATAAAGTCTTTTATTTTTGTAAAACAGTGGAGAGTTATCACATGAATGCTGTGTTTAGGATTATTGCAAAGTCAAATATTTGATGAAATCAGTCAATTTTCCTGAGATATAACAAAATTTAACTATAATTTTGCAGTAGGATGTGAACCTGATGACTGTTGGATTTAACAATACATAATTGGAGTTCTAGTATTATGAAGTAATTAATATTTTAGGAAAAATACTTTAGCTGAACCATTCAAACTTTTGGCCTCAGCTTATTGTTTTACAGGTGGAATCCGAACACCCTCGTCCCATTTCACCTGCAAATATTCTGGGTTTTTTTCATTCATGAAGCAACGGCTTCAGGCTTGTCCTGCTTATTGAAAAGTTATCCTGAATAACGTCAGAGTTTCCCTCTTTTCCATCTCATCTTCATCATTCAGCTCTGTGAACCAAATTAGAATCAAACTGAATTCCATGTTCCATATAATAGGTCATGTCTTGGCCCAGAGGTTTGTCTTGCAAATTTTTTAAGACATCGGTTGTGAATTTGAACTTTAAAATAACACAGTTTAATTGAAATGAATTGCTTTATATGCAATAAAGCAGTTCATTGCTGCGTGCCAATCTCTCTCTCTCTCTCTCTCTCTCTCTCTCTCTCTCTATATATATATATATATATATATATATATATATATATATATATATATATATATATATATATATATATATATAGGATATATATAGGAACCCAAAACTCTCACATAGTGCAGGGTGCCCCTACATGGGATGTACCACCAGCAAATAACCCAAGTGGCTGATATCAGTAAATCCTACCAATGGCTGGAAAAAGCTGGACTCAAGGACAGCACAGAGGCCCTCATCATGGCTGCCCAGGAACAGGCCCTAAACACCAGAGCAATAGAGGCCCAGATCTACCACACCAGACAAGACCCAAGGTGTAGGTTGTGCAAGGAGGCCCCTGAGACAGTCCAGCACATAACAGCAGGGTGCAAGATACTGGCAGGAAAAGCGTACATGGAACGACATAACCAAGTGGCAGGCATAGTGTACAGAAACATCTGTGCAGAATATGGACTGGAAACCCCGAGATCAAAGTGGGAAACACCCCCAAAGGTGGTGGAGAATGCCAGAGCTAAGATCCTGTGGGACTTCCAGATCCAGACAGACAGAATGGTAATGGCGAACCAACCAGACATTGTCGTAGTGGACAAACAACAGAGGAAAGCCGTTGTGGTAGATGTAGCAATACCAAGTGATTGCAACATCAGGAAAAAGGAGCACGAGAAACTGGAGAAATACCAGGGCCTTAGGGAGGAACTGGAGAGGGCCTGGAAGGTGAAGACCACAGTGGTGCCTGTGGTCATCGGGGCCCTCGGGGCAGTCACCCCCAAACTGGAGCAGTGGCTACAACAGATCCCAGGAACAACATCAGACATCTCAGTCCAGAAATGTGCAGTCCTTGGCACAGCCAAGATACTGCGCAGGACCCTCAAGCTCCCAGGCCTCTGGTAGAGGACCCGAGCTCAGAGGATAAGAACCACCCGCGGTGGGTGAGAAGGGAATTTATGTATTTTACACAACCTCTTTTTGGTTGAAGATTTGCAACAATTCTTTAGTTCTTTAGTTCTCCATTGCATTACTTCTTTAAAATGTGGGAACAGTTGCACGATCTATTGCTGGCACCTACATTACAAAAGAACGTGTTGAAAGCTTTCTCCAGACAACCATTGTCTCAAAGAAAATGTTTTATGCATTTATAATAGTGTCCTCCTGACTTTCCTCCTGCAGGGGGATGAAATACATTCCAGCTTTTGTTTTTTAGTCACGTTTACTTTCATACATGGGCAGTGATGCTGACAGTAGCAGGAGTTCATCCCACAATTGGTGGGTTGCTGGTTCATTCCCTGCTCTGTCTGCCTCTGTTGTTGTACTTCACCTGCCTGCTGGTGGTGGTCAGAAGGGCCGATGGGGCTGATGAATGACAACATCACCTCTGTGACTGACCAGCACATCTGTGGCTACTATCCAGTACATGTCATATGTGCAACACTTTATCATTATCTGTTAATTTATTTATACATTTATTTCACATGTCTTATCTTAGCATTTCAGACAAAGCCTACAATCCAATAAATTGACTTTATTAAATCCAGACTGCATGTGGCAGTTGGCAGGCCAGCCTGATAAAAAAAAAAGGAATCACGTCTGTATAAAAAATCAACAAAAAAAGAAAAAGAAAAACTGAAAAGGAGAGAATACTTTTTTGACAGTAACCTATATATTGGTTCTATAGTTAAGTTTTAGAAACAAGATGAAACTTGTTTTTGTGTTTGCTGACAAAATGCTTATCTTTATCAAGATACATGGCCATATATCTTTTCTGACATATCTTTTCTGACACAGAAAGATATATGGATCTATGGATAAAGGATAAAGATAAAGGTATATCTTTATCTTTATCAAGATTTATGGCACACAGACAGAAAAGAAAGGAGGAAAATCATAACAGTTGTGCATTTTAATAAAATGTCTTCTTGCACTCATTTTATTGGTTGATTTGATTTGAAATGTTTTGAATCTAACAAATGGAACGGATATCATCACTGGTTATCTATAAGCAGATATATTTATATATAGATGGACATGCATAACTATCTATGCCTGGGACTACTAACTCTAGTTTAAATAGAGGTTTGGTCTTTTTGGAGTTGGGTGGGTTTTAAGTTGTTTGGGCTGGAAAATATCAGTCAGATCTGGGATCCACAGGGCACACCAACCAGCACACAATCATCGAACACCCAGCACACATGTCCTGAATCTCCCATCCACAGGCCCGATTCCAATACTTGCACTTCAACTCTTGTTCTGCCCTTGTGTTCTTCAAATGCGTATTCATGCTGAAGGGTTTAAGTACAAACTGTGTCCCAGTTCTCCAAATCCAGCTTTCGCCCTGCCCCCTTTGGTCCTACTTCCACACTTCTGCTAAGCCCGCACCCAGGCAAGTACACCTCACTGCAGCAAACAGAAAGGGGTGGGAAGAGACCACATGGCAGTCTGTGCACTTCACTTTTGCACTCCAAAAGTGAAGCAGCACTATTTCCTATATTATTTGTAGATAATATAGCTCAACATTCTTTGTTAGTACATTTTAATGTGTATTTTTTGCCATCTTGGCATTTTGGCAATGTTCACAGAAAATGCTGTGTTACATTTGAAAGAACAGTTTTCAAATGTAAAGCACTGAAATCATATTCTTCACTCTACTGATCATACAAAATAAAATTTTGCTCTGTATTCAACAAGTCATAACAAAACACATTTGAACAGTCAAATAACTCCAGCAATGACTTTGGAAAGCAAACGTACATTTACTTTACATCTAAAATAGATTTTTTTATTGTTGTAGTTGTACTTTAGCACAAATGCCTAAACTGTGACCAGATCCACCATTTTGGTTGTCAAAATTATGAGTCCACACTTCATAGAGAGGTGTAGGGTGCAGTGCGAGCACTGGGACCGGGGCCCAGTACCCTGTCCAAGCCATGCCACCTATATTCCACCCCCCACCACACATCATACTATATTATATTATATGACATATCATTTATATTATATATTATATATATTACGCGCCATAGCCATCGTCAAACACATCTCTAGGAACCCAAAACTCTCACATAGTGCAGGGTGCATCTATATTAGAGCCTATCTGCTTTATGTGTGTCTAGAGTTCTCAACCAATCCAAGTTGTTTGGCTGAAACAGATTTCTTGGCTCACTTCACGGTGAACAGATATGAAAGTTTCCAGGAATCTGGTTTCTATCAGCCTAAATACTTAAAGCACAACTTTTCCCACATCTTGGCAAATCCTGAATTTCTTATTGACTTTTCAGGTCAGAGTGACCCAGTGCATGCATACACATTTCTTTCTTGAAAATGTTCGCATTGTAACAAATAACAACAAGGTCTTGATATAATTCGAACTGAATATAATTATTGATACTTGTTGCATAACCGTAGCAACAAGGTATTGTTTCACAACTGGTAGGAACTAATTAGCATCTCAAAAGCTCCAATTAAACATGAATTATGACCCCAAACCACAGAGCAGGTGAAAAAGAGACTTCATGGGTACAAAGGAAGTTCAAACCATCTCTTCCATCATGATCAAGGATCATATCGCAGACTCCAGCCTCTCTCTGTCAACTTTCTTCTGAAAGCAAAAGAGGTGGATTAGCAGAGCTGCCAAGGATGTTACTATGGCAAATTGTCTCTGTTGCCTGGATACTGAGGTCAGATAAGCATTTTGTTTTTTGTAACATCCCGTTTTTGCCAAGGAAGAAATTATATCATTCTATTGCACATTGCATACTCTGTATGTAGTGAAGGGTAGGATTTGATTCAGTTCCTTTTTATGATCCCAAATAATCTGGTATTCAGAATACATCCAAATGAAAGCAAAAACATACATTTATAATTATATTTTTTCCAAGTCAATAAGTCAGTCGAATAAATATTCAGTTTGATCCTCCTCAATCAAACAAAATTATTCACTATGTTAACTGTTTAATACAATTATCCATTCAAATCAGTCAGCTGTAATTTGACAACATACTGAACGATATCTCACTTAAGTCCAAACTGCATGATGTGCAGCGTGAAATAAGTTTAACTGATGATGTGCAGAGTTTTAATTTCTAGACATATCCCAGAAAAAATGTCAGATTTCAAAATATTTATTGATTGATTAAAGTTTTTCATGCTTGCTATCTGACAGTGAAACTCTAGAGATCAATTTTCAAAGAAAATATAATTATTGTAAAACAAAGCTAAATGTAAGACAATAAAATAGATATATGACATTTCTGAATTTATTCAAAACAAATTTTATAACGCTAAAACAAATGACTTAATGATTGCATGTTTGGCAATGTGATTCATTTCCAATAACTAGTTCACAGGCAGTAGGTTCTGATGTTCTGAAAATGTCTGCTGCAACAACTTCTCATAACGCAGCAAGCAGAAACAGAGGTATAATGTTTGAATGTTGTAACAAAAAGGAGGAAGAGTCTGTTGCAGAAATCTGGTGTATGCAATGTTTTCTGGAGTCACATTGTTGTGTAAAACTCATAATTTGACTAAATGAATCAACCGGCTTCAAAACTACAAATCTAAGTGAAGACATTAGCATGAAGCAAACAAACATGGTTGGACTGCATAGAAAAAACACTTTAGTAAGAAAAAAAACCCCAACAACAATGCAATGGAAATATTTTCCTGTCATTCTGTTATACTGAATCACTGAAACAGATCTTACTATTACATGGAGCACATTACATATTTTTGCATACCTTTTCTAAATATTCTAAAATAAAATCTTTTTTTAATTAACATTTAATGTGGATCTTTTTTATTATTAGCTTCTCTGTTAAATAAATTATGAACATTTATATTATATATAATTTTAAACATCGGTTTCTCTGTTGCAAAAAACTGGGCTTATCAGTTTGGAACATTC
Organism: Poeciliopsis gracilis; assembly: GCA_911649635.1. Taxonomy (NCBI): domain Eukaryota; kingdom Metazoa; phylum Chordata; class Actinopteri; order Cyprinodontiformes; family Poeciliidae; genus Poeciliopsis; species Poeciliopsis gracilis. The sequence goes on from CAJVRI010000799.1 coordinate 6,096,549, forward strand.
AGTTCAGTTCATTTCACCACAGCTCTGAATGACGGACCCACCCTCACCCACCCATCCACTGTGAAACAGCCAGACCAAACCATATGCTGTTAGTATGTGCTTGTTTGAGTCATTCGAAAGTAGACACAAGTGGTACGATGATAAAGAGTTATTCTGAGAAATTAAACAAAAAAAAAACCCAGAAACATCAGTCAAGTTTATTTGTATCACACATTTAAGCAACAAGGCAGATCAAAGTGCTTTACATGGCAAAAGAACAAAAACATAAAGTCATACAACAATACTAAGTCATAGAACTTTGCATAGAACATAATATTTACAAATAGATAAGCACAAAATTATTAATATGCATGGCTGATTAAAATGCTAAATTGTTTATGTTTTATGAAGAAGTTTGCTTTTGATAGGAAATCAAGAAAAAAATGTGACAGAAAACACAGATCATTTTGGGGGAAGAAAGACATGTTTATATTAATTTACAGATGATACAAAAATGATTGAAACCTTTCTTTAATGTCAATGGAAAAATAATTACATTGACATGCTATGTACATAAAATGTGCCATATGTATATATAAAAATTCAAAAAAATTCCCTTCTCACCTACCGCGGGTGGTTCTTAGCCTCTGAGCTTGAGGGTCCTGCAGTATCTTGGATGTGCTAAGGACTGCACATTTCTGGACTGAGATGTCTGATGTTGTTCCTGGGATCTGTTGTAGCCATTGCTCCAGTTTGGGGGTGACTGCCCCGAGGGCCCCGATGACCACAGGCACCACTGTGGTCTTCACCTTCCAGGTCCTCTCCAGTTCCTCCCTGAGGCCCTGGTAATTTCTCCAGTTTCTCGTGCTACTTTTTCCTGATGTTGCAATCGCTTGGTACTGCTACATCTACCACAACGGCTTTCCTCTGTTGTTTATCCACTACGACAATGTCTGGTTGGTTCGCCATTACCATTAACGGCTGTGGAGGGGTGTGTGACTTGGCTTTTGTTTCATGAATCAAAAACAATTTATTTTATTTTGTTGACATTCAGGATTAGATGGTTTGCATCACACCAGCCCACCAGATGTGTCTCCTCCTCCTCTCTGTTTGTTGTTGTCCACCACTGTTGTATAAACAGCATACTTAAGGATGTGGTTCCTAATGGGTCATCAAGGTGAAGAGCAGAGGGATCAGTATACTGAGCCAGTTCTGAGGGAAATAAAATAAAGAAATAAAAACACAAAACTTTGTGAATGAGGGTTTAGTTTGTGTCCCACTTTCTGCTTCAACACAGCAGTGTGAGCCAGTGCTGTGTTGACCCCAGTCCCCACTGACTGGGGTCCGTCTGTGAGGAAATCTAGCAGCCAGTTTCACAGCAGGGTGTAGAGCCCAAGGGGAGCTGGTTTGCTCACCAGGTGCTGGGAATGATTGTGCTGAACGGTGAGCTAAAATCCACAAACAGCGACATGAGTGTTCTTCTCCTCCAGGTGTTTCAGGCTCAGGTACTGTATGGAGGAAACGGTGTCCTCTGTGCAGCAGTTGGTATCATCACAGTATCTCCACATCTGGCAGAAGCAAAACAGATCAAATGAATAAAGAAAAAAAATAAAGATGAAAGAGTCCATCAAATAAAACTGTCTTGCAGTAACTTCTGATGAGAAGTTTAAAAAAGGAGCTGCAGATTTTGTGTGAACAGCAAAAATCAGCTATTAGTCAGTGACCAGTGGAGGGTGAGATGTGCCACACCTATGGCCTGTTTCTGGAAACACCTGTGCAAATAACCCAGAAGAAACCCCAGAAACTTCAGTTTACTCTGATAAAGGTGTGCTGCAATGTTTGCACTTTTACTCGAATGTTTATTTGCGTTTGGCTGGATGGTGAGTATAAAATGTCTCCCTTGCTGGCACAGAGTTATTGACTCTTGGGTAAGATTCACAAATCCAGTAGCACCATGGCTCTGTGTACCTCTGACAGCTAGCATACACAGAAGGAGCAATTGCATGTTTTATGGCCATGTTTTGTCTCTCACAGGTCTGTTGCAACCATGCAGGTTTTGTCTTGGTCTTTTGTGGTTCTGGTGCTTCTATCTTCCTCCTGGGCTGAGGTAAACATGTCCAGTGCTGGCACGCAGCAGCTGCTGCTCAGAACTGGAAATTGTTGCTTTGTAGTAGATTAGAAAGGTTAATATCTGACAATCTTCCTAATGCCAAGAAGAATTCTTGGTATTTAATGTTTTGAGACAACAAAATATATTTTAATAAATACATAAAACACTTATTAAAATATTTTATTAACATTTAGATATGTTAATAAAATTAATTAAAACACAACATTTTCAGCTGATTGTGCAAAAGCTAATTCAACAGCTCATCTCTAATATGCATGTATAACAATCCTTTTTCTCTTTTTTGTGCTGTGGTGACTGAGGACAGGAAGGTAAGTTAGAACCTTCCTGTCTAACTTACCTTCGTTAACTTTCAGCTTTCGTTTTTAAAGCTGAAAGGATCTTGACCGTTATCTAAATGTTTCATTTTGTACAGAGGTTACTAGCTTGGAGTTGGATACCTCCCAGGAGCTGTCAGTTGGTGAGCTGCTGGAGAGAGCCAACAGAGATCGCAGTAGGTCAACACTCCAATCAGCAATGCTCACATTTATCTGTTGCACAAAAATATCCACTCCAAGGAAATACTTGTTCATGCAACCAGATGATGTAAGCTGTAGCTGTGTGTGTCTGGCAGCTCCTGACTTTGATGAACCGGCTCTCATCGGAGGAGACATTGCTGTTTGGTCTGAAGCGGACAGAAATGCTGACCCTTGCACCTCCAATGGTTGCCTCTGGTTGAAATATACTGATGGGAAGGTTTACATCCCCTACTACATTGCCAACCATTACTGTAAGCAGCAGCTCATTGGTTTTCCCACTGAACTGAGAACACAAAAATGAACAGCTGATCTGAATCCACCTGTACCTGATGGATCTGGAATTTCAATGTTTCCTGATGGTGACAGCTGACAGAGAGAGAGAGATCATTGTTCGTGGGCTGGAGTCGTTTTCCATGGTCTCCTGCATCCGCTTCAGGCCCTACCAGAACGGTGACCATGAGTGGTTGAGCATTGAATCAAGGAATGGGTGGGTCTCATTTTTGTTTTTTTCCTCATTGAATGCTAGTTCAGAGCGGTAATTCTAAATGCTGAGCTAAAATCCACACTTTCAGATGAGCTAAAGACTGGCTAATCAGGCTAGTGGTTGGGGTCTGCAGGGCTGGTATGAAACTGATTGGTTAGTCAAAATCAGGTTTGCTGCAGTGTGGGATTTTGAATGGTTCTGCTGCAATGGACTTCTGAGCTGAGTGTGTGGTTGCAGCTGCTACTCCTATGTGGGCCGTGTGGGTGGAGGTCAGACGGTGTCTCTAAGTCGCCAGGGCTGCCTGTACCACAGCACCGTCCAGCATGAGCTGCTGCACGCCTTGGGCTTCAACCACGAGCAGACGCGCTCTGACAGGGACAACCACATCAGAGTGCACTGGGACAACATCATTGAAGGTGACACACTTCCATCATCCACTGCCCATCACTGGTTAATGAGCGTTTGGTTGTTAGTTGGTAGTCCTCTGTTTGAAATACACTAATGGGACAATACTTTAAAGATTGTAGAGATGAGCTCAGCAGTCTTTTTATTTCACTTTATCATGACTGTGACTGAGTGAGGTCTCTGTAAAGGTTTACTCCATTGCCCCCCTGTGCACCAATTGGAAGCAGCCTGTGCCTAATCCCTGATCAGTCTGAGATATTGAAACCATCCATCAATCCTTCCATCCATCCATCCATCCATCCATCCATCCATCCATCCATCCATCCATCCATCCATCCATCCATCCATCCATCCATCCATCCATCCATCCATCCATCCATCCATCCATCCATCCATCCATCCATCCATCCATCCATCCATCCATCCATTTTCTGATCACCCTTCTCCCTAACGGGGTCGGGAGGTGCTGGTGCCTATCTCCAGCTGCATTCCGGGCGAGAGGCGGGGTACACCCTGGACAGGTCGCCAGTCTGTCGCAGGGCAACACAGAGACAAACAACCATACACCCCCCCCCCCCCACACACACACACACACACACACACACACACACACACACACACACACACACACACACACACACACACACACTCACACCTAAGGAGAATTTGGAAAGACCAATTAACCTGACAGTCATGTTTTTGGACTGTGGGAGGAAGCCGGAGAACCCAGAGAGAACCCACGCATGCACAGGGACAACATGCAAACTCCGTGCAGAAAGACCCTTGGCCGGGAATCGAACCCAGGACCTTCTTGCTGCGAGGCAACAGCGCTACCAACAGCACCACAGTGCAGCCCGATATTGAAACCAGTGGAACTAAATTGATTTTCTACCAAGGAAAAGTTTTCAGGATGTATGAAGGCAAATGAGAAAACTAACCTGACTAACTAACTAACCAGCGAGTGGCAGATTAGAACACGGGGTGCAATTCAACCTGATGTTCTTTAACTATATTTTTAATTATGTTTGCTTGCATTACGCAACACTTAATCATAGCCTGTGTGTAGAAGCATATTTTCATAAAATCTAAATGTTTAAATCATTAATGACTCTTATGGGAAAAACATGGAGCAAACATGAAAGTAGTGACTGTCCTTAGACACTGTTGCTGTGAATGCAGAGTGCTGCAACATTTAGTCTTAAAGCAGGATGATGTAAAGAAGTAGCTGAGCTGCTGCACAGGTGCAGCATGCTCAGTATTCATACTATTTTTTTTCTCTCTGAACTTCAAGCCGATCTGTAGTTTGGACAGTACCAGTTCTACACTGAGGGAGAGAAACCTGTTTCAGTCACACCTAAAACTATGCATCTCTCCTTTCTTGTCTGTAGGCATGGAGTACAACTTCTATAAGATTAACACTCTGAACCAGGGAACTCCTTATGATTACAACTCTGTCATGCAATACGAGAGGTAAAGAAACAATTTGCTTTTTTATTAAATATACTTAAAATTTTTCCCTTCACCAGTCCATTTTGATTCTTTAAATATAGATTTTAAATCAGCAGGTGATGTTTTCCAATTCACATTTATTTAATCAAGAATGGCACGTTAAACCATGTTACATGTGAGACACAGAGCAATCATTGTTTTGTACATAGGTTTTATAGCCACAGGCTGATGTTGTCCTTGGTTGGATCTTCAATAAAAAAAAATATCAAAACATTAGAAATTCTTGTCACATGCACACACAGAACACTATGCTAAATCCTTGTTACTGTAAATTAGAATAATATGAATATGCATATTGGAGAAAGCTAATTCTCCACAGCAAAGTAGGCTAGAATTCATCAGTGTAGCAGTTGTTTCGAGGCCTAATCAAAGAGTCTGTGGAGGGCTGACATCTCACTCTGACTTAGGCATTGGTAAGAAGAATCATGGCTGAGCTGTAGCATTTCAGCATTGATGAACACTAAAGAGTTGAGTGGGAGTGTTGGGCGTGATCACCTGTCTGCGTGGAACTTGCCTCTCTTCAGATATGCCTTCTCCAAGAACAACCTTCCCACCATGGAGCCCATTCCTTACAGCAATGTGTCCTTTGGCAAGGCCACACAGATGAGCCAGAATGATATTGACAGGCTGAACAGACTCTACAAATGCTGTAAGTGTAATAAATTATACACTATTACCAGTATATCATTCTCACTGTACTCTAGGTGGTGTGATTAAACATAAGGGAAGAAAAAAGTGGATCTTCCTCAGTTTGACACATGAGATGAAGAAGCCTGTCTGCTCTCAGCTCAGCTTAGAGCTTTTATAAAGTTGTTCTTTAGGGGTTTTAAACTGACATCAAACCAGATGATAACTAAACATTAGAGTTTTGTTTATTTGTTGAGGCTTTGGGGGAGAGGGGGAGAATGGATGATCTAAAAATAATCAAATATGAGGATCTCTTGCATAGTTTGACCAAACCTAACAAATAGCTTACACACATCTAAAGACTGCCATCTACTGTCAACAACAATAACATTCGCCTATTCAATTTGTGTGAAGGTCATTCTGACCCTTAGAAAAGTAGTAACCACAACAAAGAGGTGGTAAAAGTGTTTTACCACTGTGGGTTGCTGTTTCCTTCATATACTGTTAACATTAGCGTCTAACTGAGCAGCTACTGATGGTCAGAGACCAGCTGGCCTACGTTTATTATCATTGGTTCAACAAAGCTCCATCACTAAAGTGAGTTTGTTTTTGCAGAAACTTCAGCTGTGACCTACAAAGCTGTTGACGTGAGAACATGCCAAGGAAGGAGGCATGGATTTGCCAACTCAAAAGTATCAAATGCTGATGTGAATGTGAAGCAAAATGAGAAGAAAGAAAATACTGGAAATAAAAATAAAGTTTCATTCAAAATGATTAGAGCTGTTGAAGCATTCTTCACGACCCAATTATAATGAAGCTTCTATTTAGCGCAGAAGGTTTGATTGAACACTCAGTAGTTCTAGTGAGAAGCCAACATCCCTTCAGTGTGGGATTTAATGTCAATAAATCAGGACTTTTAACATTGGCTGAAACATATATATTCACATAAATAAGTAATAGTAAGCCTTTAGAGCAGAGGAACCAAACTCTGGATTTTGATGACCAATGTTTTAACGCATTCCTGCTTTTATGCTCCTGATATCTACAAAACCCTCAGCACACAGTCGAGTTCTGCTAATAACCTAATAATGAAATTCATTTGACAATAAATATTCACTCATAGAGATCAAATAATTAAATAATAACATACTATAATAAAAACCAAATACAGCATGGCCAAAACAATAATTAGCTGCTTTCTAACTAGCAAGAAATTGAAACTACCAACAGACTGTGGCTACATTCAGGTCACAAAGTTCAGTTTATTTTATTAGGATTTTTTGAGAAATAAAATAAAGTAGTAAATAAATGTGAAACAATTATGCATGGATTTCTTCTTTTTTCAAGTAATCTGAAAAGTGCGGCATGTATTTATATTCAGCCAGAAGGAGTTGATGTTTGGTGAAATCATGTGTTCTTACAATAGCTGCTGAAAGTCTTCAGGTTTATGTCTTGAAGCTCTGTTCTGTTATCAAGGCTCTTCGTTTCATTTCCAGGATTGCCTTTTATTTGGTTCTATTCATCTTCCCATCTTGTGCATGTTTCATTATCTGGGCTTGTATCCTAAGACTAACCATAGCTCCTACTTTTAGCCCTACAATGAAAATTCTTAGAATTTATAAGGAACTTCAGTTTGTCAAGATAAAATCTATTCACAGAGCATCTTAGGCCTTATGAGAGCTACTAACAAGATACAATGTTAAGAGTGGAAAGGAGGAGCTAAAAAGGAACAATGTGACAAATAATAATGATGTGAATGTAAGGTGGGATCAAACATATTGATGACAGTTAGTAATTCATTTCATTTTACGTTTTTGCATCATCATGACTCAATTTTTGCAAATTCAGTCTAGATTGTGTGATCAGTAAATTATCAACTGCTGCAATTTTTTTTTTTACTTCATTTTGTCTCAACCAAACAGATAATGAGAAAATAATGACACACTTAGCAAAAAGGGTTAAAAAGACCTCATTAAAATAGCATTTTGTGTATGTGTGTGTGTGTTTTTTTTTTTTAAATTGCTCCTCTCTCTGTGTCTCTTGGCAGCTGACTGAATCTAACTGAATCTGCGACTCCTTTGCAGGAATTTTTCGGCTAAGACAACACCTCTGTGGGAGGACTAAGAATCTTTGACAAAACGGATCCAGAAGTCCAAAATCTAAAAGAGGTGGACTGGATTGTCATTTGATAACTGGGGATTCTTCAAAACACAGTTAGATATTTCTGAAATCTTTATTAAATTATTGAAACAATAGCATTTCAATGCTTATGGCCATTGGGAAAGGAAAAATCATCCATCTTTACATCCAGTTTGTTGTTGATGAAGGGAACATTTCTCTGAACTAATCTAAACTGATGAATTATGCTGCTGAAAAAAATTGCAAAAATAGAAATATTTGCATTTTTGTTTCCTATCCTTATTGGAAATCAAGAAATTACTGTATAAACAGTAGTAATGTTTTTACATAAACCAGCTACCTAACAGCACCTCTGGTGTTCCAGTAAATGAAGTGCAATACTGGCATATAGTAAATATTAGACAACTGTTAGGAAGCAGATGTTTACAAAAATCATTTTGTTCATTTCTACAAACATAATCTGTTTTATAAAGTGCCAGGTTTCCTCCGTGCCTCTAAGGTGATGCTGTTCTAATCTGAAATGGCTAATCCCTTCTGTGCAAGTTTATCCTGGATTTTATCAGCAGTTAAATTGAGGTCACAGCTCCTCAGAGCTGCTATCAGCTCCTTTGTCTGGACTTCAGGTCCTCTAATCTTCCTCCACTCCTTCAGCAGCTCCATGGCGGTCTCCTCCAGATCGGTGGGATGCCGTGTGGCAATGGAGTCCAGCTTGGTCTCCCCCAGTTGTAGTTTGCGGCCGAGTTTGCGCCAGTTCTTCCCCAGATTGTCTTTGATCATCTCCGTGGCGATTTCCAGTTTTTCTTGAGGGAAAAAAAAAACAATATTAATGCTAATATTGATTCATAATTGATTACAGTATACTCCAAATGCTGTAATATGGGTAGTAGTAGGTTTTTGAACTTTGAACAACCAATTCAGAAGACACATAAAAGCTCTGTAGTTGATTTTACATAAACTATTTAATAGATACATTAATATGACAGCAGCACTTGCATATTCTTTTTTCCTTACTTTGTTGTAACGTTACTACAAATTCCTTCCCAGTTTATGTCTTTATATTTCCACATTTTACTGCAATTGAAAGCAACTACAAATAAAGTCCAAACCAATTTGCTAGTGTTATAATGATTATTTTCTGTGATTAAATCCAATGTTTTTGTTGCCATCCAACCAAACCTGGATGGCAACATAAAACAAATAAGCTCTTTGTTTGATGAGTTTAATAAGCTCAAATAAACTCAAGAGCTTATTTGTTTGGTACCATGTTCAGATCCGACACTGGCATCCTTCCTGTGTGATTCAAACCAACCTGGTTATGAGAACAATTTTCTTTAGATCATAACAGTGGATTAAAACGCAATTTTATAGTTGTAATGTAATCTGTCTTGAGACACACTGACAGACATGTCATTGTCTGGCACACGTAAAGGCTCTTAGGTTGAATTTAACATGAACTTGGTGTTAACATGACTTCAGGAAGGAAATCCCAGCAGGGATCCTTTAAGCTCCACTTTGGTCATTTTTTCCCCCCAGATAATAACTGTCAAGATGTTATTCCTGATGCGTCATTCTGTGGTGAAATGATTCATATACTGGACAATAAAGTCAGTCACATGAAAAAGGTTTCATGTTTTTTGCTTTAACCTAAAGACATTTTGATAAATGTTGTTTCTCAGCCCAGTTAGCGAACAGCGCCCTCTGGTGTTACAGTAACTGAAGGTGCAACACCAGCCTGACCAGGACAGAAAGTGAAACAGAGTTCTCCAAGTGTCTTTACCTTTCTCGGCGTCGCTCAAGTTGCATGTGAGACTTTCTTGCTGTTCCTGCCAGTTACTTAGCTTCTCAGACAGATCATCTCGCTGGACCTGCCTCAGAAGCTGGCAGAGATAGTCTGTTCTGTCGGGTCCTAGTTGGCCTCTTTCCGTCAGAATCTCAAACAGTTGGTGCCCTGTTGTGATCTTTTCCAACTTTTGTTTCCCAATGTGGTCTCGAACTAGAAACTTGAGTTGTTTTAGGTTTTCCTCTTTGAGCTTATTTGAAATGTCCAGCAGAACGGACATAAAGCTTGAAACGCTCATGTCTCCGCCGCCTGGAGATCCTGAGCGAGCAGCTTTCCTGTCACTTCCGCCTGCTGGTTGGTTCAGGGTCAGGATGGGCGTTCCTCTCCGAGCTGCTTTCTTTCTTTCTTTCTTTCTTTCTTTCTTTCTTTCTTTCTTTCTTTCTTTCTTTCTTTCTTTCTTTCTTTCTTTCTTTCTTTCTTTCTTTCTTTCTTTCTTTCTTTCTTTCTTTCTTTCTTTCTTTCTTTCTTTCTTTCTTTCCAATAAATATAGACAGAATATTTGATAATGTTCTGTCTTTATTAATATATTTCCATGTCCATGTAGGTCTCAAAGGCCACAATACTGTTGGACTAAATTCTTTGTTATATACATTCAATGTTTTTGCTCTGTCATCCCCAACCCACCCAAAACTTTTACTTTGTTCCTTTCCTTTTTCCCAACAATTTTCCAATATTTTCTTAACTGGATGATTTTCATTATGTCCTTTTAAATTTATCCAATAATTAACCATTATCTGTGGTCTTCTGATACATATTGGCATTTCTCCAGATTCTATTTGTAAAGCACATGGAGTTGATTTAGCTGCCCCTAAATAAATTCTCAATGCTCTAGCTTGAATAACATCTAATTTTTTTTAACCTAGTTTTAGCCGCTGAACCATCCACCACACTCCCATAATTTATTCTTGACCGAATTAGTGACACATAAACATTTTTAAGTGACGTCAATCCAGGTAAACACCTCATAATGTTAAGAACCTTTTTACTTTTCTCCATATGCTTATGTGATTTTCCCAAGTCACTTTCTTATAAAAAAAAAATCTACTCCCAAAAAAGAAAAACAGTTAACCCTTTCTAACTCTTTCCCATATAAATACAACTTTTTATCAACCCCATGTTTTTATTTGTAAAAAACATTACGTTTGTCTTCTCAATTGAAAATTTAAAACCCCTCTTACCCACTTTATCTATGCCTCCTGAAGTTTTGAAATAAGATGTTCTACATTTCTTCCCCTTTTCCATAATGCTCCATCATCATCAAAAAGTGATTTGCCAAAACTAATTGATAATTCTTTAAAAATATCATTATCATTGAGGAGTTCCATTTTCTATTTTACATGATTGTGAAACATGAGGTCCTATTTTGACTTGAAAAGTTCATAAAAAATCCCATAACCAATAAAACATGTTACCTCCTACCTATCTGATGTAATTTAATCATTAACCCTTCTTTCCATAACATATTGTAAGCTTTTTCTACATCAATAAACACAGCAACAACTGTTTCCTTATTAATCTGAGAAGGATTAATAAGGAAATCCTTATTAATTTCCTTAAAATAATCTTCTAAACATAGAACAGGATCCATTGCCTCACACCAAGCTAAACACCTGACTTTTTATTGGAGGCATTTTTAATAATTTAGTCAATGTTTTGCCTCTGCTAGAGAGGAGAAAAACTTATTTTTCTGTTTATAGAAATAAGGAGATAATAAAGTAGGACCGAATATACTGAATATACTTGTCTTAAAAAGTGGCTTCCATGATAATAGAAAACTTTTTACCATCTACAGAATTAAACTGAAGTCTATGTGATTGAGCTGGTCATTTGTCCTGTAAGGTGGCTTGGGAATAAACCAATTTGAGTTTTGGTTGACTTACGGTTGAGAGGAGTAAATATGTATTTACTGTACATATTGTGTACAGTAAATAATGTCTGTGACTTGATGACATTTGTTAAATGAAGTGAATAAACTGATTGACAATCAATGATTTGTTAATCATCCTGGTTTTTGTCTGGGAATCTTAGATCCAAGTTTTCTTTCATGGATTTCAAACAATCAATTTTCTTTCAAAGCTTTTTCTGATAATGGCACAAGAATGAGCTTTGATTAGATATTGCCATAAACAAAATGTTTGACTAATTATTTTCCTTGATGTTGGCATTTTTCTTAAATAGCATTTTACTTAAATGTTTGAGTTTTAAAAGGAAAACTGACAAGTAATGCTGTGTCTTCTTGAGTCCTCCAACCTGAAAGAAAAATTAAGTTTTTCACAGAATACCAGCAGCGTTGGGTCATCAGGACTTAACAGAATGCACAGTGATCATCTATTCCATTCTGTCCCTGGAACAGCAGATGTAAACTCATGATAACTTCTGAAGCATTTCTGCAGAAACCCAGAAGTACAGTGATGATAATCCACAGTTTGACGCCACATCCACCACATCCACCCAGGACTCTGACCACTTAGTGTTCAGCTTCAGAACCTTGGAAGTCAGAAGGCCTTATTGGCATTATCACAACTCGCCTGTGAGAGTTGTGAACCACTTTTGGGAAAACTGTTTATGAAAATGTTTAACTCTATGCATTCCAAGAAAATACATTTGATCATATGAATAAAGCCACAATCAGGAAAAATCCCACAAACCTCAACATTGGGAACAATGGTTTATTTGCACATCCTAAATATGACTAAACAAGAAAGACAATATAAGAGACAAAGTTATTGGTTTCACATGCAGACACTCTCACCCTTGTTGAAAAAAAGCTTTGGCACACAATAAAACAGACAATCATTTGACAACAATTGTTCAATACAACCTGTGAGAGACAAGGAAAAGGACATAGGGCAGGGTTAAATCTGACCAGAAGCACTTGTGCTTAACGAGGCTCTTAGATACTGTTCCTGTTCTATACTATCACTGTATAACAGCCTCAAAATATGTAAACATGTAGGAAAAAAACAGGAAGAAAATTTCATTAAAAAGATTGGAACATTTCTTCTGACAAGATGTTCGAAAACGATGTGCTTGTCCAGGCTTTTCTACACAGCAAACAGATCATATGATGGTTTCTTCTTGACTGTTAACACCAAGTGAGATGAATAAAAGTTTGTTACGTCATTGGTCCCTTTAATATGTGGAATGGCATGCTAATCTAATCAAAAAGACAACATTTCTATTTCAAATGCATTTTACATAATTTTATAAAAAAACAAATACATTCCATCAGTCTGAGGCAGGAGCTGAAATAAGAACTGCTTGAAACCCTCAGTTAGAGATCGGTCTGACAGTACACACTGACCCTGTTCCACTTCCACTCTTCGGTGCAATTTCCAGTCACTCCCACATTTTGCTTTAGCAGTTAGAAAAACACAAAACTATTCAGTCTTTGAGAAAAGACAGGTAAAAGGATGCAGAGTACAGTCAAATCAAAAAATCTTTTACTTACTGAATATAAGGCAAGATAATGATGAAAAAGCCCTGCTTCATCAGGTTTCACTGGTATACAGCGGCACATTGGATGGGAGGACAATAAATAAATCTGGTAACTGTTTCAATCCCAGTTTGTAGATTATAAGGCAGAGTTAGTTCTGGTGATCCTTGCTTTGTGTTCAGACTGAAGGCTGAGAAGAGCTGCAGCAGCACAACATTTATATGGTACAATTGACCTTTTGGTTATGTATAATTTTGGTTTACTATACACACATGTTTAATATAATCACATAGCCAAATATAATTTTAGCACCGTTTCCGATACATTAAGAATTTTTAGCTTCAAAACATAACTTCTGTTGAAATTCCAGTTAAAGATGGATTCTATTTTTAGCTTTTGTTACAAAAGTCTTTAAGGTGAGCAAATGGAAAATCCACTGTAACAAAGTTAAATTTAAAACAAAAGTTAACAGTGTCTTTCCAATATACAGTTATTTCATAATTTTATTTTCAATCAATCTTTACTAATACTGAAGGTAAGAAATGAGACATAAACACAGCCGTCTCATGTGAGTGTGTTTAGTATTTGGAAAAGTTTGTTTTCTTTTGCTTTTATCTTTTTCTAGAAAGTTTTTGAATCTTCATAGAGAAAACGCTTGACTAACTTCTGATATGATTTCTACTATCTGAAACTCTACATCCAAAGTTAGCAACATTAAAGGTCCTGAAGTCATTTGTTTTGTGTTCTTCAAGTAAAACAATCACAAACAAGCAGAATATTAATGATGCATCATATTGTTTTCACTGTCTGCTGAAATGTTTATGATAAATATTAAAAATAGTAATTATTATAAACTTGTTGCTCTCAACAGACTAAAGTTAATCAGGCATTAAAACTATTCACAACTACTTCAGTATTGATGGTTCCGTTTCTCCTGGCACATATAATCTACAGCTGCACTTGAAGCCCAACAGCACAGAATGATTATAACATATGAGTAATTATTGAAGAAAAAGATGCTTAAAGCCATTTGATACCAGCTTCTAATTCTGATATCAATGTGCATGTGCCAGTACATCCTAAATATTTTAAAAAGTAAGTCAATAAATCCCTGTGTTTGTACATTTATGTCCAACAAAGAAGCAGGATACATCATATCTGGATATCATTCCCCATAATTATGATAAAAAATAAAAGATAATTGTTTGGACGGAGTTTCAGATTGTCAGATTGAAAGGAGTTGGTCCCATGGCAGAGGTGGCACGGCTTCCTCAGAGTAAACTTGAACTTGGTCCGCAGTGACCCTTAATGGCTTCTTCCTCTCTAATGAATAAGATTGGCAGATTTGTGCATCGGCGACAGGACGCCATTTACAGAGTTCTTGGTCAGTGACTGAGGATGTGTGATATGAATAACATCTAAGATGGAAATTCTGGCAAACAATCCAGGGACCGAATTCTGACGGGATGAAATCAGGGATATTTTGAAATTTCTACTCAATGGAAATGCAGGAGAAGCCTGGCTGATGATAAAAAGGAAGCCATGCTTTAAGGACTCGTTGATGAAACTTTACCAGCCAGCTCTTGCATGGAAAGTGGGGCGTGAACGGGGCTGATTGGGGCTGGCATTACCCGATGAGGGGCTGGTGTAGCTGTCACGGTTGTGGTTGTCTCGTCTTCTCCCTTCTTCTTTCATGAAATGGTCCAACATGAGAAGCTTCTCCTTGTGGATCTGGAAGCTGATGTCCTTGGGGATGTCTGGGATGAGCCAGTCCACAAAGTCGCTCATGAGCATCACCACGTTCTGCATGAACACAAACACCAGAGTTTACATCACTGAATTATTTCAGGCTTCTTAGCGAGACCCAATATTAAAGCTGCCACAGACTACATGCAGCACAAATAAAGTCGACGTGAAAATTCTGAAATGAACATTTTAGCAAATATGTTCTAAGTCACTGTGATGCCTTTAGTACACTGGATAGAGCTTTAGATGCTGTAATGTGATGTATAAGACTTTATTGTGAAAAAACCTACACTGAACTCTTTCTTTCACAAGTGTAGTTTATGATCATATTACAGAAAGATGGTCTGATGAGCTGAGGTGGGGGAAGGGTACTGCTTTGAATGCTGCTTTAATATTTGTATAGGCTCTATCCAGTGTATTTGAGCCTTGTAACAAGGCGGCCTTTTGCGGCTGGATTTACAGTGGAGATGAAAGTTGAGGCAGAATGAGGTGGAACCAAGTACCTCATTCTGCCTCCAAGTACTCCACTTCTCTACAGTACACTTCGTGGAGTTAATAGTCAGTCCAGCCAGTCTGATGTGGTGGAGCACCTCCTGTAGCTGAATCAGATGGTCCTGCTTCATGGGCCACTGGGTCTGGCTGACATAACAGTCCAAGGTTATCCAGAGTTCCCAGAATTTCAGTGCCCACTGTTTGTACTATGCAAGATATGCATAGATTTAAGATACACTGATGATCATATTTTACCCTGCCATTATTATACCGGAGGTTTTCTGTTTCTGTTTCTATTAGTCTCTATAAATGTCTTTATAAGTTCAATATTTTCAGGAGCTG
This sequence comes from Poeciliopsis gracilis, assembly GCA_911649635.1. Taxonomy (NCBI): domain Eukaryota; kingdom Metazoa; phylum Chordata; class Actinopteri; order Cyprinodontiformes; family Poeciliidae; genus Poeciliopsis; species Poeciliopsis gracilis. Next base: position 6,112,194 of record CAJVRI010000799.1, read on the forward strand.
TTGCAGCCGCAGCCAAACAGGGCGGTGCCATGGCAACAAGAATAGTGAGAATAGATTTAAGAAATATAAAAAATAGTAAAATTTACCAATAAAAATGTTTAACTTTTATCATCTAGCTGGGTTTCTAGTCACTGTGAGGTTTTTGCTCTAAAAAGCATCTCAGTCTAGAATCTGCACCATCATGTTCAGTCCACAGTGCTCATTTAAAAGATAAAGAAATCTGCAATGTCCTGGTTACTCCCACAGTCTGCAGTCTGAGAAGGCTTTTCTAATACATTCAACTCAATCATTCTGTGTTCTTTGGAAGCTGTGAACACCTTGTGATTGACTGGTTTGATTTGCTTACATTAAATATGAATGACATGAGTGAGGATATTGGCTTTTTGAAAGCCTGCTGCATATGCACTGATGGCATTATTCATGTGTTCCAAACCTGGAAGACGATAACGAAGGCGAGGCGGACGGCCAGAATGGTCCAGAATTCCTTGGACAGTTCATACGGTGTGTTGGACCACGGAGGTTCTCTGTAATCCTTATACCTACACAAGCAAAAACACAGTGAATTACTGAAGGCTTCACACCCTGTTTGAAAGCCTTGGAATCTCTTCATTATTGTCACCACAGGAACATTTTCCTTGCAGCAAGATGAAAATCATAAAGCAGAAACAATCACTCTACAACAACATAAAGAAAACTTCAGGGAAAATGATCAGTTCAAATATTGGTTAAAAATGATCAGAAAATTGTTATCGGAATAATAATCTGAGTAATGGAAGACTTTCCATCTGTTGACAGGTTCTGAATCTCATTCCTCAAACTGAGAGAATAGGGGAACAGGGTATGTTTCTGTTAGATCAGGCCCTTTATTCCCAGTAATCCTGTCAGCCATGTTCTTATAACACTGAACACCCTCCACTTGTTCCCCTTTACAAACAACTAGAGGTGGGAAACTGAACTTCTGTCTAAAATAAGGCTCATATTATTCTAGACCTTACCTGCAGACCTGTACATCAAACTTAGGGACAGTTGGTTCTGTACCCTTCTGAAAGTCACTGACGTTGAAATATGACAGCGTGTGGTTGACAAAGCCATGCATAGTCCCATCAGGACTGTAGGTGTACTGGTAGACGAGCCGAGGGACAAAGTCAGATGTGAAGGCGATGACGAAAGCCTGGGAAAGAGAAACGCTCTGTAGCTACTTTGCTGTTTCAATGAGCGGCCTCCATTAATACCGCAAAGAGTTTAATGACAAGATTCATTTCTAAGAGAACCATCACATGCATCGCAGGAAAGTTTTATCCCAATTAAATCCAACGTGCAGCATAAACTTCACTGATAAAGACAAGTAAGACTTACATTTACAATGACAGCCACCTTGCTGAGGCCCCTCAGCAGGTTGTACCAGATACCTGGAGAAAGTAAGAACCGTCATTAACAGCACACATAGAAAACTTACAACTAGACGGTGGACGAACCCTCTGGATCAGAGTGCAGAATGAACATGATGCTAGAAAGCTGGGGAACTTAGGATCCTATTTCAACTATTTTATTATTTTAATAACCCTTCAGAAAAGTAGTATTACTTCTAGAATTCCACGTAATTCAAAATGAGTAAATATTTTTTTTTATTTCCCTCAAACGGAAATCAGTGTATAATATTTCAGTCAAATCTATAGATATGAAGATATCTAATGTTTTGTCCTTGCACATGACACAGCAGAGCTCCCCTGGTAGACATCAGAGGACGTTTCTGTCTTAATTCCTGAACTACTGTCCTTTACTTTCCTTACTGTTAAATGCTTTCTGCACTCAATGCTCCACAAACATAAACTATGGCATCCATTAGATGGTCATTTGGACTATTTCAGTTAATTGTTTGCCCTTCAGAAATCAAAGTTACATAAGATGTGTTGGTGTTAGTTTTGTTTTTTTTTGTTTTTTTTGTTTTTAAGCTATAAATAATTTTTTTAAGCTATAAAGAATGAGCTGCCCAGAAACATCTAAGCAGCTCATTCTTAATCTGTCCAATCTGCTTAAATAAACATATAACACCAGATATGTTTCTGATGGATTCTATTTAATATTACAGTCAAACTGCATATCCCACATGCAGTGGGATATGCAATCAATGCTAACCACTGTTAGCATTGATTGGATTTCCTGCCTCATAGTCAGCTACGTACCAATGTCCTTGGCTTTGGCTGCAATTGGCCTCCGCAGCTCCAACACAAACTTCTTGGCATCCAGCCGGATTTCGATGATGTTATTAAGAAGAGCAAAGAGCGGCGCCAGAGGAAAGGAGGCCACAAAGAGTGTCACCATGCCAAACTGGATAACTGAGGAAACAAATAATGGGTGAAATGTCCAAAATGTCATTTTCAGAGATTACTCTAACACTGAAGACGGGAAGTGGAAGAGACAGGTACTGCGGGCCACAGGCCTGTCAGTAGCAATCTGGGTAACATGCAAACTATAGAAAAAAATGTCATCAGATAAATATCATTAGATAAAGTAAACCTAAAGGTTCTGTTTGACAGATTCTGTTTACTGTAAAAACAGAAAAAGTGAATATTCACATCTATAAACAAAGACGATAATTTTAGAATGAACAAAAGGATTACGACTTCAGACATTCTGAGGATTATTTCATCTTAATCCCGCTCAATCTGAACAACACTGGATAAAAAAACAAGCAGCTAAAAAGCTCCACTTTAATCTCATATTAATTTCCTATCTAAAACTTGCAATAACCTGGAAAAAGCTGCGATTATGTGCCTGTGAGGCTGTTTCAGTGTAAAACAGTAACTGGAGTCAATTTATGCTGTGGTTTTACTGTGAAAATCTAATCACATGTTCTATGTTCCTATATACTGCAAAGTTTTCCTGCATGGATTATTCAGCGCTGTCAGAGACAATGAAAAAAGAAGAGGCCCAAGCATTGCAACAATGACATAACTGAGTCTCACTCCAGATCTTAGAGTCTGATATAAAGAGATGGATCCAAAGTTGGCTGTATTGTCTCTCCAAGGTGTCTTGATCTTGAGGTTTTGAACCGGTGGGTTGTCAGAAACATTTAGCTAAATGATGATCATGGAAAGTGTCTTCAGAGCAGAACTGATCTAGTACTCCAGTAGAAACATCTGCCTGCAGAAGACCTTCTTCATAACAAAGTTGATGTCCCAGCTTCCTGTAGACTTGACTCCTTCTAGCTGCTGACTGAAAGGTGTTATAATACACTTTCTTATTTTAAATAAGAAACACAAATGATCAGTAACTCTGGACTCATTGAACAACTTCGAAGTGGAAACTATATTCATGCTCTGGAGTATTTAGTCCAACACATTTAATGTTGAAACTGTACATTTACACATACTGAATAAAAACAGAACAGCACCGGGAAGGTGGTTCGCCCAGGGTACCAAACAGGCTAGGACCACCTCTGAAAGGATGGCATGATGAGAAAAAAACATAATGTGGAAAAACTGAAACAAGTTCTCAAGCCATAAGACAGAAAGTTAAAGTCTAGGAATGAATGGGTTTAAAAACGTCAACAGATTTTGTAAATAGACATTGGAATTAAAACACAGCAAACTGAATAGATTGTAGTGGTTATAGAGCCCTGATCAACCTCAGGGCTCTATAACTGATTTGTGAGCAAGTTGGTCTACAAACTTGGATTCCTCCTTCCATCAGGAGGAATCCAGCAAATTCCTTCTGGAAAGAAACTCAAAAGGTTTGAGCAAAGTCATCCAGCTCAGAGGTAAACACCAAGGAAATGTAGGTAAACTTTTCACTCTGAAGAAATAAGAACATTTTGCATTTGGACAATATAATAATTAAACTTTGACTCCGAGTCCAAATAAAGAAATTTAATGAAACTCAGTCAGATTTCTGCTCTGGCTTCAGCAAACAAAAAAGACTTTAGATACACTTTGATCTGAACAAAGATGTAAATATATGTATATATATATATAGAGAGAGATATACATATACTCACTCATCTCCATGTACTCAGGGTTGATGCCAACAAAAGGACCCAGGACATGATCTTTCTCATAGCGCTTCAGAGTTTTGTGGAGCTCCTCTTCTTGTTTTGAGGTCAGTTCTGACTTCCTTTTCCGGAGAAGTTTCTTTAGCTTCCTGAACAAACCATGGTAGAAGTTAAACACTTCTCCTCAGGCTCGAGGCCAACAGTCTGAGGATGCACAGTGAGAGCTAAGGAAAAGGTCAGAGCTTTTAACGGTGCACAACTTTCCCAATAACGACTGGTTCCAGCAGATTTTTTGCATGACATATCTAATATGTAATCCTTATATTACATATTAAATGTTACATATTACATATGTAATTCCTGATTTGGACTTATGGACTACATGATTTGTCAAACCAATTAAAACCAGCTGCATGAATATCTTGTTCATTAAATCACTTAAAAACCCCACATCTCGTTACAGTCGTTTCACAAAGCAGAAAAAGAAAAATGTCAGATTCAAACTGGGAACTATGATGGTGGCCATAAAAAAATAAATTCCATTAAAATATGAGGAGGAGATTGCTTTCTAATGGAGCATGGAGGAAACAGGAGGAAAGAAACTGGAATCAAATGTGATCGGATTTTGTCTTATGTCAAACGTGAATATTAGCTGCATGTGTTTGCAGATGTACATCTGTCAGACTTAGTCATTTTTGTTGGTTGAAAATTTTGAATATTGGAAGTTTATCAACTAAATTCGTTCAACTAGTGTTTAACTAAAGGAGGGGGAGCTATGAGTCTGAAACACTCAGTCTAATCAGCCATCAGTAGAAAAAAGGAGCAGATGTGCTTAAAAATCATTGTCTAATTCAACCTGCCACATGTTGACCTGCCCTTTGGCAAGGCACTTAATGGCTTATCTGCCAATTTGCACATCCATGTATGATGGTGTGCACATGCCAGTGACTTCCCAATAAAAGCTTTTGAAACTTGTTTTAATTGCTCCCCAGAGAAATAAAGAATAAAGAATCTAAAAAAATCCCAGGAGAACACAATGTGAACAGATTTCAAGTTTGCTCTGCAGGTTTTCGGCCAGTTTTCATTTAGTGTCAGTCAGATTACTTTTATGAATTTGCTTTTGCAATTATCCTGAATGCTGGTGTCTGAAAAGCAGACATTCAAATGACTTCTGTAAGTACAGCTGAGTAGGTGTGCATAATATATTCTGTGATTTGCTCAGCCCACACACTGTGACCTGGGAGGATGTGCTGTCATGCTGGTGTTCAGTGTGTCTCAGGTAGAAGTGTACTCACGGTATGCCAATCTCAAAGAGGTTGTTCTGGATGAGCTGCTTGCCCAGCATGGTGATGCACAGCTGTATGCACAGCTCCATGAGACAGCCTGCATGAGCACACTGAGCAAAGCGACGAGTCAGAGCCACACAGCAGAGAAAAACTTTATCTCACAGTGAATCACGAAGGCAGAGAAGCAAACAAAGCAACAGTGATCCAATCTCATCAAGGTGGCTGATTAGTGCCGCACAGGAAGCTCCTTACCCTTTTATTGCTTCTAAAATAACTCATTTTATGCAACATATTTGTAATTTTCATCAACTATTTTTTAAAATCTACAGAGGCTCCAGGGAACATGGGGTAAAAAATTATTTTGCGATACCTCACAGTAAATTTTGGAAAATAACTCAGAGGGTGATGAACAGAAACTTTCTTATGGAAGGTTTATGTTTATATTTTAGAAGTTTTCACTTTGACACTGAAGATTTTTTTTGTCTTCTGGTCAAAAAAGCTCTTCTAATTTTTTTCCTTATCACTGATTTTTAGAAAGGCAATAAAAGTGTTAAAAAAGGGTGAATACTTTTTGTCCATACTGTAAGTTCAAAATCGTTTGTGATTTTAATAAGCTTAGCCTGAAGTCATTAAATTTGTGACACAAGTCTAAAGAAGTCACGAGTCACATGACTCGACTCCACACCTCACTGAATACCAATAAAACTTTTCATCTAATTCATGAAACTCAAGAGATAAAACATGCAACAGCAGGAAGGAGATGAAGAACAAATCTGATTGTTACTTCATTTAGTATAATCGTTACCGCACACACCATGTGGATAAAGTGAATTACCTCCTCCATCCTGTAGGAGCCAACCACATACAGATACTTTCCAGGCCTCCCAACCAGTCTGTGGACAAAACAAGCATCAATCAGACACTTTAGGATGAAGAGGGAATCCAGTCTGGTGTTGATGCATGTTTAAGTTGGAATAAACCACCAGGTAGAGATTGTAGCCAAAACAAGGAAGCAGGAGAGGGCGCTGTTTTACCTTCCTCTGAAGAAAGCCAGGTAGACGATGGGTGTGAAGGCGTTGACAAACTTCAAGATGAAAGTTTTGAAAATGAGGCGCTCCTCAAAACTCTTGTCTGTCTTTGGAACCTCTGGAAAAAAGGATCACATTGGACTGGATAACAACACATCCAGCTGGAATTTAGAATGTTTTACAGTGACATTATTTTTTTAATTAAAAAAATGATATTTTTCTATTTTCAAGTTATTCAAAGCCATTTCTGGCATTCTACTACAATTTTCTAAGATAGAACAAACAGAACTTCAGATAAGCTGACAATGTCTCAACTTGTTGACCAAGCTTTGAATGATCAGTGATCATCTGTCCAGAGAACCTCCAATAACTCAAGTCACATATTTCCATATTTAGTTAAACTTAGTTAAACTTTATCTGACACTAAAGTTTAACTAATGGCCTCTGGATTTTGTCCAAGAATCAGAAATAAAATAATAAAAACACAGAATATAGAGAGCAAACATAATATACTATATTTAATTGGTTTCCAGTCATGTTTCCAGTTTGCTCCCAGTAAACCGTAATGGTTCCTGAAGGCTCCTCACCTAGAGTGGTGAGCCAGCGGGCGATGGAAGCGTAGATCTCATCCAGGATGATGATGACGATAAGGTTGATGATGGCGGCGGTGGTTTTCACGGTGGCTCGGATGTTGGAGCGTGCAGCAGGGTAGTTGCTTAGATGCAGCGCAGTCTTGATGCTGATCCGGTACAGGATGACCCCAAATGCGATCACAAAGGTTATGAAAATCTGAAAGGAAGGAGGGAGACAAACCAATGACACCCAGGAACATTGGAGTTGACCAATTCAGATATCTAGGGTAACCAGATATCTGACAGTGTAATACAGTTTTAACATGCAACACTGAGCCTCACAATACAATAGAACCTCATAGGTTATTTTTGTGCATCACTCATGTAATATATTTTCAGTTCTATGGGGGAAAAAAAACTGAATGACTTCTGAAAAATTCACAATAGTTGTTTTACCCTCATAGACACCATGTATAATAATTAATTATGCATGCTGTTTTTTTAGTTTCTCATCACTATGTGTATATATGATTGAATTATTTTTTTATTTGTCATGAATTGGAGCTAAATAGATGAAGTGAACTGAACATTTGCTCTATACACACAGAGCAGCAGCTCAGTGGTTCTACTGAACATCATCCTGTTGTTCTGTTGCTGAAGGTTGTCAGTGAATGATGACACCATTGATACCAGCAGCAGACATGAATTACTAAGGCACTATAATGATGATGCATGGAAATGCTGAATGTTTTTCATGTTGGTAAGGTTGAGACTCTGTTAATGGAGTTCCATTCAGACCCCAGGCGCAGTTTCATATCTCCAACTTTACACTGATCAGTTGTAACAGAACATGCAGTTCAACCCCAAACCTCTGATTCACCTAAAGAATGGATTTTCATATGAATAACTAAATTAATTCATGTGAATTGACTGCAATGCTAGAGTGATTAATAAGAACAGCAAAGAAAGTTTGCAACAAACATTGTCTAAATTAAATGTAAATAAAAACGAAACTATTTTTAGATACTGCCTTCAGACACTTATATTTTCATGGCTCTAATTTTCTAATAGAAGAAAACATCCATCCATCCATCCATTTTCCGTCACCCTTCTCCCTAACGGGGTCGGGAGGTGCTGGTGCCTATCTCCAGCTGCGTTCCGGGCGAGAGGCGGGGTACACCCTGGACAGGTTGCCAGTCTGTCGCAGGGCAACACAAAGACAAACAACCACACACACCTAGGGAGAATTTGGGAAGGCCAATGTTTTTGGACTGTGGGAGGAAGCCGGAGAACCCAGAGAGAACCCACGCATGCACAGGGAGAACATGCAATCTCCGTGCAGAAAGACCCCGGGCCGGGATTCGAACCCAGGACCTTCTTGCTGCAAGGCAACAGCGCTACCCACTGCGCCACTGTGCAGCCCAGAAGAAAACATTCTTAGTTGAATACAAATCATTTTTAAATGAATATTCTAGGAGTGTAAATAATTGTGGGTTCAACTATAAATAATCACAGAGTGTAATTATGTGTCGTTCTCATTGGAAGACACTAAACTTGGGTTGAGCCAAATCATGAAACAGTTTCTTCCATTTCTGCTTAATATTTAAACTGTGTACATATCCTCGAAATGTTAGGACTTCCATGTTTTGTTGAAAACCCATCTGAATGATTAGTTTTCTGGTTTGCCTTGAAGCAGTGCATCAATGTGGAAGACTGAGTCTCACCATGAAGCCCATCATGACCACGGTGGTCAGGTAAGCTGGCATTCTGTCTGTACACGTTAGCTTCACTTTCTCGTCCTACAACACACAAAAGCAAACACAGATATGCATGAACAAGAAAACAAAGTATGAATACATAAAATGTCTTCACTGTGGGTTGGACCTGTGTGTTTGTCATGTTTTCTGTTCTCAGCAGCTCCTTACTGAATGGCCCAACAGTTGCACACATCAGGCAACATAAATGTGTGCGTTTATGTTGCATGATAACGACATAAATGTTGTCAGAGCTCCCGCTCCACAGAGCAGAGCAGAGCTCTAGCTGCAGTGGAGCGGAGCTAATACCACCCCGAGTCATCACGTCACATCCAAGCCCACAGAACGAGGTCAGGGTGCTGGGGCCACTGCGTGTGTTCATTTAGGGAAGGAAGATGTAACCTTGGCGAAGAGCAGCGAGTATGTGTTAACATGAGTCTCTTTACTCGCTGCATCACTGCCTGCTTAAGAATAAGCTGCTGCTAAACATCATTACATGTGTCTGAGCTGCTAGAGATTAACTGCTCTTTATTGTGCTGTTTATTGTGATCAGAGGAATATATAATTAGGAAAACTGGGTAGTTCCCATTGATTTTTGCAGCTAAAAGAGGCCTCATGTTTTAGATGAATTTTTTCTGATTGAACCAAAAAGTCAACAATATAATAATCAAAAAATGAAGTCAAAGTTCAAAGATACTTTATTAATCCCAGAGGGAAATAAATGGTTCTTCAAAAAGGTTGCAGTGCTGTGCTGGCTACGCAAAGGAAGGATCTCCTGTAGCAGTTTGTTTTACAGGTAATCTGAAGAAGCCTCTGACTTAAGACACTTTGCAGTTGTATGACAGTCCATAATTTTCTCAATTCAATATCAGTACGTTAGATTTCCTATTTTCAAGGAGCTGCCGTTTTCCCCACTGGTCATAAGGTATTCTTATGGACAAAGATTACTAAAGTGATTTTACGGAGAGGATCCGCTTCATCAGACTCATCCAGAGTCTGACCTCTGTCCTACCTTTGGGGCTCCTTGGTCTTGTCTCATTATCTTTTCTGCGACCCGCAGCTCATACTCAGCTCTGTTGTGGTCCTGCAAGAGACAGCAGTTAGCCTGTTACATTTCATCAGATTGAAATTTACTGAGCAAGTGTAAGATAAATGTCCTTGAGGGACTGTCAGCTGGAAAAAGGAATGTTAAAAAGCATGTGAGCTTTGGAAATGAGCATCATAAGCAATGTGTGTTTGAGGCTTTGCTTGTAAAAGAGAACAGTGCAGCATCAGGCACGAATAGCAGCACATCCAAAATGAAGCTGCAGCTTCAGCTACCTGATGGGAACAAAATGTATAAAAGTTGCACACTGCAGCTTTAATGCAGCATTGCTCATCTGAAATTTGATCTGTGATTTTCACTGTCAGCATCAACAGTAAAACTCAATTCTGCTTAAGTTGGATGTTTGCCTGGTCTTCTGATTACTGAAACTTTTGTTTTTTTGTTTAAAGGTGGAAGCAGATGCTGGACATTCTTCTTACCACATAAGCACTATTGTTCACCAACATGGGATGACCACACAACTTCAATTTTAGGTATTTGGTCTGATAAAATAAAATCATCAACTTTGTTGACAATAAATGACAGAAATCCAACACAAATACCTAAAAACGTTACAGTTAGCTGGTTCCTTAGAAGTTAAAGACACCTTTCTGGTCATTTGAGTGCTAATAAGAAATTGTTGATCTAAAAACCAAAGTGATGGAGAAAGGCACAAAGAAGAGCAAGAGTCTGCACAGAGTCATCAGCAGCAAGAGGCCCAGCTGCAGCGTGAGCCTCAGAGGAACAGCCAAGAGCCACAGCTGACGCTCCACAGGGCCAGAAAACAGGGGCCATCCGAGGCAGACGGCGAGGCTCCAGAGCAGCTGCTTACAAAGAGGCACAGATTAAAAGGAAATAAAGGGAATCAGATCCAAACCTTATAGTGCTCCTGTGAATTACAACACACACACGCACACACATACACAGAAACACAAGTCAGAGTCTGCAGATGAAACTGTTCTAAATGCATAATATGCAGCATTGATGACACAGTCTGAGTCAGAACATTACAGAACATTTACAGAAGAGAGATATTTTCACCTGTCAGAATTCAAATATCTTGTTATTGCTTTGAAAAAAATCTACATAAATATCTTGCAGGTTTTCTGCAGGTTTTCATGTTGAGGGTCAGTTTGACTCTTCATGTCTAGAGAAATCTACTGCTGGGCATTCTGTGATCTTAACGTTTCTACTGACACCAATTCATTCATTCTAACATTAAGATTTATTTAAACCGTTATAAGAACATTAAAAAAATGTTTCATGTACTTATAAGCATGAATATATTAAAACATTTCCATTCTGTCCTCTTGTCTCATGTCCTTCCAGTTTGCCAGTTCGTGTCTCAGTTGTTGTTATCACAATCAGAGTGAAGGCTGGCTCTAATTGGTTAAAGAACCATGAGAATGAAATTAAAGCTATTTATTAAACAGAAAAATTGATGAGTGGTTGTTATGCAATTATTTTACAAGTTAATATCAAACTTTATTCATTATTTGCTATAAAATGTGACAATCTTTGGTTTAGATGAATGACAATTCTTCGACAGACTTAGTGTTATCTTTCAATTCTATTTTCCATATGAAAGGTGCATGTTTTCAGCCAATTGTATGAATTTCCCTCATCGCGTAGGACAGGTTAGCAATTTCCCCGGGTAATCTCACCTCCTCTTCCATTCCATAATCCGTCAAGTCCCAGACATAGTTGAGCCGCATCTGGCGCCTCTTCCAGTGCTCCATGAAGAGAACAGCTGCAGAGGCGAGCAGCAACACAACACAGTCACTACACACTTCTCTCCAGCTGAACATCAGAACATTATCAGTATTCTGAACATAAATAACATAAATCGGAGTTTTTCCAACAGGTATATCAACCACATGTGAATGACATGTTACTGTCATGATAAACACAGACTGTGTAAATGAAATGAAACTTTATTTCGAACACGATTGGAGTATAAAATCATACACAAGAACAAGCAATAGAAAAGACATATTTTTGTACCACAGTAATCTTAACGTGCTTGGAAAGGAGAAGGAAGAAGTTACAAACTTATGAATTAATAGCCCATAAACTCATACAATATTTTCAGATAGACCCTCATTAATCAACCCAATCAAAAAGCAAAAATAAACAGGTTAATTAATTTTCCATTTTATCTGGGTTTACCTATGTTTAATTATATACATCCAAACCCACACCCTCAAACCCACAGAAATATGTGAACTGACTCTCACACATATTTCTATATCTTGTGAAAATGACCTCTTTATATTTCCTTTTAAAATGTTTTGAATTTTGACTTTCTTTTAACTCCTCATTTCACTTGTTCCATAATTTTACCCCAGGAACTGGAATACAAAAGCTCTTTCTTGTTGTTCGTAAATTACTAAATCTTTGTCTTCCAACTAAAGCTGATTTTCAAGCTGAGTGAACTGACTCTAAAGAAGAGCTCTCTGCTGGGCCATCCAGATGTGATTTGTTAAAGTTCATTTTGACCCGAACTGACTGAGAATCTATATGCATGTTTCAGATGTCTGGATGTCCGACCCGAAAAACAAAACAAAACAAAACAAAACAAAACAAAACAAAACAAAACAAAACAAAACAAAACAAAACAAAAAACATTTCTCACTATTGCAATTTCCCAGCAAACTAAACTGAGGTTAATCACCATGTCCAGCTGGAGCTCCAGTTCTGTTCTGATTTATTCACACATTTGCTGCATTTGAAGTGTAAAGATCAGACGCAGGTTTTTTTTTTATATAGCTCCATTATTAATCTGGAGCGAGAGGCCAGCTCCAGATTGCTGCAGTGCTGAGACTCTGTCAGACTCCAGCTTCATGTGAACACAACAGTTCTGCAGTCAGAAGCCCTGCTACTGCCAACAGATGGCTGGGAGATTTGGCAGCACATCAGAGGAGGGCAGTCTGTGTGTTGGCCTTATGGATTTGTTTTGGAAATTTCTCTTAATCAGGATTCACGTTGCAGCTAAAGGTCTTCTCTAATCTTACCTTGAATGGTAGAATAAACAAATAGTTTTTTCACAACATGCCTGCGGATGCAGATGAGTTATAGCCTGCACCAATTATCTGTGCACTTACCCCAAAGAGACATGAAGATGGAGAAGAACACTGTTGCTGGGTTGTCAAACAGGTGGCTGGCTCTGGCTGTGCCACACGCAGTCTCCAGCTTCCAGTAGCTGCAGGCACTGTCACACAGCGGACACATGGTGATGTTGTTCCTGCGATCACAGATCTCCATGCTGACAGACAGATGGAGAACCTGGATTACTTATTGGTCATCAGAAGGGTTTGCTTCATTAACCCTGAGGGGACGGTGGTGAGGGAGGAGAGGTTTTGTTAATGCATTACACTTCATAGGCTCAGTTAGATCGGAGGCCAAAGTTGTAACATTTGTTCCATTTCCAGCTGCTGTAGTTCTCTTTCATGTTGCTCTGAGCAACCTGCTCCCCCCTTGCCTGCAGGGGAGCTGCACCAAGAACCACTGAAGGAAACCACATGAACACCTCAGAAGAAGACACTGAGCGCAACTTCCTCACAAAATGGAGAGTGGCATCAGATTTTAGGGGATTGGAGGAGTTCTCTTTTGTCTTTGGTTAAAGACCAGGAGTCATTTCTCCTGCTAGTCCTGGACTGATATGTTCATTTTAGTTGTATTTACCCAGAATGCAGTGCTCTGTAGTTCACTTCTGCATTTGACCCAGCTCAGTGGAAGTTCACTTCCACTGAGCTGAGAAGTCAAGTGAAATTGTAGCCCAGATTTAACTGGTTTGTTCTGCCTCAGAGTTCATTAACACATTCTCACCTCCCCAAATGAACCGGACGTTCTAAAAGGCAAAGTAGAGTTTGATTAAGGCAAACTAAAGCAGCCTGGTGTGAATGAAACCAAAAAATCAAACTGCTGTTTCTTCCCACATGAACTATTAATGGTTATTTACAGCAGGTGTGGTCCTCTGCTTAAGGGAGGATAAAAAGATTTTGTGTTTGCATGGAACCAGTCTCTCTAACTAGAAACCAGAGTAGCGAACCAGTTCAGCAATAAGAGCCAAATTAAGCTTGTCATCACTGAAAAGAGCAATTTCAAGACTAGCTGTATTCCACAGAACAGTATAAAGAAACTATTTTCTTTCTAGTCCCTAACGTTTTTATTTTGAAGTCTCTTCAGGTGTGGCCTGTACTCTGAATCAACTCTTTCATATGTCAGTAAGAACAGAACAATGTTTAAGTGTAGTAAGAAGTTATTCTTGCAGAAAACTTATGAACTACATCTGCCAGGCTGGCCGAGGTGGGAGTGTCTCAAGCAGGACAGTTTTAAAACATGTAGGACAATTTACTTGTGTGTCTCAGATTTGGATGTATTTGTCCCTTTTAAAAACTTCCTGGTTTCATCCCTGCTCAGCAGTCTAAAGAAGGCACTTAATTTAAATACCAATATTCAAACATTAATACCTTTAAATATTTTGAATATGGGACTGACACACATTTATTTATAACGATAATAAATGTTGTCAATAATTTAAACTCATTGTTTAAATGAATGACAACAAAAGAGTCATTGTTTCTTTCTGATTTTTCTCACTTTTGTTTATTTTTACATGGTAAATGTAAAAATATCTGAAATCCATGAACCTGCCACTCATGCGTCACCATGATGCACACGACATTGATGGCACCATGTGGTCAGAATCGGTCTCTGTGCTATCTCGACAGACTTTCCTGCCATATGGGTAGCACAGATAGTTAGAACACCGGCACATTATGTTGCTTTTGGTTGTGTTGCCTACAAAGACTATGGGAAATTTCAGTATTACCACAGAATCCCATTTTTAAGCACCTTTTTTTTTTTTTAAAGAAAAAGAGCCAACAGTAAACATAGGAACACAGAGCTGCCCAGGAGTTGTGACACAGCAGGCTTGAGAAAAACGATTGCATGTTATTTGAGCACACCCTCCCAGCCCTGCAGGAGCTCCCTCACTGTGTGTTTTTTGAAACCTTAATTCTCCCATTAAGGCCACTTCACAGAATTGCCCAACATTAGCCAACATGATATGGGCATGCATATTAGCAAGTGTCTGTGTGGTAACAGACCACAGAGCTGAGCTCCATATTTTTTTCTAAGCTCGGTGCATGCTGAGACAGACTCTACTCTGCAAGATGTTTTTATTGAGTCAGCTCTCTTTGCATAGCCACACCTTAACATGTGGGACCGAGACACTGCATGAGGCTGGAAATCACTTATGACTAATGAACTAAGACCAACAATATGGAAAAGTTGCATTCTGGAAGTTTTTAATCGCCTTTGGTTGAAGGAATGGATTATATGAATGAAGAACAAACAATGAAAGTTGACAAAAAGCAAGATTAGCAAAGTGTTTTTAACATTAACACGACATTTTATGCATGTGCTGTGTACCTAGGTATGTTATCATCAACTGTGGCGCAGCCATAAAGGAACACAATGACTCCAACGATGGCAGCTGGGATGAGCATCTGGGTATAAACTCCTAGCCAGGCGAAGTAGAGGCCAACTTTTTCTCCAAAGTACTTCCTGTTGGAAGAAACATGAGTGCTTAAAGGCCTGAGGTCATCATGGTTCTTCCTCAGCTCCATAAATAAATGGAGACTCCTATCAGATCTGGTCCTGACTCTCATCAGGTTTTCTGGATGTCTCCAGAAAACCTTAAGAGCCAGTACTTAATGGCTTTCTTCAGAAGGTTCTGACCTGATCAGTCCAATAGGCTGATACTTGTAGAAAACACTGTAGCTGGCCCATTCCTCGAACAATAACTGTGAAGAGAAGTCAGAGTCAGTGATTACTGTCAGGTTTCCAGATGTGAAGAGTCGAGCAGACCAAATAAAGAACTGGATGGCAAACAAGCACAATGATTATTTCTTGAACATATTTGTTAGTGAAGACAATAAAACCAGACAGACAAATCCAAACATGTCCATTGAAATGGATGAGTGTTTGCTCTCATACAGTCTTTCTGATCTTGGTCTACATCGGTAGGATTTAGAAAATGGTTCTTTAAAACAATGTCTGTATGAATTTTACAGACATTTTATTTCTAAACTGTATTATGAACCACCTCATCGTGCTCTGATGGAAGCTTCCTGCAGTAAAACATCCAAACACAAGAATCCTGCAGAACTCCATCCTGTCCTCATGCTGAACAGAAGAGAGCAGCTGGCAGCGGCGACGCTCTGTGCGGATGTTCTACCGGTAGGCGAATATCACAAATCACTCAGAGGGGCCAGTGGAACATTTTCACACATACTGTAATTACACACTCCATCTACAGGCAATGCTGCAAGCAACAAATGAAGTCGTTTATGAGCAAGCAGCAGCCCAGTGAAGAGCCTCGATGGCAGGCTGAGCGCGACACCAGCTAACAAGAACTCTGTACACTCCTGTTCCCACTCTCCATCTGAAGGTCCATGAGAGAATGAAGCTGACTAGAGCTGCTTTTCTGATTCTTCAGAACATAAGGGGGCTTTTTAAGCTGTTGCCTTAGTGACTCACATCCCACAATATAATTATGGATGTAGAGAGGAAGCAAGGATGGATGTGGCTTCAAAAGCATGAACTCTGAGTTCCAACTGCATGCTTCTATAAGCAGGAGAGGCTGGCTGATCCGATATTAAGTGACAAGGACTTAGACGATGAGCGATAAAGAGCAAAATGCCCAACTTGGTGATATTCCATAAGAGGTATGTTGGTTCTGCTCTTAAATCCCAGGTGTGACTGACCCTAAACGGAACTTTTACCTCCTAAAAAACCTCTGACATGGTTTATGTGGACCAACTCATAAAGGCTGCTGTTAGCAGGGTTTCCATGGCAGAATGGCATCAGTATGGTTGCAGCGGGAAGTTAAACTAACTAATAGAGTTGCTCCACTTACCTTCCTGTCATTAGGCTCTGCAGTAACCCCCTCAATGTCTCCCTGTAAGACAAATGATGTGTGTGTTTACTATTCCTCATTATGAGGAATACAAGACAAGATTAGATGGATTTTATTGCTCCAAAGGAAATTTGTCTTCACTGCAGACACTGATTGTTGCATAATCCAAAAACCTTAATAATCATGTTACATTAACTTAAAAACACTTCTGTAATAGCTCCACAACTATAGAAATAAATCATAGAAACCTAAAGAAACAGCAGTACAGGATAAAATCTTAAACATCATTACCTACAGTCAGATGGAGGTAATGATGTTAAAGACCTGCACAAGGTTTAAGTTTTTCTTTGTCTGATCTGGCTTATTCCAGAAATGAAGTCAAGAACACTGACCAGACTTTTTCTGAGTCTGATAAAATGAAGACTCTTTGTTCAGATTCCAGGAGTTATTGAGCACCGCAGGACAAGCCTGCACATGTCTTCACATGTCTTCACATGGTTTGAAAGAATCGACTTTGAAAGAATCGGGATGCAGGAAGTTGTGTGTGTGTCTAGGTGTGTGGGTACGTGTGTGTGTGTGTGTGGATTTCCTGTTATATCTAAGTGAGCTTTGAGTCACAGTCATCATGATGGCTGTGAAGAGGAAACTATCGTCCAATATTTTGATTGCCTCAGATTTTACAGATCAACATATTTCTTAGATCACTTTGATATTATCACATGGATTTGTTCCAAGCGTGCCATGGACTGGGCCTCTGCTTTGTGTCATATCAAAATATTGGACTTATTCAAACAAACGATAGTAAAAATGATAAAATGATCTTTCTTCCAGAATTATTTTTGCTGTGGCTGTCCTGACAGATGGCCTGCTGGAGGGAGGAGGCCCCCCAACATGAAAGGAGAAAGATGAAGTTTATACTCACATCATGTAGTGGATAAGCAGATGTGTAGACACCGTTGGCTAGCAGACTGGTAATCCCTATAAGGAGAAATAATCACCAGGATTAAAATGAGACACTCCCAGAGCAGCAACACCCAGAGAACGAGCAGAGAGAAAACCCTTCAACAGCCTGATCAGGGTGGCATACCATATAGCGGCATAAAACTTATAGTTGTTTCTTTTTATAATAATAGTGAGGAAAAGTTACAAAAAAATATATTAGAAATGAGGTGTAATTTCTGTTGATTTTGCTCTAAACCACGAGTCATGTTTAATGATTTGGGTTTCTGACAGGCTGTCAGAAACCATTACATTACATTACTCTAACATAACAGAATAATATTAGTAATGTCAATCCAAATCACTTTTTGCTTTGATAGCTCACATCAATGCACTTTAATTTACTGCAGAAAAATATAATGTAAAGAAATAAGAAATGTTAAGAAATAAAATGTGTTTTGTCTTGATGATGAAAAACACTGTGGAAGAGTTCTGCTAAATCCATTAACAACCTAACCGGCTTCAAATTGCTGACAGCTTTTGTGTTACTAATGATAACCTTTAAGAAGAATGCAACCATTATCCCTTTGTATTAAAAGGACAATTACTGATAAGTACATTTTAAGTGAAAGAAAGTTTTTTGGGGTCATCTAAACTTTGAGGTGAGCGGTTGAGATGCAGTGAAGAGTTTTCAGGACATTGATGGATGTACAACCAGCTTAGTGATTATCTCCTTCTGGAAGTGTAAAATGAAGACTTTGAGGCGATGGCCTTGTGACACAAGGACAGCGAAGAAGACGCTTCTGGTTAAAGAAAAATATCACGGACAGACTGGAATTTTGCAGAAAAATATGAACACAGTACTGGAACTGTTATTTTCACTGATGAATTCTCCTTGCGATTGTTTGGAAAACTTTTTTTATTCCTAGATCCATAGTAACACACATAGAAGCCCCCTCCTATAACCATATGTGGAGCTGGTTCTTAACCTTACATGTCTGCCTAGGAGTGAAAGAGCATCACTACCCATCAACCAAGAGTAACTTTTTTCCAACAATATTGGTGATGATCTTTGTGTTTTACAGCACAACTCAACTCCAGATCAAAAGTCAAAATTGACAAAACAAACAATAAACTTAACTGAAAAATTTAAACATCATAGAGAACCAGTGGCTGTTTGTCAAAAGTACATAAAGAGACAGAAGTCAACAAACTGACAGACTCCAAACACTGAGATAAGCTGGGTTCAGGTTGGGTCTACATTGGCCACATTCAGTAAAGTTTCTAAAATAAGTGTCAACACTGAAGATATTGACTCTTCACATAAATTAGGTGTGTTTGATAAAACATATTTGCAGTGTATGAAATGTTTTAATATCTCTTCTTTTGGCCATTAACACATATAAACAAGCTTATTTGACTGTATCAAAGGGGAAAAAAACAACTACATATGTATTTGATTTTGTGCCTGTCAAGTGCCAGCACTTTAGTGACCAAGTTAAGTCATGTTAAGTCCACATGTTAAAACCTTAATGTTTGTTGTTTCTGCTCAACATCTAAACCTGGAGAAAGTTTCATATTAAGTTGTGTGCTGCCTTTACCCAAGGAGTAGTTGGGTCTGGACCATCGTATCCTCTTCAGTACTTCATAGACCTGGGAACCCAAAAACAGACATCATTAAAATATGAAAATTAAGTATGTTTGAAAATGTTTACTACAGCATGATTGGAGGGGATGTTTATTTGCTTATTAGATAGCAAAATGAAAATAATGCAAAGGGAAAATGAAAGCAGACACACTGAGGTTCAGAGCAGCAGTAAAATCAATTCCACTGAGTCTAATTCATGTGCCCTGCAGCAAAGGAGTGCTGGGAGAGAGCACCTCCGTCCAATACTGACTTCAATCACATTATCTAGTCATTAGTGAAGCCCTGGGCAGTTCTGTGGAGGTGTGTATATTGGTATGTGTGCGTGTGTTTGTGTGTAAAGGAAGAGAGTCAATGTGGAGGTGCAGAACCAGCATAGAACAAAATACAGAGATCACTCCTCTGCCTGAAACCAAAACGTTCAACTGAGACAAAAGCACACTGAGCTAGAGGGAAGCATGTTCATCTGCTTATGAGCGATGGTTTATAGTTATTATTTTAAGCAGATTGGTGTGTAGTGATCCCCTCCAACCTTACTGAAATACTCACAATGGAGCTTCTCGTCTTGCTGTCAAAGAACTTGTCTCTGTCAGAGAAATCAAAACTGGGGAAAAAGAAGAAAAACAAGCAGTTTTATTTAAAGATGTGGGAATGGAAAAAAATATATATTCATAGACCTGTGAAGAGTTAAGATGTAAAACTGTAAAACTGTAAAACAAAGAGATGCCAGAGTTAGAAAGGTGGCTGAGATGCATTATAAATCAAATATTATTAATCCAATCATAATGATGCCCATCAGTATTATGCTTCCTTTCTAATTTCAACACACAACCAGGACAAAAAAGAGAAAAATGACAACATGGTGTTTCTATATGAAACATGTTCATAGGATATAAAAACTGAAAAAGGGCAACGTTTAGCCGTTGTACTGGAATTACATTTGGTATAATGCATCAGGAACTGATGACCTCTGCAGGTGGTTTATGTCCCAAATCCTTAGAGGAGCATCCCATTTCTCATGATTTAACCACACTCTGAATCCATGTTAATATTGGTGTGCATGTGTGTGTGTGTGTGTGTGTGTGTGTGTGTGTGTGTGTGTGTGTGTGGGTGTGTGTGTGTGTGTGTGTGTGTGTGTGTGTGCATGTGTGTGGGTGGGTGCATGCTCATACTGACAAAAATGCTCCAGTTTACTGGATAAATACTTAATCCAGTTGAGCTGTACACTAGCAAAAACATGAATGTCAAGTGCAGGATGTAGAGTAAAGATGAACGTTAGGTTCTGTCCATACAGCACCGGTAACGGTTCAGACGCCATCAGCTGACTGCATGTTACACTGAACTGGGATCATGTGCAACAGGCTAACATAAATCATTGCTTAGTTACAATGTACAGAATAACAGAGTTCAGGTGGGAGAATCTGACAACTATAGCTGCATATTCCACGTGGCATCCATGACCAAATGGTAGGAAGAGAATCTGAAGTTAGCATCAAGCTAAGTAGAAGAACAGCACACAAGAGAAAAGTGAGAGCAGCATGTATGAAGATACTCTGTGACCGGAAACTAACTACACACTTTAATTTATCAGATTAAAATCCAGTAGAGGATTTGGATGGACACATAGAGTTTGAACACTATTCCAAATGCACTCAGATGCCAGACAAATGTTGTTCTGAGACATGCTTTAATGTTTGGAAGATTGTTTTAGAGATGGAGTCACTCCAAAAATTAAAATTAGAAAAAAAAAGGAAGAAAAAAAAACTGGATTGGATGTTTTCTGCTGAGTATTCACACAAAACTGAATTATAACCAAAAATACAACAAACAAGCAAAGCTGATAGATAAACTAGAAGTTCTTGTAAATTGTCAGACATCATCTGATGACTGACAATTTAAAGTTTAAGTTCTGGTTCTGACAGGTTGTCTAAACTGAACCTAGAAAATCTCTATTCATTCCTGATTGGGGACACTTTATCTGAACACTTTTAGACAAGAGGCTGCACCTGATCCAAATCTAAAACAACTTCAAAATCTAGGAGAAGAAAACCAAAAATACAAAAAAATAAAAAGAGTGATTGCTTTGAAAACCTCACTAAACAAGCTTTTGTGATCAGGCTTAATCTCAGGGATCTGCCCCAGATCGCTTTCAGAACAGATGAGATGTGGAAACTGTGGAGGGAGATCTTCTAGCTGTTAGTCAGAGCATAAATTTAGCTACTTGCTGCCCACTCGCTCCTCCATACATCCCAGCAGGCTGAGAGGAAGACATGTTCCGATCCAAACACTGGATGTGAAAACTGGCTGACTGGGTGGGACCAAAGGGAGTGTCCATGAAGTCATGAGTCTCAAAGTTCAGAATCCATCCCATGTCTGCTTAGACTCTCAGTCACTGTTCAGAGGATGTAAATGACCTCAATGAGTCAGACTTGTGTTTGTTTGCGTGCAGTAAGCTGAGGGACGGGGGCGGGGGGCTTTCACATTACCAAGACTGAATCACTCTGCAGCGTTCCTGGCATCCTCAGCCTGCAGGCTGGCTGGCATTTCTTCCCATCACATTGTTAATGTTTTTACCACATTGTGTTTAATAATTAAATATATTTGCTTATTCCAATCTATTTGTGATATTAGCTGTTCCCTACATCATGTTCTCTTGAAGGTATCCTGTCTGTCAGGAAAACCTGCAGTTAGGTTCTCCTGCTGGTTGCATGAACTGCAGTTCAGGGTCAATGTCCAGCTTTCACTCTGCTTTGCAGCTTGGAACTGCAGGGCAACAACTTCTATTAGGCTCACAATTCAGATCAAACAGCTGGAGAGTCAAGGAACCAAAGCTCAGACCAGATTTAATCATCAGAACCTGATCTCATCCCATAGTGCTCTCATTTCTGCTTTTAAACATAAAAAGCTCATTGAAATAATTCATCACCAAAGTGACCTTTTTTTGGAGTGTGTTTTTAGAAGTGGAAAAGAAAAGAAATTTTACTCACAGGTGCTGCTTTTCCTTTGAAAAGGGAAGGGAGAGTGATTTGATATCTCCGGGCCGTTTGGGACCCACTTTTGGGTGGAGCGGATCAGTAACTTTGTGAATGAACAGCCGGATTTTCTCCACCACGTTGCTGCCTTGTTTCACTTCATAAACCTGCAGAAATGAAAGACGATTGTTGCTGTTGAAGGGAGTTATTGATCTCCACAAATCACTGACAGAGTTCATATGAAACTGATGGTTAAAAAAAATTTTTTTTGAATGAAATTAGTTGATGTTGGGTTGAATACCTGCTTTGTTGGCATCTTGAGCTTCATGATCTCAGCCTCTCGACACAAAACAGCCCAGGGAGCATGGATCTTCAAGAAGCCAATTCCGGCGATTTTACCCTGAGACACAGAACAGAGTGTGATTCTGTGTGCTTCAACCTGCCCATCTAATCAATGGTTATAATAATAATCCAGTGACTTATTTATTTACTATTTTAGCTCCTTTCAAACTGTACCAAAACAGACATGGTGATGAAGAGGCTGCATTAGTCATGAAACTGTTGGGTTCAAAACCTTTTCACACTCAGGGAGCTTAAAGGACTTTAATGACTCTGTTAAATCAATAAACGCCACATTTATTATGAAAGAAGTTGAAAATTGAATCCCCATAGTAAAATATTGAACCAGATTTGATAATAATACTTATTTTTTAAAATTTGGAGTCAAACTCTTGATTAAATAGAGCCATAATCTCCTTTATTTCCAGCTCAGTCTCATCATAGATGATTTTCCTGACATCCTGGATGATAAAGCTTTTTTATAAACACATAAATAATGGCTTCATTTTTATTTACATTTGTTTCGCTGAACAGTTCGTTATAAACCATATCCTACTTCAATGTGTCTTTAATCCTTCATTACATTTTAGCAGTAAATGTTAAATGTAGCTTTGAAAAATTAATTAATGGTCACATTGTGGCAGAATTTCTGGAGGAAAAAATACAAACGGAACACTCTGCTTCTAGAAGCATCAGATCAGTTCTTCAGTTTGATGAAAATCAACTGCATCTATTTGAGTAAAACACTCATCTGTCTCACTGCCTGCAGCCTGTAATGTTATATAAAAGTCACAGTCAGACGTACTTCAAGCCCCTCAGTTCTGACCTCTGACATGTCTGGTGAAGAGATGGATAACTGCTGTGTGTGCAATCTGTGAAAAAATTTTTTCTAGGACATAAGTGCTGAATAATAAAACAGCTCTGCACGAAAACCATATAACAAATGCAAACATCACTGTATAGAGTAAACATACCAATTTCATATGATAAGGAATGCAAAGGATTTGATAGAAAAAACGGAACCTGAATAAACCCAAAAATATAAAGTCCTATCAGCTTTATATTTATTGAAATATGAGAGTGTAAGAAGTTCTATAATAACAATAATAATTGCTTAGGTACTTGGAAAGAAATCCCATTGCTTGCTTCCCATACAGCAAGATGTCTGTCCAGACCACAAATTTTGCCATAAGATTATAAGGTCTCAGGCTTTTTACTGTGACTTCTGAAGGCAGGCTGCGTATCAGTGCGAGTCGCTAAAGCCTTTCCCAGAAGTCAGTTTTGAACAAAGATGGCCATGTTGCAAGGGGTCACTCGTGCCCATTTTAATGTTGTTTGACAGGAAGACGATTCAACTCTATTCATCTCTTGCACAGACATTTTCTGAAAATCTTTACACTCTGCATTAATAGGTACAAACCACTTATTAACGCTCCATTCACGCAGCATACACCTTATTCTAGGTAATGTGTATAAGAAAAAAGGCTTCAAATATCAGCCAGTTCATCAGTCAATGGCTACTCAGATGTCCTGCATGGCTGATCTTCCTCCTGTCATGGTGGATTTCCGCTTTTCAGTTAGGATGATCATTACTGATGTTCAGCTCCTAAAATTTCTGTTTGTTTTTGGAAACTTGTTTCCTAATATTTTGGTGTTACTGTTAACATAGTTGAAGGTCCAATTTTGTCTTTGATTTCCTTGCGGAAAATAGGACCACAGCCGACAAGCTATATTAATCTTGACAAGACAACACACACTTTTTGCAGCAACAAATGACTCATTGTAAAATCTCAGAAATATCTACGGGAGTCATTCTGAAATATAAAACATTTGTTTATTCAGAATTCCACAACAAAGCTGCTAGCAGCATCCATGTCTTTGTGGTAGCAGAGAGTTTAATCCATCCTGAGGAAGCAGCAGCAGGTGATAAATTTGATCTATAGAGCTTATGTTGCCTGTGATGAAAGCAGTCCAGAAAGCCAAATTATATTGAAGAAAATTGGAATGCAGACATGATCATCATTACGTTATACTCATCAAAATGTCTGTCTGGCAGTAGCAGTACTCCTTACACGGCAAAAACACAAAATCTTATCAAGTATGTATCTAGTTTCCAGTGCAAATATCCTTGGACACATAAAAAAAGACAAAACTAACATAAAAATAACTTTTCAGCAAGATATACAAACTTGTTTTCAGTAAATATTTTTTTAAATATACATACTTCTAGTTTCACTGGTAGATTTGTTCACTTACTGGAAGTCATTTTTCTCATAGGTGAAAAAAATCTACCAGTGAAGCAAGTACTTCATCTACGAACATTTAAAAATATAATACAAACATGTCCCATCACATGCAAGCTGAACCACTCTCACCCCTTCGTCCTTCTCCAGCTCCAGGCCCATCTCCTGAAGGTTTTGCTCAAACTCCTCCCGCTTTAAGCGCTTGTCATCCTCATGATAATTAGCCTGTTGTTCTGTAGCTGCAACTTCTGGGTCTTCCTTTGGGTGCAGCGGCGCTCGGCTGCTCCTGGAGCTCAGGCTGCGCCGAAGCCGATGGAAGAAGCCGTTGTCATCAGCTTGGATGATTGGCGGCGGACAGCGCTGGGCTTCTGGATGCTGTAGGTCAGAACATAATCCACACGCCGCTGTCCATCAGAGAAGTATGGACCAAGGGGCGGATGCAGGAGTGAGCCATCGCTTGCATAAAGAGCTTTCATTGGCTGGAAAGAGGACAGAGGCTGAATATCAGAGGCACATAACAAGAAAGCAAAACAAGTAAACAGCCATCAGACTCACAAACCTACCTTCATTTTGATCTCACACAAAACATGAAATAGGAAGAGATTTTCCCTGCACTAATTTTTCTAACTTCTCTAAATCAGCTGATTGTTCAGCAACTGTTGACAAAATCAAACAAAATCTGAATTGCCCGGCTACTGTAGACTGCTCAAGAAGATGTAGGTCAGATTTCAATAAATTTCTAGAAAAAACTTCAAGACAAACAACATCAGCATGACATATCATGCAAAATTCACTTTTTTTAGCCCTTAAATATGTATGTTGTATACTTCAAGTATCTAAGAGTGAAAGAATTATAAATGTATTCTTTCCTGGCAGATTAAAGTTTATCTTTATGAACTTTATGGGTAATATTTTTCTCTTTGTTCTTTATTGCCTGTAATTTTCTCTCTTCATAATCACCCTGTTTGCTATGGAACTGCTAAACCAGGACATGACTTTCGGCTAATCAGTTTTGTCAATCTGTCATTTTCTTGTCCAAGTTCAGTTATGCCAAAGTCACAAGTAAACAAGTCAAAATGTTCAATGGTAGCGTGTATTCCCCCACATTTGCTACAATACTCAGGAAGAGGAAGACTGCAAGGCCTGTGAATAATATGTTTTAACCATGTTCCTGTGGTAGTTCCCTTAACAGTTTCATCTTAAATTATGAAGAAGCGGAAGAATCTTTTGGGATGGAGGGAAGTTAAGCCTATTTCGACATGGTTCTTAACTTCGTCTATTGTTTCATCTGAACAATCATGTATGTTCTCTATGTGGTGAACATGAAGGATGTTATTATTTGAACTTCTCTGGTTGAACAGACTGGTGCCTAATTCCTTTCAAACGAAAACCCAACATGATTTCGAGGTGACTGATGCAGCAGAATATGACGTTGGTGAGTGGAAGTTTCAGCCGTTTCCAGCTCAGATCACACACGCATCACTGGATCACCTGAAACTATGCAGAACATCTCGGTTTGTTAAAACCTGATTGCCTTCAGGAAAAAGAAATTCTCGTAATACAAATTATTAAAATTTCAGACCAACTTTTAGAAGTTAAGTAGATTTAAATAGGGTGATACGAAACCTTTGTAAAATTATTAAAAATCAACATTATGTTTTTTTATTAAAAGAAAGCAGTGATCAAACTCCATAAAAGAAGGTTAATTAGCAAATAAACCCTGTTCATCAAATTCATGGATTAACTTATAAGTATTAAACATTTTCATTAAATCAGAGGTATTTATATGTAACGCAAATACAAACTTTTGCAAGCAATTTCCAATGTCGGTTGACTCCATCATTATGAAATGAGAATAATTACAGTAGGAAACATTGAAGGCAGCTTGTTGGCTCATTATATAATCACAGGTTCCTGTGGTAGTTCCACAAGAACCTGTGATGAGCCTAACCACTAACCTCTCTGTATGCCAAGTTATTCTAGACTCAAACAGTTAAAGTACAGTTATTCAATTGATGGCAGATGGTTTGCACAAATTTCCACCAAAGCAGTCTTGGGGGGGGGGGGAGTTTAACGGGTGTAAAGGGTTTCCAGGTTATAGACATTTCTCTCTAAAGTGAAGACAGTCTGACAAAACATTCTTCAGCTGCAGTCAGAATGTGACTTTGCCTGGTAAGTGAGTGCCAGGTACGAAGGAGTGTGACTCCATTTGGAAACTTGTTGGAACTATGCAGTTTAAAACCCTTAAATTGGTGTTACTACCTGCTTTACTGCACTGTAAAAAAAAACAAAAAAAAAACAACCAAAAAAACAAAACACAGAGTGAGAAAAAAGATTTGTGAGGATCCCACAGTCAGCCAGCCGATAGCTGCCAGTGATGCTGAAGTTGGTGTTGGAGTGTTTCAAAACTGAAGCACAGCAGTTAAACTCAAAACCCCATTAATGGTGGCTTACCCTGGCAAGATGCTGCCAATCTGAATCTAGCCTTGCTAAATGATCAAAGATGATTTTGGCAAGAATCAAAATTAACGGAAGTCTCTCAAATCAAATAACACTACAACGAGGATGTAGACAGGGTTGCCCCTTAAGTCCATTACTTTTTAATCTTTTTATTGAACCACTGGCTCAGGTTGTTAGGGAGGAGTCTGGTTTGGAGGGGGTGACGATAGGGAGTGTGGAGAGCAAAATATGCCTATATGCGGATGATCTTTTAGTAATAATTAAAAACCCTGAATCTGGTACTCCAGTGCTCATGGATATTCTGCAATCATACGGCAAACTTTCCGGATATCAACTCAATATGCAAAAAACTAAATTTTTGACTTTCAATTTTAGCCCATCGAAACGGTTAATAAATAGCTACCAATTTAATTGGAATCAATTACAAGTGGAATACTTGGGGATCATATTAACAAAAGATTTAGCTCAATTATATGACGTTAATTACAAATGCATAAATAAGAAAATATATGAGGACCTGGCCAGGTGGAGCCTGCTTCCCCTTGACATTGGTAACAGAATCCGTGCAATAAAGATAAATGTCCTTCCGAGATTACTGTATATATTTCACGCACTCCCTGTGGAGGTCCCAGTAAAACAATTTAGGGAATGGGATAAACATCTCTCAAGGTTTATTTGGAACAATAAAAGGCCAAGAGTGAGATACTCGACCCTGCAGCTGCCTAGGGACGGGGGGGGTATGGGTTTACCTCACCTGGTGGATTATTACATGTCAGCCCAGTGTGGACCCCTGGTACGCTGGTGTAGCCCGGCCTATGAGGCTAAATGGAAAGACATTGAACTCTCCTTGCTGAACTTTCCTATACAGTCAGTATTGGGCTGTTTGGACGGATTGCCCCAGGTATATCAGTTGCAAAATCTGTGCCTAAGCTTCTCCCTGAAGGTATGGGCAGGGTTGGTCAGAAAGTTTAATCTTCACAGACAGATAGGGGTGTTGAGTTGGCCTGCGTATCACCCGCATTTCCTCCCAGCATCGATAGATCACAAATATAGAAGGTGGGCAAGACAGGGAGTCACCGCATTCTGCACTATAGTTAAAGACGGGGTATTAATGAAATTTGAGGAGCTATGCCAGACCTATGAGGTGGGTAGAGAGGACTTTTATCGTTACTTACAGGTCCGTAGTTTCCTAAGAAAGGAAATGAGAATTTCTGACTTGGAGACAATTCCAGGCATAATACAACTTTTTATTGATTCATATGCTGGTAAAAATATAAGAGGAATTATTGGCAAATGTTATAGAAATTTAAGATCCATGAATAAAAACTCAACAGACTATATAAAAGAGCGATGGGAAAAAGAAGCAGACATGATAATTACGTCAGAGGCATGGATGCAAATTTGGAGGGGCTCCCCTGTCGACCACAAATTCTTTGATATGGCGCGACTTCACGTGGAAGAATCTAGCTCAATTTTTCATCACGCCGAAGCAGAGATCTCAGATGGATGGGTTACAGCTCCCGTGCTGGAGGGGGTGCGGCGTGACTGCGGTAGGCCACTACCATGTTTTTTGGGACTGTACGGAGTTACAGACTTTTTGGAAGGATGTACATCGTCTAATATATTAAGTTATGGGTATAAATCTGGACTTGTCATTCACTGTTCTGTATCTTGGAATGCTCCCTGAGGGACTTGGCAAAGGGGATACATACCTGCTGAAAATAATTATGGTCCCCAGCAAGAAGGCGATCACTAAGTGTTGGCTCCAGCCAGGCCCCCCTTCATTGAAACTCCTGGTGAATATTATAAATATGATCCACGACATGGAGATGTTGACATTTGCAATACGACTTAAGAAGGAGAAAGGAGAGAAACTCTGGAAACGTTGGGAATGCTTTATTGTCAGAGGTGATGAACAGTGATTTGTGGGACTCTGCACCACCTGAGCGGGAAAATGGGGTTCCTTACCTGTTCACATATTTTTGGTTCTCTGGTTCCTGATTCTGGACTTAATACCTTGTAATAGTTATGGAAATGTAATATTTTATATCAGTATTGTTGAATGTCACCTGCCCTAGCCCTCTTGTTTTGCTGTGTTCTGTATTTGTATATCTACTTGTTTAAAACTAAATAAAAATAAAGTTTAAAAAAAAAAAAAAAGATGATTTTGAATTTGTGACATTTTTAATAGTAGGTCTCTGTTTGGGTAAACGATAAGGTACAATGATAAAATAATTATGATTATTTTAGACAACAGACAATATTGCATGAAAAGTTGATAATTTCAGGAGCTCTGATTCATCCTTCTGGATCAGAAGAAAGGCTTCAGCTGCACATCCAGCCAAGAAAGGTGGGTGGCATCAACTAACTCTCGCTCATTGGTTACCTGGCCGAACGCATAATCAGTGTTTAGTATGTGACACTGAGCTGATAATGTTGAGTCAGCACAACCAGTCACAGGGACAACTTCCGCTCTCTGTGTAGAACTAGTTGATGTGGTGGCTGCCCTGGTGGAGAAAACTGGGCAAAGCACAAACATGCTCATCACACATTCTAGTATCCATTCAGATTGTAAGAAATGAAGAAATTTCTCAAAAGAAATGTAGGTAAACTGAACACCTGACTATAAAATCTCAACCCTCATACAGTGCTCATGGTTCACAGAATACACACACTGTGCCTGAGTCTGAGGGAACAGTTCCCTGTTTCACCACCATCCCTCATAACTGCTTCAGAGGAAATTGTGGACCAAAGAGGAAACGCCACATCAGCAGTTTGACAGTAGTTTGGTTATTCAAAACAAAACAATTAATCAATAATAATCATTTGACTGATATGAAATGTTTACGTCACGATCTATTTTTCAACCATATCACCCAGCCCTATAGTCTAAAAGTTATAAATGTTCCCTGCTGTGAAGTGATGATGGGTTTTCATTAGAAGTCCTCCACAGCTGAGTCAGAATGCTGAGGCTGAGGAACTCAGTTGGCGGATTTGCAACAAAATCTAAACCAGCACTGAAAGAGCAGACCTTATGATGACCATAAAAAAAATGCTTCTTGAGACACAAACTTCCTGCGGCTGTGTTTTTGTAATTACCATTACTACCCGAGGAGAAGCTTGTGTGCCTGTCCTGCATTTGTATGATGTACACAGATTCACACGCAAATTCAGCGCTTTCTAAACAGGAAGTAGTCATAGCTGCGAAGGTCACAGGCCACATCTCACAGGGCAGATGAGGATCTTGTGGTGTATGCAGTAGGAAAGCCTTTCTCACAGAGCTGTCAGGAAATGAGCCTCTCCTATCCTTCGGGCTTTCACACACACACAACCTCCCCCACATAAGTGAACAACACACACAAACAAATGCTTCTAAACCACGATCAGCTCCCTGCTGCATTTCACAGCCTCTCTGAACTAACGTGGAAGCTGCAGCTGTCATGGTATGCATATGAAATCAGAACATTTTTACAAGGAGCTGATGTATGCATCCGGCTCAGTAACACTGTCAATAGGTCTGCCAAATATAACAAGTCAAAATAAACAGCTAATCCAATGTGTTTGTAGGCTCACAGCTGTCCACTTAGGAAGCATGTTAACAGGACCTGAGTGTGTGTGTCAGTTCTAACAGAACATGTTGCTCAGAGCACATTTAGAGAACAAATAATGACCAGTAATGACCCACGTTTCTATCGTCACAAGTGTGTTCTGGTTTCCCACTAAACCCACCTGCTTTCTGTACAGAAATTAATTTGGTAATGATGCCTTACCTTGAGTGTGTATGAGTTGATGTGGTCCAAACACTTAAGAGTTAGAAGACTAGAAAGTACTAGAGTTCTGTGGTAGCTGGAAAATTATTGGCCTAAAATTTCAATCTCAATTCAGCAAGATGGCGAAAACACCTGACTGTGAAAAGGTCCCTCTCTAAGAGACGAGCATGTTGCAGAGCAACCTGAAACAATAATCCTTACAAATAATACCCAAACCAAATGCTACATGTGAAGTAGGACAAATGTCTTTCTGGAATTTAGAAAGACATTTCTAAATGACAGAAATGTAAGTTTCTGTCATTTAGAAAGGTATATATTAGAGAGAAATATCCCACTCTAATCTCCTGTTGAATTTAAGACCCAAAATGAAAGCTCTGCTCTGCTCTGCTGAAGGCAAAGGTTGTTCCAACCAGCACTAGCAAAATGTACCTAATAAAGAGGCTGGCGTTTCTACTCAAAGCTGTGTGTGTCTTTTAAACTCCCTGATTATTCCCCTCCAGCTCCCTCTGGCCCGATGTCTGTGCATCACTCAGACACTGGGATTGTCAACATCATCATCATTTCATATCATATCACACTTTAATCATAGCTGCTGTCACCCATTGTCCCCCTCTTGCTCCAGCAGTCTGAATAAATAATTCATAAGAAATGTTTAAGTTTCCAAGGCCTCTGTAATAACACACATCAGCTTTATTGAAATGATGCCTTAACACTGAAAAGTTTGTTTATGTAATTCTGTAATTCTGACATTCTGAATGTATCATTTCTGAGTAAATAAATAGGATGTGGTGCCAGTATGGGTGGCTTGTTTATTTCTCCTGTGCCTTTAGAAATGTTCCAGCATTCATTTTATTTTTAGTCATCGAATTATGTATTTTTGACAGAAAAATGTTGGATATATTAAATGAAAGAAAATTAGGGCCACAAAAAGACACCAAAGTATTTTGAGAATGAAATCTGAATTTTGTTTTCCCCCAGTGACGAATGCTCTTCCATTATGTTCCACCTCACATGACACCAATAATAAATATTTTGTCTTTGCGCAGGTCATTTTCCACAGAACTGTTGATACCAAACTGCACTTAAAGAAGCCTCATCTGAAGATGTCAATAAAAAAAATAATCTAGCATATTTAGTAAAGGCCATTTAATAAATCCAATAATTGTTCTCCTCTTTGAAGAAACACATCTGCTTTGCACCAAACCCCAGCAGAGCACTGAGACTACCTTGATAGAAATTTCAAATGTTAGAAATCTTAACCATCAGAAACTTGTCTTGGTCTTTCTGGATCGCCATACAGCATACATTAAGATCATCTGGCATCAAACTGTCTCAGGTTTAGTTTGACAGAATGGGACTACTTTTTGTTATCGGGTGATCGATGGCTAAATCAATGGCTTTAAAAATTTGTTACTTTATGTTTAGAATTTTACATTTCCTGTAGTTGCAGCTGTGTGTTTATGGAGCTTGGAAAATGAACCATCAGAAGTCTGATGGTTACAGAAAAAGAAGAAATAATACAAGTTAGTCTCCATTAGAAAGAGGAAGCTACATGTCATTACAATAGTTCTGGCTATTGTAATGACAATAGCCAGAACCTCATATTTTCGCTTGAAATATGAGGGATAGTCGAATATTTGCAAGTTGGATTATATTCCTCCACCCAGAAAACTCTATTACCTGACTAGTTTCTCTGGTTCTCCCACTATTCAATATATGAATGTTCAATGGTCTATTTATCACTATTGATATGTGGAGATTTTGTAAAGAGGTACAAACTACCACACTTTGCAACAGTTCATTCATCAAAACATACAATAATGATCAGTTGCTGTAAATGTGACCATGTCACATTTGATAATCCAAAAGTCTCACTGACAGATGTGCAATTTTATCTGGTACGATATGCCTCTTTCTTCAGGCTCAAAAATACTCATGTCTAACATTTTAATGTCACACCCAACAAGCTAAAAAGAAAGTTGCCTTCATTTTAGTTGAACAGATTTACAGCTGAAAACAGGCCTTCACTTTGAGCCAGTGAATTCTCAGCCACATAATTCTACATAATTCCTAGTTTCCACCAGTGAGTAAACAGTAGCAGAATAACAGTGAACTACAGAAAAATCCTAGAGATGTCTTAAACACTGAGCTCAAGCTTAGTTTTATTCTGGTATTAATGTGCAAAGCAGATGTATCACAGACAGATTTTGCGTCAATATACAGGGCAGGAAAAATTAAATATTAAAGAAACTACTCTGAAGCAATGTTTTCTGCACAGCAATGCATGTCGAATGTCTTTGACATGAATCATTATTAAATTTTTTTTCATTCTAATTATCTCACACCCTCTAAGCCTATCAAGCCCCACAGACAATTCTGTTTTCCAGAACTTTACACCTGCAGTCCAACACAAGACGCAGTCCTAACTTGGTACACTTCCCTTCTAGATGAGTCTGAAACCCTCCAGATTTAAACTCCTGGTCTGCAGGATTCCAGAAGAGTCTTACCACGGACTCATCATTCGTGGTCTTCCCATTGAAGTCTCCATCCAGGGTTTTGTCCTCACCAGGGACTGGTAGGTAGTTCTCACTCCTCCTCATCACTGTACCTTCCTCCTGCTGGGAGCTTTCTCCGGGCTCAAAAGGGGAAATGGGTGGAGAACCTAGCAGAAAGACAAACAATAAATTTAGAAATAATAAAAATAATTGTGCAGGTGGAGAAGACAAGAAGTCAAATCACAGCTTCCTGTCCTCCTCAGTTTAAGTCTGAAAACGTCTTCCACAAACCAAAATGTGACATGAATATGATATTTTACACATTTCAGCAAAAGATGTCTTGATTTGTAAATCAGCATGGTGTACAAGGATAAATAGTAGAAAAATGGTGTTTAATGTGGTTTTGCAAAACCAGATAATGAAGTAGCAGGCATACTGGGCCAATTGGTGGTGTTGTAGCTACCAGCTAATAGCTAATAGCTGGATATCCAAAGCTATCCAGCTGAAAGTTGCTGCTGACTCTTTAAATCCCCAATGAATAGGTACTTCTCTTCCCCTCTGCAACCAGTAGTGTCTTGTTTCTTAATGATCACAGCCACATAATAAAGAGGCTTTAAGAACGGCTTGTTGAACAGACTAATGAGTCTGTCTCATTGTCTCAACTTCAAATCATCCAGACTTCAACCTAATCATGTATCTGCTGACTGATGAAGTCTAATCTCAACAATAATAGACCAAATGTTTTACATCAGATACCACAGCCAATCTGAAGGGGTTTATGATTTGATAAATCAGTTGTGCTCATTGGCTAAGTTGGGGCTATCCTAATAATTCCATGCCTTTAGTAGTCCATGCTCTCATGTCTGAATGATATGGCACAAAAAGCTTGGATTAGATTAACTACACTTTCTCAAGAAGATTCCCAACCCCCGGTTACAATCAGAGTATTTTCTGCACCTTACTCACAGAAACTGTATATCCCAGACCACGACCTGGGATCAATTCTGGAAACAATTCCATACCTCAACATTTGGAATACTTAGATGTGTGCAAGCATTGGGAAATCTCCACGTTATTTGCTACATTATCTGTCAACTGATGATAGCACAGTTGGACATGACTGTGCTAATATCATCTAATACTGTACCTAACAAACTTGCTGTCATACAGACCGTCACACAGCCATCAGCATCTACAATAACGCTGGGCTTTCTTGTGGTTTCTAACCCTGGTGATGATTCTTGACTGTGGTCTTTAACAGTCAAGATATATATCTGATCCTATGAGACCTCTTCAAAAGATGAAGATATTGAAAGGAAGAGAGAGAGGGGTCTTATGCAACCTAATGCAACCAAACAAGGTGAAAAATCTGAAAAGGATGTTCCCAGTAGGAAATTTGGGGCATGGCGTCTCTACCCACTACTGAGGGTTTTTTTTTCCAAAGTAAAACTTAAAGTAAGTTCTGAAGGCCTTATTGCTCAAACTCCAGAACCTACTGACCCACAAGCATAAAAAGAACAACTAACTTGAATTTTCCTTTTTGGAAAGTACCTTGAGACGAGATTTGTTGTGAATTGGCACTATATAATCTTTTTACTTTTTTACTTTCTAAGTAAAAAAGTCAAGCAAAACATTTGATGTGTAAATATAGCAACAGCACATCATTTTTAAAAATGGGAACAGCTGATCATCATCTCAAAAGCTGAATTTAAACCTGAACTTTGACCCCGAATCCCAGAGGAGTTGAATTTGAGGCTTCATGGAAACAGAGCAGGACCAGAGAGAGAGAGATATGGAGGAAGTTCAGAGCAACTCTTCCCTCCATCATGATGGTCAAGGATCATATCCCAGACTCCAATGTTCCTCACATGTCACAACATACAGCAACAGTCTTCAGTCAGAGGCCTTCTCGTTTTGTTGCTACCCTCTCGTTTTGTTGTCTGAACGTTGTGGCACAAAAAGCTTGGATCCTTCCTTTCCACAAAGTCACCATCCACAGGCACTCTGAAGATACTTGAATGATATGAATTTCAACAATATTTAACTTGCCTTTGGAATAAAATATTTTTGAACTAAATTTGACATTGGTTGTGTGAAGCTGCTGTGTTGCAAGCAGCTGTATGTTCGTATTGTGTCAAGGGGTTGGAATAGTTTTCAGTGCTGCTGCACCTGAAAGATATGTTCAAGTTAGCAAAGGTTTTGCTTTTGAGATATGAGCAAGTGAGAAATTTTACTCTGACCACTTTAGAGGTTTTTCGTTTAAGGCAGCTGCTATTTAATGACAACAAAATACTAAGCAGATACTAAAAGCGGGAATAAAGGCACAAAAAGATATATTATTTTTAAGTTTATGATCTTTACAGCTATGTTTAGGGTTACAGTATTTTCTTTAAGTCAACATCCCTTGATGTGTCACTTACTCAGACAGGATTCTGCCTGGGTGGAACTGTGCAGCAACCATGACAGAGATGTAATCTGATCCAAATTCCTGAGAAGATGTGCTTGATGTCACATGGCAAGTTTGATCATGTTTGACGAAGCAGCCTTTACATGCTACATGTCATTTTCTACATCAATAATACCACAACAGATCTGTTTTTTTTTTTTTTCAGGTTGAATCATTCTTATGTAATATTTAATTAACTTTTTGTATATTTTACCAGATTATAAATGAACTAGTATAACAGATAAATAAGCTCCTGTCTTTCTACTAGGGATGGACAATAAATCAACAACAATATGTATTGCAATAGACATATGATGAATATCAATCTATAATACATCTAATCAAATTGTCAATAATTCAGAATTCAGAATCACACAGCATCATGGGGGATGTAGGCAGAGGAAAGACTTCAGCCACTCAACCTCTAACAACCAGCTAAGAAAGGTTAGTGGCAATAACTAAATCACTCACCTTGGTTACCTAGCAACAACCTGCTCAATAAGCAGCAGCAGTTTCAGGTTTCACCACCACACCTCATGACTGCTTTAAAATAAAAAACATAACAGTGTAGAGTTGAAACTGGATAAAACATCCATGCCACCAGTTTGACAGTATTTCAAATATTTAAAATAAAAGACTATTCAATAATTATTGCTTTCAACCAATATGAAATGTTTATGTTGTGATTTCAGCCATATTGTCCATCCCTACTATCTATTAAATATGGCTGGTTTAGATATCTAAATCTGATGCAAAAAAATAAAATTAAGTGTTATATAAAATATGATTTGGGGTTGTATTATATGCAGATGAAGATTTTATGGACCATCAATCCATAAATTACAATCTGGATGATTTTTGACTGTTTAATCTGAGAAAAGAAAATTATTGCCAGAATATTCAGAATAATACGTTTGATTTTTCAAGCAGAATGTACCAGAATTTACTCTGTATAGCATTTCAACATGTTACACAGATGCATTTCAATCATTCCATGCAGTCTGCGCCACTCAAACTTCCTTCTATCTCGAACATCATCCAAAGCAACAAAATGCTGCAGGTTTAATGCTATCTCCCAGACATCATGGCAGATTCGTAGAGACGCAGCAACGAGTTTGACGTTCACTCACAGCAAGAAAAATAAGGAGTTAGCAGCTATCATGGCCATGCCATCAGATGACACACTGTCTTCATTTACCTGAACTACAATAACCAGGTATTTTGACGAAACAGGTCCTGATCGATAGAGGTTTTAAAAAAAACAAAAACAAAACACAAGCAAAAACAAAAATCTGTTCCTTCCTTGTTGCTCTGATAAGTAAATACAGCCAGTGCCCTGTCTGCTTACTGCCATAAAGATGCCATGCTGCAGAGATTCATCTGCAATGGTCAGAAGCACAGAGTCCGAATGGAGGAGACTGGACAGAAAGCACACAGGATGAGAGAGGGATCACTGTGGGCTGGTGGAAACGGGCAGAGGGTATCTGCAGGACCAGACTCTGACCACAGGGGGCGTTTCTGCTTTGTAATGCGCCAGAAAGTTACTTTCACATCCCAGCACCATGCAGACAGCTGCCTGAAGTTAGAAGTTGGACCTGAGCATAAACTTCCTGATGTCTTTAAATGTTGCTATATTTCTACACAATACTCCTTCCTCATGATCTATTTTATGAAGTGGACTAGTTCCTCCACCAGCTAAACGGTCCCACAGCATGATGCTGCCACACTTCACAGTTAGCATAGTGTTCCCAAAAGTCTGTCAGTAAGAACATGTTTCACTGCCCTAACAGCTTCAGCAGCATCCTCACAAGGTCTTTGGCTTTTGCCCTGCGATCGAGTTCCAAAGTTTCAAGTTTCCGTCAGAAGTTCCCAAAGCACGATCAACATCATCATCATCATCATCATCTGGGCTCTTTGTTGGAAGAGACAAGGATCATTCTGGATATAACTTTCTGATGGCAATAATAACTTAATCTGACATATTCTCATTAATGTGGCATTTATCAAATAGAAACAATTTTGCTGATTCTAACTGGCCTAAAATAATTTATTTAACTTTAGACAGTGAGGAAAATGTGTATATGTATTTTTGTTGGGTCTGTGTAAACTGCACAGCAGCACAGGGTGAAAAAATACAATCAGACCAAACAGGAGACAGAGTGGAAAAACCTGCCTGCATCAAATCACTTCAACTTCTCTACTGGGGGTCTGGTCTGCATGACAACAAGGTAATGAAGTTATTTACTCAACAAAATATGTGGCCTGGCATTCAAAGCCATGCATTTGCTCCAAACATGAAGAATAATTCTGAAGACAGGTTGGAAATGAGAGTTCTACTCTTTCCCTTCAGGACTAAGACCTGCAGCTGAACTGAACTGAATTCAGGTCCAGCCACAGGCGGAAAGAGTTTTAGATTCTTGCTGGTACAATGACAAAAATTGTTAGTAACTTGTATTTTTTCTCTGTATCTCTGAAAGCAAAGTGCAAACCATCCATCCATCTTCTTCCACTTATCTAGGCTCAAGTGGGTATCAGTCTCAGCTGGGAGGCCCAGGCTTCCCTCTTCCCAGCCACTGGTTCCAGCTCCTCCTGGGGAATCCCCAGGTGTTCCCAGACCAGCTGAGTAAGCTGGTCGGTCAGACATTATCTTACCGGACCGGCTTACTTTCACTTCTGGTTCCAGCAGACAAACCACAGGATTTAGACCAAACCGTGGCTAGACAACCATTACAATGTGATGGGAGTTGGGCAGTTTTGCAGCAGAAACATTGAGTCTTGTAAAAACATGAACAAGTTGACTTTGTGGCTGCTCTGGTGCAAAAAGCTTAAGCTTTGTCTAGAATCAGACAAATGGACAGTAAGGTCAAAAATATGCACCTAATTTTTTTTTTTTGTTTGTTTTTTTACTCTCAGCAAATGAAGGGAAATCATCTTACCGAGTTCCTGGCTGCTGCCATGGTGGGACAAACCCCCAACCTGTTCCTCTTGCAGCTCCATTGGGATTAGGAGGACTGGCTGGAGAGAAGACTCCCCAGCAGATCAGCGGCTCTCTGCAGCAGCATCCAGTCCTCAGCGCTGCAGCGTGGAGAGGCTGCATGGAGAGCGTCCCATCTCTTCGGGAGCTCGGAGCGGAGACAACCGAGGAACCAGTTGCTACTTGATTTCACCACAAGCTCCAATTAATGACAGAGAGGCAGCATCTAAACACAGCAGGCTGCATATCTCCAGACGGTCAGTGGGAAGGATGCGCGGCTCAGGGAAACGCGCCCGGATGGCATTATCTGTCAGGATGCGGGCATCCGGGCTAACACGCCTCCTAACCGCATGAAAGGACGCTGTTCTTTAAATCCACATTTGCTGCGCACTGACACTGCGCCGGGAAGCGCCACGAAAATCGTGCCGAAACGCTCTTAAAACGTGTTGCATTCAATTCCCAAGGGAGAAATGAGGAACGACGGAGCTGTGAGGCGCCAGCGTCTCAGTTCATGTGAAACTGTTCACACGTCAGATAATGTCTCCCAAGAGCGGGGAATGTCACTCTACATATCCTGAGTTATTCATTTAAAAATAAATGTCAAATACAGAAGCAGAGAGCAGAAGGGTTAGAGCATAAAGGAACTCCTTCATGAGCAAGAAATAACTCCATCACTGAATCTGCTCCCTCCTATTAGAATTAAACATGATGTATCTCATTAAAATTCAGTCAGACTTAGTTCATTAATCTAGCATTGGATCACAACAAAATCTAATCTTAAAACACTTCAAATATGTTCAATTCAAAGATCACTTCATATCCCGGTCAGCCAACACAGATCCAGCTTCACAGCATTTGGTGTGAGTCGGTTTGACTGTTTCCTCCCATCCTGGTCCATGAGAAACTGAGCAGCACTGTGATCAGACACAAGATCCAGGAAGACTTGAACTTCTCACTATTTTATTTAATTTAAAAACTTCCAACTGATAGAAAACAACAGGCTTCCTCTTGGTATTAAAAAATAAAATGTGATGTTGAAGTTGTTGGGGTAATATTGCAAATAGTTTAATATATTGACTCAATATGTCGTGATAGTTTTTTTGGACTGGAATGCTGATAAAACCCACAGTAAACCCCTGTTGCTGGGAGCAGCAGTAACCAGTGACTGAATCTCCTCAGAGTTCAGAGCATCTTCCATAGAAAAACCTCTCTCCTGTTTTATTGTGAGCTTCAATAAAATAAGACAATACATATCCGGGCTACAGTCCATTGGCTGTAATTGTAATTATTCCACTTACAATTATTCAATGGAAGTTGAATAATGAAGTTGTGGATTCCTCTCAGGCTAAAGACATTTTCTAAGCATTTGAGTTTAAATGTAAACTTCAAATTCCTCTAAGGAATAATTGCAGAATGTTTCACTCTGAGACTGGCTCTTCCCCAGGCTAGAAGCAAGCTGTGTGCATGCAAAGCAGGACCAGATGCTCTTCACCAGCTTCTACAGACATTAAATCTAACCTTACTATACATAAAAACGTTTAAAGATCAGATGTATTTTTCACAGTCATACTGAAACTGAAAACTCTTCATCAGTCACATTCACAC
The DNA here is from genome assembly GCA_911649635.1 of Poeciliopsis gracilis. Lineage (NCBI taxonomy): Eukaryota > Metazoa > Chordata > Actinopteri > Cyprinodontiformes > Poeciliidae > Poeciliopsis > Poeciliopsis gracilis. The sequence continues at coordinate 6,152,722 of CAJVRI010000799.1, forward strand.
ACTGCCACTCAGATCAGAGGCAATCTGGGGTTGCAACATACTGATGTGTTGGAAGGAAGCCGGAATCAACCCTCAATTTTACGATTCCAGTGGTAACTCTTCTTCTTGAGCCACAGTTGCCTGCAACTGGTCTGATTATATAAACTAAGCAGCAACCAAACCCCTGCTAGTTAAAATAGCCCAACTGTGGGACAGGATTACATGGGGACAGGAAATCGATGGACATTATGTTCTGTATTGTTGTATCCTCTCTCTGATACAAACCAGATATCTCTTTGTGAAGTGAAGAGAGTTCAAGGAAGAATTTCTGAGCGGCTATAAAAATGATTGCTTTCCCCACAGAATCCCTGTTTATCATATTCAATTATTCAGATTTACCAGTGGTAAATCTGAATAATTTGAATTTTCTCTCTCTCTCTCTTTGATAGACAGAACGTTCTTTCCTAAAATCCTTATCCAGTCACATGAAAAGGAAACAAGGCGCACTAGTGAACTGTGAGAGGAGAGGCAATCTACTGAAGACTGGGGTCGTAAGCCTGGTTTCCTATTGCACATAAAGGCGGCTCGAGCTGTAGCCGTGGTGCGCCAGCAGGGGGCGCCCAGCGGCGCTCGGATGATGGTTGATCCAAAACTTCAACACCTGCTCAGGTCAGTGATCGCGTCCCACAAAGCCACCAGCAGTATAGTCGCTTCATTTGCAAGGTGACATAGCGGCAATCGTCACGAAATCAGTGCGCAGCACAGACGAGCCAAAACATCTTTCAAAAATAATTAACTAGCAGAATAAAATAAGGAGTCTGTCCAACCGACACAATTATCTAAAACACAATAAGAAGGTAAAAGAGACAGAGAGAGAGAGAGAGAGAGAGAGAGAGAGAGAGAAGAAGCTCCAGATATTTACCTTCAGTCCTCAGGTGCGCTGAAGGTGAACGCAGGACTCCCCCTCTCACCTGTGCTCACCTGTTCATAGACAAGGTGAAGGAGGAAGCACTTCTGGTATCCACACGAAAGACTCCGCCCACTCGCCTGCCCAGGTAAGTCAGGTCAGTAGGGGGGTTACGTCATGTGATCATGTTAGGGGATGGGGTACACGTCATGTGATCATGTTAGGGGATGGGGTACAGGGCCCGGGCTGCTGGATGATCGGAAGCTAGGAAAAATACTTTTATAAACCCAAACCAGCTCATAAAGGATTATTGGTGTGGCAGCATTTATTGTTTTCCTTTTGGGAAACAGGAATTATCTGAGAAACATGATCTGAGAAACCGACACATGCTTCCCACCACACTACCTGGTAAACAATAGCCTCCTTTGCAACAGTCCCATGACAACATGTGTGGACTTGTAGTAGACTGCTGAGTAATTTTCCAGTTGGAAAAAACCTCACTAAAGCCATTCAGTGAGACAAAGAATTTCAGAGCAAACTTTGGTCCTGTGGTTCTGTCAGAACGGCTTCACCGGGTCAGGAGGAAAAAATATTTTTCAAACAGCAGCATTTTTACATCCCCTTCCATTGAGATGTCGCTAAAATCAGGTTTTAAATGATAAAACTGGAATTAAAGATGACAAAGATAATAAAAAATATACAATATTATCCATCCATCCATCCATCCATCCATCCATCCATCCATCCATCCATCCATCCATCCATCCATCCATCCATCCATCCATCCATCACTGGGGGGCTCACCAGTCCATCACAAACTGGCAACCAGTTAGGAATGATATGATCTCTTCTGTTTTTGAATGTGAATGAAAATAAGAACATGAATAACCATCAGTTTCTGTTTTGAAGCCAACCTTTTTAAAGTCGTCCATACTGTAAACTCAACCTTTTTGAGCTTTATTTGTGCTGTAATTTGATTCCCTCATCAAAAACATACTAACAGCATTGTAACGAAGGTCGTCATTACTTGGCAGGAAAATACTTAATATGATTTATGAATGATAAAAGAGACAGATACAGATTAAGTATTTATTGTGGTTTTATGCAGTGGCATCTCATCTGGAACTGACAGTTTCCTGTTAAAATAAAACAAATAAATGGATGGATCTTGTAACTGTTTGAAATGCTCTGAAATGTTTGTGTAGATGTGGCTTACCGCTGTCTCTTCCTCTGCAGGGTGTTCAGGCTAAAAGATTCCCTGGGGGCCTGAGCACCTTATAAAGGTTCCTGAAGAGACCAGTGCAGATGGAATAGGGGGAGCGATAGAACTATGCATTTAAGAAGTTTAATAATTGGATTCATATTTATAGAAAGGTAGTTTTAGAAATGAAATGGCTGTTTAAAAATCAAGAGTATTTGTTAATATTATGAAGATTTGGTTGTTTTGTCAAGTTTGTTTGTGTATATGTATTTTGTCCTACCCTGTTTCTCTGTGGGTTTGTTAATTTGCTCAGCCAGGGACTGTAAGAGTCTGCATGTGGGCCACATTGCAGGTTGGTAGATGTGGTTGCTGCCGTTGTAAGCAAGAATGTCTATATGATAAATGTTGGAGATTAAACACCTGGTTAGTCTGCACTATTTCTCTGCCTCAAGACTCCTCTTTAAAGCTGCTGCTAAGGGCCATTCTAACAAGCATTAACAGGATTTGGGTAAAATCTCATGTTTTTTAGAATGAAGATGATGTTATGAACATTAACAATAGTGAAGAGCCACCATCATTAGGAGGAAGTTGCATAAACAGAAGAAAAATATGCAGACACTGCCTCCCACCTCACTTCTTGGTATTTTGTCAGCCCCAAGCTGCTGACTAGCATTTTCCCACTATATCACATCAATTTTCCAAAACATGCATTGAGATGTTTCTTTCTGTTCTTTTAGACACTGCTGGTCAGATTCTCCAGCAGCTATGATGACTCAGCCAAGAACTAGTTCCCTGTAAGCCCAGGCACTGCAACAGACAGCTGGCTTCAGCCTTGTTACTTTCTGCTTCCACTTAATAGAATGGGTCCAAAGTTGAAACAGTTTCAGCTGCTGTGGTTCTCTTTCACTCCGCATTATACCAAACCAACCAAACCCTTTGAGCAATCTGTTCCCACTCTCACCTGTGGTGGCATTGCACCAAGAACGACTGAAGGAATTTACATTAAAAAAAGAGCATAACTTCCTTCTTCATTAAATGTAAACAAAAATGAAGCGGCGTCAGATTGAAGCGGTTGGAGGATTTCACTTTTGTCGTTGACATTTCTCCAGCTACCACTAGACTCTCACATTTGTTTTGGTGATATTTACCCAGAATCCCCTAGGTCAGGGGTGGGCACTCCTGGTCCTCGAGAGTTGGTGTCCTGCAACTCTTGCATGTCTCCCGGGTCCAACACACCTGAATCCAATAGCTGAACCACCTCCTAAATGCAGTCAAGTTCTTCAGAGTCCTGCTAATGACCTCATTATTTGACTCAGGTGTGTTTAAGTAGAGATACATCTAAAAGTTGCAGGAGACCAGCCCTCGAGGACCAAGAGTGCCCACCCCTTCCTAGGTGATAGTCCATTTTGCTTTTGGAGTGGTCTCTGGTGCACTTGGCATTCATATTGGCATTCGAACTGTGCCACAGTGCACTTCAACCTAACCAAGACTGAGTTCAACTGCGCATTCACATCTCCACCAACACGCTGGACTTTCTAGGTAAACAACTAGAGTTCAGTTAATGTAGACTAAACATGGCTGGTGTGAATTCACCCTATCACTCAGTGACCTCACCTTTCACAGTCTCCGTGAGTTCACATCGGAAATGTTCAGCTTTATTGAGAATTTACCTTGAAACACTTGACAGCATCTTATTGATTTTGTCAGAAATACTACAAGTCGGTTCTCTTCACTAAACATCACTAGGTTTAGTGAGATGAACCATCCATGGTAACTGTAGGAGCTATTTCTCCACTTTCAGTTAATTCATAGAATTTAGATTATTTAGATAATTTTTATTTGCATATTTTCTAGTTGATTTATAATTAGAATTTTTGTTTCATTTGTTATTTAAAATAGGTTCTTTGGTTAGTAATTCACTTAATTAATTAATTTCAGTTTGGGACGTGGGTGTTTCACAGTATAAATAGGTAGGTGTTAGGCAGCTCCTTATGCACGTAGTTGGTCATATGGTTTTTTACCAGTCTACCCAATCAGTCAGTCATCAGTCAGACAGTCACTTCAGTCTATCAGCTGTTTTGCCTGAACCTGAACTGTGGAATAAAACAAACGAAGAACTGCATTTTGTCCCTTCTTGATCTTCTGGACTGCATAAGCCAGAAACCATGGTGCATCAGGTGACTATTTGAATTAGATTCAGATTAAGTTTTTTTTATTTTTGAATTGAGTTATAGACAAATAGTCACTACACTAACTTTACCACGTTGTTTGAACTACGACCCATGGCTCCTGTCTGGAGCCATGGGGTGCCATAATATCTACCATACTCAGACGCCGCTGGCCGCTAGTGGGTGGGTGTCAAATGACTGTGGAATTTTACATGTAAGGACCAGAGAAAGACTGTAGGGAAGGGATTACCTGTGTGAACAGGCGTGTCCAAATGCATGCCTGTCTGAGCAAACACACACATGTTTTTGCATTGGTCAATCCACCACAGACAGAATGCATTTCAGAAAGCAAGCAAACCTGATTTACACTATCAGTGGAGGTTCTGTGTAAGCACCTGCTTTAGAGCCTGTTGGCTGTTTACCGTCTTGTGCACTGCAGGGTTTAAATTGTGCTGTTTCTGACAACTAAGTACTAAGTGGGCTTTATTATGTGGCAAAAATAAATGTTGGTGAATGGTTGAATGAAATCCTTTCCAGATTTGCAATCAAAAGTAAGAGCAAGACAAAGGTATATTTGCATAAACAATTCAGGAAACAATTTGTTTCTCAGCAACATCTAGACTTTCATAGCCTTGGGTGTAGATTTATAGAGACCACACCTTAAGGCACATTCTGTGGATCAGGAAAGAAGGAATTTCTCACTAAACTATAAAGAAAAGAAATCCACTGATCTTGTAACATGGTACATTCTGTCTACCATTACAAGAAAATCCCATGAAAATCCCATGTGAACACATGTGGTTCCCATTTTCCACATGTGATAAAGAATTTTCTTCATGTGATCCATGGTTTATTCAACATGTTATCACATGTGATCAGATATTTCTCACATGTGCACCCCATATGATGAGATTTTTTTTCCATGGGTATTATACTGAATACGTAATATAAATAACATTATTATAATAAATAACATCATGTGTTTAAAGCTCTGCTAAGACTGAGCTATTTTATATATATATATATATATATATATATATATATATATATATATATATATATATATATATATATATATATATATATATATATATATATATATATATATATCAGGATTGATCAGATCTTCTGTTTTAGAGCCAGGCTATTCATTTATTTATTTTTTTTATAAAAAAAAAAAAAAAGGACACAAAAAATTAAATGCACCTCATTAAGGCAATGTTGTGTAATGTTCCTGCCTCAGTATAAATCTGATAAGGACTTTTTTGTCTAACTGTGGACGTTATTCTGATTATCCAAAGGACAGTCAACCCAGCAGGCTGCAGCCTGCAGGGAGTGTAGTGAACAACATTGTTTACACTAAAAAAAGCTTGTTGCATGGACCAGATTCATGTTGACACTGCAATAATAAAAAACAACTGTTTTATAATGAATTACACAATTGAATCCAAGATCTGTGATCATGCTTCCTTTATGGAAGCATGATCTATGTGACATTGACTTGGTGATTTTTTTTTCAGTCTTTATTGAAAAGAATACTAATCTTTGTAATAAATATCTCTGTAAAGATATAGAAAGAATTGAGAAATGTTTGAAGAAAAACTTTTTCTCAAACTTATCTCTAAACATTGATCTAAGTCAGCCAGCAGCATTGCAAGTAAAGCCACTGGGCAGAAGAACTTTTCATAATGATCACAAGAATCTTTGTGATCAGTATAAATGGCCCATCAAACAGAACTTACATCCCTACTTATTCCCCTCACAAAACTTCTGTCAGCCTTTGAGTCTGCCCAACACCTTGTAAAGTACATTTTTCATCTCCATGGCATTTCTGTTGAAGTTCTGTCTGACCATGGCTCCCAGTTCATTTTTCAGGTATGGAAACAATTTTGCCTTTCCCACAATGGCAAAGTCTCTCTCAGGTTACCACCCCCAGTCCAATGGTCAGCAGAACATATGAACCAAGAACTCAAATCCACCCTTAGATGTCTCACATCCACAAACCCCTCAGACTGAAGCAAGTTCCTTCCAAGGGTTGAATACGCCCACAACTCCCATATTGCTGCAGCTACTGGTCTGCCCCCTTTTGAAATCTCCCTTGGTTACCAACCTCTTCTCTTCTCAGCAGATGAAAAAGACATTTCAATCATCTTGGTCCATCATGCAATAGTGTCTCTGCATTCCTACAAACAGCTGAACAAAGCAGCAATTTAAATAATTATGCACCCCGATACCCAGTACTCACCTGGACAAAAGGTTTTTGACATTGTGAAAAGCTCTCATTCATGGTGCTATGGAAGTGAATTACTGTCACAGAGGAAAATACATTTTTGATCTCATGCTTTGCAACTTTTCCGACTGTACTGTAAAGAAAACAATGTTCTGAGTGCAACATTTATGAAGGTCTGAAATCTTTCTCTCAAATTGAAAATGCTATTTGGGATTTTAATTCCTGCATTTGCAGTGGCATGAACGCTGTAGAAATTTGAGTAATTTTGTGGATACATGGAAAAGAAGCTAAACAAAAGTGGCAATCTTGTATTGATCCAAAACCAATATTCATTGTGGTAGTGATCGTTCAATATTTAGATCAATACGTCCTTCTGACACACTGCTGTGCTCCTCTCGTTCTGGTACTGAAGGATGACTCAATTAAGAGAAATGTCTGTGCAGATAAATCTTTTTAGGTTACACAATTTCAGTGAGTTTGTGATTGTCTATTTCACAGTGTTTTGTTGAGTTTTGCAAGATTTTTATCTATCAACTGCATGGGAAAAATGGTGGTAAAGGCAGCGTTGTACAGTTTACATTACATATTGTGGTGGAACCAAATCTGAATTTGTTAAAAAAATAATTTGGCTAATTTCAAGATTACGCTAAAATAAATTTGTTTTTCTGCTCTTATTTATAAAACTCTGTATTGTGAATATTTTACAGTTTAACATTGTGGTAGATTTTTTTTATTTTGTATTATTTTTTTATAGTTTGACTTAGTTTAGTTGTTTTATAAGCTTAGTGAGTTTGTTAACTGAAATATTTTAAGTTGAAATTCTTTTGTTAATGGACTCTTGTACATTTTAGAAAAATTATTTGTGCTTGTTCCACATTTGTGGAACAAAAACGTTATCGTTCAAAAACGTCAGAGCTGGTCTTATGCCTTCATCTATCATTTTAAGACTTTCTCAGACAGAAATTCAAAAACAATAACCAAGACTGGACTATTTGGCTTTCATTTTATGATAATCAAGTGATGCCTTAACAGGAACATAGCTATGTAAATCACTAATGTAGTTGTAATTGCTGTCAGCAAATAGTAATAGTTACTCATGTCCTAAGTTGTGAATAAACATTTAGTGTAAATGCTTATTTACACTAAACATTGTAAATAACTTATCTTTACCACTCATCTCCTGAACAATGATTCTTTATTCGAGTAAAAAAACTATCATTCATAGCAATTATCAAAATGAATTAAACACATACAAAAAATGAGATCATTATTAATAGATAGGTTTACATGCTCTGCTTATTCTATTAATAACTTTTTTTCATATTTCTAGGCTGTTTTCATAGTCAATAATTTATCCAACTATTGCTTATATCCACCTACATTTACAGGGTAGAACTACATGTCTCCAGGAATTATTGGCCTAGAGGTGTGGTACTTCTAGACCATTACTAATTTCCAATAAAAATATACATTTTTTGCACACAATTTCTATATTTAGCATCAGTGTGAACAGATTCACTGTCAAATGATGTTCCTTGCACAAAATAACTGTTTCCCATGCACCAAACAACCCGTTTCCTGTTGTCCCCACACTCCCCCAAACACTCTTTCTGTATCTCTGCTTTCCTGTGTCTCATGGACACACACACACACACACACACACACACACACACCCCCACACACACACACACACACACACACACACACACACACACACACACACACACACACACACACACACACACACACACTTCCTGTCATGACAAGGCTTAAATTTAAAAAAAAGCCTGTTAGCTTGGACCCCTCCACAACTAGGAGTATGATTCGGGGCATTTTCTCACAGCCTTATGCAGACAAACAAACAATGACTTAATAGATGAGATAGAACTTGACTGCGTTAATAAACATGTTAACATTAAGCCATAAAAAAACTGTAACTTTAGTAAGATGACATATTTAGTAACTGATGACATATTAGTATTTTCTACTTGCTATGTAGAGTTGAATTCCATTGAAATAAAAATAGTTATTTTTTATTCAAGTATTTAACTAATGAATCCTGCTATTTTCATCTGGTTTTAAAACCAGCAATGTCAGAAAAATGTTCTCTCACTGTCCTGTCAGGTAGTGTTGTCACCTGGTTTAATATCCTCATGAAACCTCAGAGCAGCAAGGTGGAAGGTTGCTGTCACAAACACTCTGGCATAAAGCTAACAAAGTATCGCTCTGATAACTGTACTAAACCTATACTGCTCTTTATGCTGTCTTAAGAACTACAACTTGAAATTATTCAAATGAAATATCAAAAAAATGGTAAGAAGATATGGTTACTTAACAAAAAGATGATGCCCTTGAAACAGCACTTAAGAATAGAAAGGAACATGACCAAAATGTGTTGGTCGTGTTGCAAAATAAAGTCATACAAGAGTTCATAAAGGTAAGAGCCACCTTTTTATTGATGATATTAACAATTTAAAAGGAAACAATTAAGAAATCTGGCAGAACTTACATAAATTTACAGAGTAATCAACAATTTAAAAGATCTCAATGTCTTTCCTCTGTCTGGTCACATGCACACTGCTGCATGTTTACATAACCATAACATTTAAGACTACAGTCTTAAATGGAGCCAGTCTCTCCACAGCAAGACTGGCTGGCTTGATGTTAACATGTTTATAAAATCAGTTATGTTAAACATAACAAAAATTGATTAAGCAGGCCAACAGCCCTTAGAGAGAGCAGAATGAGGAGACAAGAACAGAACTCATGTATAATCTTTGCTTTACTTGGTGTCACTCTTAAGGTGAGCTAAGTGGAGCACAGAGGATGTCTGTTTGTATCTGTTTCGTTTGTTTGACTTATAATATTTGCTCATTTTCAGCATTAAACCTGTTATACGCTTAACCAAATCTAATGATTTCTCCAGGTAATGACTTTGAGGAGTTTTGCCTCAAGAACCATTAAATGTAATTTAAAACAAGCCAACATGACAAATGTTGAAGAAACATTGTTTTGTAGATTATGCTGTAAAATTTACCTTTTGATGAATTAGCTTAACTGGATAAGGAAATAGTAAAATCAATGTCCTGATGCATTGGGTTTTTGAAACAGACCTTGTTTTCAACACACGTTCAAATATCTCACCCATATCTTGGTTGATGAGAGCACTTACCTCACTGGAATGTTGAGTTTCACTCAGTTATTTTCTAAATGTAACATGCAAGTGACAGCTGACTTGGATAGCAATCTCTGCCAAGTGGAAAACTACTACCATGTCAGAACAGACTTGTTTATTCAAAATGGAGGAAGAAACCTGACAGGCAGGTTTTAACAGTATGGGTGTTGGAACGCCGCCTTGTGCGTCTTGATAATTGAAACTGAACACTGCCATCAAGTGGAGACTTATAGATTCCACATTAGAAGAGGCGCACAACGGAACCTTCTCAAACTTCACTTTTCTCTGTCCAGCAGCGTTTATGATTCATATGAGTCATATGATATGACTGAATACATTGTTCTGCTGTAGGGTTCTTTTCATTAAAAAAACGTTAGTATTATGCACATTGGATGTAAAATGCATGTTTCCTATAGAATCCCTGGAGCAACAATAATCCAACTATTAACACATTTGCTAAGATGATTGCAATCTTCTGGTACAACATCTCTTTCTTCAATTTCTCTTATTCATCCACTTCTGAACTATCATTCACCTTTGTCTTAAACTCACTTCAAAAGTGTTCTTCAGAACTGATATGTGAAACTGTAGTGGAGAAGCTGAATTTTCCCTGCCTGTATTCATTTTTCAATTAACCCTCCTGTTATGCTGCAGGTCAAATTGACCTGTTTTAAAGTTTAAAAATGTCTTTTAAATTGTTAGAAGTATTTTTTATTTAATTTTTTTGCATGAAACTTTCTATTTGTCTTAATATGTACACTTTACATATAAACTGAACATTTATTCATTTTACACATTTGCATCTACTTTTTACATGGATACTGTTTGGGTCAAATTGTCCCAGCAGTCAAGTTGAAGGGCAAAAAAGATTTTAAAAAAAATGACCAATTCTATGTTTCCTTGCAGGTATGAACCATATTTCACCATACACACATACACACACATAAAGCCTACTAATACTAAAACATTTAACACTTTTGAATTTGCTGTGTGGGGAGGAACTTAAATACTCTCTGCTTGACTCATTTGTATTGATTTTAATCAGCTTATCAATTGACCCCGGGACATTATTGCTCTACCTCAAAAAACAACATAACAGGAGGGTTATGTTGGTTTTTGATGTTATTATGTTATTAAAACAATTTAAAGCTGGTGGTGGTCAGATGGCTTGGTGGTGCTGGTGCATGGCAGCCTCACTTCTGTCAGAAACCAGCTGCCCTGGGGTTAGGGGCTCAAGACACATCCCTGAGGGGAGCCAGTGTTCAAAGAAATGGCACTTAAGGTGTTATTACCCATATGGACAAACTGGGTTCTGTTGGTGAGGAAGTCCAGCAGCCTGTTGCTCAGTGGAGTGTTGAAGCCCAGGGGGACCAGTTTGCACAGTATCCGTACATGAGTGTTTCTTTTCTCTGGCATCTTCAGTCAAGCAGTTAGGTTTGTATGCAAACTTGAATGGGTCAAATGACAAATGACAGAGGCAGTATAGAGATGTTGTGGTCCTTAATCACCCTCTTAAAGCACTTTATGATGATCAATGTTAATGCAACAGGGTGAAAGTCTTTAAGATCCGATGGTATGGTTTACCTCATACCAATAGATTAAGAAATTAGGAACATTTGTCAGTACTGATGTTGATTATTTAACTGAAGACTTTCAGGACATAGGCCAAGAGTTTCTTAGAAATCAAATTATGGTCAACCTTCTGTCAAACCACTTCTGAACTATTTCTCAATTATCTTATCTTCCATTTCTTTATATATTATCAAGTCAAACTCACTGATTTTCTAATACCAGGGAGACAATTCAAGGTTTCTCAAGAAATAGTATGTCATAATTAGATAACTCTTAATTGTGCGATAACTAGGTCATAATTGTGAGATAATAACTTATTATTAAGAAGTACGTGTTTTTTTCCGGAGTGGTAAACATGGGCTTCCGTCGTTTCTGCTCATTACGTACAGAAACCAATACAAAATGCTGCAAATGGTGAACTTCAAAAACTCACGAGCTGGATTAATTGACCAATAGAGACATAACTTTACCTCTCATGAACTCTGCGTTTAATTATGACGATAAAACCGGTTTGCTGTGACCAACGGGGTTTTGCCCGGCAGGCTCACACCCGAACTGAACTGGTTCGTGGATAAGGGAGGCGTGGTTCCGCTGGCCAGGCGCTTCCGCCTTACTTCCGTGGAAAGAGGGAAAGTAAAACATTTCACAGAGCGGGTTTACACCGACCAAAGTGGATTATTCCCCTCATGTTCGGTCCTGAGCTGTAGACTAAGCGTCTAAAACCCAGTTAGAGCCGAAAGAAGAGTTTGGAGTCATGGCGGACGAGCGAGGAGACGAGGAACTAGAAGACGAGGTGGAACCGCAAGGCGCTGAGGGTGGAGGAGGTATGTGGAGCCATGTCTGATTCATCCAGGAGAGACAGCGGCCTCAGGCTACTTTACCTCAGACGGAACTAAACACACAAACTCAATGTCCTCTAGTACTCTCCAGCTGTCTGTTTTTCTCTATGTTTTGTTTCGGACTTTAGTTAACCAACTTGTTCTAAACTTCCCTGTCTGGAGGGTCTCAGGCCTTCAGTGAGTCTATTTTAAGGAGGTTGTGGCAGAAACTATTCAGACTGAAGAAATCCTGGAGCTTTAATCCGACATGCTTACTAATAGATACTAACAGACAAATTCTTGCTTTCAACGCCCTTATGATACCAAATATGAATACTTGTGGTGGAAAAGACAGATTATAGGAAAGATGTGCGGGTCAGAATATTATGAACAATATGTTCTACTATTTTATTGAGCCCAAAGAGAAATAGCTGTAACTCATAAGGTCATTCAAAGAGTTGTAGATAAAACTCTTTGAGTTGTATCTCAGGTGATCTGGAGGATTTTCGAGATCATTGTTGCCTCTGTGCTCCGCCAGCTTTCAGGAAAAGACCAGAACCTCTCAGTGTAAATTACCTTGAGAAATAATGAGATTTGGTTATGTGCAATAACAGGCTTTAATGCTGAAAAATGATCAAATGTTACACGCCATGAATTTCATATAAATGAAACAATTTGATGTTATGAAGAATCGGTTTTTGCGCCATCATTTCTGAGGTTCCGAACAGAACCAGTCTTTTTTATCTGATTGTTGAACCTTTTAACTCCCTGGTTCTGGTTGAAGAGATGACACTCAACAAAAGAAGAAATGCAGCAGCCACAGGAAGGACCTTAGGATTGTTCGTTGACCATGACCACTGGGACCAGAACAGGACAGGACCTGGGGCCATTGTCCCTCCCAGTCACCTGAGGGTTTAGCTGGGATCATAAACCTGATACACTTTGGCTCTGATCTGGTCCAGGCCTAGATCAAATCTGCCAAAAAATTAAATATAAATTCTAGATTTCTGCCACATCTTGCCCAAGTGCAGTATTGCGCAGCTGTTAGCCATGGCCTTTTTTCAACAGACAGTTCAAAGGGCAGATAGTTTGTCTTCTTTTTCTAATCTGCAAGCCAACCATGCAATAAAGGCAAAGAAAATAGATACAATATTTAAATCGAGTCATACATCAGACTCAAGAAGTTGTTTGTGTGAAACTACATAGAAATTGATGTGAAAGCCAAAAGGTCTGAGGATTTCTAAATTGTTGGAAAAAATGAATTGGTCACTTTGGGGGATAAGAGTTTAAACATTTTGCTTTTTGTTTGTTTTTAATGCAAAAATATTGTCAGTGTAGCATCACTAATCTATCCTACTCAGAGATATTTTGCCTGCACAATTAATTTGTGGAACATTCAGCAGACAAATATAATTTGTGCCACCTTTTTTGGCTTTAGACCCAGAGCTTCTAGATGTAATGGTGCTGCATCATAATGTGATGAGGGCTGGAGTTATTAAATTCTTTCCATATTTATGATGATTGACATGATTCTTTCAGATGTCTTTGACGACCCCATCTTGGAGCAGGGCGTGGTGGTGCTCAGAGGGTGAGTCTCATTCTAGGCATACTTCAACGACTTCCTGAATGTTTGTTTTTATTCCCAGGAACATTTTATCCACCGCTTTCTGGGTGTGTTTTCATTGTGGGCTCTAGAATCCAGGTCACAAAAGGATGCTAACAAATGTACAAAACAAAACCAGAACCAAAGTCGGTTACCAAATTATCTCCTCAGTTCAAAAAAGTTTCAGCTAGATAGGCTGATGCTTTTCCTCCTATTAGTACAGTGTTTCTGTTTGATGTGGGGTCTTCCTCCTGGAGACGGAGGAAGAGTCCCTGCAGAGGCATACATTATGACATCAGATCATATGTGTTCCTCCTAGAGAGAAACGCCATGTTCTATAAATACTCACTGGTCTGACTTGTTTCTTCCTGCTCTGGCTGTTTGTTGAGGATGCTTCTGAGTTTAGTTAAGTTGAAAATGTAAATTGAACCCTATATTTTATTTTCCTGTTTATTTGCATAAACTGTGTTTGCCAATGGATTGTATGTGTTCCAGGTATGTGATAGAGCGTATAAGCACGGAGGATCCTGGTCGTCATGTCGACTCTGTAGATCTGGGAGGAAGGCCACATGAACAAGATGATCCAGAAGTGAAAGAAGTGGTGGATCAGCTGCTAAAAATAGCAGACGAACTGAACAGAAATGTGGAGTTCCAGCGGTAAGCATTACACTGCACTGAGTACAGAACCAACTTATTGCATCTGTATCACACTTACTGACAACAACGCTGTCTCAAGACACTTTACGAAGCAGATCTAATTTATCTAAAGAAATATTTACTCAAGTCAGTCTAATCATATACACATTCAAATCTAATGCATACAGTGCTGTGAAAAAGTGTTTGCTCCCTTCCTTATTTTTGTTTTTTTAAACTCAAACCTATTTAGTTATCACATAGTTTTTAAATGAAGGTGCCTTCATTTAAAAGGCACCTTCATTAAAAGGAGACAGAACAAAAATTTCATCTGAACACTTAGGACAATTTATTGAATATGAGTGTATATTGTCTTTTTACTCGTACCTTAAAAAAATCCAGCTCTTATGAAATCACGATGAATGGACCTGTCTGTAGAATTGGGTTGAATCTGTCTTAAGGTACCTTCAGGCATTTGTTTGAGAATTAATGCTGTCAGTGGCAGTGGCCACAGGGAGGGTTGCCTTTTCGAACCGCCACTCCACCCATCTCAGGTATTGAGTCCTAGGGCAAGTCACTTCACATGTTATGCCTGCTGGTGGTGCTGATTGCATGACGTTGTTCCTTCTGTGAGTCTGCCCCAGGGCAGCTGTGTCTACACTGTAGACTAGTCTTTTCATGCCTGAATTATTATTCTTTAAGTCAGAATTTTTTCAAAAATGTTTCTAATTCCCTTAAGACATATGTGGACAACATGCACTTACGATTTTAAGTTGACTAAAATTGTGCAAGGTTGATTCTCTGGTTATTGTACTTTTTTCAGATTTTTCCCAGGAATCTTGCCCTGCATTGACGGATGATTTTTGTGTGTGTGTGTGTGTGTGTGTGTGTGTGTGTGTGTGTGTGTGTGTGTGTGTGTGTGTGTGTGTGTGTGTGTGTGTGTGTGTGTGTGTGTGTGTGTGTGTGTGTGTGTGTGTGTGTGTTAGTGTGCGTGTGAGAAAGAGTTTCAGTGTGCAGACTGTTCTGTGCTGTTTGCCATACCTAATAATCCTGTTTTTCTCTGAATTATTCCTCTTCTCAGACTGATCAACCAGGTTCAGGGAAACTGTGCAAAGGAAGTCTTCATGATGGTGGCAAGGAGCATCTTTATTGATGGCATTAACTGGGGCAGAGTGGTGGCGCTCTTCCATCTGGCTTACAGACTCATATACAGGGTAACTGATCTAGTCCATCTATTTCTGTGTCTGATTAATGGATAACAGTCTAGCTGAGATTTTCTCAAAATCCGGGGAAAAGTCTGATTAAAGGTTCATGATAGGGGAGATTTGCTAGATAATATATTTATGATATACAAGTTATTCCAAAAATTACTAGGATGCAGGATATTGCTGGACTAACACTGGTATCGACTAACATCAGTTGTTTTTAACATGTCAATCAGTTCGATAGATAAAACAGGACTGATATATACCAATATTTATTTTATTCTGGTTCCTCTGGGTTTCTGGAGGTGAAAAGAAAAGGATGGCCATGTGACAGTAATGCAGCAAAGGATTGTGGGAGTTTAGCTGAAGCATTGGAGCTATGGTGAAGTCAGTGGTGTGGTCATTTTTTTTAAGGTGTCAAAAGGATAGTGAAATAAATGTGTACAATATCAGTTATCAGCCAAAACAGAAACATTAATAACAGATATAAATCTTGGTAAAATGTTACCTTACATGTGGACAAAATGTGTATTCATATGTACATTCCGTACACATGCATACGGAATGTTTCTAATTTAGTTCATATTCTCCACAAGGAGGCAGTAGTTAGCAGCAGAGATGTCAATTGACTATTCAGAAGGAATATTTGTCTGTATTTTATCATTCCCATGTTGCACAAAAAGAATAAGAGCGTTCCCATTGTTATTTAGCTTTTGTTTATTTGCTGTATCGTCAGCCACTCCTGAGATCTACACCCTCCAGCAGGATGCTGTTATGGTGGGAAAACCAGTTACAAATTTTACAGGAATTTAAAGCAAAGTCTCATTCATAACAAAACTCTCAACATTGTATTTGATGTGTAGGTCAGACAGAAACATAAAGCCTGCTCTGACCCATTCAGCTGTTTCTTTTCCAGGCCCTCACCACCAATCATCTGGAGAACATCAGGATGGTGATCAGCTGGGTCCTGCAGGTCATCAGGGAGCTGCTGTACCCCTGGCTGGTGCAGCAGGGGGGATGGGTGAGTGGCTGCATCATCTGACTTCATCAGTGTTGCTTTAATAGACCAGAGCCTCTTACCTGCTTCCTCTTGATGCTTCCAGGTTGGTGTCATCCAAAGCTTTCCATGGAGGAACGCAGTCATTGTTGCTTCAATTGTTGTTGTAGCAACGTTTGTTTACTACAGAATGAAACACTGAGA
Source organism: Poeciliopsis gracilis (assembly GCA_911649635.1). Classification (NCBI taxonomy): domain Eukaryota; kingdom Metazoa; phylum Chordata; class Actinopteri; order Cyprinodontiformes; family Poeciliidae; genus Poeciliopsis; species Poeciliopsis gracilis. The sequence goes on from CAJVRI010000799.1 coordinate 6,169,414, forward strand.
CCTCCAGCTCTCTGCAGGACGCTGATGAGGACACTTCCCGGGGCTTTTACAATCATTCTTATCCAGCAGCCAATAGGAGGCCAGCTGCTTTAAACTGAGAACAATCCTCTCCTTCAGGTCTCTCCAACTAAAACGAACTTTCATTGTCAGCATCACTCTCTTCTGTTTTCCTTCACCAGCAACTCTTTGGAGCTACACCAGCAGATCAAACAGCTGTCATGCTGGAGGTAGCTTAACCTGTCAGATGTGATGTTAGTTATCACTGAATGGACTGGGCTCTGAGTCAGATAAGGGTTGGTTCTTAAAAGACTCAAAGCAACCTGTAAGTGGCAGGAAAGTGCCTTAAAGTGATGCTAGCTCTGACTGTGAGTGGTAGGGATGACACATCCTCCTACAGCCAGAAGGTCTCTTGTCGGTGCAGCATGCTGCTCAGTTCGTTCTGTCAGGGGCTGGAAGAAACGCCAAAGATTAGTGCTGAAAATCTCGGGGATCTTTCTTTATGATCTTTTTTTTTTAATGAAGATGTTTTATTCATGAATAGAACCCATGCAAGGCTTGGATGTGAGCCAAAGCAGTCCCAGGTCCTCTGCAGATCCATCTTCCGCTGACACTCCAGACATGTTTTCTGTTGTAGACACGATCCTAAACATCTAATGCAGGAGCTGAACTGAGAGTTGAACGGCAAACACATCCATATCATTTCACCATGGAGTCCAGTGGAAGGACAGGAGCTCATGTGCTGATTTTAGTTATAACTGCAGCTTGCAGCAGAAATAATGTTCAGTGATTGGACAATTCCTGTTAACTTCCTCACTGGAACCTTAACCTGCTAAGTTACTTTGAAAATGCCAGGCTTTATGGCAGGAGGACGCTAAAGGGCTAAAGCAAGCACGTTACATAAACGTGCACGATGTTAACTTTATTGAACCACCTTTTGACTCTTAACACCGTAGGCTGGGCCATATGGATTTAAGTTTTGTCACAATATTTAATTGTGCTATTGTGAGAATGATAAAAGTCGTGATAAAACCTTATTATTATATCTTTCTTAGGTAACAGTCCTATTACATTTATAATAGGACACTAGTCATAGAATCAATCAGTCAATCAATAAGTCAATCAATCAATCAATCAATCAATCAATCAATTAATTTATTTATTTATAAAGCACCCTTTCTACTAAAAGCAGCTCAATAGGCTGCATAAATTAATAAAAATAAACCTACAAGATAAAAAATCCTCATTAGCCTCCCCAACAAGTAAACCCAACTGTCTGGAAAATGTATGAAGGTTAATAAAGAAGCATGATTTGTATCACTAGACTGTACACAGTAACTGAATTTAATCATTTAAATTTTTTATGTTTGTTTATATTCATTGAAAAAACAGTGGAGAAATTAGTAAAACATTTGGAGGCTTTAAACATTAAATGGAATTTATCATAATAATAAATCAACATTTTTATGAGTTTTACAAAAATGAAAAGTTGGTTCAACAAAGTCTTGCACAAGAAATGTCACATGAAGTGATATTATCAAATACTGTAAGGGAGTGTTATTTGAAGCTATTTTTGTACCTGGATTTCCATCCTATCACTGTGAACTGTTTAGATAACACACCGGTGTGAGGGTCTGGTGTCCCAACTTTGTCACATGGGCCAAAATCATCAAGTATTCATCTTTAAAAAAAACCTAAAACAACCAAAATGAAATAAGTATGGCATACAAATTGTTTTGGATTCAGTTGGATAAAAGATATTGCTGTATTGCAGTTAATTGATTTAATAAAACTGGGTTGACTAGATATGGCACCGGGTAAATGTGGCCCTGTTGACTATGCAATTAAAGACAATGCAAAATTTGTGATTTATTAAAAACAAAACAAAAAAAGAACTCAACTAAATTCAAGGATTTAAATTAGTTGGAAATATCAATAAAATAACTCAAATCAGTCTTGGCTCTGCAAGCAGTACCTGGAATCAGCAAGGTAGTCCAGTCTTTAACGTTATCACCCAGCAACAAATCAGCACCAGGCAGTCAAGCGAGGCCGGCCTGCAGCTAAGCATCTTGGTGTCAACAGTCCACAGTTTAGTTGCTCAGTATCACAGCAAAGTCTCTCTTTTTCCGTTTGTCTCACTTTGCACTGAAATTAGGGGTGCACTGATTTATTAGTGCCGATTTCCTTAAATATGGGAGATCAGTGATCAGCCAATTTTTCCATGTGATGCTGATCTTATCCACCGATCTTATCTACCTCAACAAAGGTCTAGAAATCAACCTCTGTCTTCAGCTCTTATGCGGCCGTGTCTGCATGTTTACAGTTAACAATTCAGCTACTTTCTTGCTGTATTTAGCAACATTTCAGACAAAAAAAGCACTGGTATTGGCTGAAATAGGAATTGGCAGGTTAAGTTTTTTAAAAGATCGGTGAACGGCCAGAAAACTGCAATCGATGCAGTCTTCACTGGAATGTTTCTAAGCGTAATCTGAATCATGAGAGGCTTCCAGCATGACGCAAAGCTGAGCCGAAAAATGAAATTGGCAGATGACCACTTGGGTTTACATCAGTGTATATTGGTATTTTACGCAAAACACTTTCTTAGCTTTATTTCCTCCGTGTTTCTTCAAGCAACCTTTTTTTTTCTTTTTTCATTTCTGCACCAGTGCAAACCCACATGCAGACCAGTGATTTCTAAATGATTTGATTTGCTGAAACGGCCTGTCCCTAGGACCCACAGCAGGGGGCGACAATGTTTCATCTGATGGTCCAAAGGTCAGCAGCCCTGGAGGATGTCCTCATAGTGCTAGACTGCACAAGCTGTGTCTGGAATACTGAAGGGGTCACATTGTAGCTTGCATGTGGACAGGTAGTCTCAGCTACAAAGTGATGTGATCATATAAAGGCATCCATTCATTGAGGGCCTTTTGCCAACAATGAATGTTGTTCATTGTTGGCAATGAACAACATTGCCAACAATGAACAATGTTGTTCATTGCCAACAATGTTGTTTATTGCCAACAATGTTCATTGGCTGCAGTCACCTTCAGGCTTTTGGATGGTTTAGCCCAGGGCTCCTCAAACCCAGGGTTTGAGAGTTGGTGTCCTCATCTTTTAGATGTGTCCCTGAATTAATATACTGAAATACCTCCTCAGTCAAGTTCTCCAGGGTCCTGCTGATGACCTCATTATTTGACTCGGTGTGTCGAAGCAGACATCGGCCCTAGAGGCCTGGAGACCCCTGGTCCAGACTGACTGCTTTACAACATGTAGTTGTTTCTCCATGAAGCCATAGATCCATTCCTACCTGCTGCTGCTCTGCATGTGGCTCACTTGCATCCAGTCATATTTCACTCCTGAATGTTTCAGTGTTGGCAAGTTTAAAATATTTATATATGTATTTAAGTACATAGGGGGTAGAGGTGTAATGAATAGTTTTATCATTAATACTATGAAGGAAAATTTGTTCAAATTATAAGATTTTAGCCTTTACTAGGATGAGTAGAGGGCCCTAGAACCAGCTAACCTGGAATCTGTTTTCTTCCTTTGGATTTTTCCAACCAGATTGAAGCTTTGAAAAGTTTTTTCCATCCTTCTCAGTGGTGAGTTTGGTTGCCTAATATGAAATATTTGGATAATTCTATGAATAAATATAGCATGCACTGTGAATCCTGAGTCTGGATTAATGGAATATTTCTGTAGTCACAAATTGAATGCATTTATTTATTCACTAATATCAGCTATGGTATAAATGTTGACAGGTTTATTTAAAGAAAATGAATTTTTTTGTTAGCCTATAAAAATCTGCAGTTTGGTTTCCACTGTAGCTGTGTTACTTCTAAATCTGTAGCAATAGACCTAAACTATCAACTGTATGTGTAGGTTAATGACACCAATTTTGTCTGATTTGAAGAAGGTGGGGGGGCCAACTTCACTCAGGTGTTGTACCTATATGCTTAAAACTGAAATCAGAAATGTTCATTTTTGGGAGCCTTCTGGGGAATAAAGCCATGTTAAAATTAATGGAATCTGTCATATTGTGTTACAGTCTTTCATGTTATAGGTCTAGTGAAATGACAGATGAGTCAACACATTGTACTGTCAAAGACAACAGAGAAATAATCAGAAACCTTGGAAATATTTACATCCTTACTGATAGTCAAGTGAAAAGTCGTTCCTCGATTGTGTGCTTCCTGTTCAACATGTTGAGTCAAACCAAAGTTTTGAAGTACATCACACAATGTTTTGCACCTGTTTTCATGATTGTCCCCATGGGTTCTGAAGGCACCCATGTTGACTTTAGCACAATTATTCATATATCACAAAAGTGTGCCCAGGCAAATCTCTTTTAGACCTTAGTGAATCAAAAAATATTTGCTCATGCTTTCTGTTCTCTCTGGAAAAAAGTGTGATTGTAATTTGGATAGAAGCTTAATTGCTTTTCTGCTTTCAACCTCGTTTCTGTTAGAAGCACAACATCTATTATGCTCAGTGATGAATTCATAAAGTAAAAGTCCTTATAATTGTTTTTTTAAAGGTGGTATTTCTGTTCGTCATTTGGATATGGATGACAAACTCTAAAATGCTATTTATATATAAAAAAGAATATATATGGTTTAATTAACCTTTATTTTAGGGGTAATTACTCATTTAGAACAAACTCCTTGTTAGACTATTCTTTTTTCAAGTTTAGTGAAATATCTTCTCTTGAAAAACATCAAAAATACTTGGTATGATTCTATGTTTTTGGGCTATATAACCACTGCCATTGGTATGATATGCAGCAGGAAAAACACTGTTATGTTTATGTGGCATCACAACTTAGTGAAGGGCAAAGATAAATATTTTCATTTCCCTTTTCTTAATATTAAATTAGCTAATAATTTAATAATGACAGATTTGGTTTCTTAACTTCTGGAGTGTCTTTTAATTAGAATTTTCCTCATGTGTTCAACACTTACGGATGAACACATGAAGAATGAACACTTGGCTTTGTCTTGATCTTTTTTGTATGTCTGGATTGCTTTGGTTGATGTCAGCATCTGGGCTGGATTTCATCTTTAAAGGAGAAATAAATGTACTGTCATTGTGTTCAATATTTATTCAACCACTTGTAATTCTGGTGGTTGTGATCTAAAATCAAATGTTGTAATATAATGAAAATGCTTAGAAATTCTTATTTAAACATGTTTAAAGATATGTTTGTTTTTTAAATCTCACAAGTACTGTCACTTCAGCTTAAAATGTTTAATTTCAACAATTTATTTCAAAACATGTTTAAGCACTTTCACTATTGGACGTGTACACACATCCAGTACAAATAGAGATAAACACTAAAACTTAAGACTGACATTTAAATAACTAAATAAATACAAGTATTGCAAAACAATACTTTTGTCTGGAGAACTCACTAACTGTTGGTGTTTTGAAAGGACCAGAACCCAAAAAGATGCATTTTTTCTTCTGTGCAGTTAATAGAAACAGTTTGTGAAAAGAACCACCAGATATATCATTGGCTCTCTAATATCAGCTGGCGGCTTATCACACATAACACTGAAGCTATCAGATGAATGTTGTGCAAGTTTTGTCCTTTGCCAGTCGTCCACTAAAGCAGCGGTTTATCAGGACACTTTAGTCACTGTTTCAGAGCAAATACACTTCTTCATGTGGAAAAAGCTTTTGGAATGATGGAAAACTGAGAACACCTCCCATGTTTGTTGAGTGGGTGTAAATGCAGGATGGAGGGTTGAACTCCCTCCAGGTGTCGGGCTCCACTCAGCATGCCTCTCTGCATCTCCGGCTGGACAGCCACGCCACCAACATTTCTATGTGCTGACCAGTCGCAACTCCTGTCTGTCCATGAGTTTACAACATGCAGGAGGTAGTGCTTGGGTGTTCCTGGGGACATCCCTTCACGGCTGTTTCAGACCAGCCGCTTCATCTCTTATGGAAGCTGGGACTGTGAATTATATGAGACAGCTTGCCAAAGGAGCCCACCATGTCCACAGCCCCTTGTACTTTCTCTGGACTGAGCTGATCGGGAACATCCGGCTCTGTGGGGACGGCCTGCTGAAGGGTGTTTAACCTGGGAAGAAAGCGGGCCAGAGCTGGAACACCACGGTCTGAGCCGCTGTGTCTTTGCTGGTTGTTTCCCAAACTGAGGAGGGCCCCGTGTCCATCAGAGCTGTAGACGTTGTAGCCGTCAGCCTGGATCTGTTCTCTGAAGGTGCAGTCAGCTCTGCTGTATGTTTGCTGGAAAAGAGCAGAGATTTTCTGATGTGAGCTTATCCAAACATGTTGAGTTTACTTCCAAATGTATGTCCTGTTGTTTGACATAAAAGAACTGTTAGGTAATGCATTTAATTGGAATTCTGGGATTTCACAAGATCTTTCTTGATCTGCACTAATTAAAGTTCATAGTTGTTTTTTTGTTTTTTTTTTCATTTTTATTTCTGTGTTTTTTATTAATTTTATTTTTTGTTGACATAAGACAGTGATATGTAATATATATATATATATATATATATATATATATATGTATGTATGTATGTATGTATGTATGTATGTATGTATGTATGTATGTATATTTATGACAGTAGCTCCCTTTATAGAAATGAAACAACAGCAGAAACAAAATCACTCATATGGTTCTCTAGGTTCTTCGATGGTTGTTGACTTTGGCGAAAGACAGCAAGCCAGAGGCCAAGGTTGTTATTGCTGCTGCAGGGCCTTTCATTAAGCTTTTTACTTTGCAAACACATCCTACCCTGCGCTGTACTGGACAAAGGTTGATGAACCTGTGGACTGTTTGAATGGCTGAGTAGTCTGTTGTGTTTTACAAATATGAAAGCTGATTGACAACATGAGAGAGGACAGTTTGGGTCTCTCTGGAACTTTATTTGTCAATGTTCCAACACTGTACCTTTACCACTTTTATACAAATTGGTAAAGTATCAGTAAAAACTGGTTCTGAGGCAGTGCTTCCCTTTGCCGGTTCATTTCACGCCACATGCATTATTCTTATTTCCTACTTCATCCATTTCTTAATTAATGCAAACAAAATAAATATTTTTTGGTTTTTAATTCAGTGGGGATTTTTTTTTAACTGACTGAAAATAAAAGGTGTTCAAGTATTATATGCTATAAATATGTATATTCATAACATTATCTGAGAATCCTATACATTACTTCCATTTATTAAGTTCTTAAGTTCAGGATGACAGATCTCAACTCTGTCCTACTGGTAGACATTATTTACTCGGATCACGTAATCCCATTTCCTTGCAGGGGATGCTATCAAAAAAAAAATTGAAATCATTGACAATCAAAGTAGAATGAATTGAGGCTTGGATGGCATGAAACGTCTTTTGTTAAACAGCATCAAAACTGCAAAAAATCAGAATGATCAAATATCCCAATCATTTAGTTGTTTAATTTTAGCTGATATAGTGTAGAGGAAGTTGCAATAAACGTTGTCATAATACATTTAATGTACCGTTTGAGTCAAATCGTGTATCTTGGTTTGATATTCATCTTTCTGTCATTAGTTTTCAAGTTGGCAAACCAAATGTGACGTAAGAGCTGTTCCTCCTTTTATACTGAATTCAGAACTGCCTGGACAACCTTACTGACAATATTGAACATTGTTTTTGTGTTTAATTTCAGTAATTTAAACATTTTGTTTCTCATTTTGTGTCCAGACAAACAACCTGTACTTCTATTCCTCCATTGTCTGAGTGCATCAGAGAGGCTGGAGTCGCCTGGTTCTGATATTTGTAGTTTGCCTGGCTATTTTCTCAGGACAAAATCAGCTATGAGCAAATTCAACAATATTTTCTGAGAAGCAGCTCGCTCTGCAGTATCTGCTGAGCCAGTACCTCGGTTGGCTGCTTAAAGATTTCTCTGTTTCACACACTGAGTCTCACTCAGGCAGGCCAGTCATCACCTCTCAGCTGTTGAACTGCAATTGAATGTATAGACTGTAAAAGCCTCAAAGTAAAAAAGTACAATTAAATCCAATTCAAGCAAACTTTATATGAGAACTGGTGATGCTGCTGTGAAAGGCGCTAAATAATGGATACTTGAGAGGGATTTAGGCAGCCAGGATTTTATGACACAAACATTCTTGCCTTTGCACCTGAAATGCAACATCAACTGCACAGTAGACAGAAAAAGTGCGCAAAGAGTGACCATTTACTAGATATATGAAGTATATATAAAAATTTAAACTGGCCATATTGGGTGAAATGTTGCTGCTTACGGTTGGATTGCTCTTTGTAATGTACAGACCAACGTCACAAAGCACGTTGGGAGGTTTGAAAAGCTTATATACATCAGGCTGTATCTGACTTGATCAGCTGTGTTTTGAATGTTTCTTGTCAGAATGTGGTGAAAAACAAGCACTGTAAGTAAGAAATGGAAAGTTTTATTACATTGATTAAAACATGAATTTCATTTGTGAAGGAGAAGTAAAAGTAGCTTCAAGAAAATGTGCAGAACTGAAAAATTACCCAAATATGACAGTTTTGTTAGAGTTAAACTTATATTAGATTTCACTGAGTTAAATTCTCTGGAGAGCAATTTAATTTAGTTAAATGAGAAGACCCATTTTCCAAGTTGAAACAAATTTTAGTCAATGTTTTATTGAACATGACAAGTGTCATGTTCAATAAAAATATAGATTAAAACATTTTAAAGTTATTTTCTCTCTTTGTGGAACAATCTTTTTCTCCAGGATAAAGAAGAAAATGCAATGTGCAAAATTTTATGAGTTCTATATTTTTATCAAGTTTTTCTGACTGTAAAACTATATTCCTTTCATTTCTACATCAAACAACCAAAACACATCAAAAATGTCTAGGTCTATTATGTATGTATTTGTATGTCATTTTTATTCTTTTTTTTTCTTCTTCTAGTTCAACACACAGAAAAAAAGAACAATACTATAGTAAAAATAACAACAGATTTTTTCCTTTACCTGTGTGCTGGGAGATTTTGTAAATCATACAATTAAATATTTTCACTCACCCTTCAGGACTTAAGCAAGAAACAGAAAGACTTTGAGAAAACATATTTCTCAAATGCCATTCAGGCTTTAAGTGAAAAAAAAAACACAACTCTAGAAAAAAGATTTTTTGCTTTAGCAACGAAAGAAAATATATTTTTTATCGTCAGAAATACTTTATTGAAAAACACAATTGATCAAATTTTGCACAGTGTAATATTTTTCATCCTCCCCAACAGAAAAAAATATGTTCCACATGGAGAAAAAAACTTTAAAATATTCTAAAGATGTTTCTTTTCTTGTGCAGACTTTTTTAAAGGTTGATTTGACTCACGTGGCCTTTATTTGAACGAAGTCCGACAGGAAACAGGGGAATGAGAGAGATGGGGAAGACATGTTGCAAATGTTGCCAAGACAGAAATCAAACCTCGGACTACCACCACAGGGGCAAAAGCATAATGGATTGTGCTTTTGCCCCTGACCACCAATGCACCCCTTTGCACAGACTTTTAAATTGGAGAAAAAAGAACATTTGACTGGACTTAGAAAACGGGCCTTCAAAAACATTTTCCCTCTTCCTTTTCTGGGTTTCCATGGCAAGAGTTACCGTGGACACCTAAGGCCCAGTTTCAAACAAGATGGTCACAATGTGACCCTGGGTCATGACTGACCAAATATGGCATAGATGCTACAAATTATTTCAGCAGAGGTTACTTTAAGTATCGTGGTGGTGATTGGTGGCAGAATTTGTAAAGAAAGAGCAAGTGGGTCGAGAACTGAATCGAATCAGACACAACGCCACTGAGTCCATGCAGTTACTCAAGGTCAAATGAAAAGTGCAGATAGGGGTGACAGTTAGTTTCAGGACACGTTGCTACTTGGGTCATAGATGACGTTTGAGTGACATAGGAGAGCTGAAGTTCAAGTAATTGCAACCAAAAAGGGGATCACTTTAAACTCTGCTGACATCTCTCCTTTACTGTTTCTGTTATTTATAATTATCTGTTGGGTTCATTTTGCTAAAACTGTATTTAAAATTTAGTTTATAGGGATTTAATTAATTCCTAACAGACAGACACATGGACAGACGGACTACTTCTATAAGTTTTACTGAAGTGCTTACAGTTGAGTACAATCTGCCGTCGCTCTCCATGCAGAGAAAGCGTGTAGTTGCCACTCCTCTGATCACAACACGTCCAGGGCCAACAGGTTGGATCTCCAGCAGGCCTGCAATTCAAATGTTCACATGTGAAAACCCTCAGAATCTGTAATTGTCTGCTGCTTCAGGTGTTCAAATGTTTAGACTTACTGTAAAGAGTTTGATCTGCGGAACCATGGATTTGTCCATCCTCACTGATCAGTAGGTGCAGGCCTGGTTTGGCTGCATATAGATGCCGGAGCCGGACAACCTGGCCCCAGCCATGGGTGATATGTGGCCCCTGGTCCATCATTGGCATGCAAAATACTCCCAAAGTAAAAAGTTCACCAGCAATGCATAGAATGAACACAAACAACAGCATGGTTTGTCAAATTCCCGCACAGTCCAGGGCCTCTGCTTTCCTCAGCTGGTAGTAGAGTAGTTTATCGGTTTCATCCTAACGCAACCCTTTTAAATGGAGTCCTTATCAGCTCCTGATAACCCTCTTTCCCAAAGGCAGTTCTCAGAAGCAGTCCACAACACACCCCTGCACGTCATCCAACTGAATGTGAGCTCTGGCTCTGCCCCCGACCAGCCCCAAAGCCAACCTGTCTCGCCTCAGAACTCATTCACAAACCTTCAGAAAAAGGTAAATACATTCTAAAATACAGTTAACTACATGTTCAACACGTCGTCTTTTACACTGAAATTTTTAAGTCATTTTTTGCAACTGACATAAGTTTTCAATTTTACCCATAATATTTTTATTTTATTGTCAAAAAAATATTTTATTTTATTTTGAATATTTCAGATCAAGTTCATAGAATAAGTAAACAAAGATGCACCTTTGAGTTTTTAACATGCAGTCCAGAAACACAAAAGTCTTTCTGTTCATATGCAGGTTATCAGTCATAATGCTGTGACAAGTGAAAAGAACAAACTAACATGATAGTTGGAGTCTTTTAGAAACTCTGCTGTAACTAAAACTGCTTCCATTAAATGTATCCATATGCCAGATAAAAATCATTCTGATAAAATTTTTATGGTAAATTTTAAACAGTAGCATGTTTTTTTTTTTTTGCTTTTACTGCCCAAAAAATTATTTTAATAAACTATCAGTGATTCTTGACTAATTTCTGTCAGTCATGATGGAAACAATGAAGAGGATGGAGCGACGCGATGCCTGCTCCTCCAGGGGGCTTCAGAGGACAGCGGATGCTCTGAGGCACACATGTTGTACAGCACTTCACAGTTCACAACACAAATGAGAACAATTATAAAACAACAGAGGATATTGTCAAGACTCCCTAAAGTTTATGAAAAGCAGGCTGCAGAATGAATATGTGCAGTCTGGGTTCTACAGCTTGAAACGATCTCCAACAAAATGTTCTGATTGGATGACCTCAGACCACAGGAGGTTTACAGGCCACTCAAGTCAGTAAATCAGAAACCAGACTGTCCATGTAAAAGCTTAAAGCTTTAGAAAATAAAAATTTTAAATCGATATTTAGCAATTTGGTCAAGCCTTTACACAATGAGTGCAGTTTTTGAACCTGAAGGGTCTTCAGGGATAAGGCAAACAATCATACTGAATAGACTAGATTCAGTATGAATCTAGACTCCAGGGGTTATAGAAAAGTTATTCTATTTCAATAACTCCATCATACAGATTATTCCTCTGACATTCCAAGTACTTATGATTCTGAATTATAATGATTTTCTGCTTACAACCAACTTAATCATGACAGCTTTAATTTTCCTGCAAAATCTTTAAACTCTGAAAAACTTTCTCTTTCAGTTCAGTTGTTAGTGGATTCTTTTGTCCGTTAACGGACGAGAATAAGACTTTCTGTGAAAGTTTTTCAGTGAAAGAATAGTCCAGACTCACCAAATGTAAGCAATGCTGGGGTCCATGGAAAAGACAAGAACACTGAAAATATGAAGAAGATGAGATCACATACTGTCAATTTTTATTTAGATGAAGTCACCTATAATGGCCAAGTCAAAGTCCAGATTTAAATCCAGTATAGAATTTGTTCTAAGGCTTGAATAATATTGAACTGGTTGAGATATTTTGCAGATAGGATGGGCAAAAAGACATTAGACCTTAGATGACTCAGAGGGGCATGCATCCCTATTTCCCTCCTAATTTACAGTTATGCAGCACTTTGTGTTTGAGTTTCAGATGAAATCCCCCCAAAAAACATTGAATGTTTCACCATGACTAGTGAGTGAATTCAAATAGTTAAAATACGTTTTACAAGACTCTCTAAACACTCCAGGTTCTGCAAAATATACCAAGTGAAATTAAAAGTTTAACATTTCAACTGTAACTTTGCATTTTACCTAATTGTGAGCGAATCTGAAAATGTTTTTATTGCAATACAGTAAAGAGCTGCATAGGTGGATCACTAGTCCTTTGTTTTTGTGCCTCCTAACAGGCTGCACTGTACCTATAGAATCCATGTGTCTTCTGCTGAGGATCCCATTGCATAATTATGTACCAAAGTGCTTTCAAAAGCAGCAAAATTGCCCATTTTTATTTGTGGACAGGTTAAAGTCTACAGATTGGTTGGAATCCAAGCTGTGTGCTGAGACTGGGTCATTCCACACTCCAACAACAGGCTTCTTTCCTCTGTTATCACATTCTGGCCTGAACTTCCGCTGTGCTGCCTTCAATTTACATACAAGTTAAAGTATAATCTGAGCAAATATCACCATTCACCAAAATGCCCTCGTAGGCTCACTTCTCTAAACTTCACATTAAATAGATCTTTATGTGGTCAGACTCATCCACTTTGAGAAAACGCACTTCTCTGTGTTATGGTACAGAAATCTTTGGCTGCATCAACTGATGAAATAGTTTTTATTTATTAAAAAAATAAAATAAAATACTGGAATATGAATTCAGCTTCTTCCAGCAGCACTGTTATAGAAGCGTTAAGCAGCCTTTAACCATGGCGGTTTGTTAGCTCCTCCTGACAGACAGGACAGTCAAAGTGTTTTCTTCCTGCATCACACTCTCTTGTAGTTCATTCTCCTCTTGGCTCCGTTTCAGGCTTTTCTTATTAAGACTTATTTCTTACTTGAAGCAACTTTTTTGTTTCCTCCCTATGAACAGTCAGGGAATCAGAAAACCACAGTTGTCCATGCTTTAAGTTTGTATTGTCTTTGAGTTTTACTTGAACTGAGGACTGTTCTAGTGTGGTCTGAACATACAATCCCAGAATATGTGCACCAGTATAATATATTTAAAAAATATCTCTTAAAGAAAACAATAACTATTTGTTTGACATCTTTCCTGCTTTATTGTCATGACTTTATGGCTTTGGAGCTCTGTGTGATTTCCGCCACTAGATGGCAGCCTTCGATGCACATATCTCCTGAAGGCAAGTGAGTGGCACATGGGAGAGGCCAGGAAGTGTAACCCTTTTGAAGGCATTTACAAAGTTCTGCTTGTTGCTTTTGTCAGATCAAACTTTAGCTCCACATAAACACTGATCACTGCCTCACTTCTCTGTAGAACCTGCTGGGGCAGGAAAGCTTTTCTCATCACCAGTGTGACGGTTACTCTTTGGACTCCAAATACCAACAGGTGCTCATCTCAGCAGAAGAATGTATTTCACCACATGCATCCAGCTATAGATCCCCGGACAGACAACTGCAATCCAGCTGTGAGGGTTTTTTGGGGGGTTTTTCTTGTCACTGGAAATATTCCTCTCATAATCCCGTTTAAAGACAAACTTTAACGTCTGAACTGTAGAAGTCGGTGGCTGCGGAGCAAAATTAAATACAGGAGTAAATTAAGGAGTGTCAGTACAAAATCAGTTATTCTGAAAATGATTCAAGTTTCCTGATTTTGGTTGATACATTTAAACAGTTATTTAATTTGATAATAAAAACAGAATAAGTCTGTTTGGTAATTATTTGAAGGGGTGTGCACAAGACTGACATGACACTGTCATAAACATAACATAGCACCTGTCAGGAACATCAAGAAGTCTTCATGGATATTTATGACTGTTGTCATTAAATGTCATTCAGTAACTAATGACATTTTTAATAAAACATTGTTTAACATGTCTTTGTTACGTTAACCAAGTATTCTCTTCTGTCATAAATATGTCATAGCAGCTATTAATTATCAAACTTTAAAATGTTTTGTATCTTTGTCTATAATTATTACTGTCATTTAATATGAGTTTTAAATGTGACAATTATGAGACCATTATTAGCCCCAAGCAGCTAAGCGCTGCGAAGGCCTATTGTATCTGTACTGTTTATTATAATTGTTTTATTTCTGTATAATAACAATAAAAGTGTTCTGATTATGTTAGTCTAACAATACTATTATGTATATAATGTGTTTTGTTATATTCAGTGTGTTGTGCTTTGGTCTTGAATTAATTCCCTAGCAGGTTTCTTTTAAATTTAAATTCATTTAAAGGGTCTTTTAAATAGATAAGTCATATTCCATGGAATATGGAGTTTTTGATCAATTTGCAAAGAACATTAACAGTCTCAATGTCATCCATAAAACAGCCAGTATTCTTGATGAAGTTAAACTCCACAGATATAATTTTTTAGAGATATTCAGAATTAGTTTTTATTTAATCTGATGTTCTTGAGCATCATACTGCTTCAACCACAATCTCTATCATTGTCTTAGCTTTCATGCTTGAAGGAAGATTGTTTTTCTCCCAAGTAAAAAAAAAAAGTTTACTTGTGATGTGACCTGCTTCAGCTGCAGCCAAATGTAGGGACCAAAATAAATATGTACAAAAGCTATGTGGACACCTGTCCTGGTCTGGCCAAGGCCACAGTGAACACAAATACCAACAAAGCTTCAGGCAGCAGACTTTGAATTTTAGTCTGGGCTCAGATATTTAGATGGTTCCATAAGTAAAAACAATCTATAGATAAATTGTTGGATCCTGGATCCTGGACTGAAGGAAACCCTCCTAAAAGCACCTTCATCCATACCTGGTCAATCATACAGAAATGAAACTGTGTGTAGGTAACTGAGCGGCTGGCATTAAATATTTAGCCTCGATCCTGAAGAAGTAATTCCCTTTTACAGGCAGAAACCTCCAGAAGAGCCTAATGTGTGAAAGCAGGCCGATGAAACCTGACAGTGTTGTATCATAACTGCACTGTATGTGGTTGAGTATAAATTAGAGTCTGTGAGTGTGAACATTAAATAACATGGAATACAGAGTTCCTGACATAAAAAAAGGAAGAATATACGTTTAGGTATGATTGTGTGTCTGTCTATTGGACTCTATAACAGACAACATTTAGATCTTCTTTAAATGCTTTTGAACATTTCTTTTTTTTTTTCAGTAGATATAAGAAAGCATGATTGAACTGAGAACACATGAACAAAATGTCTTCAAAATGTTTTTAAGGAGAAGACCTCCATCAGTCTGGATTTGTGATGGTTGGAACAGCTTTTATTCTGATTCATTGCATGTTTAGAAAATGAATCCCTCTGGTTCTGCATGCTGTGCAGCTGGAAAGATTTTGTTTTTTATGTGTCTCTCATGTTGCCAAGTCCTGAAGGGCTGGACTGTGGAGTCTGTAGAGTCTCTGCTTCAGCACACCTGGCTGTTATTAGCTCAATAGCAGAGCTCCGTGGAGCTCGACTCCATGCTATGGAGGAAGTTTCACCGCTTAATTGCAGTGTGTGGGACAAGGGACACATCTAAAGGTGACAGGACTCTGGCACTCGAGAACGACAGTTGGAGATCACTGTCAACACAGGATGATGCTAAAACATCTCAGGTCAGTAGCAGCTGTGAGGATTGTAAATTCACTGATCACACTTGACTCTGCTCCAGCTGTTATGATGCTGCTTGGTTTTTAAGACACTGATCTGTTTCACAGCAGCAAATTGCTCTTTACACTCAAGCCTAAAATTATTTATTTAGGCTTAAAATAGTCTTTTAATTCTAACAGCTTGTTGCTTTTGACTGGAAGCAATAATATGAGTGGAGGGACCTAAAGATCAGAAAGTAGATATAGGAGGCCTCAATCAATCAGAGCTCTTCACCAAAGAAAATCAATATATTAAAGACAAAACTCAATAAAAACCAAAAATAAAATCATGGGAAAAACTGTTAAGCAATCAGTTTGATTGTTGTAAAAATATGCCAATTCATATTTTTCTGTTGAGAGTTTATACCATTTTTAAATCAAATGGATAAATTAGTACTTTCATAATTAAATAAATTTAAATCAATTATTAATTTCCAAAGTGATGCCATGTCTGTATTATTTAACTATTTTAGAGATCTAATTATTAAATTAATATTTCTGTCCCATTTATAATCACAACTTTGTGATGGTAAAAATAATTTTATGTCTACCGGTTTAGACATGAAATTATTTTCATCAAAATTGTTTTAATATTAATGCAAGGATCTTTGAAAAAACAGTGTTTGAAATGATTTATACCAGCAACAACATGCTTTGAAGAAACAGCTGAACAGGTTTTAACCTCACTGCTATTATATGAGCGACTTTTCTGCAGTGAGATTCATGTGTTTGCGGTTGGACGGCGTCTTGCTGTCACTTCAGCTTCGAGATGAATTCTGTGTCTAAATCAGGTCAGAAATATGGAACCAAAAAGATGCTTCCAGGAAGAACAAACATGTTGGTCAAGATGAAGTTGAGTTGAAGATTGTTGGTGGCACACTGCCCCTTACTTGTATTTCCAGTGCAAACAAGATGAAAGGTGAGTTCATAAAACACTGTTCATATAAAATGCTATATCATTTTTGAGACTCGAAGAATATTAAGAGGGCACAAGTCAGATTTGATCTTGTGTCGGCTCCACCATATCAGAGGCCAGACAGTTATCTACTGCAGGTAAGATATAAGCTGCTGAATGAATGTTATAACAGAAGCTTTTGTAAAACATTGTTTTAGCTGATGAAGAAATGTTTTCAAAATAGTCAAAACTCTTCCATCAAACATACTGTGCATCATAAAAATGGGATTTGAAGGCTGGAAATGATTATCTCTCTAAATTAGAGACAAACAGCTCCAGTCCAAGGCGGCTCACATTAACTTTACGTCTGCTGATTTTTAAATAAGCATATTGTATTTGGAAGATAAAATATCAAAAATATGAGTATGAATCTTAAACACTGGCAATCTGCATGTGATACTTACTGGCAGCCACACCTGAGACCATAAGTCTTAATTTGAAATCCTCTTCATTCTTTACAAAATTAAAACATTTGTGCAGCATCTCAAGGACAACTCAGTCCAACATTCTGAGCAAGATCCAAGAAACAATGACAAACTATTAGGAGAAATATGTTTTAATTATCAGCAACCCTTGAGGTATGCATTAGCCATGTGCACAGCACATGTAAAGGTACATTTAGAGACCTGTATAAAACTACAGGACAACTTACAGAATACAAATAGAAGATACAAAACTGCTGTAAGACCACTTGAGATTAAGAATCAGTTTAGTTTTTGTCACTTTCCCTGAATGAAATTTGAAAATCAAACAGTAGGTTACATAACATACAGTTCACAGATGTGAAAAAACAATGTGAAAAGAGAAATTCAGCTATTTTACTACTCTTCACTCCTGATGCATCACCAGATAAAAAGATTCACGTTCAAGGATTCATAAAATTTGAATAAAACTTGTAATTCTTTTCTCCTAAGTCACTTTAACTTTTTACATAAAAAGTTGCTTCCTCATTTCTCTATGGCTATGGTTTGGCTAGTTTATTCATTTTAACATTTCTTTCATTACATTTAAGTTCAAAATAAGATTTTATTTTTGACCAGAGACCTTTCAGATGGAAGACTCAGATGTCTGGATATATGAGTAGAACCTCTTGGTAGGGCAGAAATGATGTGATGTGGCTGAAGTGATTCTGTCACTAACCACACTCAGTGGAGCCTGTAGCTCTTTTTGCAAAAGGTGGGCTTTGCCATTTGCAGCCTGCAGATTTAGGAGTTGATCTTCTGTGCTGAGGCTGCAGCTGGATAACCAAATGATCAGGTGGGATAAAAGACTGGCTCAGGGTCATTGGAGTGCATACAGGTAAACATGCTGCACGTCATGCAAAGCAGGGAGACTGCTGAGCAGCAACCCCAGCTGTGAGCACCAGACACAGCATATGTGTACATATGCTGTTTGTACACAACATATGTCCTTGAATACTGTGCTGGAGCAGGAGGTGTTTCAGGAGTAGCACACTGTAACTTTAGCACTTGTTTTGAAAGCTGAACTTATGTTTCACAGTTAGCCTGCAGAGTTCAGATCACTCTGGATTTCCAAGGCGGGTCGCAGGATTGGCCTTAAGTCACTTCAGAAACAGTTTGCATGAGATTTGTTTAAGCTATTTGCACCTGAATAGCGTGTGCATGCAGCGTGTCTGCCTGCTCTGCTAATTTATTATCACTACTTTCTACCACTAGCAGAAGGAAAAGCACCGTCGCCCCTAACAAGAGCCAGGCTGCTACTATTAGCACCATTATTATGGAATGTTGAAATGGAGGTTCCAAATGTCTTTCCCAAAAAAGACACAAAAACAGAGAAAATAAGATACTTCCAAACTGCAACTGCTGTTATTAAATATTGACTCAAAACCTTGATCACAAAATATGAGCAAATCAAGAACCCTAAGCTTTCAGACAACTATTCCAAACCAGGTCTGTTCATTTCAAACTGCCAGCCTTTTTAGCACCTTCACTTTCAAAACATATACAGAAAAACATGGACTTACAGAGTCTAGCATATAATACGGTTCAACAGCTGTCTGTAAATTTTTCTTGCATGATTATTTTGTCTAAAAGTATAACGTGGGGTAAAGATAGCCGGAACGTGACAAGGCACAACTAGGACAACATCGCCACCAGAGCCGGCTCAGCCTGCAGGAAACTTCTAGGACTCAGAGAGACAGAGACAAATGCTAGAAGGAGGGAGGGTAAACGACACAAACGTACAGTAAGCAGAAGTAGGTCAGGACAGCAGCTTACACTGGAAGTTAAAGCAAAGACTGGGATGAAGTGTTGGTTTAGTAAAATCTAAAGTCTTACAAGCACAGGAGGAAATATTTTGTTCCAAAACTGGGCAACTGCTTGCATCTCACAAAGAATATATATTAGTGGATGTTTTCTAACAATGAGAACAGTTTCTACATGTAGCTGAGAGAATTTTTACAACAATTACTTGAAAATGTCTTATAGATAAAATGGTAAATTTTCAGTCCTATATATATATATATATATATATATATATATATATATATATATATATATATATATATATATATATATATATATATATATATATATATATATATATATATATATATATATATATCAATCAAACAAAAATTAATTCATTATGAGTGGTTGTTTCATCAAAAACTTTTCTTTCTAAAAAGGTCCTAAATGCTGTTTGTTTGTTGTGTAAGCATAGCTACAGAAATGAATCCTGTGCTGTTACACCTCAGAGCCACCAGAGGGGCAGTCAGAGTTAAAATGGTGAGCAGGTGTGAAGTGGGGGTAAAATCAGCAGCATATTTCTGCATATTTCTGCTGTTTGGAACAGATTTATTGCCACTGACTGTACATAGTCTGATGTTTTTACTGAACAAATGCACATTTTGTAATTTTTTTCAAACTATCCAATTGAGTTTCACATTTTTTTAGAACGAAGGGCTATTTTTATTTACTACAGAGTAATGTATGTTATAAGTTTTGCCTCCCTATCTATCCATCTATAGAAATATACAAATATAGATGTATGGAAAAAACTGTAAGCTCTTTGTTTGCCAAGAAAATAACTCTGGGAGACATGGAGGAGGCTGTGTGATGCTCTGGGCCTGCTTTCACTTGAGTCTGGTGAAATGTCAAGACTATCACAATATTCTGGAGAGAAATGTGGTGCCTAGTGTTAGAAGCCTTGCTCATGGGTCTTCCAACAGGATAGTGACACAAAACCCTCAGCTACCCAAGAATGGCCCAGAGCAAAACATTGGACTTTTAGGAGCTCTGATCTAAATCTTGTGGAACATCTGTGGAGCTGAAACATCTGGAGAAGGTTTTCCCTTCAACTGGAGGCATCTGGAGCAGTTTGTTCATGAGGAGTGAACCAGGATACCTATAGCCAGGTGTAGAAGTCTCACTGATAGTTAAAGAAATGGTTTGATTGCAGTGATTGCCTCAAAAGGTTGAGCAACAAAATATTAAGTTACAGGTACCATCAGTTTTAATCTGGTCTGTTTCATTTGTTGAATTGCATTTCAAAAGGAATGTCTGATTTTCACTTGTTAATTTTTAGAACATTTTTATTTACTATTACTTTTGTCAGTTTCAAGTTATTTTAGTGAAAGCCCACAGTGCTACCAACAATGTTCTGCGTGTGCGTGTCTATATTTCTACATTTATATGAGAATTAGAGGTGTCAGGATAGAAGAGACAATGTGCCAGCTCACATTATAAGTTCTGAATGAACTTTATATTTATAAATCATTCCTTTTGTATGTCAAGCTCTTTTGGAAGGTTAAGAACAACACAAACCAAGTTTGCAGATTTTTCCAGTCGGCAAAGTTGTTCTAATGATACAGAACAACTTTTCCTGTTTGACAGCTGCCTGACAATAATGCATTACTTGAAATAAGAATAGTCTTAGCCCAGGTCAAGGCTATTACTTGACTGTTGCATTTCAGTACATTGACCTTGCCTATAAACTCCCAAATTTTCCACTTAAATCATGTCAAAGAGGATTCCTCTCCCTACTGTTGGACCCAGAGCACTGACTGAGACTGACGGCAGAAAAGTTCAGAGTTCACCCCTCTGGCAGTGCTATAAACAGACACGGTGGAGGCTGTGGGGTTAACTCTCCCCTCCTCCTCTCTTGCCCATTTCCCTCTTTCTTCTCTGTCCCTCTCTCTCAGTAACATGATACTATTTCAATTAGGCTCCAGAGCCACACATGCTCCTTTTTGCCAAACTTGAGCCTGGTGCAATGCTGGACACAAAACTCTTCCACTTTCAGAGCTTTATCGCTGTTCCCCTCTCAGAGAGAGTCATGTCATCACATCACAGTAAAACGTTGCTCCAGCTGCTGATTTATAATATTTCATATCTAGTCAGAAGCCCTGCTGACAGCAGGGCTCAAATAAACAGTAAGCTTCTATAAAATTACTGCAGCAAAGATTAAAAACAAATATGGTACACTGACACTAAGAGATGTCTGCATGGGATAGTAGAGTTTTTAAAGTGAGAAAAATAATGCTGGTTATTTGGTTAGCATTATGAGCTTATCTTATTCAGTTATAATCATTAACAGTGCAGGTACTATATTAGAGTAAACTCTCAAAAAGAGGAATCGCTGTAGCTATGTGTCACCAGGAGGGGGTTGTCTTTCTGATGCTATCAGGGTGTAGAAAAGAGAATGAATGATAAATAAGAGGACATGCTATCTCTGGTGCTAGCACATGAATCCATCTAAAATCTAAGTTAAAGTAAATGTGTCCAGAACAACTTCAGCCCCTCCTCAGGTGAAATGGAGAAGCATAAGTTTTGAAGTGTTGGGCAAGAAGCACCACATTCCACACGCATCTTATTTCTGTTCTGAGAAGATTCTGATTCAAAACAATCCCAATTGAACAACGTTACATTTCAACATGTAGGTACCTGATACCTGAAATATCAGGTAGTCAAGTTCACTGTTTACTGTTCTGTTTCCTCAAACAGAAATGGGCCTTTTCCCATCTGCCTGGAGAGGCCTTTAACCCTCTCCAGGCAGATGTTTCCCGAAGAGCAGAAACACTAAAAAAGAAATTAACAGAGCTTCTTTAAATGAAACCTTTACATCAAGACTGAGAGAACTAGAGATGACTTCCTTAAATTGTGACTGTTTAGTAATTATTTGTATGGCATTGATTCACTAATGCCATACATTTGTTACTCTGCTGCCTCTTAACCAGAACTCCCTTGAAAAAGAGGTTTTCAATCTCAACAAGACTTTTCTGGTTAAATAAACGTGAAATAAAAGAAAAAAGAAAAAGAAGGTAACATGTTTTCCATCTGTGCAAAGAATACATCAAAAGACAGGGTTTCATTCAGTAGCAGCAAATGTCTGATAAATAAGAAATGAAAACATAAATAAAATGTCTAGAATATTGACTGTCCCTCAGTGAAAAGACATCCACTCCTATAAAAATACAAAACAGATGTTAAACATAAATAAAAAACTGAATATGTACAAAGTAAAATATCAAATATGATACACTTACAAAAGTTTTGGAGTGAAAGTGCATCACAGCTTGGAGAAAGCCCCCCCACCCCCTGGCCCTCTCCTGATTGGCTCCCTCCTTCTTCCCATATTGTCTTGAAGTAGATTTATCAGCTCACTAGATTCTTGGCAAGAAATGTGTCACTGTCATCGCTGGTGACACTCTGTTTCCTCTTTTTGTTTTGCCATTCTTGCTCAGGCCCATGAACATCCTTGGGTAGGCGGCCGACTCATAGGCATTGTAGTTGTTGGCGAGGAGCTTCTCTCTGAACTTGCACTCGTTGCTGTAATGTAACTGCAAGAGAAAAGAGATTCTTTTGAAAACGTTAATTGTTTAAAGACAGAAATAAAACAATGATGTCAGGAAATTTTTGTAGGGGAATTTCAAATCTGCATTGTTCACTGTGATTTCTATCAAACAATTGTGTTATTTTTGACTGCAGGGTCATTATTGTGCATTCAGCTTCATTTTACACAAAAAATCCGATTGTGAAATGATGAATAGTGTAAGTGAAGCAGAACACTGGATTTTGAGTGTGTTGTGCTTTTTGTCCCCAGTTTGAGGAACAATAGCTTCTTGACCTGCATTCACCATCATGCAGCTAAATTTAGGTATTAATTCATATTTAGCTGTTATCTTTAATAATCAAACTCTAACCAAACCTTCAGTATTGTGAAACTGGACTACAACGAAAAGATCCTCGAATGAATCTGTGGTGTTGTTTTTGACGAGCTTGTGATGTTCAGCAGGTATAAACTCTTAAAGAGCTGGAGTTTGACTGGAGCTTCTGGTTTTGTCTAAATGTGCACTGAAAGGCAAATGATGTAAAATAACAACAGTAACACACATGACAAGCCCAAACTTTAACATATTTACTGGAATTTTATGTGATAGATCATCACAGGACAACACATAGTTGTGAGACGTAGGAATGCCTCAGTTAAGAATGAAAAACAAGCATCAGTATGAATCGAGTCTGCAGGGTCTTTGATCCAAAATAATCTGAAATTTGACATTTACATGAGGAAAGTTCTAGTTTCTTCTGTTTAACCCTCTCCAGGCAGATGTTACAGATTTGCAACAGTTAAATGCTACTGTGCTAGTCTTTGCAAGTAATTTGAGCCTGAGAGGGTTAAGACCTGCAGATGTCAAATTCTGCTCCCAAACCCTTGGTTTATATATCAGAGCAGAAGCATTCATTTTTCATTAGAATGTCAGGAACTTTTCATACTTTAATGTGAATCTAGACTTCCCCATATTTAACTTAGAATGAAAAAGATCATTTTCAGCAAATTTTACAAAAATCAAAAAATTGTGGTGATTATTTGTTTTTGTTCTCCAAAGTCAAGATTTTACATCTCATTTCAGCAGCAGGTTTTTGGGATATGTTTTGAGCTGCGAACATTTTGAGACTCAAACAACTGTCTATTCCTCTAAACAGAATGAAACTCAATTAATTAATTAATTAACTAATTAATTAATTAAAGACAGGCTCTGTCTTTAGTGCTTCCAGTAACATTCATCATTAGTATTCAACCTAATTTTGATTTTTGAATGTTTCATTTTGATCTCATTGTGGCCTCATTTACTTCACTGGATGCTTTTGCATGCAGCGACGTAAAAAAGTTCCAAGGATATGAATATCCGATATGAAAATGCGATTCCTTAGTTCCTGAACAGTGGAACAGATATATAGAAACTGTAGTTTGTTGTGAAGAAGGGTAGGGTACCTCTGGTAAAACCTGTGTTAGTGTTTTTTCTGCTGTGAAGCAGTGATATTTTTTCCTTAAGAATGCCAAATGTTTAGCAGGTGGACCTATGGAGGTATTTTTGGTGCAAAGGTATTTGTGCCTGGTAACTTTGAAGTTAAAGTCAGAGATAAAAACCTTTAGGTGTTTGTAATCGTCTTCAAATTCTTAAGAACAAGTACACAAATTCTTTGAGTCGCACTGTAAAAAAATCTTATGCTTAGAGTTTTTCCCCAAATGATTTAAAACAAATGGTTGCAAACAGATCCGCATACCTGTGTCAGAAAAAAATGACTTGATTATTTCTTTACCAAATATTAACAAACCTACTGTCACACCTTCCTGGATTCTTCAGTACAGAAACACACATTCCATTCTAGAAGTCACAAAATATAAAAGTCCTGCTCAAATATTTTCTCAGTCCAGTACATTTGGAGCTAAACTAATTCAAACACATATATAAGCATTTTCACACAGGCAAATTTTTTTATAATTATAATTTGAAGTGATGCAACTACGCAAAACTGCTGATGCAAATCACAATCCTGCTTTTCAAATCACACTGCCTTTCTTTGCAGGCTTCAATTTTGTGTCTTGCCAAAAGTGAAGATAAGTGATATGCTGGGTAGTGGTACTGTATGAGTGTCTCCTGGATTACGGACAGGGAGCACCTGTACTGCAGGGGGCGCTGCCGAACTCGGTAGTAAAACAAACCAGAAATGCCACCATTCTTACACGATGTTCCAAATTATTATGCAAGTGATATTTTCTTAGATTTTCTTTAATGGTCATTTCAAATGATGAATGTCAAGAACTATTACAGTATAAATCAAATTTGACTGAACAAAGCTCCCCATGATTTGTAATAAAAAACTCAAAATGCACTGTTCCAAATTATTATGCACAGCAAATTTTCTAAACATTTTATGGATTATAAAGAACTGCAACTGGTCATTCTTTAACTGCGCAGCATTAAGTGGTCACGTGTACTAAAATCAAAAACTATTTCAATCAAAAACATCTTAACTGACAGCGTTACATGTTAACATAGGACCTACTTTGATATCACCTGCACAATTCTTGCATCCATTGAACTTGTGAGTCTGTGGAAAGTTTCTGCTTGAATTTCTTTGCAGGATGTCAGAATATCTTCCCAGAGCTGTTGTTTGATATGAACTGCATCCCACCATCAGATTTTCTGCTTGAGGAAACTCCAAAGTTTCTCAATAGGGTCAGAGGTCAGAGGAGGTTGGTGACCACACCATGTGTTTCTCCCCTTTTATGCCCATAGCAGCCAATGACACAGTGGTATTCCTTGCCGCATTCATTGTGATGCATGAAGATGATTTTTCTACTGAAGGTCCGGCTCTCCTTTTTGAACCATGAAAGAACGTGATCAATCAGAAAGTCCATGTACTTTGCTGAGGTCATTTTCACACCTTCAGGGACTCTGAAGGGCCCGACCAGCTCTCTCTCCCCATGATTTCAGCCCAAAGCCTGACTCCACCACCTCCTTGTTGACATCACCGCTGTATTGGGACGTGGTGGCCATCCAACACCAATACACTATGGCGTCCATCTGGACCACCCAGGGTTCCACAGCAGTCATCAATGAGCAAGTCTGTTTGAAACGAATCTTCATGTACAGCTGGGCCCACGGTGACTGTTTCTGCTTGTGACCTCTGGTTAGGGGCCCGATAGTAGGTTGATGCACAGCAAGCATCTGGAGGATCCTCCACCTTGAGATTCCAGAGGCACCTGCAGCTTCAAATAACTGTTTGCTGCTTTGTAAGGGCATTTTAACAGCTGCTCTCTTAATCCCATGAATTTGTAGAACAGAATTGGTCTATTTACTAAAGCTTAGTTCACTAGTCAGAATTTCATTTTAGAATTGTTGGCCAATTTTCAAAACCAGAGATAAAAAATCGGGTTTGTACCATGTGTGTGGTGTCCAGCCACACGGCAGGAGCAACACACCACACACGAACCAATTTCACTCACCAACATTCAGATTCCAGATTCCAGACTGAAAATCCCATGAAACCCTATCATAGCATACATGAATTTAGAGTAAACAACCTGCAGGAGGATCAGAGAGGAATTCAGTGTTGCAGCTTTTCTGCCCCTCTTTGCTCCATCTCCCACTAATGATGAAATAAAAAAATGAAAATAAGGCAGCATACGACTGCTCAATGTATTCCTATAGTTTTAGGAGCTTGAGCCTTCACTCTGTATTTGATTCTTATGGTTGCATGTTAGCATTAGCTATTTAGCTGTCAGTGAGCCTCTGACAGAGGAGATGGCAACATCTGCACTTTCAACACAAACACATAAACTTCTGACATATTTGTCATTCTATTTCTATTCATAGGAAAACAATTAATTATAGATTTTAATTGATTCTAATCATTTGCACGTCAATACAAAATAGAAAAGAAAACATTGGAAAGCTTGAAATCTGTTATGCGTTTTATGACTTGACTTGTGGTTCAAATCAGTTTTAAAACCTGAAAATAACATTTCTATGCCCAAACGTTTACATACATTCGCTTAGTATTGATGCAAGTTATCTTCTTGACTTGGGTCAACCCTTCTGGGTTTCCTTACTGAAGCATCTCCAAGTAGTTTGCAGGACTTCTGGTTCTGAACCGGTGAATCTGGGTTAGGTTTACAGGCCACATCGCTCACACACAAATTCTTTCTTGGACTAGGATCTGGGATCTTTGTTATCCTGAAGACATTTTATATCCTATTTGGCTGCTGTCAGTCAAAGTTAATCTGGAACCCATTTTGACTAAATCTTTAACTTCCAGTTGACGTCTTTAGATGTTGCTTCAATATTTTCCACATCGATTTTTTCCTTACATTTAATAAAGTGGACCAGTTCCTCATGCAGCCAAACAACCCCACAGCATGACACTACCACCCCCATACATCACAGTTAGGATGATACAACAATGGTCATCATGTCCAAATAGTTCCACTTTAGTTTCATCAGATCACAGGACATGTCTCCATAAATGAACAGGACATGTCTCCATAAATGAACAAGACATGTCTCTGTGTTGCAGTGGACATTTGCAAACTGCAATCTGTCTTTCTTGTGCTTCATTTGCAGTAATGGCCTCCTGCTCTCTGGCCTTTCAGCCCGTGTTGCTACAGAACATGTTTCTCTGTGGATAATGTCTCTGTCTCACAGCAACATCTTCACAAGGTCTTTGATTTCAATTCTAGGGTTGATTCACACATTTAAGACCAGAAGTGTCCCCATCCTAAATGTTATGACCGTTGGACTTTCCCATCATGACTAAGACTGAACAGGTGAACTCCACCAGCAGTGGATGAACCAGACTGCAGCAGCTCCTGGATTCTCTTCCTGACATCTGAGCTGATTTCTGCTGCCAACCTTCCCATCATGTTAATCCATAAAATAGAGTGAGCCTCGAATAAACGCAAATGTGTCAATTAGCCTATCAGAAGTTTCCAAAGCCATGACATCATCATTTGCGCTTGAATCATAATGGATGCAAACTTCTAATTTTAAAGACATTAATAAATCTGTTACATTCTTTCATTATTAACAAGAAGAAATCATTCCAACTGATAAAAGAAGTTAGGAATGATTTAACTTCAGAAAGTGAAAACAAGTGGATATGTCTTCATTTAGTATACATCTACTTATGTTAATGACACACCCAGACTCTTAACTTGAGGGATAGAAAAACACAAAACTTATTCATTTTGAGTGGAAAGTTGTAGGGTTTGATTAAACAGACTTGGAAACACTTAGGCAAATCTGTGTTTTGTCCTTTATCTTTTTAATATTCCAAGCAAAATGCCTCCTGTCTCAACTGAGGACAACAACAAGCTCCTCCAGAAAATAACAGAAATGAAGATTCTGAGTTTGACATTTATGTTAAAGTAAATGTGAAAGATGCCTGAGAAGCACTGCAGCAAACAGTCCTACGTGGAGCTCTCTCTGCGCAAAACTGAACCACAAATTCTTTCAAATCCCCCAAAGGAAGAAGTTAAAATGGAAAACAGAATTTGGATGCCATCAACAATACAAAAGAGGAAGGCCTCATCAACCACCGTCCCAAAGACAGACGCCAAAAACACCCTTTCTCAAACACAAAACCTTCACACTAGTTTGCTTTCCAATCTCTTGTACTGGCGTAGATGAGTTAGTAAAGAAAAAGCTTTCATTCTAAAATTTCAGACATAATTGATTCTGGTGGTAGGAAAAAGTCCCTTAGGAGAAATGTACCACTGGCAAGAGATGAGAAAAGCGATTGCTGAAAAAGAAAAGAAAGAAGTTGGAGGAAAACTCCTCCAGTTTCACTGCAAATTCTACAAAGGGAGACTTCACAGATGTCACTTAACACTGAAGCATGAATGGGAATCACTCTTCTCTAAAATCATGAACAAAACATGCATAATGCTCATGTTCAGACACTGAAACACTGAGTTTGTTGTTTACTTTTCCATTTAACCATGTAATCTACTTTGCATTGCATTGCTGCTTAAATTGTGCTATGCAAATGGAATTGCCTCGTCTTGCTTTGCCTTGAAGAAAGAACACTCCTTAGCTGCTAAGCGTCCTCTAACAAAACTCTACTATGAGTTCAGTGACAATCCAAAAAGTGGGGAACATTTCTACCTGTTTGTCTGTCTGTTTGGTTTTTGTTCCCAGGTTCCTTCAGTAGAAACAACAGCAAGGGAAAGATTGCCTAGAAAACTACCCTGGTACTTGAAAATGTTCCAGCAGTGAAAACCCACCAACCCTTTGACTAGGATGATGGGTACAGGGTCTCAAAGGCATGAAGATGATTTAGGTTTTTTAATCAGATCAGATATCTCAATGTGAGATTAAAACTCAAAGATTAAAATAAATAAAGTGAGAGAAAGGAAGAGAGAACAACATTCAGAATAGATAGGTGTTCGCATGAGTTACAGCTCGTCTTTTTTCTTTATCTCCCTTTATCCTGGGCCAAAATCCTTAGCAACCTGACCATGCCTTAACGCCTTGAAGGATGTTTATAATATCCCAAGAAATTCAATGAAATGAAAATAAATATTCCATTTATTTTGGATATCAACGCACATAGAGGCAGAATGCAGAGGACAGAATTTCAGTTTCTGGAGAGCCAGTGTGACGTTTCAGTCACTGATGCTCTGGGGTTCAGGTCATGTATTTTTGCTGGCCCAACGTTGCCACTGCGATCTATGAGTAATTTCTGAGCACTTCATTCCTCCTTCTGTCAAAAGTTTAATTGAGATTCTGATTTCCTTTTTCATCTGGACTTGGGACCGGCCCACACTTCCTAAGACACCAACACTTGATTTAATTTGCTCATCATTGTGTTAATGTTTCCTCAGAGAATCAGAATCACACTCTAGTGGCTGAGCACACAAACAAGAAACTTCACTTTGGTTTCACTTTTTACAAAAAGTACAGACACATAATCTGTACTTTCAGAGAAATAGCCTGGGCCACTTACATGGGCAACAGATATTTATTGATGTACGTATCGGTGTGTATACTGTGTGAGAGTTGAGAGAACAGCTGGGTGAAAAGAGGTGAAAAGGCTGGAGTGCAAAAGAGTTTTAAATCATGATTATGAACAGAAAAGCACTTCATAAGTTAAGACTATTTATCTTAAAGCAATCTGAGCCTTCTTGATCCCTTAGTAGAAATGCTAAAATACATAACCATATCAAATTTATTGACACACACCTACTGGAATAAATGGAGAATGGAAGTGTTCACCAGAAAGCATTAGCAGGTCTTCCCATTCTACTACAACATACAACAAAGGTTTTTGTATGTTGCAACGAATTGCCTTTGAGATTTTGGGGGAAAAAAACTGAAGTATTTTCTTTGAGACATTGAAGTTGAGTTTAACACTGAGGTGTTATTTCTGCTGTTGCTTGTTTGTCATTGACTCTATTATTCCCATTTCATTTCCCTAATATGGAAACACATTTTCACCAGCAAATTATCAAGATATCAGTTTAGTGGTGACAACAAAACTTGAATTCATGACATCTAAAATATTGACCAGCCTGGGAAACTGATATTACATGCAAACACAGCTGGTTATTAAAGCAGAAACGAAATATCTGTTATAGAAGACAACAGAACATGTATCCATTAAAAGAACTGAATATAGATCCATAAACACTCACAGATCCATAAAGTTTTCCTCTTCGGTTCATGGCCACAAAGAGCCCACTGTGAACACCCAGCAGAGTAACCACCCCTCTCTCCACAGGAGAGATCTGCAGCAGACCTTCAGAAACATAAAAAAATGCATGTTGAAACCAACCAGCAAGGGGGAAATATGTCTTCTAACAGCTTTAGCTTTCTATCTGTCAGTGATCACACTTTGTTTTTCAAGTTGAGAAAACATTTGCGCATTCTTCAGCTGCACAATTACCAGTGCAACATTTCACAAACATAATTTGTTAATTTTTTGATAGTAATTTAAAACTATCAAGTGTATAAATTAAGTTTGGAAACCAATAAAGCAAACTGTCATTTACCAGTTTTGGGTTTTCTTTTTTTATAGACATGAAATTGGTTTGCTTTGGTACACTGCCTTGAACTGAACCAGAGGAGAGCTGGTCATTCTTTGGAGAAGGTGTATGAATCAAATGTGAGGTTTAACATGTGTGAATGTTCTGCTGTGGCCTCATGCTGCGCAGAGCGTTTCTGAGCTTTTGTGTCAGATGCTTTTCTGAGATTTTATGTCTTGGCTTTAAATAGAACAAAGCTGTAAGAATAACCTGACAGCTCCACGCTTGTCTTTTAAACATTTTGGATCCACAAGTTAAAGCAGCGATGAAAAAATATAAATGTGTATAATTTACACAGAGGGTTCCCAGTCCAACAACCCATAAATATAAGGTGGTGCATAAGTATGGCATCGCTGGAGAGCGGGGGTTAATCTGTCCTCACAGCCGGGCCTGTCCTAACTTTAGGGTTCTGGCTGGCTACAGGCCCGGATTACAGCAAGCTCTGGTTACACGTAAGGCGCAAAAGTTTGCGCATATTTGTGCTGATTTGCGGAACCGAAGAGGGACTCCAGATGTTTTGAAGCGGCGTGGATCAATATGAGCAGAGCAACGTCGCGTCTTGGGGATCCAGAGGCCTGGATCAGGTGGAAAGAGCTGAGGTGTTGTTAAGGATTCAAACCTGAGTAACACGGTGAGTTAGTTCCTATAGTTTACACTCTAGTATCCCTAAGGCGACTGAAAACATTGTGTTATTTATTTAGTAACAGCTCGACTTTTCTGTGGACTTTGGTTAAAAAGCTACGATACAGGTTCGGAATGGATCACTTCGGCCCATTGAATGATAATGATAAAAGCCACTTACTGTAACGATTCTCGCTGTGTACTCCTGTTATTCTGCCATCGGGTAACACTTGTATATGAAAACCAATCCCCACGTTGCAGTAGAGGCGCCGCAACCGTTTAATGCCTAGGAGGTAGTCTCCGTCCCGACTGATCTCCTCCCGCTTTTCCCCCGGGATCCGTGCCAGAGAGCGGGAGTAGAGGGCCTCCCAGCGCTCCGCGGTCCCGTTCAAACCGGGGGCGCATCCCGCGAGGGCCGTAAGCAGGTTCAAAACTAGGACGGTCCTCAGGGCCGACAAAGAACCCATGCCAGGTTTGACTCTGAAAGTAGCCTCCAGCGTGCGCTCTCCCAGCGAGGTGACAGTGCGACACAGGCGAAGCAGCGGCGCGACACAGAGAAGCGTGTAAAAGTTGCGCTCATTCCCAGACCGACAGGCGCACTGACTTCAGCGCCGGGGCGACATTGATCTGCACGGCCGCTGAGCAGCCATGCCTCTATATTTATACCTGCAGACACATTACATCACAGCTCCACACTTACAATCTACAAACTAATACACTCGCTTTACCAAACAGAACAGGCCGCTTTGTTGTGACCAAATAATAGAGAACTTATCTCGGACAAAAGTTCAGACTTTTTGGAAAATATACTAATAAAGGCTTTATTATAATAGAAAACAAGTCTTTGTGCGAGACGTTCATTATCAGCAACAGAATATCCTAATTTATGTATTGAAGGATGTAAAATAGGAAACAGTCAAGTTAACAGACCGTGTTGCCGAGACAGGAGACAGATCTATAAATGAACAATAACAGGAAAAAACACAGGTCCAATTCAGCTAAATGAAAAAAGCAGCACTTAAGACTGGTGGAGGGGAAACCATGTCCCAAGCCCTTCCACGGAACAATGGTTAGACTAAATAGAGCCTGTTAAGCATGTTAAGTACTGTCACTGTCACCAAGCCTTATTTCAGCCCTCAGCTGTGTATTAATAGGATTTATTTATTATGTTAAAATTAATTTTGGTAATACAAGTAAACGAATCTCAGTCCAAGAGACTCTTTTGTTCTACAGGCTCTCCTCTACATCTGTGCATGTGTGTGTGTGTGTGTGTGTGTGTGTGTGTGGGGGTGTGTGTGTGTGTGTGTGTGTGTGTGTGTGTGTGTGTGTGTGTGTGCGTGTGTGTGTGTGTGTTGCTTTTTCCTTTTTTTGTGGTGAATCATAATGTAAGTCAGTTTTTTTCTATCACTGTTAAATTTATGATTTTCTACAACTCAGACAAAACAATTTCAGTGCCCCTTAAGCTTACTCCACTCCACTCCACATCACACACACACACACACACACACACACACACACACACACACACACACACACACACACACACACACACATCCAAAGAGCTGAATATTGATTGTCCCCAATTATTTTACAGCACTGACTTTAATATTTCATCCTCATAGTCTTTCTTATGAAATTATATTTTGTTGTCTCTTTTTCAATTATCTTACAGTTTGATTTAAGCCAGAGCCACCAGCTCTCTATATTCAGTCATATACAATAAATGAAAATATTATTGACAGGTTAATTAATTTCATTCACTTCAGAGATACATAAAGAAAATTAAGAAGTTACGTTCTGAAGAACATTTCCAGGATTATAAATGTCCCAACAAGATCTAGAGAAAGTCATTGTTTATCTTTGGTTGCATTGATTACAGCAGCAGTGTCTTCACAGGTCTGCCTAAAAAATCAGACACCAGATCCAGAACGCTCCTGATTTCAGCCAAGAATGTGAGGGCTTGTATGTTTGTTGCTTGTTGTATTCATCATGTAAAGCATGTTGATCTTGTGCTGAGGAGGCCACACAAACAGCCCTACCTCACCTAAAGTCAAACGCACACGGATGGTTTCAAGTCTTGAGTTATGGTAATTATTATATTTTTTGGCTTACATATTGCCAAAACATGACATTTAATTTATGTGAGATCAACATTCTATATTCACATGTGGGCTTATGAAAATATGTTTACTATCTGTTTAAAAGTGTTTATTTTCAAAAGGTTCTTTTATTCTTATAAATCAGAAAACATTTTCTATTTCACTGACTATGACTGAGGAACGGGTCCATTGGATTTTCAGAATGTCTGATCTCTGCTGCGGCTCTGTCTTTCTCCTCAGTGGCCATGCATCGAGGGTTTTCTCATTTTCACATTTGACTGTTCTGAAAGGTATGACTGCAGAATGTCTGATCTCTGCTTTCCAGGCTACAAAATTGTGTGGACACAAATGTTGGAGGTTATCATGAGGTGCCTCAGCATGGGCTATGTTGGCCTAGAAATACCAGCAAACCAACCAGGAAGCCAATGCAGAGGACCAAAAGAAAACAGGCTAAAGCGAGGCCCAGTTTTTAGGAGCCTGAAGAGCTGGAACCATTCACACTCCATGATATGGAGCATTGACACATTATTAGTCCTCAAGAATAAGCATTTGGACAAACATCTGAGCTTTGCTGATGGGTTGCTTGACTGCTCATGTTCAGAATGCAGGTCGCTGGACAACAGAGCACTGGAATAGTTACAACTGGACTTTGTCATGTCAAGGAAAGGGGATGACATGCTATAAAACGCTCTAGAGAAGTTTGGATCCTTTGTTTGCTGCAACACCTGGCTGAAAATATGTCAGTCCTGTAGGGGGTTATATCAGATATGCAGTCAGTCACAAATACCTCCTTGGTAAATGATGGAGCCCCAGCTATGTGAGAGCAATGTGGCTTGTTCCATTTCCAGGACTTTCAAGACATTTTTGAGCAGCGTAGACAGGCAGGGCCGGCGCTGTCCATGGTTCTGTAAACTCTTTTACTCACAATGAAATAAAGTGGGTTAAGATATCCACCATTCAGTCGAGCAAAGATTTGTAAGTTATGTCCAGCTTTATTTTCTGTTTATGTTGCACTAACGTCATTATGGTTTCAGGTTGCAGGTACGCAATGAATTATGCCAAGGGTTAGGGGTTTTGGATTTCACAGGGTGGCAGCTGCAATTTGGAGCTTAAAATGTCTCAGCATTCAGTGCATGCATTCATTCACTCTCTTGTTTATTCATCACAAAAAAGGAAGCCTATACAAGGCAGATTTAAGACAACTGGCTGTGGAATTTATGTTTGTTCAAATGTTAATATTTCAGAACAACTGTGAATGAGTCATGATAAAGATTGAAATGTATTATTTTCCAAAGCTGGATTTGGATGAATTTATTATCTTGATACATAAAATAAATAAATTAATTAATTAAAAAACCCATAGCGCATTACTGTTGCATTTATGTTGAAATTCTGGCCGTGGTATTTTTATTTAGAGATTACATCTTCATTTATAAAAGACAAGAGTTGTGTGTCTGTAAACATTCCTGTTTTTACTAAATGCTGACCAAATTCACTGTAAATTGAGCTCTTATTTAATTACTCCATGCCGAGTAGAAAACCAATTTAAAACAGAAAAGGTAAAAGATAAATTAATAAACTAAGAAAAACGTAAAATCACAGAATGAAATGAAAGTCGTGATGGTTTCCACCTGTAGAGGTCACTGTTTCCAAATGAATGCTTCCATTCTCAATTGCTGCTCAGCATTTCAGGTTCAGGATGAGGTTCTGTGCTTACAGATGGGATTTCTCATCAAACATTTGGGTCATTATTTGAAAGAAAAAAAAAACAAAACTGTATAGATACAAAATAATGATAATGAAGAGAATAGTTGTTAGGTTGGCTGGACTGTTGCAAGAAAACTATTTTAATCAGTGATCTCTTTTTCACGTTGCCATTTCAATACAATAAAAAACTTATTTAAGGAATGACTGGTTGGTTTAATGCTGCTCATCTGGTCAAACTATGAACTTTGCTGAGCTCCCAAAAAGCGAAAAACTGCTTAGAGAGCCTGTCCTTTCGCTTTATATCAATTCATTTCCCTTTGAGATCTTTCAGCTCAGATTTAGCTATCTAATTATTAGTAAATATCAATCTAATAAATCTTACTCTGAATATTACTTCTTTAATATGATGAAAGAAGACGTCATGTAGGAAGAGATTCAGAAGATAAATGCCAGTGAAACAGATGGCTTTCGGACACAGGCCACAAAAGGCTCTAACCGCTCTCAAGTGCTGCATTCCTGCAGAGTAATACTAGAGTGTGGCATTCATAACAAGGTGCAGCAAGGTGTAACACTTTGTATGATACCGTTTCTGCTTTCAGGAGGACCAGCCTTGTTTATCGACTGCAGCTTTTGGTCGGCTTTTCAAAAAAACTGCCTTAAAGTCTCAGGCGGCATCGTTTCCCAGGCCCCCCCTGGGAGGAACTTTTGTTCTGGCCAGGAAGCCTCCCCTGCCTGCAGGTATAGGATGACAAGGCTTTATATGCCGCTGCCTATAGATGGGAAAGAGGCAGGGCAAAACCTGAACTTCGAATGAGTCGTGCTGCTGCTTGTGGTGAATTTAACACTGATGACTGCAGGTTGTACTCAGCCGTCTTACGCTGACAGAGTGGCTGCAGGAGGAGACGGATGTTAGCAGGAAAGATGGACTTCCTCCTCATTTGGCTAAAAGACAGCAGCAGACCTCTACATTCAATTGACAATTTAGCCACAGGTATTAGTTTGTCTTCATTTTCAGTTTCAAATATATAAACATTGTTAATGATGATTCCTGTAATCTAATGAACTTTTGCTTTTTGAATGCCTCAACATTTTGCCAACAATCATTACTAATCGGTAGCCACCCGTCAACAGTGTGTGAATGTTCCCTATGAGAGCTTAATGGGATTAATTGAGCATTACAAATAAAATCAGTATTAATAACAATAAAAGTAATTATCATTACTAATAATAATAGTTGTTATTATATTATGTTAGTATATATACTACTAATAATAGAAATCCTTTATTATTATTATTATTATTATTATTATTACTATTATTATAACTTTAAAGTTAAGGTAGAAAAGTAGCATTTTCTCCAGAAACACAATAAACCATTGATGACTTCTAATTTTAACAGGGGAAGAATATCTTAATCAGTCCTTAATGCATACACTTTTACTGGAGGAAGACTACACACACACTCACACACAGTTGTTTTTTTCTTCTTTGGGTCAGTACCATTATGTTTTTTATGTTGGAACCAGGCAGCAAGAGAAAACTGAAACAACATCCACATTGGTAAAATGCAGAAATCGTCTTATCAATAACTTACAACTCAGACAGAAAATAAATATTCATATCATTTGTGAAATATACAAAGTACTTCTTTCAGTTCACACACAGTAGACTATCACATTATAAGAACATTGCAGATGCTCGTGCCTCAAGCTGATTTCCTTATTCTTCTTAATGTGAATCTGATAAAAAGTGCTTCTCCATGTACAGTCCCCTCTTCAGCTTCCATAATGATTAATAGCACTTAACAATTGGGAAATAGTACTTGGATTCTGACAAACATAAAGCTTATATGCTGCTGTACAGGCCAGCTGAACATATGCTCTGAGGCTTGTGCACACAAAATAGAATGGATATTACAACAATCTCATTACATTTGTTTACATGACAGTTGTATTTGTAAGAAAACGGACGTCAGTTATCAGAGGATTATACAGCAGTGGAGTTGTAGGCCAGAGTCTCCAGAGAGTGGCAGGTTTTAGAAAGGCATAAAAACCAGAAACACTTTGGTGGCCTTTGAGTTCCCCTTCCTTTTTGATTGAACGTCCCTTTATCTCTATACACCAACAAGAACTTCCATCAATCCAGAATTTGGGATCCAAGACAATTTCTCACATCCTTCCTTGCAGTCAAGCTGCAGTATGTGCCGAGATCAAGGATCCTTGTGGATGAGTCGTAGCAGAGGGAGATCAAATCCAAACCTCATCTCTAAAAGTTTGCTGAGTCA
Source organism: Poeciliopsis gracilis (assembly GCA_911649635.1). Lineage (NCBI taxonomy): Eukaryota > Metazoa > Chordata > Actinopteri > Cyprinodontiformes > Poeciliidae > Poeciliopsis > Poeciliopsis gracilis. Next base: position 6,206,869 of record CAJVRI010000799.1, read on the forward strand.
TCAGGCTATTGACCTGGACCTTTCCTATCACGATGCCGGCGTCTCCGGCGTTCACCACGCCGCCCCTGCTGATGATGTGTTTGCTGGGCTCCTTGAATCTCCCTTAGCTTCCTCACCATCTCATGGTCCTTGTTGCCCAGCACTCGAGGCAAGAAGAGTGAGGCTTTATCAGTGCTCCGAGTTTTAAAGCCTCGCCGCGGCCGCCCTTTCCCGTTGATGGAGATGTACCATTGCCTCCTGACAGTGGCCCGACGCTTGCTGCTGCTGCTGCCTGTCCCCGGTGGCAGGGGCTGCTCTGTGAAGTGTTGTCGTGATGCATAAGTGTTGTACCCCAACTCATGGATCCGTTCCACAAATTCACACTCTTTGTTGAAAACCTCCTGGGGAAAGGAAGAGTGGAAAAAGCATGACCAATATGCCAATTTTTGGAGGATAAAGTGTGTTTTTGTTTTCCTCCTTAAAGGTTTCTTATATAATAAAAAGTTGGCTGCAAATAAAACAAACTCACTCAGTTTAACTTTGTTTAAAACTAAATGTTTCGACTTGTGTGAAAACATTTTGTCCTAAATGTGTTGCAGTGAAGCTGCAGTGACAGAAACTGAACAGTGTGAATATTTATTTGTCTTAACTAATAAAATGGGGAATTAGTGTCATTTTCATTTTTAAGTATTTTTGTTCATATCTGTATGTTACAATGATTTGTGTTTCTCAGAACTGGTAGAGCGGAAATAAATGAACCGCCAACATTTGGTGTAAAACACAAAGCTGTGGTTCAAGATCTCTGCGACATAAACAGTAGAGAGACAGGCTGTAATTGTGTACTGACCGAGGCGTACAGCCTTCCTTTATCGTTCATGGCCAGATATTTGCCTGAGAAAAGCCCTTTTATGGCCACGACACCCACATCCACTGCAGTGATCTCCATGATGCCTGCAGAGAAACAGAAATATTAAAGGTAAACTTCAAGTCATAGTTTTCATACCTAGAAGTGCAGCTCTTCCGTTTACATGAAACATAAATAAGCAATGAACTATATATATATATATATATATATATATATATATATATATATATATATATATATATATATATATATATATATATTGTGCTGTTAAAATGAATTTCTTGCGGGAGCCTCATTATGGGTCCATTTCGTCTCCTGACGCATTGAGCGCCGCAGAGAGACTTCAACAGGCTCATTAGATAAATACATCCGCTTATGCTGCTGCTGCTGCAGCTGCTGCAGCTGCTGCTGCCCGGGACCCGCAGATCAACCTGCATGTTTGAGATTTCAGCCTGAGTCAGGAGCTCCGAGTGGCCCAACATCACTGAGATGATCACTAAATCATACGAATCATTTCTGAGAGTAATGCAGACTGAAGTCTGAAATATACAAAGAAAACAAGAAAAAAATAGAAAGCAAATGAAAAAGAAAGAGATGAAGAAAGAGGGCGTTTAAATTTAGCCCCATTAAATGTTACTCTTAATTTCCACCAAATCTTGAAGTTCTTCCCAGCGGGAGGCCAGGGCTCCTCGGGTTTGGAATGATCCACTTAAGCTTCTAAAAGTTCTGTCTTGTTTGTGAAAACAGAAAAAAACAAAACAAGTACTCACTGAACGGATTATTCTCCTCCAGTGATCCATCAATCTTCCCGTTAGGATGGATCTGCAGATGATATTTGGTAGCGCAGTAAAGTTTCCTGCGCCTCGGCGCTCCTCCGAGGTGCTCATACACTCCTCCGCGCCCCCCGGCGTCTCTCCGCTGCCGGGGGTCACAACCCTGGCTCGGCGAGCAACGGGCCCGGGGCCAAACGGGATCCAGGAGGCTCGCCAACACCAGCAGAGGAATCATCAGCATTGTGGCATGTTCGGCGGGGAACGATTGTTGCAAAAATTCGGATAATACCCGGCCAGCCCTCCGGGTCCCATGAACGTGTCGGGCCCCTAAAGCTGGAGAACTCCAGCCCCGCTGTACATCCAAGCCCCACGGGCAGCTCTGACAGCACAGCCGGCCCCCGGGTTGGGATCCTCCTCGCCTCTCCTGCAGGAAAGCCCTCGTGTGAAGCTGACTGAGAGCCTCGCCTCAGACTGAGCGCAGATATAAAAGAAGCTTGTGGCGACAATAGGCTGAACTTCGACCAATTGATACAAAGGAGAGGGGAGGCAAAAGGTATTAGCCCTGTGTGAAGTGAGAGACAGCGGCATGGATAAAATTACATAGTGGCAAAGTGCGAAACAGCTCTCCTCTCTGAACTCCTCTTCTGAAATATCCTAAAAGAGCAAATTAGACATCCCAAATTATACAGGCGGTCTGAGCCTGCGCCAGCCACCGCAGCAGGTGAGGAAGATCTCAGCTGCTGGAACCTTCTTTCATCTCAAAAGTCAGCGAAATAAAAAGTCAACCTTTGTGTCACTTGGGTCTTTTCAAAGTCACCTATCCTCAGCTTTACTCCGTAGAGCTCAGAATGTTGAACCTGATGCACTTGTTCATCCTAAGCAGAGTAGGAACATCTGCTGTTGGTACTTGATGTACAGAATCCGATCTACAGCTTCCAGAAGTGAAGAACCCACAGCTTTGTCAAGTTTCCCATCTTCTTTGCTCCTTAATATTTATAGGCTCCTCCTGACCTGTTACCTTTTACTGCCATTATTAAAGACCGTTTCTGGGAAGAAAAGACAAATTTGTTTTGTGTCACAAGGTTCCCTGTCTGCTCCTCACTCTCCAGAACCTCCTCCCCAAGCCTCAGTCGTTATCCCCACCAACAGCATCTCCCAGACTTTTCCCAACCCAATGCCCCAGCTCTGGCTAGGCAGCAGCCGGTGGGCGGAAGAGCAGCAGGCTAAATGACTACTGCCTAAATTGCTTCCATCTTGGTCACATTATGGTTTGCATTCTGGTAATTAGCACCATCTTCTACAAATCTCTCTGCCCTTTGGCGCTACTCCACTGCAGCTATGAAGGCCTCTGCTGAGAATCCCCCAGAGAGCAGACGGTTAATTTGTCTTCCCCTCCCATACATCACTCAGCTAGTTGCCTCTGTCACTTAATTTATCCTGATGATCAGGAAAAAATCTGCTTTTTTAATTACAAATGGGCTTTATGCCTCCAAAACCCCTCACAAGTCAGACAACACACCAAAACATCAGCCAGGCAGTGTGTATCAGTGGTTGTTCTGGTGGCCATTTCTAAGCGAGATGGCCTTGATGTGGTCAAATGCTGAAAAGGGTGGAACCTCAGATGTGGTGTGCTGTTTCTCTCAGAAACTATTTTAATTATGCTCCCCTCCACGCCGCCCACAAAGCCTCCCAGCAATAGGCCAGGCAAGCGCTCTCAATTTGTGAAGCACACACTCACGTGTATGTCTTCCTTTCTAACATCAGAAAGAGTGTGTGTGCGTGTGTGTGTTATACGACAAAGCTTAAGAGGAGGATAAGACCTCAAACATCGCTTGTAATCAGGTTTACAACAACAAAACAGCAACTTTAGCTCCACTTTGACATTTGCCATCATACAGTCAAAAAGCTGTCATAGAATGAAAGCCCAATGCAAGAGCCTCTGTTTGTTTCTCAGGCCTTTGGACTGTTGCATTTAGACCACCATGCCACAGAGTGAGATGTTGAAACACACCAGGGGGGCATGTAAAGCTGACAGACAGGAAATCATAAAAAAGGCAGAGCTGCTGTCAAGACTACAGCCAGAGCTGTGGGTTGTTGAAGTCAATCCATTATCACTTCCCTCTGGCAATTCAAGAAAAACTGAAAGGCCAACTTTAATACGACATGATGACATGATGACATGCACCCGGAACATAGAAAATAAATGGTTTCCAATTTATGAATACCATTATCTATTAAAGGTTGTCCACTATCTAGTAAACTCTGGTAACATTATATGTCAATTTTTGGACAACACAAAAATCTTAATGAGCATTTCGCGTTATCAGGGGTTAGAAGCAAAAATGACACAAGTGCATTTTGAAAATACGTGAGCATGTTGCGCTGTGCCTCAGCGTGTGAGGAGACAATCAGAGCTGCTGTTTGATTCCCTGACCTGGATACCGATTTCCCAACCTTTCAAATTGGTTGCTAAAGACAAATCAGCTCTGTTTGGGATTTTTGTCCTGCTACCTTCACAATACAAAGTTGAGTAATTGGCCCTTCATTGAAGCCAGGAGCCATTGGACTTCACATTACACTGCACACTTGCATCCAGATCACCTCCCAAACAGAAATCCCATCCTATCACATCTCCAGTTCATGTTGGGGATGTTTGAAACTGCGCTCACAAGAAAGTAGATTTTTAAAAAATGCTTCAAAACATCCAATTCATCCAGCTTAACTGTTTCCAACCATTTCCAAACCATGTCATTACACTCTTGAAAAATGAATCAATACCAAACCACATGAAGTGCTCTGACACTAAACCCAAAAGCATACATTTTAACTTTTTCTCCTTTTTTTTCTAATCATGAATGAAAGCGAGGTTTTTTCAGAGCTCCTTTTTTAATTGACCTCCCCAAAATTCTCCCCCACCACCAGCTCTCAAAACCCTCTTAGCACAAAAGAGTTTCTTTTCTGCAATAATACAAATGTTATTAGCAAGGCCCTTTTCTTGGCTCCCTCTTTTAATGGAGGGAAAAGGAGGTACCAGTAATCCAGAGCAAATCAAAATGACCTTTGAACCCTTTCTGCTGTACTTTTTCTCATGGGCAGATTTCTTTAGTGAAGCGGTGATCAGAGGGCTGAATCCAGCCGCTGCCTCTCGTCTCCTGACAAATCGCAGCAGAGCCTCTTTTGTCCCCCGGACTTTGATCTCACCTGCTTGTCAGACTCTTCAGAAAGAAGTCTAGTACAGTTCCAGCACATAGCAAACAAATCAGCAACTATTTTAGCACCCCTCCACACACACACACACACACCCCCCCCCCACACACACACACACACACACCCCCCCACACACACACACACACACACACACACACACACCTCCCTGACCCCCTTGTTTGCTGCCCACTTTCTTTCCCTCACCCTTATTCAGTTTTTCAAACTGGTCTGTTGGTTTTCTTCTAAGTTTGCCTGTTTTAAACAATTCAGATTTACTTCCTAGTTTTACTTTGTGTTTCTGGACAGTGTGGTTGGCACTGGGACATTTCAACAAAAGGCCTGTGGTTTGAGCCTCAGCTGGGGCCTTTCTGTGTGGACTTAACATGTTGTCCCCGTGCACATGAAAGTTTTCTACAGGAAATCCGTCTCGTTCCCACAGTTCAAGAGGAAGCATGTTAGGTTAATTGGTGATTCTAAATTGCCCTTAGGAGAGAGCTTGTGCTCGCAGGATTGTTTTTCTCACGTCTTTGTGTTGCCTCAGTAATAGCCTACTCGTCAAAGCTGCAAGTTCATGGACTCAAAGCTTTTTAAAGTTTGCCAGAGCTTCTCTTTACGGAACCCAAGAAAAACTGTAGAAAACATTTAGAAATCTTTATCCAGACAACTTAGCACCTTTCATTTTTCCACCACATTTTCATGCTTTTTAGAGAGTGAAGCCATCTTTCTTTCTATTTAATGAGAAGGAGAATGTTTCTCCAAGGGTGATGCAGCAGTGAGAAAATTTTGTTCCAGGCTTTTAGTTCAGTCAAGACACGTGTTGATGTGATTGCACTTAACATAACCTAACCAGACCTCTCAGTAACGAAGTGAGACAGGTCTGTTTCATCACTTTGCTTTGTTGAGGCTCCACTATTCTGATCTTTCCACATTAATGCTTCGGAAAGTGATGGAAGATCGGCAGTTTCATTTGTTGTACTGTACCAGTGTAGAGGCCACACACCCCACACTCACCTTATATGCATGAAAGGGTTTTGTGTCTCTGGTTAGTGGTTGATATGTGTCTCAATACACTGCCAACAATTTGATTCATTCACATGAAAAGGGAAAGAAAAGTGATACGATCTGCTTTTCTATCAGAATGCAGTTTGATTACGTCATTTTTGTTAACACAGAGTGAATCAATGCAAATTTCACAAAACTTATAAACTGGATTTGACTATTTATTTTAATAGAAAAGGCACACATCTGGGTGAGGATCAGTTCTACTCACTGTGATGTTTCAGGCCATGTAAAGCAAAAAGCTCTGATCTAATACTGCAGAATGACAGTATTACATTGGTGGAGCCAGTGTTGTATAGTAACGAAGTAAAAATACTTCGCTACTTTACTTAAGTATATTTTGGAGTACTTTATACTTTCCTCGAGTAAGAAAATTTTTGATAACTTTTACTTTTACTTCACTACATTTCCGAACTTAATTGCATACTTTTACTCCGATACATTTTCAATGTGTGGTTTAGTTACTCGTTACAAAAAAGCGAGAGAGAAACAGAGTTTTGATCACCTACTGATTGGCTGCAACAAAGCCTGCTTGCCTGGGCTTGTTCATCTCCACCAATAGGATGCACAGGTTTCGCTTCTCCCCACTACGTCAGAAAGTCCAGCAAACAGTCTGATTGGTTAGTGCTCCGTATGTGTAGGTTTGTGCCGTTTGTGCAGCTTTGGTTTCCGAGATATTAAAATGATTTTTTTAGGCCGTCCAGAGTTCACCATCCCCGCATTTTGCTCCAAAACAAACCAAAGTGGGCTGGTTCGTTGGTGCTCCGTTTGTGCCGTTAAAACAAACGCAGCAAATTTGTTTTCAATTTGGATTTTGGCTATTCCGATATCCGGTGTCAGCGGCGTCTAGCTCGAGGTTGATCCGATTCATGAACGCTAATTTCGGCCAGCCGTTCTCTAGGTCTCCCCTTCCTCAAGGTGTCGGAGTTTCACTCAGGGAGAGTCAACAAATTTTACATCCAAACTCCTGAGAAACTAATGGAAATAGATTTCTTGCCTTGTGACCAACTGACACAAAATTCATGACACAAAATATTGAGTATGAAGTAGTCATACTCAATATTTTCAGTAATTGTAATCTTAAAAAGTATATATTTTGGATGGCCTAAAAAATAATTTTTAATATCTCCGAAACCAAAGCTGCACAAACGGAGCTCTAACCAATCAGACTATTTGCTGGATTATTTGAGTAGGTGGGTGTCAGCATCATGGAGGTCTGTTTCCTTTCTCCCATTAAACACCAAGTTAACAAAAAGCTCTCCCTCTTCAGATGCCAAATAAGCTGCATTTTCCTCCCAATTCTTTTTTTCTTTTGCATAATGACCAGTTGTGTGCACCTATAGTTTGTGAAGTGGCGTAATCCTAACGGCTTTTTTCTTCATGTGGCCGCATTTTCTGTTCTGACAATTTATTTTTCTCATTTTCAGCACTGACCTTACTGAAAGGGAAAACTTAAGGCTTACAAAAACTTTATTTTCTGTCCTGGAGGGTTTACTAAGAAGCTGGTTCAGTTGTAAAGCAGGTTAAGTTAACCTAGTGGTTTAGGTAAAACACCTAATTTTCTTAACTAAATGATTCCTGCAGGTTTATCTATTAGCAGGTTTAATTTTGCCTGCACTTGGTTGTGTACATTATTTTAAGTGTATTTAACAAGTTTACCAAAATATAAAAAATGTCATTCAAACAGCATTTGCCTTGTTTTACTTTTTACTTGTACTTTTCATTACATTACTTGAGTACATCCATTTTTACAGTACTTTCCATACTTAAGTACAAAACATTTCAGATACTTTAATACTTTTACTCAAGTAACATTTCAATCAGTGACTTTTACTTTTACCAAAGTCATATTTTGGAGCGGTACCTGTACTTTTACTTGACTCCGAGATTTCAGTACTTTATACAACACTGGGTGGAGCTTTACTGGGAGCAGATTTATCCCCTTTTTAATAGCTTTGTTCATTTGCCGTTCTGTATGTAGATTTTACCAGCGGACCAGTGCTTTTTTCTTTTTTCTGTGACTACTTCCTGTTTATCAGCCTTGTCAGGGGTTGGCTGATTGAGAAAAGCCAGGTTTTAGCTTAAATTTCCTCCTGTGAAACTGCGAGAGCTTCCTGTCTACTGTCATCACATACTTTCTTAGGATGAGGCAACTGCTTCATGACATGATCAACTCAACTGAATCCATCATCTTAAACAAGATCGAGAGGATTGTTTCTAAATGGGTCTGAATATATGATTACATTGAAATGCTGTAAACTGGGCTGATAATTATCTGATAATTATTTTATCAGATAAAATATGAAGCTGTTTGTCTTGCAAAGAGTCTTGATTCATGTTGTATCAAGACAATGGAAACATAGCTAGTCTGAATTTGCACTGTAGTGTGTTGAATATACTCAGTTAAACCATAGTTATAATAATGGCAACATAGTTACATTTTAATAAATGAAACTGAGGTTTTTGTGAACTGGAGACACGCTCATGCCCAGCAGTTAATATCAGCTTCATTGGATATTTTTTGGGGAGCTTTACTGAAGTTCCCTAATGCTGTCCAGTTACCATACCGTTCAAACAACAGTTGGGTACAAGAACAAAACTGTGCAGAGGATAGAACATTTCATCTCTGGTATTGGACTGGAGTTAACACTGCAATATTTGAAGAGTTGCATTTTAAGAAACTGTCACGGACAACAGTGGTCCTCCTGCAGATGGGAGTCCGACAAAATAGTTTGTCCTGTGAGTTCATTGTAGTTGAAATTGGTTTTAATGCAGAAAAGAAGAAATGTGAGTGAGGGCAAAATGAAAGACAACTGGAAGGTTAAGGCATCTTCACAAGTTTATTCCATTTGCTCTATAAAAAGAACTATAATCCAAAATAATCTGTGTACCTTTTTTGTCCTTTCTTGCATACTTTCTCTTCCTTGCCACTCTCTCTTTCTCGCACTGTCAGTCTTTGTCTCTCTTTCACTTGCTTTCCCTCTGTAACCAGATAAGTCTGTCCTATACTTCTACAGCTCTTTGATTGTTAGCTGCAGGTTTCAGATGCCCGTAGAGTGGCTGCACCTTCCAACAGGCAAATGATTGTGGAAGGGTGAAACTTTAGAGGACATCAATGGCTGTGGTAGAAACACACAAGTTCTCTCTCTCTCTCTCTCTCTCTCTCTCTCTCTCTCTCTCTCTGTCTCTCTCTCTCACACACACACACACACACATACACACACGCACACACACACGCACACACACATCCATCCTCCCACACACAAAAAGAATCACACCTACTCCTGAGCACCAGCAGAAAATTGTGACTCAGTGACCAAAGCCTCTGACCCTGTCATCATATGTTTGATTCCTAATAATGTAAAAAGAAAATTCCGAGGTTTAAAAAACTATGATGTAAGTTAACAGACTATTATTCAAACTTCCACCACCAGCAACACTTTGGCAGACAAAACCAACTACAATGAGCACATCATCTTCTTCAAGCCTCTATGACACTGCTACACCTATACCAGTGTCATAGAGGCCATGATTCATTCATTTTGCCCATGATTCATTCATTTTGGTTTCTGTTTTAATCCTTTTTGGATTGTGATTCTTATTTAGGTTTTGCTATTTTTATTTCATTACTGTGTTGTGATTATCTCCTCTCTTCTGCTATCTGCACATTTTGCTTTATTTATGTCAGTGTTAAGCTTTTCTCCTTTTGATTTTATATTTTTAGTATTTTAGTTCTTCTCCTTCTGTGCTTGCTGTGTTGGTCTTCTTCCCTCAGCCTCCCTTCTCAGCACTCTATCACAGTTATGCTGCATTTACCTGATTATGCTTCCCTGACTTCCATGTCATTAATCACACTCCCTCAGTATTTAGTTTCATTCTTCTTTGGTGGGTTCTTCTGTTGGACTCTCCCCGGGTCCATGCCTTGTTCTGCTTTTGCCAAACCTGTAAATGTTATTTATTGACCTCTGGTCATCTCCACCACCAAACACCATGACACATGCTTACAAAACACCACCAACCTAAAGGAATCATATGATTGGCTGGTTTATCTGCCATTCATAAAATTGTCCTACATAGTTTGCATATATCACTGTAGAGAGTAGATAGTATTTTTATTTGCATAACAGAGCAAAATAACATGTGGTTGCTTCTTTCATGAAACAATAATACAACCTGTGAATTTAACAATAGTTGCAGATTGTGGGTTGCATGGTGGCCTGGTTGGTTTCACCGTTGTTTTGCAGTGAGAAACAAAGGGTTTTAAATCCTGGAGTCTGAACGGTGTCCCCAATAAAAATATGTACACTAACTTAAAGCTACAGAATGTGACTAATAAACAATATATGTTTTACATATTTGTTAAAGCTACCACCAAATTGAGCTCTCTTCCTCCTCACTGGTACATTGCTTGAGGAGATGTTCACCCTCAGCTCAAACACCTGAATGGTAAAAATAATCCCAGTGTGTTTGGAGGTTTTGGAATTGATATAACAGGCTAGCATTGAACTGACAGAGTAACCTTCCTCAAATTGTCAATCTAGAAGAAAAGAAGTGGAACATTTTTAAAAACTGTCATTTCATATTAATGAGCAAAATGCTTTCTGTAAGATAATACTACCCTTGAATAGAGAAAGGGGCAAACAAATCATCAGAATTAGTGAGACATTCAGTCTCGTAATAATTGCATGTACATTTCAGAAGTTAGTGTAATGAAAACAGCAGCATTGTGCCTGTGTCCTCCTTTTCATTAGGATGGAAGTGGACTAACATCTGGAGTGTTTGATGGATGGGTGGAAGCTTGTGTGACAGTGATGAAGCAGCTGCCACGAGAAGCTCATTTGAAACTCAATGTTTTTCCATTTCCCTGTTTACCCCGGACTATTGACAAACTGTGGGTTCTCTGTAGGGGGGTCTGGGTGAAAAAGCTCTGGCAAATGGAGAAGAAGATGGATGAGAAAGCTTTGGTGAAATGCTTTGGTTGTGACAGATCCATGGTGTCACTCCAGGTGAGTGTAAATGAATTAATCCTGGCTTAGATTCTTTTAGGAATGAACACAACTGATTTAGTAAAAAAGTGGATGCCTTTTCTGTAAGGTTTTCCTTAAATGTTTGTTGCTTTTATAGCTGATTCACTGTCAGACAAAGTGAGTTATTCCATCACTCAGTGAGCTGGCTGACCAGATGACAGAGCTCTGTCTTTAAGGCACTTCAGGGAACTGATCTGTTTTCTTTAGTCTTTCAGCAGACATGCTGCAGCTATGTTAATGCCTCTCTCAGGGCTCTGCACTTCCCATTGCTTGTATTTCACCAGGAAAGTTATCACACTTCTCTAGAAAAGTCAAAAAACCTCGCTTAAAAATGTCAACGTCTTTTAAAGCGAATAAAATTCACTTTTCATCTTTGTTGTGGTAAGGTTGGAGTGCATTATATAACACTGTTTTTGTTAAATGTGCAGCTTCTGGGTTCCTGAGAGGACAGAATGAAGAAAAACAAGTTCCAAAGGAGGTACATCAGGGAATTTGAGGTCAGTGAAGGCTGAGGGGGATTCAAAGCAGTTGGGCGGAAAGGGGGTAACAATGAGTCTGCAGAGAGGAGGGAGTTAGCGTGGGAAGCAAGAATTAATCGTCCTCGTAGTTGGAACAAGTTTTTCTATCTCTTGGACCAAAGTTCCTAACAACCACATGGACTTTTCTAAAATGAATCCTTTGAAGACAGACTTTTCATGGGTCAAAACTCTTATTAAAAGGAAATGTACAAAAGTAGTTAATTGGTTCTTCATATCTCATCTTAGTGCTAGAAATGGAATTATCTGGTGAAGCAGTCAACACAGAAGAGTAGTTCAGGACTCAGTCATTTATTAATTACTAGGTGTCTGAGCTTTCACAACAGGCTCTGTTGTGGGGAACTTTGGCACCAGTACACACAAACACACACGTGAAACAAGTCAAGTCATGTAACAAGTCAAGAGTAAAGGTGCTGAGTCCAGAATTGGCCCATTGTTTTTGTCTATAGATTTTATATAATTTTTCTTACTGTCAATGTCAAATTTATATAGCACTTTTAAGAACTGGTTAAATCTGCACCGAAGTGCTGTACAAAAAATGATAACACAACAGAATAAATTGATGAAAATAACATCAATAAAATAAAAATAAAACATCACAACAGAAAAGTTAGAGTATCAGGCCTCCATTAAATGGCAACCAATAAAATTAAATTTTAAGAAGCAATTGAAAATGAGCGAGGTTGTGGGCAAATTTAATCTGGAAAGGTAACTAATTCCAGAATAATCAGCAGAATTATCAGTATGCCTTTTAAGCTGGTAATTGTATTAAGAGAAAACACATGTAAGTGACAGCCAAACAGGTATTTCCCTTTCACAAGTGTATTAATGATTACATTTTATTCAAATCAGTTTATTTCTATGTTCACAACAAATGTCATTTCAAGGCGCTTTAAAAAAGTAATTTTATTTCATTCGCATCCCAGTTATCAAAAAGTATGGTACACTCAGTTAATCATTCAAAGTGAGTTGCATTGAGTCATTGACTTGCAGTATTCACTGTTCTTAGATGAGCATATGGTTTGCATTGTGTGGTTGACTTATGATTATATAAGCAAAAATTGGGTGCTTGCAAATTATTGAGATGAGCCTTAACGACTTTAGTTTTTTCTCTAGTTAACCATGTGGCTCAGTTTGTCTGGATGTTCTGAACACTGACATTTCCAAGTAACTAACTAAATATTAAAAGTGTTTCATAATGTGAAAACTGTAAAGTTGTTTAAAATGAATTCCTAAATTTTCAAATCTGGGCATAGGGATTAAACACGGCTAAGCATTATGGGCCTTTGAACCCTGTGCAGCAAAGATGGCTTTCTTTCAGGGTGGATGGGCTGAAAACCATCGATTCTGTTCTACTCTGTGACTGTGGAAGTCAAATTGCTGTTTTACTCTGAAGAGAGAGACTTGACAATATGTGTATGTTGCTGGCCGACAGTCATCACAGAGATGTGTCAGCAGATAGATGCCACACTCATGTTAATGAGGTCTACATGCACCGTGCAGCATGGTGGGTGTCTTAATAAAAAGCAGACCAGCGTGTGTGTTTGTGTGTGTTCAGTGAGCTGCATACTTCAGAGAGAAGGTGTGACACACCATAATGCTTTTCATTCCCCAATAAACACATAGTACTTCCTGTTGCCAGACTTGCTCCAAACAAGAAGCATGGGGTCGAAGTTGCCTGTGCTGCTCTGATGATTTAAGGATTATTAGTGTACATCAACACAATTAAACAGAGGGGAAAAAAGTGACTGTTCCTCCACAGTGATTTTGGGTTATTTAGTTACACTAACATTGTGGTTCTAGGCCCTGTTCTGTACTGCTGGAGGATAATATCAGTTTTGGTTTCTCCACCTTCCTATGAAACGTTCAGGACAGGCAGATAGATATGAAAGGCTAGTTATTCCTGCCTGGATTTCTAAATGACTTTTCAGAGACAAAAAAATCTATTCAGCTGAATACATGCTAAATGTTTTGAAAAAGCCTTTGTTTTTAGGAAGCTTTGTTTTTAAAACTTTCAAGAGCAATTAAAATACTTCCAGTGCTGCTGCCTCACAGCACTATCTGTCACAAGTAAGAGAAAGGAACAAGATAACTTGGCACCTAATTTTGACACGTATGAAATTCATGTACAAGCAAAATGGTACCTAATTAAAAATAATAAGATGACTTAAATCAGTTTTAATCAAATTGCTGTCACCAATCACTTTTAGCAAGTTACTTCTCCAACTCTCTCTACTGGAGCTGGATTAAGTTATAAAAACTTAGATTTTGATAATTGTGCTTTTTTTCTGTGTTTGACTTAATACTGCATAAATCAAGGTAAAAATGTTTTATTTGATTTCTTTTTTTTACTTTTCTGGTGCCATTAATTTATCTCATCTAACTCATCAAAAGACATTGGAACAAGTCTCCATGCAATATTTTATCTTAAGCTAGGCTGATAGCACTGTGCTAACTCTAGCTGCCAGTGATAACACTGTGTGCTTGTCAAAGACAGGACTCCACTGTGTGTCAACTTATAATTAGGGATATCACCACTGTAAACTAACTTAATGAATTTTCTTGGGTTATTAACACGATTCATTGCATTTTTTTTTACATGCAAAAGTCCCAAGCTGGAATCTTTGTATTGTGTTTCTGATGCAGAAGTGACACCTACAAACCACAGTGATGGTCAAGAGTGAGAGTGAATTCATCTTTATTGAATATTTAATTAGAGAGAATAATTTTTGTGTATGTTATGTATTTTGTACATTGGTCAGAGGGCCTGCTGGCACCGGTGCATTGCAGCCTCGCCTCTATCAGACGGTCCCGGGCAGCTGAGGCTACTGTCCAGTAACTTACAGTAACCGTCAGCATGTGTGGGTGTGTGTGAATGGGTGAATTCCTGTAGTATGAAGCTCTTGGGTCCCGGACTTGTTAAAGCAATATTCTTCTTACCTTCCCAGCCCTCAACACAAACATGGATGATCGTATCAGTAATTCTGACAATTATCTTGTGTCTTTTTAAAATGTCTCCACTATTGTTTATTACCCATTACAAAAACCTTATGATGAATGAACCTTATGAAACCTTATGATTCACCTTATGATGATGGATGTTAAAATCAAAAAGATCAATCATTTTTGGTTTGGAATAATTTGGTCAACAGAAACATAAATCATGAAGTTGTTGATTAAAGCAAATTAAATTCCAGGAAACACTAACCCTGTAGCAGGAAACACAGACATAGAATCGCTCGATATAAAGGTGTTATTTCTTTTCTGCACTGAAACATCTAAGCACAGACTTGTTTATGTGATAATTTCACATGGTAAGAAAATGTACTTAATTGGGCTTACCTTTTCTTAAAAATGAAAGATCAATTCACATAAATGTCAAAGACGAATGCTTGACTCCTCCCAGTGTATGTTGAGATCAAATAGGAAAAAATGACGAAAACACAAACAGCTTACAAGAAGCAAGTTGGAGAGTCTAAAATGGAGTGTATATGACAAGAAGTGTGATCAAGTTTTTATTCTCAAGTCTCAAGTGAAGACAGGCAGCTGCCAAATCAATCATAAATATGACACTTAGAACTTGAAGTCCTTTCAAGTCTTTATTTAACAATATTGCAATAAAATGTTCAATACAAAAAGTAAACAATATGTTCTTTTTTAAATGTTTATTTATCTCAAATCATAATGAAACATAAGCAATACAATTTGCATGAAATAGTAATTCTAAAATTGGGCCTTTATGTTGTGCAGTTCATTTAAACTTAGCCACAACTTTACCAGATGATTTTCCAGAAAAAGTCGTAAAAAATGCAACGCAGAACTCCATGTTCTTAAATAATTCAGATAATGTATTTTATTTATATATCACATTTTCAGCAACAAGGCAATACACAGTGCTTAAAGCACTGACTGAAGCAAACAGTACATTTATTCTCAATATGATTTCCATGCTCTGATTGCACTGAACCAGTAAACGATGGCCAGTTGCTTCAACCACTTCCAATTTTTTTAGTTCAACCACTTTGACTGTTGTGGTTCTTAGTTTTCTGGTAATCACTTTATGGCTTTTTGAGCTTCTCACAATATTGTTTTGGTGATCATTGGTTTTCATCAGGATCCATTAATAGAGTCACTTTAGTCACACAACCAATGACAGATTTCTGGTTCTACTCAGTTCACTTGGAATCCCGAAATACTAAAAATGAGCTGGTACCAATTAACCATTATAATTACCAAGCAGTCTGAGAGCAATCTTATTTAAAGTCAAGACATGTTCAGTAGCGGAGCCAGCTCTAATCTTAAGGATTAAGAAAAAACACTACTCAAACTGCAAACTTCCTTACTACTGCATTTTTGGATAAGTTGGACGCTTTTGAAGCTGTTTTAGTACAAATGAATTGGTGAGAATTACAATTTAATTACATATGTCCTATGTCCAAAGCATTAGGCTATTCCTGCCCAGTTAGATCCTGTTTAAACTGGTAAGTTGGAGGTCGCTACCAGGCCTGTTTGACAGTATCTCTCCTCAGGTAAGCCTCCCTCTCCTGGTCAAACACCACACATTAACTTGGCATTAACAGCAGTAATAGTCTTCCAGCACCTCTCCTGGCATTTGTTGGCCCTTTTGTTGTGATAGCTACTTAGAATATCAAAGCTGGTAGGGCCTTCAATGAGACATCTGAAAACTGAGAAACGCTGGTTTTATGTGTCCATGCAGCACAATCCAACATCCCCCCAATCAGTGTGTCATTCATACACTCTCTCCATTTCTGCTTTGCCCCAGCTCGCTCACTCTTTGCAATTATCCGCAGTTGCAAAGAGGAGAGAGGAAAGGAGTAAAGCAGGCTTAGGGTGTGACAATGATAGCTGACATGTTTGGGGCCAGAACAATAAGTGGAGTCAGAAAAATCAAAGGCTTTAAAGACAGAGAACCAGGTCAAAGACATTGCCCTGCATTGTGTGTGTGCGTGACTGTGTGTGTGTGTGTGTGTGTGTGTGGGGGGGGGTGTGTGTGTGTGTGCTTGCATTTAACATGTTTGTGTGTCCAAGTCAATCACTGTCTTCACAGAGTATTTATATGCTCCAGATCTTCCTGACAATGTCTTGTGCTGGTGATTGGACTGATCAGACGTCCTGCCTGGCCTGTGGTCTGGTGTTTACCATGTGTCAGTCTGGGAGCTTGGATTTCCATATACAACTGATAGGAAAGGGATTATAAAAGACCGGAGGTCATTGACATCGTCAAGCCAGCAGTAGATTCATTGTGTGCATGTTTGAAAGTGTGTAAGAGCTCGAGCAACATATCAGATTTTCTCAGCTTTTCATCTGATCTTTTTTCTGCCTTTGGCCAGAATTACATGTTGTTCAAAATTAGTTTTTATTTTGCTATGGTTTTGATTTTCTTGGTATTCCCCAAACTCTGCTCCCCAAAAAACTGCACAATGACTTCTTAACCAGAGAGAAAAAGAAAACAGTCTTAACTGTGTAAATATGTGTGTTCTTATTGGATTATGATGAGAACTCTTAACTTAATCCAATAAGACATTAGATTGATTTTTTTTTAAAAAGGACAACAAATCACTTATTCGTCAAATACCTGCGGTCCCTCGCTCCGTCAAGCACACAGTTCAGACAGTCAGGGAGGTTTGTAGGGTTTCAATTAGTGAAGCAGCAGGGTGGGCCTGTAACTCACTGGGTTATGTATCACCATCAAACACTTCTGATCTCATGCTGCTCACAATGAACCTTGCTTCCTTCCTTTATGTCTCCCTCTATTTTCTGAGCCACATAATGAGGGAGAGGCACAGATTCCCACAATCACACACAGTGTTTCCCCAAGGTTTGTTGCCCTGTGGCGGGGGGTGCAAAACAGTTAGGCATCAGGAACACAAAGGGGTTTGTGATATTATATCTGTCTCCATTAATGGCGATATAACACAAAGATTCACACAGTCATTTCCATGGTGTTCTTCAAAGCTTTTAAGCAAGTTTCAGTCAAAGACATTGAACAACTCTGACAATTTCATTAAACTCGGCACATTGAGATACAGTGAACCCCTGGTATTAGAATCAGAATGACTTTGCTGCCATTGCCAGTAAACAAGTTTATCTGGAAGGTTGTTCCAAATTAGAGGAGGATAGAAACTGAATGTCGCTTCTTTGTGTTTGATTCTGACACAGAGCAGATATTAACAACACCAGCCGCCTCGTTCATCTCGGCACTCCCCTCTTTACAGTGAAGGTTGATTGTTTATAGTGCAGGTTAGATCCGGTACACTTCATGGCGTTGAACCCGTGCATTATGTCACCTCCAAACGCTTCCGACTGGGCAAAATAAAACTTCAACAGAGTTCACACCTCCAGCAAGCATTTCTCAATAGTTGAGAGTCCAGACCTTGTAGATGAAGCAAAGTGTAGAACAAGGAGCTGGTTTTTACCAGGCTTATTTCAGAAATCCACCATCCAAGGCCTTCAGTTAGACGATTGAATATTTTACTTCATTTGACTTTGTTAAATAAATAAATCAACAAAAAAAGTTGCCTAACTGTTTCCAGAGACCTGAATAGAGTTCTAATGATACTCACTAGAAAAAGAGCTTCCAGTCTCCCTATTAGGAACAAACATCAGACTGTTTCCCACTGATTGTACAGACAATTTTACTACTATTACTACTATTTATACTAATATTTTCTTAAACATTGTTAATATAGTAAAAATGTGTATATTTGTGACTTGCTGTAGGTATGTAACTATTTTTTCTTAACCCTTAATACCAAGCATTTTGCCCTCCATTACAGGACTTGCTTCACACACAATCAGCAGAGACTTGAGCTCACCTGCTGCTGCACTCTTTGTGTGTCTATGCGTGCATACATAACATCTGTATTGGTGTATAATTGTACATGTTTTGTGGGTGTGGTGGTTTGTTTGAAGTGCCTTCTTGTTGCGTCTGTGTGTGGTCAGACAGACTGACAGACAGAAAGGCAGGGATGGACGGATAGACTGCGACAGGCCAAACAACAGGTGTGTCTTTTGAACGTAACCCGCTGCCATGCGAACGCCCTCTTTACCTTTAGCCTCGCTGATTCTTGTTTTCATCAGCAAAAGAAAAGCCGACTCCTCCTCCTACGTGTCAATGTCTTTCATCTATGAGAGAGACAGACAACCCCTCACTCTGTGCTTTCATGTCTCTTTGCTGTCTCTCATTCATTGATGCTCTTATTTCTTTACTCAGTTATGACTTAGTCTAAGTATTGCTGTTTTGATTAGAATCAAGCCACAGTTAGAAAACTCTTTTGAGGACTTGAGTTACAACCATGAGAGTTCAACATATTATTTTGAATACTACAAATGAAATGACAGTTTTTTTAAAAAAAATACTCTAATTCCATCAAACTCTGAGTACAGAAGCGAGAGAATGCTTTTTTCCTCATTTGTACAGAATTACATTCTAATATATATATTTTTAAAAGACCTAAAAGTAATCATCTATATTAGTAACCAATACTGTTGATGTAATATTGTAAAAGCATCAAAATGTTATAAAAGAAAATGGAACAGTTTGTTGTTGTGTGTGGATCTACAAACAATCACTCAGCTGAGACAACAATTGAAAACTGTAGTTGTAGCTTAAAGTGTTTGTTGTTTTGCTATTAATTAAAATAATCACAAATAAAAAAATCACAACATCTTAATGTACAATTGATGGAACATGAAGAAAAACTACTATAAAAATAATTCATGTGATGCAGAATAAATTTTTGAATAAGTCCCTTTATTCAACAGTTTGAATTGGGTGCAGGGAGGTTTTTATTAAAAACTGAAGAATAATTTAAATCACCAAATAACTTAATATGCCTGTTTTTGATCGGGTGGCTGTAGGAGATCTCAAAAAGAACAGCAATCAGGATGTAGCAGCAATGGCGATAAAGTGTTGTGTGTTTTCCTGGAGTCAAAACTTCAATTGCAAATGTGGAGTATGCGTAACATTAGACAAGTAGTTTCTATTTTTTAATAAAGTACATTTTCTACAAACTGTGTTCTGTGTTTTGTTCTAAATTTGACTGAGAGGTATTTAGCTGACTATTCAAAGCCTCATATGACTTAAAAAGAGCGTTCATCAAAGAAACAAAATAAGTAAATAAAATAGATTTTGATATTTTTCTTCCATGGAGAATATCAGTGTAAGAATCTGGAAAACCCCCATGAACCAATCAGTCATCAGTGGCTGATAAAACCCTTTGGGAAAAACAACATGGGTTGACCAACTCCTTTTACCTTCCGGGATGAACCATTGCAGAGAGGACATGTGAAATCAGTTCAGATGCATCAGCTGATTCTTCAGGATCATGTTTGAACGACCATCATCTTACAGATACCCATAACTCTGTTATACCTGAAGAATCAGTTTGAGTGTGAAAACTATTTCAGTACAATTAAAAAACACACAACGGCAGATCTGCTGCCTTATGCTCTGACTCAGCCATAGCTCAGAACAAAAAACTTTCACTGCTTTAGTTTGAAGTAAGACATGAGATTTTTGTCTGTCACATTGCTGAGATTATTGAATATCTGCATATTAATATGAGCAAACATTCATGTGTGCAGCATAAGCTCAAGTCTCAATGAATGATTCAAAATGTTAGTTTTCTTATAAAAATATTGAGTGGCAGAAATGTGGAGCAATTTTCCTGCCATACGTCCAGAGCACACATTTTCAGTTTGAAAGGAGTTTCTGCGCTGTTCAAATATTCACTGTGCTTTCTCAAACCTTTCTCCGCACTCTCAAAACCTCTCTGCTCGCTTGCAAATTCTTGTCTGCTCTTTCTCAAAACAAAAAGTACCGTTGCCTGGCAACCGTCTCAGCCAATATAATGAAAGTATTTCCTTCTAGTGGGTGTGCCTGTGTGTTTACCATTAATTGTAGTAGCGCCTGCTTTCCTGCGCCACTCACTGATGCAGGGAGAAACAATGTCAGCTTTCTGCTCCGTGATACAACTTAAAGTAAAACTAACCCCCAAATCAACTTTTTTTCTGATGAGCTGTCTAAAACGTTTAGAATGAATGGAATGGACTGAACTTATATAGCGCTTTTCCAGTCATTTTGACCACTCAAAGCGCTTTACACTAGAGTCACATTCACCCATTCATACACACATTCATACACCGATACGCAGATCGGTAGGCAATTTGGGGTTAAGTGCCTTGCCCAGAGGTACATCGACATGTGGCAGGAGGGAGCTGGAATCGAACCTACAACCTTCCGATTGCAAGACGACAACTCTGCCACACAACCACAGTCGCCCTTAGGGTTCTATCTTTGTTTCTGTGCAAATTTTGACATGTTTTTATAATTTGTTCTGTATTATTTTGCCTAATGTCTAGCTGCTGGCTTTCTTAGCAGCTGAATTTTCAATAGTACCGCTTGGTAGAACTTCGTCACAGCCCTGGTATAAAAGCACAGTACTCTCTCCCTCCTGACCTCGACTCCCCCACCTTCCCAATGGCGAATCAGAATTTGCAGTAGTCGGAGTTACCATGACGACTGGCGAGCATTGATCGTTAGCATTATTCAGCTTCATATGTGTTATTTATTTTCAATTTGTACACAGAGTGAAGTGAGTGAAGATTTGGTGTCGACTGTCACTGACTGCTGTGCTGAGGAGGCTGGAGAAGCTAATAGTGGCTAATGCCGCTGGCTGCAGACTCAGGTCAGACAGGCTGCAGCCAAGCTGCAGAGCGCTGCCGCCACAAAGCTCTCCAACAACAAAGAATAATAGTTGCTAAATTTATTATTAGTTATTGTTTTGAAAACATAAAGAAGTCATAGAGGAGTCTGATAAAAGTAACAACAGGGTAGATATGTTGACAACGGTGTTTCTTTTGTCATGATCACACTCCCACCC
The DNA here is from genome assembly GCA_911649635.1 of Poeciliopsis gracilis. NCBI lineage: Eukaryota > Metazoa > Chordata > Actinopteri > Cyprinodontiformes > Poeciliidae > Poeciliopsis > Poeciliopsis gracilis. The sequence continues at coordinate 6,228,220 of CAJVRI010000799.1, forward strand.
ATCCCTCTGCAGTCTGCACATTCCCTCACTTGGCCTTTTTCTTGGCTCCACCATATTTGCTGAAATTTTTCCAAATTAGCCATGGGCGGGGTTTATCTTCCAGAGTTCAGTTATACTTTGAAGAGTCACTGCATGCTTTCAAAATAATGGCTGTTGATTTTTATCTGTTTAATGGCTTTCTATTAATATCTGTTTAACTACATTAATATAGAGTCAGACCTATCTCTCTAGACACACCCCCACTAGAAAGATACATAGATTCTTCCACCACCCAATATAACCAATATATAACACCTTCATCCTATTGGCTAAGAGGCTGCCAGGCGATGGTACTCTTTGTTTTGAGGAAGAGCAGAAAAGAATGCGCAAGCAAGTGGAGAGTTTTGCGGGTTGAGATTTAATCCGTGCAGAGTGAAGTTTGAGTGTGAGGAGGAAATATGAGCATGAGCACAAAGATTTGAGAGAGCACAGAGAACATTTGAAAGAGAGTAGAAGTTTTGAGTGCAAGCATTACACTCAAAATGCTTGCACTTTGAGTGTAATGTTTTGAGAACAAAGAGATTAAATCTTGCTTTCCAACCAAAACTGTTGGAAAGTTTCGGTGGGAGACTTTCAACTGCTCTTGACTTATGGCAGTAAAATTCCCCATACTCACAAATCCTTGTCTGCCATGCCATGCTAATTCTAGATCACAACATGCATGCAGCCTCCCACAGTCCAAAACAATGACTCTTAGGTAATTGGTATCTTTAGTCTGTCCCCAGGTTGGAGTGTGTGTGTGCATTCTCGTCTGTCCTGAGTGTCTCTCTGTGATGGACTAGAAACCAGTTTTCCTAAGTTGAACAAAATAATATCATTTTGTGGTTCTTATTTAGTCTTACAAATGTTTGAAAGTTGTAAGAACAAAAATCACACAGTTGACAATTAATATTACAGAGTTAACTTAAATAAAAATGAGTAAAAAATAAAATTTTTGAGCCGATAGGCTGAACATTTCTTCAAACTTGTCAAAATGAGTCCATGTGGATTTTACTGCTCTTATAAAAAATTTTATTTGTTAGGTCAACTTGATGTCATAATGCAAAAACTTAAAGAAGTGGAGGCAACTTATAGAAAATTAATCATAACTCATCATTTTTATTTTAATGTAATTGCTAGAGACATTAAAGTCAGCATAATTGAAGTTGTAGAAATGGCTTGAACTAAGTTGTTTCTATAATAACATAGTACAATAACTTGCAATACAATAACTTAAGTGTTTTGAATTTGACTGTTAATTTTGATACAACTTAAAGTAACAAGGAAGCCAGACTGAGTCAGCAAATTCTTGTTAGACGGACGGACAGAGGGACAGATGTCAACTCTAACTAAGAAGAAAGTTGGAATACCTTTGCATTTTTTTATTCAAAAAGAAACCTTGAATGATCATGTTTCTGCTTCATATACATTTAGCTTTCTGGATAAAATGTTGACTTGTGAAATGTGAAACAATCTGTGGTGACATTTTCTATGTTACAGTTTTGCTGCTTCTGTTTGGGTTTTTTGTTATTTCTCTACAGAACAAATAAAAAGATAACTTTCATTACAATAAAATGTAGCCTGAAATCAAGACAAGAAAAGTCTTTCAGAAAGGAGAGTTGGTTTCTGTCCAACAGCTACAATCATGGCTTATACATCATGGAAGAGCAAAATTTGTCTTTATTTGCTGCCTCTCTACAGAGACTTTCAGAATGTCATGTTTTATGAATGTCTCTTACACAGAGGAATGCAGTGAATGAACATGGTTAGGTTTGCTTATGTCATTGTCTGTGGGCTGTGTCTTTCTGTGGGATTTTTTATGTGAAAGGCTCAGTGTTATTTACATGTGAACAGACGTGCTCTTTTGGTAAGCGACACTTTGTGAAGGTTCAAAGTTGTTCCACCTGCAGCAAAGTTCAAAGCTTTTACCTGCCACTGATCCCACTGCAAGGAAACTGGAAGGCCAGGCCTAATGCCAAACCACAGGCAGGTGTGGGGCACAGCAGCAGAGCAGAGCAGGCGCTGAGGGCTCTTTGATGACAAACCCACCGCCGACCATCTCCAGAAACAGCTGGTTCCTTGGTGAGATAACCTGTAAACTACAGACAGAATCAAAAAGGAAATGGTAGGATTAGCAATGTGAGCTTGTTCTTTGAGTTGGGTGGAGTTACCATTATAAACTGACTTTGTCGTGACATCATAAGATCACATGAAGAGGAAGCAGTTTTCACAATTGTCACAGTATTCCTCAATAGCTTTTCAAGCAAAATTAAATATCAAATTTCAGATAAATACAGTATGTTTTACCAGTGGTTATTTAACAAGATCATTAAAAAAAAAATACACATTTACTTGAGGCTTATGACTTCGTTCAACTCCCTGATAAAAAATGTTGAATTATTTAAGAAATAAATTAGATTCCATCATCTTTTAATTTAGGACATAATATAAAATCCTAAGAACTTTTCAAGGTTATAATTGATTTATCTCTACTGTCAGATACACCATGCCATGATAAATGATACAACAAAGCCAACATGTTCCCTTGGTGCTTCTACGGGTTTCAGGAAAGGAAAGACAAGAAAAACTGCTAGAAAAACTGTGAATTTGCTGTAACAATTCCAAGAAGGAAAGTCACCAGTAAGAATCTCAAAGATTCAATTGTGATTATGATTCAATGTTTTGAACATGAACAATAAATCCTACTGACAATGTTTTCTTCACAACACAGTGAAGAAAACACTGTTGGGATATTGCAACGTTTCCCTTGACGAAACAATGCTTCAATTTCAGCTTGCACAAAAAATATTTTCTCTTTATTTTGTATTAAAAAATATTTCAGACCATCTGTTTGAAATAGACATAACCAGCAACCAAATTTGATGAACATAAAATGATGAAAACATCTCTTGATGAAAACTTGCGACCAATGGCAGACCAGTAATTATAAATGTTGGTGCTTGACATTTATAATCTTCACTGAGCTTTGATAATGCTGTTTTTTTTCCTTTGAAGCAGTGACCTGGAGCTGCATAATTTATGTGTCCATCTAGTTTATGTTAATGTGCTTATCATTGATTAGCTGCCTAAAATTATTGGTAATTTTGTCACATTTATTTTGTTTTCTTCACTTGAACGTTTTTAAAATGTATTTTCCATACAGTTTATTTTGTTTAAAATACTTTGAACATCCTGACAACATATATATGATTCTAGAACAAAAATATTTAACATGATAAAATTATAAAATAGTGAAATACTATTAGACTCTTCGTTTAATCAAACAGACCAGCACGTGAGTGTGTGTGTGTGTAGGTGCGTGTGTGTGTGGCCCTGTGGAGGAGCAGCAACATCGAGTCACTGGTTCCCTTGTTCTCCCCTAATTGATCAGCAGATGGCACTGACAAATGATGAATAGGTTTGACATGTTACACCCTTCAGACTTTAAGACACACACACTCATACACGCACGCACACAGAAAGAGTGGCGCCCCGCTTGGTGTCATCAGTCTTGTCGTACAAGACTCCTAACACCCCAGTGGCATGGGAGAGTGAGCGCATCAAACCACAGAAGAGCAGCCCTCCTCGCTTCACTGAGATAGTCAGACTACACAAAGGCATGAAGGAGAAAGAGAGAGAGGGAGAGGAGATTCCTTACATAGCTTCCTATTTGTATGGATGGTTGCCATCAGAGAAATGATGGTATCGTCAGATATTTCATCCCTCCCTGCCTTTTCATGTAGCATTCAAAGGCAGCTCTTTCGTCTTTAGAGCTATTGAGATGCCACCACCTGTAACTGGATGCAAGTTTTTCTACCTTTTGTTCTTTCATTCTCTCACACTCAGACAAATACACCAGACTGTTGGATAACATGAGTAAATGAACCAGAAAATCAATGAGTCTAAAAGACTCACATGTCTTCTTGTCCACAGTTTCCTCTACAGAAGATGCTTAAGAAATAAAATAATTTTTGTCATTGTCTAACTGTGTTGAATCACCAATGTGTTTCATTGCAGTAGTGGTTCACAAGCTCCTGAATCTTGGCTAAAGACACATATAGGTATGAAAATACAAATGACTGAAACGCAAAGTTTTCTCAGTGGTGTTTGTTGGTGGATCCAATGCAAAAAAAACCAAAAACAAAACAACAACAAAAAAAAAGAAAATCAAGACTAGAGTTCTAAATAAGTCCATACAAAAACAAGAGTCTAGAGGCTGGCAGTGATGGAAGACCCTAAAGTCTCGAGGTCAGGATGGAGGGATCCACGATGAAGATCTGGAGGGCGGCCTGTCAGCCGGAGGAGCTTGACGCCTGCAGACTTGGCTAAGTCTCTGGAGGCCAGCGTCGATTGAAGGGCCGTGAAATCCACTCGTTGAGCCCTATGGATGTTTTTAACCCACACTGAAGCTAGGGTGGATTGTCCTTGACCCCCTTGGAAATTAGTGAATGCTGTGGACCTCAGGAGATTGAGTGGCCTGGAGCCCTGCAGTAAGCACAGAGGCTGCCACTGCTGCTGGCAAATGAGAAGCTGTCGGTTCAGTAGCCACTAGAGTCATGACTGGTGATGGAGTCGGCGGATGATCTTTAGCCACTTCTGCAACATCAGGCCGAGTGACATGATTGAGACAATATATTGTCATTGCCGCTGGTGAAGACGGGAAGGCTGATGTAGCTTCTGCTGGCACAGGAGAGGCTAGCCACTGGAGAAGCTGTGGAGAAGATCTTGAAGCAGTAGCAATGGCGTATGCGTGCAGATGGTGATGGAACCAAGGAAGCAAAGGTTGGAGATTCAGAAGGAGCAGCAGGTGTTGTGGAGGAGGAAGAAGGGCAAAAGGCTGGAAGCTCTGCTTTAGGTGGAGGTGGCTTGCAAGCCATTTCTGCCAGAGCTGCCTTGATGGTACCACACCACTTCCTCCTCCAACAACTCCACCAACTCCACCAAACCCTGGGAAGGGAGTCCAACCCTGGGAGTCCATGACCCACATTTGTACATGGACTAAAGTCTTTAACATGGTGGTTTGTGTTTGTTAGTATTAGTTCTGGCAACATTAAAAAGAAACACTAGCACTAACTTTCAAATAATAAATCTATTTGTCCTATAAATAACATTTATGGATTTCTGATATCAGCTTATACCTATTTTGGGTTCATAGGGAGGGTTGATAGTCAGTTGGTGAGGTACACCCTGGAGAGATACAGTCCATAACATGGCCAACAAGGACAAAGAGGACAAACAACTATGTGGACACTCAAGACCTACTGCACACACTGTCCGCCATATTGAATGAGGAGATCTACCAGTAAGCTAATGCAAGTAAATGGACTGAAGTTCAGAAAGTTCAGTTCTACAAAGTAGTTCAAGTTAATTCCTGTTGTTCAAAAATTATGTCACACTCTAATACAGTAGTTACAGAAATTATTCAGACCCCTTTAAATGTTTCACTCTTTGTTTCACGGCAGCCTTTTGCTAAAATAAAAAAAAAACATATTATTATTTATTATGAATGTACACTAAATATATTGTCTCAATAGCAAAGAAACAAAAAAAACTAATGTTTTGATTAATGTGCTTGGATGCATTTCTTCTGGCATTATGTTTTTGTTCTTACATAACAGGAATGAAAATAATGGATAGCATGATAACACTGTCATATTTCGTGATTATGTTATTATATAGATTTCTTCCTTTTGACAAGAAATCAAAAAGAACAGACATAGAAGATTTTTGAAAGACTTTCTCATTTTTGAAAGACTTTCTCACATAATTTATTCTCTACCAATATTAAAAGTGACCAGAAGCAGTATGGATGAGCTTTGGAAATATGCAGGCATAATGTTAGCAAAAATAACCAAAGTGTTCCACTTTGAGATGGAAAGTTTTCACTGCCACAATGTATGACTGTGATTTAGCAGCATGCATGCTGCATAATCAGAAAATATATTTTTAAAATATTTATTTATTCATTTTACTTATTTATTTATTATTTATTTTATTTTATTTTATTTTATTGCTGTTGGTGCAGAGAGTCAGCATGGGCACAAAAAGTGTGGCTGGTGCATGGACATCTGTAGGGAATCCAGGCAAAGAGAGCAGGTACAGATTCACACCACACTCCTTGTAGGCAGAACGTTAGTAATGAGGTGGCAAATTAAAGTCCTAAAGTTTGAAGGGCGGATTCCCTGCTGACATCCTGACAGAGCACACACACACAGCCTCTCCCTCAGAGCTGTCCTCCATCTCCTGCTGACTGTAAAACATGTTCAGACAAACCCAGTCTTCACTTGCTTGCCTTTCCCTCCAATCTTGACCCCAACAGTAAATTCCCCTGGCTGTTCATGAGCACCCTGGCAAATTTTCTTTCACTTGAGTGAATGTACCACAGCTGTTTGATGTCTTTGGCATTTTGATGTTCAATTTATTCCAAGGCCTAATTATTCATAGTGAGAATGAAGTTCACAAGAAAGGAATCATGAATTGGGAGAAATTTTAAAGAACAGAAAGACTTCAACGTTTGCATCAAACTAGCTTTCACATTAGTTCTCAATTAATGATTGATTAATTTCAGAAAGCCATGTAACACAAATGAAGACACATTTGCAAAAGCATACTTGACTATCAGTGATCATTCTCATGGGAAAACTAACACCTTATTCCTTTTCTGCCCTGATTTTCTTTCTGCTCCCTCTTTACCCTCTTCTTCAATAAAGAAGTGGGAGCTGAGGGACCATAAGAGAGGTGAGGCAAATCTGTTTGATCCTTATGCCGTGCTATCTTCAGTTTTCTCCTTTCAGCCTGCATAGATGGGGTTCAGTGGAGTGGACCGCCTGTCTGCCCAAAAGGACAAAAGTCCCCTTGCTAATTGCTGCTACATCAAATGAAGAAGGACAACCTAAATAGAGACTCTCAGACTGATGGAGAGGGGGTGAAGGAAGAAAAAAAGTGTAATTCTAAAACTCCTGACTGCTTTTGTCTCATTAATCCTCAGGCTCTGCTGCTCATCACCTGGTCTCGTCTGCTTGGTGATTGTTAGATGGTCACTCAAGTTTATTCAGATTAAAGAAAACATTTTTCTATGGTATGAAGCATTAACATACTCTTGGTGCATCCTATCTTTCATAATTATCCTACTACAGTATTAGTTTGTGAAGCCTGAACCTATGCAATAAAGAGAAAATGCTAAAGCATTGAAGCAAGTTTATATGTTTCAAATTTTCAGTTTTCCTGTCAGTGACTCCTCTTGCAGCACCAGTTCAAAAATACTTCTACACATTCATCTCAGTTAGAAATACATTGCTCTGAGCTTTGGTAGCAAAACATCATAAAGTTTGTACTTCATTTGAAAAAGAGAAGAAAAAAAGTAAGAAAAAGTCTCCTTCACTACGTAAGGATTTTGGTTAAATTAGTAAAAAAACAAAAAAAAACAAACCCAGTTTATGCTCTTTATGCTCAAAATATCGGGACCCGGGAAACAATTGAAGTTTCTCATCTCCCATGCTCACTGAAAAAGTGGGAATCATAACAAAACCTAGTGACTAACCACTCTGAGAAGAATCCTGTTTAAATTCCTAGGCATGTTAGAAAATACGCTGGATTTTCGGCCAGGACCAACATTGGCAGTGCTCAAAATGTTTTGTTTTTAATTTTCTAGGATTTCTTGTTAATTTTATCCTCAGAAAAGCTCCTCATTACTTTTTAAAATGCTTTGTGTTCAAGGTGTTGAAGAGAGTATCTTTGGAGAAGTGTCCATTTTATTTTGTTAAATTACCATCAAAAGGTAAAAGGTTTCTTTTAAAGCTAAGGAGAAACTTTCCCAGATTAGTTCTGGCTGTACGAATGCCTGCTATGTCACTAGGAAGCAGACAGTAACTGACTGCCTGTTTGACTGGCTGCCCCTTATTGTCCTTCAGCAGCGGAGGAGATCAGCGGAGCAGGACTCAGTGACAATAGAATTGGAGCCACCGCTGTGTGCGCTGTGTGTTCTTGTATATGTGTAGCTGTCACGGCTCAGTGATATAAGTGTCTTGGGGCCCTGGTCAGGTCCCTGCACCACAAAGCCACTGAAAGAGAGAGAAAAAGCTGTCACATCAGAAGCTCTGTTCACAACCCGCAGCACTTCAGACTAGATATGTTCTGAAAAGCCACAATTTGACTCTTCTGAGGAGTCAAATGGTTGCTGCTCTGCATATGCTTCAAGTCATTTGTTGTCCATCTCCTCCATCCCACCCTAACAGCACCCCATCTCCCACTCAGCCTTTATTTCTTTTCCTCTTTCTGACCACTCAGGCATTCCCATTCCCAGATTGTGTTGTCTGTGTCACTGCAAGTCTTTGTCGGGGCCATGGATGGCTGTCGAAGGCAGTGTTGTAATTTCAAAGTGTTTAGTGCAGTCTCCACATGAAGCTGGATCATGTTGTTGAAGGTCACAACCTGTTGGTGTTCCGGTGTAACTGCTGGGGGACTCACATCTTGATCCATCCCACCAGGTCACAGTGGGCCTTTGAAAGCAACAAAGTAAACAGAGCTGTTGGACATCAGCTCATCCATCAAGCACACCTTAAGACTGTATCACCCAAGCATGGAGTGCTGTCACTCCCAGGTAACAAAGCTGTTCGAGGCAGGAAGTGTAGAAAAGCCTGCTGTATGGTGAGAGAACTGTCTTGTAAGAGCCGAGGCTCATTTTACAATTGGTCCAGTTAAAGATATAAATAGATTAAGAATCCAATGTGTAACATGCTGAAATCTAACTTATACAGATTTGATCAACTTAGATCAAATCCGTATATTGTCAATGTTATTTGACAAAACATTGCCAAATATTTTGTCCTATTTAGCAATGTGATAGTTGTGAGTAATGCTATGTGAATGCTTTTTAAGTTACAAAACAGAATTCATTTCAAGTATATCTTATAAACAGTTTGTGATTAAGACATCATGTATTTGTGATTTCCATCAATATGTTTGACACATGCGACAGAAACAAGCTTTCTGCCTCATCTGTCATGTTTGATGCAAGGTTGGCATCTGAATGCAGACCCCTTGGTAAGATCTGATGATGGTCAGTTTAATGGGCCTAGAGCACAAGTTAGAAAGGACAGAACACAGAGGAACCGTGAGGAATACAAAAGAGACAATGTCAGTCAGAGACTGATAGACAATGAGGAGTTTAAATACTGGTGAGTTGATTACTGGATGGAGAACCGGTGGATGATTAGAAATGGGCTGCAGCTGAGAGATGGTACCAGAAAGGTCTACCTTTCTGAGGACAGAGAGAGAGAGAAAGAGAGAGAGAGAGAGAGAGAGAGAGAGAGAGGAGCAAGGAGGAGAGGAAGAACAAGGGAAGATTGGAAAGTGAAATTGAAGTAAATACCTGGCACAGGATGTAAATAGAACATCTAAAATAATACTGAACAGAGCAAAGTTGAGCGAATCACAACCAGAGTAAACTAGGACGGGAAGATTTACTGTGTGCAAAAGAAACCCAAAGCTAAAGTACTGAACAAAGTGAAAGAACAAACTAGACTGTGGGGAAATAATGAAAATAAGAAAAAAAGCTGAAGTTTACCACCGGAAGGGCTGACATCATGCAGCTGACTTCATCTCAATAGTATGTGTGGATTATTAATGCAAGTGTGCATCAAATTTGATCTTTTCAGAAAGTAGTAAGCTATTTATTTAATTCATTTGTTAACTTTACAAATCAAAGAAGTCATCATATGAATAAACCAGTGTCAATGATATGTAATTGTATGAAGTTATCATCTGTACATGTTCTGATGGTAATGAGCAGCCTCGGTTTTGGTGAATTCATAGAATATTCATCTCAACAATATAAATGTGCCAAATGCCCAACTACTAAAAAGGTGGAGCCAAGAAGAGCAAACCAGTCTGTGAGTGTTTACTGCAGAGAAAGATAAGCTAGAAGGATGATTGTTTTTTTAGGATGAAGAAAATAAACTGATGTCCACATTTACAGAAACTGCTGCCATCAGGTAATCATTCTCAGTCCTGCTATTAACTTTTTACTTCCATAAATATAGAAAATAGTTCTATATCAGTTCATCTGTCTCTTCTTGTGTTTCTGTTCTTTCTTCTCAGACCTCTAGTCAATCATGGCAGATGCCCGTTTGTACTGAGCCAGGTTATGGTTCTGGTTTTGGTTCTGGTTCTGCTTTAGGTTTCTTACTGTTAAAGGTAAGTGTTTCTTCTCCACTGTCACTGCATGCATTCTCTGCATAAGGCATGGCTGTACTGATTGCTGCTGTGTGACGGTCCATCAGGAGTGAATGCTGCAGATCACTGACTCAATACAATCTGCTGGGTTTTCTTAGATAGAAACTTTTTAACTGAATAACAAACTGAACTTACTGCACAGTTTGATAACTAGGATCAGTTTGAATGTATGTGATTGAACTGAAAAGTTTTACTTATAAAACAAAAAAACTACATTTGTTGTGAATTGGCACGTTAAAAATAGACTGAATTGAATTGAATGGAAATGTCTAAGTGAAAAACGTCATATACAGACTTGTGTGTTTTGATATGACCATCACCATTGAAGCAGCTCTCTGTTCAATGGAAACACAAACAGGGCCGGGGTACAATAGAACCGAGCCGACCAGACCAGACCAGACCCATTATGAAGGCCCTTTCTGCAGTGTAAGAGCCGTCACGCCTGTGACTAGAAAAAGTTGTATTTAAAATTTTTGTGGCATTTTGATTTTCATAGAAAATAATTTAAAGACGTCTCTGTAGTATATGTAGTGGATCTATTTGCTTTAGCGGAGCCACTCCCCTTTTTGTTGAGTTGCCTTCTATGTTATCCGCCTGCGCATTGATATGTTGTATTGGAGACTGAAGTGAAGATCAGTAAAGTTCATGCTGCACCTCCGAGTTGAATCTCTTTATTTAATTGTACTATGTTGGAGTAAAGACACAACAGTCTCCATCATGCCTGACCAGACAGTGGTGACTCACTCTTTCTGGATCACATTTTTTTCTCATCAGGAATGCCTCCCTTCCTTCTCAGTGCTTTAATCTTCCACTATCAAACTGCCCCCTCACTGTGCTCCCAGCCTAAAACAGTCTCATTTACCTCCTCGGACTCATATACTTGAATCAGCCTCCTCTTATTTTCACATGTCTCGTGTCAACAGTCCTCAAGGGCAGACCCGGTGATCCTCAAGTAGGTAATCAAGTTATTTGAACAAAGACAGACACCATTAGTAGCAAATGTCAAAGACTAGAAAGCTGAATTTGTTTTCTACTCTACTGTGTCTGAACTCCGAGGCTCGGCTTGGAGGTGGTGGGGGAGGGGAGCAATCTTGGTGTTAAGTGGAAAAAATCAAATTCAAACTCTTAAGCTTCTATTATTACGAAGTTAGACCTGCTCTGCTGATAAGCTTGTGTTGGAGCTATATTCACACTTTGTCAGCGCATCCATTATCACTGGTCAGTTTTAATTGAGACTCTATCATTGCCCAACAATTTCATTCCATTTTCCTTCTCCACATGTAAAGCCCAGGAAGTGTTTTTCTTTTCTATTATGTTTTACGTATCAATCATCTTAGAAATTATAATGTAATCAAGTATTTTATCTGATTTTGCTGTCAGATGATTGAGGCTGGTGTTGTTCCAGATCTGATTTCACCCAGCGCTAAAGAGGAGAACAGGGATCAGCCCATTGACTGCAGAGTTCATCTGAATGATTCCACAGCCTCCTTTGATTGAGCCCATGCTGGATGTGTGGACAGCGGCTGCCGGAGCTTTGTCTCTGCCTGCTGCTTGGCTTTCAGCGAGCTAACCACTGTTGTTACGTTGCTCGTTACACCTGACTGTTCTCATCAGCTCACATTGTCATCTCATTAGGAGCTGAATCTAATGAGGCTCACTCTCATATTATAGTCCCTCTGAAAGCACCCTGGCCTGACCTCTGACCTTTTTCTACCTACAGCCAATCAAGAGTTGTTTATTACCTCTTTCCTTCCTGCTTTCTTTTGGTCCTGCCATCAGACAGACCATGTGATTGGAAAGAACTGCCACAAACAGAAAAAAAATGAAGGAAGAGAAAAATAAAATGTGTATGTGGTTACACATTAAAAAAAACATTTGTAAAAATAGGATTTAAGTTCAGCTCGGGTATTATTTTCTTAAACTTATAATTTTACTCAGGACAATTTATTTCTGAAGGGGTGGGGTGATGTGTGTGTGTGTAACAGTGGGGGTCACAGGAAGGGTGGAGGTGAGGATTAGAGGGCAACAATGAGTTAAATGTTCCCCATCCAGACCACATGGAGGTCGAAGCATCCCCTAAGTGTCCATAATTTGTCTTGAATAATTGTATGTGTGTGCGTGTGTGTGTGTGTGTATGTGTTTCCACAGCTCAGGCCTTGGTCTATGGAAGTAGGATGTGAAGGGGCTCTCCAAAGAGAGTGGAGGACCCTCGCTGTCAGACAAAAATCTGAAGAGACCTCCCAGTAGGCGTCAGCGGTGAGACCCAGCAGCTCCAGTTATTCACAGCACTGGTTATTCACCAGTTCTGGTCACATGGAGCAAACATGTAGAAGTGCCAACCTGGACATCAGACTCTCAATGTTATAACATCAGAGCAAAAAAAATAAATAAATCCAAACATCTTCTGAATTGAACTAAGCTCAGAAGATGAGCTAACACCAGCTTTAGATGAGCTAACACCAGCTTTAAGTTACAGTTAACCTGACAGTCATGTTGTTAGATTGTGGAAGGAAGCTGGAGTACCTGGAGAGAACCCACACATGCACAGGAAGAAAGACTCCAGAGCAGGATTCAAACCCACAACCTTCTTGCTTTAAGTCACCAAAATGCTTTAATTCAAAAATATCTGAATATATCTGATAACATTTCAGGAGTCTTACTACAGGTGTTTTTGTTAGAGTTTAAGATTATATGAGGTGTGTGGAGGGGTGTGAGGAAGTGACGACATGAGGACATGAAAACAATGGAGTATGTTCCTTAGTAATAAGCAGGTTGCTTATTACCAAGCATAAATGCGACTGCATTCGTTTGTCAGGCATTGCCATCACTTCAAGTCGTGCACTGCCCCCTGGTGGACCGATACACATTGAGCCCAAACAGTCTGGTCACACACATCGTGTGTTACTTCAAGTAGCTCTCCTGTCACAGCTGCAGTGGGTTAACTATCATTAATGAACACCTACATTTCACTAACATTCAACCTTTATCAGATGTCAAACATCTTTAAATCTTCCAACATAATAGAAAGTCAGGTTGATATAGTTATACTCATTTCAATTTGAAACCACATATTTTTACTAAAATATGAAGATGCAGAGTTTGATCTCCAGATCACATCCTACATCAACATCTGCAGCTTGATTCACAACTTCTCTGATGTTGCATACAACTTAAATTAATTAATTAATTAATTAATGCCGTGACTAACAAATTAATCAATGCATTGATCAAAATTAATGCATTGCGAATAAGCAGATGTCATTTAGAAAGTCAGCCAGGGAAAGAGATTCCACAGCATGTCTATTCACTCAATTATATGTCTTTTGCTTACTTTACATATATAAAAGGTCTGACAAAGTGTTCCTGTGCATGCACCCTTTTGTCACAGGTCTGTGGCAAAATGGTGATAAAAAAATATGATTCCTCCACTTCAGTGACACCTGACAGAAAAACATGGTCATATTGGTTGCTAAATGTGTTTTGCAACACTTGATTTACAAACACAGCTGCTCTCACACACGTGCTCCTGTAGCTGAGCAGCACATGGAACTGAGTGGGCATGTCCCGACACATGTAGAAGGCAGTCCAAGAAGTGCAACAAGTTTGGAAGCTTTCGTTTCCAAAAGTTTGAAATCAAAACTTCCAACAAAAGTTTGTTGGAAGCCTTTGACTACAACAAGCTTCCAAAGATTTCAAAAGCCTTTGGAAGCTTTTGATTTTATTTAAGTGATGCAATTGAGCCATCTGCTGTTGTAAATATACAATTACAAGACAGGCAACCACACACACACACACACACACACACACACACACACACACACACACACACACACACACACACACCCACACACACACACACACACACACACACACACACACACACACACACATACCTAAAATCAATTTGGAGAGACAATTTAACTAAAAGTTGTGTTTCGGGGCGTCGGGAAACAGAGTAGCTGGAGTCGACCAATGTATCACTGGGAGAATACCAGAGCACTCAGGACCTTCTTGCTCCGAGGCAACAGGGCTACCAACTGTGTCACACTGAGGGCTGTTTTGTAAAACTGGGATTACAAAATCCAGGATAAGGGATAAATCCAGGTTTAACAAAGAACATCAGTTCATCCTGCTTTTGCCCATTTCATAAAAACCAAACCAGGGCCAGGAGGTGCAGCTATGTGGAGCCAAGATGAAGTAATTCAAATGAATGCACATCAACAGATTTCTTCAGCAGACCAGGAGATCAAACACAGATTCTCTGATGCTACGGCAGATAAACTGTGTACACCGTGCCTCACACCAAACAAACAACATCTATTGACGAAGGACATACAGGTTTGCAGCACTTTCTACAAAAGAAAGAAAACCGCTATAGCAACAAATAGCGGATTGATTGAATGCATATTTGAAAGCCCAAAATATACATTTCCAAACTGTTCTTAACTAAAAGAACATAATAATCATGCCTGTCATGTTCTCAAATTAGGAACTTTAACCTAATGAATGAACAGTGGAAGTCAAGATTGTAACAAATAAATCTGACAGCAAATTCGTTTGTTACTTTCTTTTGTTCCACATTTTATTATACAAACAAAATGTCAAGATTAAATATAGGAACATTTTGAGTTATCTGGGAAGTATGTTGATAAAAGGTTGACTATGATGTGCAAACGTATGCTAATACTATACTAACATTTATAGTAATAGAAGAATTCCCGGGCTCTGACCCAGAAATTCTGGGGGTCCTGGTTGTTGTTCCAAAGAGACAAAGGCTTCTTTGTTGTGTTTATTTATCTAAACTCTTATGAGTTACAAAGGTTAATGTCCATTCAGGTTTTTATAGATAACATTTTAAAATGAATTCACAGGGATTCAATGAACACAGACCAGAACAGGAGGGATGTGTTTGTTCTGTCAGGAAAGTGACCTATAGGCTGGTTTTCAGCTTCTCTGCTGGAACCGTCCTCTAAATGTCTGTGTGGCTTTCATCACTGGCCGTTGTCTCTGCTACTGATGCAAAAAGGTAAAACAAAACAAAGTTGTCAATATCAATTTATTTAGAAAGCTGACAGCTAAAAAGAAAATAAAGGTTTCTATTGGAGGAACCTTGAAATGTATTTAATAAAGAGGGTCCAGCATGAATGCATACTGACTAAGAACTTGCTTTGATAATGAACCTGTAGCTCTCTAACAAAAACCCAGGTTGATATACTGACAACATGCATCATGGACACCTCTGTTTCTCAATGCCCTGTCTTTGTAATCAAGAACAAACAGACAGAACAATCCTATTCGTGTTTGTTTAGCCTCACACAGCTGTGCCCTTCACCTGAGGACTGACCAGGGAGTGGAGGGGAGGGTGACCACATGATGTGTTATTCTGAATCCAATTTATGTAAAGTATAACAGCACAACACACACACACCCTTCTCATGACATAGAAAGAGTTTCTTCTTTTGAAGTTGCCTGTTTGCTTTGTGTGTCACCTTTAGGATAACCTTTGACTTCTGTGACATAGGGAGAGGTTACTATGGTTCAGCCTACAAGCAGAAATGGGAAGAGGGACATGGTTGTTAATAAAGATGATGCTTGTTGTAAATTTACATAAGTTTAATCTGATTTGTTTTGCCAGACAAATACACCTGACAATAAGAAAATGAGAGGCCATAGGTCACAGAATGAAAACAGGTTGAAACATCTCACAGATGGTCAGCAGCATGGAGACCTCTGTCTCTTCATCAAACCTTTCACTACATATTCTGTTGTTTTCTGATGGAGGGAATGATACGTGGTAGATTAGCAACTAAACCTGTTTGGACAATATAATGTGGTGACATCTGTTTCGTCAACACAGTAGCCATCCATCCATCCATCCATCCATCCATCCATCCATCCATCCATCCATCCATCCATCCATCCATCCATCCATCCATCCATCCATCCATCCATCCATCCATCCATCCATCCATCCATTCATCCATCCATCCATCCATCCATCCATCCATCCATCCATCCATCCATCCATCCATCCATCCATCCATCCACCCATTGTCTGTACATCCTTGTCCCTAATGGGGTTGGGAAGGGTGCCAATCTTCAGCGAACATTTGGGGCAAGAGGCGGGGAACACCCTGGACAGGTTGCCAGTCCATCGACATCAATACAATATTTTTCTGGTATTTCTAATAGTCCAGGAACTGAGAACAGAAGTCCAACTCCTGGTTTGTAGTCCATAGAGGCTCCAGATGTCAACAGCTGTGTCAAAGTCTTTAACCACTTGGCCACACAATTCTTCGATCTCAATTTAACGTCATGGATTCACATCTTCTATGGGAAAAGAACAACTTCGTTTTCTTAGAAAATAAACTTGTTGTTCAGAGATGACCTGTAATAAAGAGAACTTTGATAAAGTGGTGACAGGAAGCAGAAGAAGTCTGGCAGGCTTGTTTTGAGGCTACAGACTGGATTTCTCTTTGCCAGCCACATTGAGAGGACTGAGTGTGTGAAGCCGGTGGATGCCTCAAAAATTGCCTGGATCAACGTTTACCTGACAAACAGACCACAGTTTGTGAGACTCAAGAGTCAAGCATCTAGCCATAGGGTCAGCACTTCAGGAGCCCCACAGGGGCTCCTGAAGAGAACCAGGTCCTGATGAGAACCAGGTCTCTGGTTCTCATCAGAACCAGAGACCTGAAGAGGCTCAGCAGCCTGATAGAGAAGACATCAACATGTACGACTCTGAGCAAACTCAAAAGATAAAAACGTATTCTTCTGTTTGTGAACATGTCCTGTTTGTGTTAGATGGGGGGGGAAATAAACCTAACTACAAGGAATAATTACGGTATACATCTGTTTCTCTTATTTTTAACTGGAATATGAATAAGTTTGAGATTGTGTCAGCAAATCCACAACAGAGCAATATATTCCATTTAACCTTGACTTCATCTACTTTTTTTTCATCAACAGAGTTTCAAGCATCACACCGAAGTTTACAAAGTGAGACAAAGGTGACAGCAAAATCCTGGTGTTTCTGAGAATCCAGCTCACTGTATGACCTACTGAGTCTGACATGGCACTATCCAAATGAACTTCCAGAGAAACCTTCCTTCACTTCACCTCAAACATTTTGTGTATACACTGAATGTGGTGCAGCTGCAGTTTGCACAGCTGAGTTGCTACGGAGTCCTGCCAGTTTTCAGTCTGCACGTGCTCAGTAGTAACACAATAATACATCTCTCTCAGACACACAGAGACAGATTTTTGCTTCTAAAACGTTCTTATTTTGACTTGTGACCTGTAGACTCACCTCAAGACCTAAAGCTGACCTCAAAAAAACTTTATCCAAATGAATATCCTTTAAATCTGTGTATAAAATAGAAACATTTTTACAAGATAAAATAGACATATCTAGTCTTATCTTGGCGAGTATCCATAATTGTTTTTATTGTTGGTATCTAATCTATAAACCCAGCTTTATTCATCATATAGAGAGAAAAAGACTTTGGGTAGCATCTGAGTTTATAGATGCTTATTAAAAAACTCATTGGATTTTGACATTTTACAAATTTTGATGAAATAGAGTTATTATTGACTTCTGCACAAATTTGCTCTGGAGAGTTCAAAAAGTTCAGGGTGGGTTTGCCAGACAGAAAAGTCAAACCTCAACATTCTAACAGGTTAGAGATTATGTGGAAATATTATATAGCTCTTGAAACATTTATAAAAGTGACCATAGAGGAGTACAAGGTTTTGTGAAGGCATTTTCACTGCCCTCCAGTTTTGGCTTTAAAGTTCTTCATGTCAGAGCACTGTTTGCACATCACGGTGTGTTGATGTTGCTGATCACTCCATTTTCAAAACAGCTGTGTTTTCTTAGTTGCAAGAGGGAAAAAAACACAATTCCACATTCCAGGTCTGTAGAACTGAACTTTGGGACTGTTTAGACCATCCACGTTTCTTCAAGATCATCAAATTTCTGCTTGTTTTACAGTGACTCCTGCTGTCACACAGATTCCAGATGGTCCTTTTTCAGTTACTTTCAATATTATTTATTTAGTATGAAATCAAACTACAGTAGGAGCATCACAAAACATTTTACGAAACAAATAATTCAAATCCAGTCCATTTGAATAAGCCCAAAGAATTGGCACTTTCCAGGAATCAACTATAAATCAAGTACATATATTTAAATTTGATCCCAGTAATCAAACGCTGCAGTTCAGTTCAGTTTATTACTTCAACATATTAAGCAAAGAGTGAAGAGAAGTTCTGAGAGTATAGTACTGAAAAACAAAGAGATGAACATATTTAACAAAACCCGACTTTATCCTGAGAAAGAAACACACATCTACTGGACCTGGTGTCCTTTCAGTGGAAAGACATAAAAAGAAAATATATTGTTGGCTTAAAGTCTAAACTTTTCTAATTGTATTTATGAAAACCAAAACTTTTTAATCTGAGCTTAGAATGTTAGAGTATTTGCCTTAAACCTGGATTAACGTGGCTCTAGAAAATCACTTAGGGTTCAGTATGATTAGATAAGATGGCTTTGAGTTCATCTACAAGTTAAACCAACAACCAAATCTTTAATATAATGTGCCAGTGATCAGAGGTTAATATATAAAGAAATGAGTTTTTCTCATAAGAGAATAACTTTTGGCCATTATGAATATGAACTGTGGGCTTTGTGAGCTGAACAAAAGCACAGTTTCTGGGTTGTTTCGTTTAGAGGACGGTCTTTAAAGATACTTTTGTCCAACTCTGACTTTACTAGAAACACTGAATGGATGAGGTTTTTTACATGGTAGGAACAGGAGGTGGCAGTGACGCTCTTGATATTGTAAATAGCTATAAATTAATCATAGTAACGTAAAAATGACTCTCTGAGTCAACATTAATGGATTGCTGAAAAAAATAATCCTGTCGATCATATTCAGGTTATGTTTAGATCTTTTTTGTTTGCTTTTTTTTTTAGTTTATTTGGAATCAGAAAGAAACCATTTTGACTTCGAAGCTGATTTGATTTGCATTCCAGTCCAGAAGGTGGCGGTAACGCGCCTAAAACCTGTGCTGCCATTAAACAGAAGAAGAAGAAAAAACGCACTGACCAAGAAGTGGGTGAGGTTGAAGAAACATGGCAGCACAGCGGGGAGCCGAGGATCTGTTTGACAGTATTCTGTTCGCGGATGAAAGGTGAGTTTCGTGGGTGAAAACTGACCGCGCGATGTTTGAGGACAGCTAACGACTCAGAATAAAAAAAAAAAGATTATCCGCATTATAAATTAAAACAAAAAACATTGCTGACCTGGTCCTGTTCTATTAACCAGCCCGCCTGGTTGGTGGAAGTCAGATGTCCAATCAGACAGCAGCGTCTTGCTGATTGAAAGCTCCTGTCTGTCCTCCAGGTTCCGCGGTGAGGGCTACCAGGAGGGCCTCCAGAGGGGGACCCAGCGGGGGCTGCACAACGGCTGGAGACACGGGGCGTCTCACGGAGCCAAGCTGTCATCTGAGGTGAGTCGGGCTGATGAGGCTCAGGTCAAGTCATCCATTTTAAAGCAAATGGTAATATAAATTGTGAACTATTTAAACATACTAGAGCTTTAAATGTTTCCCTGATATAACACCGATAATGCCGTTTGACATCATCATGTCAACAACCATTTCTGACTAATGTTGTCATGAAGAACTGAGGCTGGTCTAAAGGCAAACTGGTACTAGCATGGTGTACCTAATAAAGTGGCCACTGAGTTTCTAACTCCAGTTGAATTGAGGTGTGTCGCTTTAAAAACTGTCTGATATTTTTTCCCTCAGATCTCCTTTTATTACGGATTTGCGATTAGCTGGAAATGTCTGCTGGAGCATCAGTCTGATGACAGATCACGGTATGACCAACTCAGCGGTCCACTCAGTCTGACTCCACCCTGTCCAGCCGCATCTCTGAAGATTCATGTCATTATGAAACAGCTGCAGATCTCCATCAGTCCAGAAAGTTAATAAACTCTGAATATGTAGGAAAGTAACAGTAAAGTTATTGTTTTCCTGTCTGTGAGCGTTATTATTTTGGAAAAATACTACAAAAAATGAAAATGTTTCCATCTCTTTTGTGTACCTAGATTTAATAAAGTCACAATAATAACTTTATTATTAACTTTACAGAGCTTTAGATGGTAGCTCTATAGGACTCCTGGTGCAGAATATGGTTAAAGCAGCCAGATGTTTCAGCTGGATCAGAATCTAACGTGATGATTTGTCCCTAGGAAGCGCCTGAAGGCTCTGGAAGCTCTGCTGAATTTAACCCAGAAGTTTCCCATTGATGACCCGCAGTCAGTGAAGCTGCAGGAGGACACAGAGAAGCTGCGAGCCAAGTTCAGACAGGTAGACATCAGTCTGACCCACTGCAGTCACAGTAACCCTCTGACTCTCTGTGTGTTATTTCTGTCTGGGAAACCTTCAATTTTAGTGAATAAATGTCAACTGAAAAGTAAATGAATGAGCTTTTCTTTAAAAAAAAACATCAACAAAAAACGCTATTCTCTATCTGCTGTCCTGCAGGTCTGCTCGATGCTGAATGTGCCCACTGACTTTAAGGATTACATCAGAACAGCTGAAGGGACATCTTTCTGAGCGACATAGTGGCCTGGCCTGGCCTGGCCTGGCCTGGGCTGGCCTGGGCTGGCGTGGTCTGGCATGGCCTGGGCTGGCGTGGTCTGGCATGGCTTGGCGTGGCGTGGCGTGGCAACAGAGGCAGAATAAACAAAGCCAGACTGAGTGGGCCACTGCAGGCCTCACAGGAAGCAGAGGCCAGTGGCTCAAGAACTCATCCTGGTTCTGTCCTGACTTCGCATCAACTCAAGGAACTGAGGGAACCAATTAGGATGGATTTATTGCTATGATAAGGATCCTCTGTGCCTGATAGAGAAGCTGCTGCTTTGTAAACAAACTTTAGATCATGCAGCTGATGTTGCTTCTCTGAGTTGAAAAATGATTTGTGGTTCTGTCCGCAGTAAGCAGATGGCAGGTTGGGTTCTGTCAGTCACCATATGGAGGGACGAGACTGTCAGGCCCTGAATACTTTGTATTCATCAACTGGATGGAGACTGAAGTTATGGAAAGAAAATGTTCTTCTTTGTCACATTATTTCTTTGACCATGAATATTTTTTTTCTATTTTTTTTAACGGCGAACCTAAATGGCTTTGAAAAAGATTATTTGTGTGCATTTTAATAAAAAAGGAATGTCAAACATTTTTGATACCTTTCTTCATAATCAGTGATTTTTTATTTTTTATTTTTTGTCATTGTAGCAACAAACTGTGTTCAAATCGAGCCTCTCGCTAAACCTTTCAGTGACTTCAAGTGACTATGAACTATCGAGCATCACGTCTTCTGAAGTTGATTTTCAGTAATAACTGGAGTCATGATAGTTAGCTACTCTGGCAGAGAGTGTGTGTGTGCATATGTGCATCTGTAATACCTTGGCACAATTTTCATGACACATACTACACTGTGAGGTCCGAAGCCTGGTCCCCACAAATAGAAACGCAAATGTGTGTGTGTATTGCTGCTTTTATTCTTAATTATGTCTGTTTTTGTCCTCCATTTAGAAAACTTCAAAGGCACAATTTTTGTGCCACAAGGGTGCAGTATTGGGTTTTTCACAAACTGTTCATGCTAAAGGAACTGAAAACTGCAGATCAAATGTAAGAAGTGAATCAAGCCACTGCTTGAACCACAAGTAGATGCTGTTGAGACTGTTTCTGTTTCTGAAAGTTTCACAGCATCTTTTTGAAATCTGAGATTTGAAATAAACACAACAGCTAACAGTTCACTTTCTAACTGAAGAATAGATCTCAAATATCATAAACTCTATGCATTGAAGACTGAATCAAAGGTTCTTCTGAGAATAGACTACAGTCACCTGGAGATAAAGCTTGCAGGCCTGCATGCAGGCCTGACATCCACCAAACAGCAGCAGCAGAATCAGGAGGCACCAGAAAGGACCAGAGACGTTTTTAGCTTTTGTCTAACAGCCTTCCTACTCGGCTGTTGTCAGAGTCACGCTGACAATAATCCAACAGCCCTGAATGTGAGTGGAGGGTACAGTAGCAGCTGGTTTATGCGGCGGCAGGCGGCAGGTGAACGCTGTCTTCTAGTCGGCAGCTTCTAAAGCCAAACAGAAAAGAAAACGAGGGAGGGATGGGGGAGAGGAGTGAGGAGAGGGTGGCTGGGGCCAAATGGGAGAGAGGCTCCATTCAGATCAGCGGCTCAATATGGAGCCTTTAAGTTAGAAAATTTAGAGACAGGAGGAGCAATTATCAAAGCACTCGTTCAAAGATAGAAAATATGGGAAATCAGTGGAGCAGCTGAAGATGGCTAGATGTTAGCGGACTAGAAATCATAAAAGGAAGAAAAGGAAGAAAAAAGACTGTGGAGGATGAGGAAGAACAGGAGTTAGAGGAGGAGGGACTGAGGTCTTTGAGAGAATGTAGAGGAATGCAGGGAGCAGGTGGTGAGTGGTGACATGAAAAGCAGTGGTGACAAATGCAGCCGGCCGGCAGCGGCCACAGAAGAGCTCTCTGAATGAAATGGTGGCATCAGATTTCCCCACAAGCACAGCAACAGCTCCACGAAGAAAAGGAGGAGGAGGAGGAGGAGGAGGAGGAGGAGGAGGAGGAGGAGGAGGAGGAGGAGGAGGAGGAGGAGGAGGAGGAGGAGGAGGAGGAGGAGGAGGAGGAGGAGGAGGAGGAGGAGGAGGAGGAGAAGAATGAAAAACCTCCTTATAGTAGAAGACACCCTCTGTCCTGGAAGTGAACACTGAGACACGTTTGTACATTTTTATTCATGTGATAATATATCATTAACCTTAATATATGTTATATCATGTCTGGCTCACATTAATATCAGTGATCTGGTTATAGAAGACTGAAGAACTTATCAAAACATGGTAGAACATCCCTGCCTCTGATTGGTCATACAACAGCTTTGATGCGATGTAAAACTGTGTGGTAATTTTTATTTTTCATACACTTCTGCTTTATCTACCTGTCTATCTATATTTCTATGTCTATATATAGCTATATATGTCTATATCTAAATATATCTCAATAGTCTTGAAATTTCACCAAACCTGCACAGATTCAAGTGAAAGCAGGCCCAGAGCATCACACAGCCTCCTCCATGTTTCCCAGAGTTCTTTTCTTGGCAAACAAAGAGCTTACAGTTTTTTCCCGTCTTACAGAGGACATTCTCCAGAAACTTTGTGGCTTGACAGCATGCATTGTGGGAAATTTCAGTCTAATTTTTCATGCTCTGCTTTCCATATTGGTTGTGTCCCATGAAGTCCACTTTGATTCAAACAATGGCAGATTTGACACTGATGTACCTTGACCTTGGAGTTGACCTTTGATTTCTTTGGAGGTTGTTCTGGGCTCCTCAATTGCTGTCATTATCCTTCTCCTCAATGTGTCATAAATGTTCCTCCTGTGGTCAGAGAGGTTGGCTACAGTCGCTCTCACTCTAATGGAGACGCTCCAGCCTGGGCTGGAGCCCAACCTGAGATTTACTGGCTAGAGTGAGACTTGACAATGGAGCAGCAGCTTTAGATTGTCTTGTCCTGGACCCACACAGGATGTCAACAGTTCTGATCCCAAACATCAACTTAGTTCAAAAGACAACCAAGTCAATGTTTGGGAGAGGTCATCACAAAACACTGACCTCAGCCCCACAGAGAATTTATAAGCAGAACTCAAAAAGTGTATGTGAGTAAGACAGTCACAAACCTGACCCAGTTCCAGCAGTTCTGTCAGGAGGAATGGAGCAGAACTCCAGAAAAATACCGTGGAAGAAAACTCAGAACATTTGATCCAAGTCATACATTTTAACTTTATGTGTGTAAACTCTATTGTGGTCGGTGTGCAAGCAGTTGAGGAACATGTTGAGGCAAGCTTTAACATGGGAATATCAAGTAGAAATCTGGAGTCATTTTTATGATATTTTGTGCCGCCATCGTCTGGACGGTGATGAGAATCATGGTATCCATGCAGCCTTCATCTTTTCAATTATAACCAAGAATAGACGTGATGGGAATGTCCAACAATCATAGTTCTCAGGATGGAGACTGTTCTGGTCCGAAATGTGTGAATCAACTCCAACAAAAGCTAAAACAGAGTCATTGTTCACACTGAAACATGTCCTGTACTGACATGGGCTGAAAGGCCACTCAGGGAGGAAGCCGAGCCTCCAAAAGAAAAAGATAAAGCCAGTTTATAATTCCTCACAGAGACAAAGACCTTTATTTCTGGTGACATGTGATTTGTTGAAACTAAAGTGGAAATGTTTGGACATAATGAGCATCTTTACATTTACTGGAAAAAGTGGGACACTTGCACCATCCTAAATGTGACATATGTGGTGGCAGCATCATGCTGTGGGGATTTGCTGCAGGAAGAACCGGTGCACTTCATAAGATGCAGGAGGAGCCTACCACTGTCAATCATGCTCATGTAACACTAACCTAGTATGTCTTAGTGCCTCACCAAGAATTTATTTGACAGTAAGGGAGAGCAAGTTAGTCAGAAAGCAGGAAAACAGAGACCAAGTTTGGCTTAGCGTCTTTATTCCCAGTGGGAGTAAATAGGGG
Source organism: Poeciliopsis gracilis (assembly GCA_911649635.1). Classification (NCBI taxonomy): domain Eukaryota; kingdom Metazoa; phylum Chordata; class Actinopteri; order Cyprinodontiformes; family Poeciliidae; genus Poeciliopsis; species Poeciliopsis gracilis. The sequence goes on from CAJVRI010000799.1 coordinate 6,253,110, forward strand.
CAAATCGGGTATTTTTTAAGGAAACTGTACAGTTAAAAATATACTGCTTTTGAAAGCTAAAAGTCCATGAAATAACTCAAAATGTCAGGAAGGAGATGGGATCTTGACTTAAATGTGACAAGAACCCACCAACTGGAGACCTTCATGTCTGCAGAAATAAAGGTCTTTGTCTCTGTGGACAGTCTCACAGTCCAGGATCAGATTGTTCTCTACAGTTTCAATTAAAGGATTCTGAAAGGAATCACACCAGTCCAATCCAGAAGGAACTTCCTGGTTCCATCCTGCAGCCATCTCTCTATTGGCTGCAAGACCCACTGTGGTCCACAGCAGGTCCCTCTCAGTGGGGTCACTGCCCTGAAAACACTAACAGACGCTAGCCAGAAGCACCGTCATTAGAGCCAAACTGGTCTGGTTCCTCCCCATGAGGCTGAATCCTGCAGATGTCAGTGGAAAGTTTTAGAGGTTCATCTCTGCCCTGCTGTCAATCCAACACGTTGTTTCCTAGTGATTGTTGTTCTGCTGTGAGAATGGACCAGCACTTCACATCGATTTGTCTTCTTCACCTGGCGATCAGAGTCAGTGGTTCTGTCTCGTCTGGCTGTTACCTAACCCACCTTTTGGTTTCTCTGGCTCTGTTGGATTGAAACAATCTTTTATTTCAACAGTGCAAAAACACTACAAACATAACATTTAAATAAAATAAGTAAACCATGGAAAAGACAGTTAGAGGCTAAAATCAAGGTAACAAGGAGGGAAGTGAGCCAACTGTCAGAGCTCCACAAGGGTACAATGAAAAGACAAGTACCCAGAAAGTACAGACAGATGCCCATACCTGAAGCACTCGAAACTGCCAAACAGAGGCTCCAAGCCTTGGCCAGCCGCCTAAAGCGATACACAAGGGAGAATGAATCCAGAAGGATTAATCGGCTCTTCTCCACTCAACCAGCTAAGGAGTACTCTCAATGGCAGGGTAATAATAACAGAGCACACCCACCAAGGCTGGAGACGGAACAATACTGGAAAGGCATATGGGAAAGGGAGGCGTCCCACAACAGCAATGCACAGTGGTTGATCTCTCTACGAGAGGACCATAGCAACCTCCCTGAGCAAGCCCCGGTAACCATCACTGTGACAGATGTCCAAGAAAGAGTCTCAGGTATGAAAAACTGGACATCAACTGTCCAGTTTTTGGATCATGGATCATGTCAGGGCCTGACATGATCCATGCCTACTGGCTAAAGAAACTCACTGCCCTCCATGAGCGACTGGCAGGCCAAATGAGCCAGCTGCTACAAAGTGGGACTCACCCTGAATGGTTAACTGAAGGGCGGACAATCCTAATCCAGAAGGATCCATCAAAGGGTCCAGTCCCATCCAACTACCGACCAATAACCTGCCTCTCCACAACCTGGAAGCTCATGTCAGGCATCATAGCGGCCAAGATAAGCAAACACATGGATAAACACATGAGCATGGCACAGAAAGGTATCGGTGTAAATAGCAGAGGAGCCAAACACCAACTCCTCATAGACCACACAGTTGCCCGAGACTGCAAAACCCAACACACCAACCTGTGCATGGCTTGGATTGATTACAAGAAAGCGTATGACTCAATGCCGCATACTTGGATCATTGAATGCTTAGAGATTTATAACATCAACAGGACTCTGAGAGCCTTCATTGCAAACTCGATGAAGCTGTGGAAAACCACCCTTGAAGCCAACTGCAAACCACTTGCACAAGTGTCCATCAAATGTGGCATATACCAAGGAGATGCTCTGTCCCCGCTACTGTTCTGCATAGGCCTGAACCCCCTCAGCCAAATTATCAACAAGACTGGCTACGGATACCGACTCAAAAAATGGGGCCAACAAGAGTGAGCGAGACATCGACTCACTGATCCATACCGTCACCTTCTCTACATGGATGACATCAAGCTGTACGCCAAGAGTGAGCGAGACATCGACTCACTGATCCATACCACCAGGATCTACAGCACGGACATTGGGATGTCATTCGGACTAGAGAAGTGTGGTCGGCTGATTACAAAGAGGGGGAAGGTGATCCGCACAGAAGGGGTCTCACTCCCAGAAGGAACAATAGCAGACATAGAGGACAGTTACAAGTACCTAGGTATACCACAAGCAAATGGCAACCTCGATGAGGCCACAAGGAAAGGAGCCACAGCTAAATACCTCCAGCGAATAAGGCAAGTCCTGAGAAGCCAGCTCAATGGCAAGAACAAAATCCGTGCGATAAACAGCTACGCCCTGCCAGTAATCAGATACCCTGCTGGAATAATTAGCTGGCCAAAGGAGGAGATAAAAGCCACAGATATTAAGACTAGAAAGCTACTAACAATGCATGGAGGGTTCCATCCTAAATCCAGCACCCTGAGACTGTACACGGGCTGCAAGGAAGGAGGCAGAGGACTAGTGAGTGTGAGAACCACTGTCCAGGATGAAACAACTAAGATCCATAAATACATCAGGGACAAAGCCTCAACCACAATGTGCTCAGTGAATGTCTCAGACAACAGGGAACGGAGGTTGAGGTGCCAGAGATACCATCATGGGAGGACAAGCCCCTACATGGGATGTACCACCAGCAAATAACCCAAGTGGCTGATATCAGTAAATCCTACCAATGGCTGGAAAAAGCTGGACTCAAGGACAGCACAGAGGCCCTCATCATGGCCGCCCAGGAACAGGCCCTAAACACCAGAGCAATAGAGGCCCAGATCTACCACACCAGACAAGACCCAAGGTGTAGGTTGTGCAAGGAGGCCCCTGAGACAGTCCAGCACATAACAGCAGGGTGCAAGATACTGGCAGGAAAAGCGTACATGGAACGACATAACCAAGTGGCAGGCATAGTGTACAGAAACATCTGTGCAGAATATGGACTGGAAACCCTGAGATCAAAGTGGGAAACACCCCCAAAGGTGGTGGAGAATGCCAGACCTAAGATCCTGTGGGACTTCCAGATCCAGACAGACAGAATGGTAATGGCGAACCAACCAGACATTGTCGTAGTGGACAAACAACAGAGGAAAGCCGTTGTGGTAGATGTAGCAATACCAAGCGATTGCAACATCAGGAAAAAGGAGCACGAGAAACTGGAGAAATACCAGGGCCTTAGGGAGGAACTGGAGAGGGCCTGGAAGGTGAAGACCACAGTGGTGCCTGTGGTCATCGGGGCCCCTCGGGGCAGTCACCCCCAAACTGGATCAATGGCTACAACAGATCCCAGGAACAACATCAGACATCTCAGTCCAGAAATGTGCAGTCCTTGGCACAGCCAAGATACTGCGCAGGACCCTCAAGCTCCCAGGCCTCTGGTAGAGGACCCGAGCTCAGAGGATAAGAACCACCCGCGGTGGGTGAGAAGGGAATTTATATATATATATATATATATATATATATATATATATATATATATATATATATATATATATATATATATATATATATATATATATGAGGAGCTGTTTGTTTTCTATGTCATGTGATATAGAAAACAAACAGCTCCTCAAGTTATTAACACATTTCTGACATTGCCATCATTTCTGCATGCAGCACAGTTTTGTTGAGATTAAGGTCAGAAGTGAAGATTTTGAACGTCAGTGTAAGTATGACCCTGGTCTCGCATTAAGCATGTCATTGTTTTAACAGTCTGATGAAGGCATTAATGTTCCGTGTCTTATGTCTCAAAAGGCTTTTTGATACATGGTTGTTTGTATGTAATGTGTGTTGATGGTCTTTGTCTGCTGCTGGTTCAGTTGGCATTGGCAGGTCTGTGGGAAAGGATTAGAGTTTCACGCCTTTTCCTCCACACTGAAGCCCCATCAAAGACATTCCTTGCATAACAAATCAAGAGTTCTCTCTCTCTCTGTCTCTATCTCGCTCTCTGCCTGTCTGTCTCTCTGTCTCACCCTCATCCACACACATAACACATGTTCATAATTTCTCCACACATCTTGCTTAATTAAGACAGTTTTTATGCCCTCTCCTTAAATTTAAGCTAGTATCATGATAGAATAAAATTTCTAAGAGGGAAAATAAATTTGTAGCACAATGTAAAATTTTAAATGCTCATTTGTATAATTATTCAATGAATTGAGCCTTAAATTGAGCAGTTATTAATTTGACTTTCATGTTTTTATAGTTTTAGATGTATGGAGACCTGCTGTCCTTTTTTGAATAAATTACTTTCTTTGGTCCAACTGACTTTGTGCAGCCTGAAGATTTTAAGGCTTGTAAGGGGAGAAAAGTAATTTTTTTATGTTTTGTGGGTTTTTTTATGTACTTTTTTCACCATTTCATACAAAGCACGGACTTTTTCTTTCATGTTGGCTTCACCGTTTGTGCAGATCTTCTTCTGGAGTTTAATGGTGGTTGCTTGACCAACTATAATAGCGCATTACCTCCACCAGTTGGACTGGAGTGTGAAATGGAATCAATCAATGAGCAGTTTAGTTTGAATATTATTCACAAAAATATGTTTTGTACAATGAACCACTCTAGAACAAGTTTTTTTTATTATTATTTTTGATTAAGTTACTTAATGATAAATCTACAGATGGGTGGAATGTCAAAGTAAGATCATGTTCATCAAAAGTCTTTGCATGTAATCCTGCATATTCTGCTTTTACATCATCAGTTCAACCAAAACTATGTTTTTCAGTGCTCCTAACACATCTGTAAGATTTATTTTACTGGATAAGATAGATCATTGTTTGAATATTCCTTCTCCAAGGAAAGAATATTCATCATACTTCTTCATGGCATACTTCTTCATGGCATACTTCTCAAACTGAACAATACCTACAGACTTCTCAAAATGTGTATTTACATATATTTACATCTCCATTTGCAGGAGTACATGGCAGAATACAGGCTTTCTTGAGCCATCATTCCAACATGTTTCCATTGAGACACTCGCTTGAGTGTTTCTATGAAAACTGAGAATGTTTAATCACAAAGTCCAGATTGGAGGCGATTTCAGAAGCGTCAACATTAATTTAGTATACCATGAATGGTACTATAATGACTAATATTTTACATGTGCAAATGATTGGAACTTTGTCACATGATGACACAACTGTTGTGCTGTAGCCTTTCTCCAGTGTTTTCACGTCAGGAGAAATACTTCTCTTCAAAATGTGTACAGCGGTGGCTCTGTCTGCATTCCACTACACAATCTTGGATGAGCTTGACAGACATGCAATGTTGACAATGTATCATCAGATTTACCCTAAAACTTCTACTTAGGGATGGAAACTTGTTTCTGATCTGATTGGACAACACATCAGTGATCCACACAGACATGCACAGTGGCACGGCCAATAGAGGCATCACAAAAAAGAGAAAAGATTATTGGAAATAAATTAAGAACATTTAATTGAACAAACATTATAATTTAGGTTGTAGATATATTTCTAAGTCTTTTGTAGGCCCTGATGGGACACCTTGGAATCTTTAAGTGATTTATGTATCAGTCACTTTTCTGGTGGTAATTTTTTTGAATTTTTTGTTCCCCTTTTTATTTTTCTTTATGACTGCATGTTTTGGCAACATAATACTTTATTTAAAACTAATAGGTCCACATCACTTGAAATGAATTTCTATGAATATAGACCATACTCAAGTATTTGAAAATTATGATGGTATAGTCATTTTTTAGGCAAACAACTGGAGCTATGGGCCGGAGGACGCATTCAACTCCGCATTAGTTCATACTTACTGATGTATAGGACTACCTAATACTATACTGTAATAAGCATTAGTAAATTAATTTTTTTTAGGGCACCAAACCTGGCTCCAGCCCAGGGACTCACATCCACAGGTACATGCAGAGGGTGGCGTGGGGTGTGTGTGTGTGTGTGTGGGGGGGGGGGTCTTGAGCCTCTGCAACTTATATCCTTGATAACCAAAGTGCCCTTTTTTGAGTTTTTTTTCTTTTCAATTTTCTTTTCTTTTTTTTTTTATTTCTGCTTCAGGAGGTCTGTTTGTGCCCCTCAGCAATAGTATATAGCTAAAAATATCAATTTAGCCCAGTAGCTCAACGCACTGGTGGCACCACCACTGGCACCACCACCGGCAACACCACCGGTACCACCACCGGTACCACCACCGGTACCACCACCGGTACCACCACCGGCACCACCACCTCCTGCTTACTGTTCGCTCCCTGCTGCACCGTATCTTTGTAAATCTCGCTCTGTGCATATGACTGTTTTTATATTACTGTTTTCCATATGAATCAAATTATGTCAAATATGGAGTAATGAGATGAATTCAATAATTATGCTATATTAAAATCATGTTTAATTGGAAGTGACTGGCAGACACTTTCTTTCTACAAGTGTGACTTAATATTGCAAGTCCTTTTATTTTGAAGAGGATTAGACTTGGATTTGATTGGATTTTTTTATTATAGTTAAGAGACATAATTGCATAGAAATACATCGAATTCAACAATGTTTGTATCTGACTAAACTGAGTTTGCTGGTATTGTTGTGAAATTGGAACTATTGCAAAAATGAACTGTATGTGCTGAATGAGCATATTTTTTTACTTCTAAAATCACCAAACATTACATTTTCTCTTGAAACTCACTCTTCCCTTTATCAGGGCAGCTCCAAAAGAAAGAGGCCTGTTGAATTTTCTCTGCTTTTATTAGCATGTACAAATACTTTTTCATTATCATAAATACTAGGTTCTGTCCATCCATATATGAATGTACTGTTTAATCCTGTCCAGAGTTCAAGAGACAGGAAGAAGTGGAGTACCGCACAGCTCACTCGCCAATCAGAGCGAACACACAGACAGATAATCTGGTATTCACATCCATGCTCAAGGTAAGTTCAGGATCTCTACTTGATTTAACATGCATGTTTTGGAGCTGGGGAGAAAACTGGAGAGCCTGGAGGAAATGCACTGGGAAACCATGCTGTCAGTCCCACCATGTCATGATGAATACATGGAGGAACGCTGCAACTCTGGATCTGGGAACCTTAGATCTTACGCCTAAGAAAAAAAAAGACAGCAAGGTCACCAGACTTCATCTAATTCATGTTTTTATTGTGTTGTCAGCACAAAGATGAATACACTGTGTGTCCCAATCGTAGAGCAGACTCAACTGTGTAGAAGAATTTCGTGAAAACAAGAACAGTCTATGGCTTACAGAGCATGAATCTATTTACAAACTCAAATCAACACACTGACATTTCAGCAATTGAAGCACAAAGCTTTTTTTCTCTTTATAAATATAAAAAGGGGGGAGGAAGAAAGGCCTCAACGGGCCTAAAGGGGATAAAGTCTCTTTTTACCGAGACAGCTTAACACTCAACAGAGTAATAGATATCCCATTTTCTGTTATGGCACCAGTATGAAAGCATGGCCTGGACTCGCTGGTTTCCATCATGGATGCTTCACCTTCAGCAGGTGGAACACAGCTGCTAGGCACTGACCCAACAGGCAAAATAGAATAAGAACTAAAACAAACAAAAAAGACTAAAAGTCAGAGATAGATCTTGACTGTCGCATGAGGTATAGTGGATCAAACACTTCTCTATATATCTAATTTTTCCTTGTTTTTTTGGAAATTGTTTGGAGAATCATATTATGTAATTATAAAAAAGGAGCACATATATTCTACACAAAACAACAAATGAGGATGTCAATAACAATTTTCTATGAGAAAATTCAAACCTAGAATGGCAGTATATTGACATTTATATGTATAAAACAAAAACAATCAAAACATAGCAGCAAACAACAAGAAACAAAGCATTGTTTTGATCCATTTCAATTTTTTTTTTTTTTACCTTTTGCTTTTTGTTTTAACACGTAGCTGGGATTTCTGGTTCTATAGCAGCAGAATACAAGGAGTGTTGTTCTCCTACACTCTATCTGTAATGTACAATCAGAACCCTAGCAGACAGAGCTCCTCCACAGTTCAACACACTCACATCCTTTGACATAAAAGCCTGCATCAACCTGATCCATCGTGTGCAGGAACCTGGACTTTAACTCTACAGCCATAAGACATGCCCTTTATGCTACTTTCACTCCTTGGTACTGTTGCCAACTTTGCTCTCTGCCATTTTGTCCCCAACAACGTTTCCCATGTCTTTCAGGTTTGTGCAAAATCATGTCAATAGTCTCACCACTCCTCTTGTTTCCAGCTTCATCTGTTTCCTGGAATCCATGAGCAAAGTTTGAACTTAGTTGGAGTATTTGTGTTTGTGGGATGGGGTGCAGGTCTGGGGAGTCAGAGACGAACTGAAGATTTCATGGATCCGTTTCTGCTCTGCAGGAAGATAGAAGCCCGTCTTTGAGATTTAACACTAGCAGGTTTTGCTAGGATCTGCTTAAAGTTATAAAAATAAATTCTATTTGTACATTAAAATACAAAACATTATTTGAATGATAGAAATGCAACATATTTTTCCTCTTTTCCTCAGAATTTGTCCAGCTGGCTCCTGATGCCGACGTGTCAGACGAAGCAATTCTGCTGCATTGAAGGTTGGGAGGAGCATCAGGAGCCGCTCTGCCACTCATCAGCTCTTTGTCTCAGCAGGTGCAACTGTATGCAAATACACTCTACATCTTCTTCTCCTAAACATTCCAGCTCACCATCCCACCCCACTAGTCCATTTTTATATTTTTCACAAACTTTATCCATGTGAGTCTTTTTTTTTGTTTGTTTTTTTAACTTGCGCCAGCATTACTGACCAAAAGTGCTTTTTCTATAGAAAAACAACCATTGGAATGGTCTGGGTGGATGTGGACTCTTCTGCTTACACGTGCACTGGTTTGATGTCACATTACAGCAGACTAGACTGAGCAGAATGAAGGCTGTGAAGGACGAACAAGGCTTTCCATTTGTCCACATCAGTAGCCACTAGCTTCAAAGATCAGAATACAGAGCGTCACTCGTTATGCTGGGTCTACCAAACCAAACAGGATGGAACGGAAGAGGTATAAGACTAATGATGTTTAAAAATGAAATTAATAAAGTGACTAAACATATGCAAGAGGGGATAAATGAGACAAACATGAGAAGTTGGGCAGATGGCGTAAAGTCGTTCTATATAAGACAAAGGGAATGGAAAGAAAAAAAATAAACAAAACAGCTTTAATAAAGGCCAGAGACCAGGAGAAGACCTGAAACTGAAGACTGTTTGTGGGCTCGTTGGATCTGCAGTCATTAAAAGATTCCTAGTGTATTAAAAGAAAAATAAAATCTATCTACTAGACTGTCAGCTTCTGAGGCTTCAGCTCCAGCTCTGCAAGACGCCCAGCATCATCCTTTTCTCAGGTACATTTCTGTAGGTGGGGGTCACTGGCAGGAAATGGGACACGGGGTGTTGCTGCATGGCAGCAGGCCACTGTCTCGTCATGGCAGCCATAGCAGACAATGGAATTATAAGCCAAGTTGGCGGCCAACCAGGAAACAGGAGCAGGAAAAGATGGGGACGCAGAAATGGGAGCGAGCCTTCCATCAGTTCCCTCCATCCTCCATCAACAGGTTCATCATGCGACATCGGTCTTCCTCAGATGTTGACGTCTCTCACGTCTGTGGGCGTGCAGGACAGGTCGGTGTCCTCGTCCATGCGTTTGGTTTCTGCTGCGCCACCGTGCTGCTGAGCCTGCCGCAGACTGGACTCCAACAGCGACTCTATCTGCTCCTGACAAGACCGCAGACAGTCCTGAAGGCGGGGGGTGGAGACACATCAGGACTGTTACACAGACAACACATGGGACCACATGAATGGACTGGTGCTGACAGAGGTCTGATCTCTTACCGGGTCACTGCGAATGACCTGTGACAGGAAGTTGGTGAGGTTTGGTGAGGAGAGGGAGGCGTCTTGGCTTTTCAGATAGAGACCTTGAACAGCAGCCACCACACTTCCTGCTGCCACCATTGATGGAGGATTAGCAATAAAGTTGACATCTAGTGAAACAAGAAAATCATTTTATTCCACACAAATAGCATCAGTCATGGTAAAGTCCATGCCGATCTCTGACATATTAGGACATCATTGAGGTGGCTGACCTGTTGCGCAGAGCGCCACGAAGGTCTGAGCATGTTTCCTGAGGATCTGCTTTGTGGAGGGGTGAATCTTCAACTTGGACAGGAAGTGCTCAATGAAGTCATGAGGAGTGACTGAAGCCAGATCCCACTTGAGCTTGTTGAGAACCAGCAGCTCCATTTGCTGTGGACAGAGGAGCACACACTCAGGGACAAACATCTCCTCATCCCCTCATCTGCCTCCAACAATGTCTCACTGTCTCCATGTGAGCACTCGCTTTAACTTCAAGGCCTGCCGGACACGTCGGCTCAGTTTAACCTCATCAATCTAATTTATATTACATCACAATAAATCAGATCATATTAAGTCATATCGTTTATGCTACACTGCGCACTAAAAACCCTGCATCTTAATTTATTGCGATAAATTAAGATGCAATAAATTGTGTCCATTTATATCACATGGACACAGCGGGCTACAGCTGGGCCAAACATCGTTTCTATTCAAAGCATCATAAGCTTTTCTTCTGTCTGCATTGCAGCCTTGTGACCACTGGGTGTCGCTGTAAATCCTGTTTAAGGCATGTTCTGTGTTCATTCATGAAATGAGAGAGGTTACGGTCACCATGGGAAAGTACCAGGCAGCCGATTCAGACAAAGCGCCACGTTTATCACCTTTATTTTAACCAGACTCCTGGTCTTTGTCTTTTCATTTCTATGGAAGCCAGTGAGGCTGACAGAGCAGATAACCCTCTGTCGCTGTGGCCTCCATGCATGCTGATAATATGCTGTTAAGTGTTATGAAACAGCCATGTCTGCAGAAGGTAATTACCAGCAGCTCCCCGGGTAGGACCGAGTTGTCCGTGTAGATGCAGAGCTTCTCTGCAGTGAGGGGGACAGTCTCCTTCATCTTGGATGCTAGAAACATACAGGTTGCCCCTAGCAGCTGCAGTCTTGTTTTCCTGGTGGCCTCCACTGATAAAAATCTGTCCAAATAGTTCATCGCCAGCGGAAAAACCTCCTCCTCGCACTTCTGCTCTTCGCAGACCTGGAGGTGAGAAAAGCGCATTAGAAGTTGCTGCTACACAGACATGTTTTCCCATTTTATCAGCAATAATCTGATTGAATTCAAAATGAGCTCCAGCTACAATTACTTCGACTGACAAAAGGCAGAAACATAAGAAAATTAAGCTCACGTGGCTTTGGCATTAAATAAATCAAACTGGGATCAGAATTTATAAAGCAAACTCAAATGTGGTTTAAACACGAAATAATGTAAATTACAAAGTCAACGAAGTATTTATAGAAGCTTTTTATCTCCAGTGAAAATAATCTGGATTTAGTTGGTAGTCAGTTCTGACCGAGACACAAAGGTGGCGTAGATGCAAGTTTCACTCTAATTTCAACTTCGTCATCTTTTCAAAAAATAATTATAAATATTTAAAAATTACTAAGCCGGCTAAAAATGGCACCTAAATGATCCTTATCGAATTTCTGATCGGATTGGGAGAAAAAAATCAAGAATGCGACATTATTGGCATTTTTTTTTAAATATTTCTCCCACGAAGCCTTTTCACGTGCTGCGGGTAGACTTCCCGACATCGCTCCAATGCGCGACTTTAAAAATTAATAAAAAATATATAGCGGCGATTAACTTTATCCAAAAGTTGATGTAAATGTCTGATAACATCTAAGCAATCAAATCCGACTTTTAACGCCGCGAATTTACGTCAAGATCGGTTAAAAAACGCATTTTTCCTTGAGCGACCTTCACAGAAAGAGCCGAGTTGAGAAGAAGGAAGACAAAGTTTAGCAGTTAATAGCAGCAGAATGGCGACATGCACACACTAAACAAAGGTCTCATGGTGGACGTGAATTTCTTGTTGATTTTATCGCTTCACTGTCACTCCTGTTTGCCTTCTAGATTTTTAATGGTATTAAAATCTTCCTTAAAGGACAACAACAAAGATGGCGCGTAATAGGCTTCTGGCATGGGCCAAACTGCATACGTGTACATTGCTGTTATTTTGGAGGAAATAAAAGCAGCTGTGTAGATTTTATAAACTCAATAATAATAATCAACCATGTGGCAGGCTATATTGGTGGGAATTTGGATTTGAAGACAATCTCGCCGAAGAAGCAGCCAGCACTAAGTTCAAGCTACTGCTTTGCATCGCATTTGTGTGCATTACACTTCTAGAGCCTTAACATGAATTAGAATTTTCCCTTTTAGGTTTTTATTTTAAGATTTACAAATAAATCTAACAAACAAAATTCCTGTCGTTTAGGCTAAAGCAAAGACGCTGAAAACTAACCTCCAACATCCAAGTGGCTAGTATTTTCCTCATTTTGGGTATAATCTCTTTCTGAACACACTTGAAGTAGTTGGGGGACGGAAGGTAGTTCTCCTCTGCCTTCAGCATAGTCTGTAGGACTCGGTCATTAAGTAGGTTCTCGTCCTGGTGGGCTCTCCTGATAGAGTCCACCTCGCAGCACAGCAGCTGCTCCTCCATAATAAACCTCGGTCGAGAACGTAGTGGCAGGACTGTCCTGGTGAAATGTCCCCGGTTAGCTTACAGCAGGAAGAGACCGGAGCAGGCACGAGGAGACAGGCGGCTAAATTAAATCCCTTTGTTCTGTTCGTTGCTGTGTGCTGCTGTTCCTTCGGTGTGCGGGAGCCTTCTGAGGAACAGACCACTTCGTTCAGCGAGACAAAAACCCCTTCTCCGCGCGCCCCGACCTGCTTGTGCTCGAGCACGGCCGCACACACTTACTGCACTCTGGGAGGAGGAGGTGATACACGCGATGACGTCAGCTGTTGTTGAAGGGGGAGGGGGATCAAAGAAATGTGCGCGAGGAAGGATTGTGTTATATACATATAGATGTAGGCCTATATACAGACGGAAAGAGAGAGAGAGAGGAAGGGAGGGAGGGAGGGGAAAACCTCCCTTTTGAAAGCCCCCCTCCGACACCTCCCTCCGCCTGCATGTAGCTTCTGGGGAGGAGGTGAGAGGTCCGGGACGGAGTCTGAGGAGCGTCTGTTGGCCGACCTGTCAGGTTAAAGTCGGTAGGGGGCGACAACAGCCCTCCTCATCATGCTTCCTCCTGTGTCTTCCTGAGGCTGAATGAAAGCAGCAGCTTTGTGAGCAAACATGAGGTGAGCACATGGGGGAATAGTGAAACACTGCTTTATTCATCCATCCTATTTACTCCAGATATCAGTCCTGGGACAAAGGAAACTGGATGAAATATTCCTTTACTAAGAGTTCTATTAAAGGAACAACTAAGGGCACCCTGGCCACAGTACAACTTGTTATAAACTCCGAAATGAGGATCTCCTCGTCCTTTAGTTGCTCTAGTAATGTAACAACAATACACCTGAATTAATAGACATTTTTACAGACAGATCTTGACTTGGATACTGTATCCACTGAGTGATTTGGAAGAGGGGAGGGTCAGAATTTCACATGAAATTAATTGACCTACAAATTAGTTAAGAGAACTTTAAAACATTTCTGAGTGCAAAGCATGAAATAAAAGCCTTTCTGGCACACTCGCACAGACACATGCACAGACACATACAGGAGGAGACTGGAGCTGGACCAATAGGAAGAATTGCTGTTACTAGGCAGACTATTACTGGTGCTGTAACTTTTTAAGTCGGGAAAAGTTCATTGTACTGCAAAAGTTGACAGTATCATTGACAACCCTATCAAAGTCCTTTGACACAGATTTTCAAATAAACTATTTGAAAATCTGTGTCAACATAATGTTGCTGTATTCAACCACAAAATCTGTGAAACTCAATAAAAGACACCTCACTGGATGAAAGAGCAGTGGATTCTCACATTTACAAGTTAATACACATTACACCAGTTTAGACCTACAACACTGCACACATTGATCTGTGAAACTTCAGTTTTAAATGTGTCAATTGAGAATGTTTTATTGTACTTTCAATATGAATGAGAGCTTTTCACATTCCAGGAATTCCTCTTTTGGTTTACTACCGTATTGCCTGAAGAGTCTCAGCCTGACTTACTTTCAGAACATAGTTTGACTTTGTTGTTGTTGTGGGGGTTAGGACAACCAACAATGTTCTGCAATGCAAATAGAAACACACCTTGTAAAGACACATGTGGTAGACATTTAAATTACCTGACAGCCACCTCTTCCTAAACTTTATTCAACTTATCTGTTTTTTTTACATTTGGTTTCACATAAAACTCCCATGAACTGTAGACATTGATTATTGAGTTTCCAGTACTGTTAAATACTGTGCAGCAAAATGTTGCATCTTATTAATATTTTGTGTTACATTCTGAATACATATTAGAAAAAAACTTCTGTATTTCACAAAACTAAAAACATGGGCCTTGATTGCATCTTCATGCCATTTCACAATTCAATAATTTACAATTATTAAACACCCAAGCATTTTTATATTATGTGGTATCAGTGAAACTAATCACTCAGTTATTTTAATTGAACTTTTTACATTCCTTCATGTAATGTTATAAAAAAAAAAAAAACATCTGCTACGTGAACACACATGGAAGCTCAAACCAACTCTGATTGTCATCCTGGTGGTTTTCATCAGCAGAAAGGCCCTCTGAGTTCCCCTCATGCACAGAAACATTGAGTCTTTCTGTGGGAAACAAAGGGAGCTGGAGCATGTGACTTTTGGAGTGAGCCTCTTCTAGCACCTTTATGGTAACAGCAGAAGAAAATTTAAAGGGACAGTGGAAGCTCATTAAATACCAGCAGACAGATTCAAAACTGGGATCACATACACTCATCAGCAGTGTCTAAGGGGCAGTTTACCATGTAAACATTGTTATTTTTATTTAACAGCAGGGACATGAGGTTTTCCTGTACTGGTTTGCCCTCACTTGTGCTGTTCATTTAAGATGAACTTTAGCTTCTTTTTGAATTTGTGATTGATTAATATCACTATTTGAAGCAGAACTGCTTTTTACATTTCTTTAAATAAATTTAAACATAAAGTTAAGTAAAGTATACTTTGATAGCACATCATGTGATTTAATTGATTTGTTATCAAACTAAGTGTGATAACAAATTGAAGAAAGAACAAATAAGTTTAAAGATCATGAAATAAAACATAAAAGAAAAGAGTACAACGTATTGTAAAAGGACATAAACATTAAGGGTGCATTCAAACCAACCCAGGATTAGATTCCTGAATCAGTCTCTAATCAGTTTGTTTAGAAACTCTGAGTTTTGGGGGAGATCTGAATGCAAATTTGAATTCCAAAATGAACTTACAAACCGAACACTGATCCGCCTAAAAATCTTGGTCTCAGTCCCGTTGAAGTGTTTCTACGACGGTAGAAAACCTGTCTGAATGCAACCTGACTAGATACCGTTTCAAAAGCAGGACGTTAGCAACAGTGCAGCGCATTCTGGTCAATATATTACTCTCTGCTTTGCGGGTTAATAAAGATGTGGTGTCAGTTGCCATATCAACGGGTTTGAGAATCAACACTAAGCAAGAAAAAGCAGAATATAAATGGTCTGAAGTAGTTTTACAACATTTTATCAGTTTATTGTCCCATTGCCGTGGCACTCTGCAGCTGCTGTAATTTTTAAACCTTTAATAAATGACATAAACTGAACTAGTTGCCTCGTTTGTTTGAACATTTAATCATCAAATAGGATGGACGAAGTTGGTCAGTCCTCTCTTGCATCTTGATAGAAACCAAACTGTTTATAGATTTATGTCAAGGGATATTACTTATAAAGATCAGCAATTTTCTGTTGTTTTTGTTTACTTTCTGTGAAGAAGTTGCACTGGCCTTCAGAGGTTTTGTGTCAATTCCTTGAGTAGTTATTGGTGCAGCTCACCCACAGGCGACTGGGGGAACAGGTTTTTCAGTTAGTTTGAGTCGTTTGACACAGTGCAGTGTGAATGCGAAGTTCTGAAAATGTAACAAATGTTGCAATTTTAGTCCCCAATCGAACCCGAGTCTACCGGACTATCCGGTCCGCATACACCCTAAGACTGCTATTCTTTTGACCAATACATCTAAACACTTTCACTTTAGCTGAAATCTTACATAAGAAGATTTGTGTTTGGTTTTCTGTTTAAAGTACAAATAAAAACTACCCACCTCAAAAAAGTTGGAGAAACTTCTTATATGCAGGAGCATGTTAGAGAGATGTATCATAAACTCAATTAGATTTTAGCCTCTTGCAGTCGGGAGGCATTTATTTCATGATCAGTCTTGATGATAATTAGTGAGTAAGCTTACGGTGTAAAAAGAAAGTCCACTTTCTCTTGATTCAGTTCAGTTCAGTTTATTTGGAGCAATATTGTATAATTTTTGTTCCAATCTTTTACCTGCAAGAACCTGAAAAAATAATATGTTTTATATGGTCGACAAATACTTACATTTAACCTTGGTTGTACAATCTCCAGCAGGTATGACAACCTTTATTTACATAAAACAGAAGCTTTAGCAGTTTGTTGTGAGACTGACAACAGAATTATCCTTTGGCTTCATCCATGTTTATACAATATAACATGTATTAGCTCATTAAATAAACATATTCATCATGTTGTACGAAAAAACATGCTACATTCATGCATAACTTTATTGTTCAAATCTGAAGAGTGTTTAGTCTAATAACGAGTACAAACATGACAAGTATGTTGTTTGAACTTTTAACAATATAACGTGATGTTCCTGTATTTTTCTTTTGCGTGGGCGATGGCTCTACGCTTCTATACATTTCAAAGGTTTTTATGATTACACATTGTTCCAAAGGAAAACAGAACAATTCAAGTTTGATCTGTCAACTTTGGAAAGTTGACAGATCAACTTTGGAAAGCTGCACGGTACAATAATATAGGAACAGGACTTTTATGGTTGTATGCATACTGAGAGCAGTAGGCAGAAAGTAATGTCTAAAAACAGGTTATCGATTTCAAAGGAAATTTCATGGCTGGGTTTGTTGCACAGATGGCATCCTATCACAGTTCCACACTGGAATTCACTGAGCTCTGAGAGCAAGCCATTCTCTCATAAATGTTTGTAAAAACAGTCTGCATGCCTATCAGACTGTTTCTTTACACCTGTGGTCATGGAAGTGATTGGAACACCTGATTTCAGTCATTTGGCAAGATAGTCAGACTACAGTCTCTCTGACAGGATGAGGTCTTTTGTTTTACGTCTGTCTGTCCAACTCCTCTTGTTATGACTAATCCATTTAGCCTCTATCTTACCTGTACATGGATTGTTTTTCATTCCTGACTAGATCACATCTCCAATTCCATTTGCTTTAGAGACATTCCCCTTTTCAAAAACTTTCCTCCTTTCAGAAATAAGTCCCATAAAAGGACACTACGAGTCTTAACAGCTTTTCAAAGCGCCAAACGTTGCTTTTGAGTTTGTATTCAGTGAAGTTTAATGTAAGAACAACATTTTCAGTTGTGCATTAGAAAGAAGCTTGTTAGAGAGTCATTACAGCGAGCATCTTAAAAAAAAGAAAAGAAAATGAAATGTGTATGTGGTATGTGTGTGTCTAAACATGTAGCACCACCCGGGTGCTATGCTTAAACTCCACTTCTTGATTTTCCTTTCAGCAAAAGGTTAATGCTTTTGTTCTTGTCCATGTATAACACAGCATACAGACTGCCCCACATATCAAGAAACAGAGGGGGAAGACACACTACATCTATGTATTCATGTAAATTTTAGCCTGTTGCATGCGTACATGCCTTACTAATTTTCAGCAAAGCAATCACAATTAAAAAAAAGACTACTGACTGTGTCAAAAAAAAGAAAAGAAAACAGAATACTGCAATAATAATCCAATACAAAACAACAACAGAAAGAGAATATTGTAGCAAAAACAAGAACAACAAATTAATAATATGCTTAACAATAAAAAGAAATAAAAAACTGAACAGTTTTAAATGTTTCACGTTTGAGTTTCAGTTATTAAGGGCTTGTGTTTTGACCGGTTGTTCCTTTAACTTGTTTATCCTCCAAACACAATTTATTCAATAATTGAGTCTCCTGAAGATAAAATACTCAATACTCATTACCACTTAATGTAAACCAATTAAACCTTTGAACATTTCAGCAAAAAATTGCTAAAACTTCTGACAGTTACCCAGATAAGTTGGTTGAGTCACTTCCAAAGCCTTTGTTTTGCTTAAAAAAAGATTAAAAGGCTGGAACTTTTTTCTAGTCATTGAATATGTTTTACAGTATGGCCCTTGTTCTGTATCCTGAGTATTCAGGCAGAAGCAGGAGGTAGATGTCAACATATCACAGAAGACAGTGATGTGGTTACTCAGAATGCCCTTGTCCACAGATGATATTATGTGATTAATTTAGAATGTCAAATGTTTCATAGCAAACATCTTAACTGTCATGGCAGCTTGATAAAAATAACTCCTTGCAGGATAATAGGAACGCTTGATTAGTTTACTGCTACTTCCAAAGTACAGTGTCTATTAAAGGTATTTACCCCTTGAATGCTCTTGCCTTTTCATTGATTTTACAAATCAGTTATGATCCACATCATTTGGCTTTCTGATAGAAACCCCATTTAACATTAAAATGAAAACAGATTTTTACAAAATAATTGAATTAAAATATTACACAGAAAGACAATAAGTGGTTGCATAAACATTCACTACCTTTAAAATAACTGAGCTCATTCAACAGAGATCCAATCAGTTGGTACTCATTGTCTCACTGAGTGGCTGCAGATCAGCTGACTGCATGCAGAAAGTGTCTTCAGTAATTGTATACTGGAAGTTAATCAGTATTCCTAGCTACCATTACAGTGAGAAGAGGGAAAATAAAAACCAGCAATAAAGCAGAATAAACTAACATTTTCACACCATCAGATCTCAAACAACTTTACTGACATGAAGCTTGAATAAAGTTTGAATCACTGATAGCCTCAGCTCCAGGTTTGTTCTAGGTCTGTTCCAGCCTGGCAAAGTTTATGTATCAACTATGCAAAAACAATAATGAAAAACACAATAAAAGAGCAATACTGAAATTGTTGGATCCTTAACTACTTATCTCAGCTCAGACATGCATGTTACTTTAGCCAAACAGGTAAGATGTCTGGTGGTCTGTAAGTTGCATGGTAGAGATCAAAAGAAACCATGATGACATTAGTCAGAGGATGGTGAAGAGCTTCCCCCAGGTACTGTGGAACTGCAGGTCTGCTGAGCTTATCATAAGACCTAATGCTCAGTCCAATGATCCTTTAATGGTAGTGAACAGCATAACGGATCATTGTTGGAGCATTGTTGGGATGACCTGATGAGTGTCAGAAAGAACAATAGTTTCTTAGAGACAAAGGCCGATTTCAGGTCAAAGTTTATTTTATTTGTTATGTTTCATATATACAGATTTTTTTATAACTTAAGATAATAGGGTAACTTCAATATGCTGTAAAATGGCACTTTGTTCCTGGAAAATACATAGTAAACATCTTCATTTAAAAACTGCATTTTGTGTTTACTTGTGCTGTCTTTGACTAATAATTATTAGTTTGGATTGATGTTCTGAAACACTGAAGAAAACCAGATGTCATGAGACAAACACTTTTCCATCCTTACATATTTTCAATATGTTTGCTTAAAGGAAATATGAATAAACACAAAACATACACACAGGTTTTACACATTGATTTTCCATGTTTTTAACTGTACTTACCTTGATTGTCATACATTTCTTTGATATAGCTGAATAATTATGCAATGCGTATAACAGAATAAAATTTGCAAAGACAGCAGGAAAATATCTGGCTGAGGTTTTTTGTACAGTGCGAGTCTCTCCAGTTATTGACCATTCATGTCCTATTTCTCTCATAATTTTAGTTTGTTTTTACTTTATTGTTCCTTAATTGTATGTTGATATTAATCCAGTAAAACAAACTCAGAACTTTTTGCATGAGTTTGCAGTGGTGTTGAAGTGGTGGAGTTTATCTTCTTCAATATACATGTCCACCTTTGAAGTCCTGAAGACTCTTCATATTCTAAATATGACCTCTAATAGCACACACACACACACACACACACACACACACCCCCACACACACACACACACACACACACACACACACACACACACACACACACACACACACACACACACACACACACACAGTATGTGAGGGCTTTCCCCACACAGTGAAAGAGACAAGGAGGGTTTTCCCCGTGAATGAAGCTTCTTTATCAGCTCAGGGCAGGTCTACAATGACCCCACAAAGATGGATAGGGAGATTGTCCTGTGAAGTGATCCGCGAACACAGATAGTCAGGGGTCGGTCTGTGTGTGGTTCTCCATGTCCTGCACCACAAATGACCTAACAGCACCTCCATCTCAGCTAGATGGGTGGGTGCTTTGGGGCCATGTAGGGCCAAGGGCAAGAATAAGAGGAAAACACCCACAACACAATGGGTCAGTAGGAGTTTTAGATGGGGGTAGGGTGAGCTGGAATCCATCACATATCATGCAAACTCAGAACAAGTTGAGTCTACAGGGCTCTACGTTGACAAGTATGTATTAATGAGGCTCATGGCACCAATAGCTCAGGCTTTCACCAGCTAGCAGGCAAGTGAATGTGCTCCTTTTAAATAGGAATTAGTTCATAAAACTGAAATCTTTCGCTAAACAGATTCTCACTTCTCTCTTTAACAGAAGACATCAATTTAATTTAATAACAAATTTAATTAGTTACAAACCAAAAAGAGCGCTGATGGGCCATCGCATTTCACACAGAAGATGGAATTCAGGTCAAGTGAGCTAGCTGCTGAGCTAGGTGACCTGGCTAACTACTGTTAGCAAAACAAGATAACATTAGCAAAACACAATCAGTCACTGAAATATAAACAACAAAAAGTAGTCAAATTTTGTTATGTTATTTAACAGCCCTTGCATGTTACTGTTTGCCTCTGTAAATTTAGCACACAGTACTGATAAACAAGAAGACCTCTTCTGTGGCAGAACAACTCTGTTAACAAAATAAAATCTGGACATGTAGCTGTTTTTAATTCAGTGAAGCGTGCCACAGCAAAGTGGAAAATAACAGAACATCGGTGTATTCCTTTTTCTCACTTTGTGTCGGCTACAGTACACACAGTCTTGTTGCCATACCAACTGACAATTATATCTATCAGAATTCAATACCAAATACCACACACATTTCCCACACACTTAACTGAACCCTCAGTCCGTTACAGTATTATGTTTTTAGATTTTTGTTTATTTTGTGATTATTAATAAGTGATCACTGTCATGGATTAGCTATCACTGCTATTAGCCAACCTAACACATTGGTGATGGGCTAGCTAATTAAGCGCCTGCTCTACTTTAGATCTATCAGAGTTGGTAATAGAGGCAACCCAAAAAAGTCAAAATGTTAAAAGCCAAGGAAAAAATACTTTGAGCTGAATCTGACTGCAACTCCAATTTTATTTTTTATTTACTTATCTTTTCATTTAACAATGAGCTATTTATCTCTGTGGTATTCAAGCATAAACTTTGTACATTTTATGTAGAATAGAGACACAGCTTTTTCACTTCAGGTGAGATTGGTGGTTCGTCACTGTTGCGACATGCAAGATGTTTCCTAGACTACTATGCTATCAGTGGCAAAGATACTTATCAGTCTAAGAAACATTGAATGTAGGCTGTGAATCATAAGCTTGTTCTTCAAAGTCAGAAAGTCTTCAGTTGGAAAATCAGGGCACAGCGTTCCACTCCCCATTTTATTTGCATAACATTTGCAAATAAAATTTGCTTTACACTAATATGTATTTTTGGCTACATTTTCACATATTTTCACCGGTTAACCAGCTGCACTTCTCTTTTTCTGACAGCAAGGAAAATCCCTGTTACCTGATACATCACTATACATTGAACTATTTAGGACAAACTCATGTCTGTGTTCTTGTTTCCCTTTTTTATTTTGGGGAAAGAGGTTTCTTACCAAGTTCTTGCATAAGTTTTAATATTGAATAAATACAGGTCATCACCAGACAGATCTGTAAGCAGAGAGATGATGACATGCATCATGAGTACCTAAAAGCTGCAATATTTAACTTTTCCAAAAATGTTTTTAACATATTTGTTCACACTGTCACCATGTTGTGACAGTATGATATAAGATCAAGCTCCTTCACCTCCTGGCTGAGCTATTATTGGTGTCTAAAGAAACGCACCTCTTCCGGTCATAAACAACCAATCAGAGCCAGGAAGACGGTTTCAGCACTGTCAATTATCCTTGTGTACATGTTGCTATGTGTGCCCATGACAGAGAAACTTAGCGTTCCTGCAAAACTGTTCATACACCATTATTGGTGGCTATGTTAACTAGCCTGAGCATTCATGACAGGCTGTACTGAAGTGAAGCAGCTGTTGTGTAGCAGAGAGCCAAGGAGGAGCTCTGAGCAGTACTTACACAAGAGTGATTTCTAACTGAACTGTGTATTTTTGTAGATGAACATAGGGCCATAAGAGAGAGTGATATTAAATTGGACTAAAATATATTTCTGTGCAGGGTATGGCTAACTGAAACCACCATTTGTTAGACTTGTCTGACGGCTCTGACACCTTCACCACTCTGTGGAGGAACCAGAGTTTCAGGTAAATGCATGACAAACAGTCAGGCTCTCATTATGTAACTGAGGAATGATTAGCTTCCTGGATGTTAGATGAACACATCATCTAAGCATTTTAGGATGTAGTTAGACCACCAGTGAGCTGCTGAATCCCCTGGAGCTTATTGGAGCATCTGTCTAGCCATATGTCACACATCCAAATTCTCCACTGCTGAAGTACATGGAACAGTTGTTGCAAGCCAGCTGAATTAGCATTTTCATAGAATGGTTTTGTTGGGACTTAAGGTACCAAGACGGTGTAGTTGGGACATGTCTAAACCAAGTCATGTTAAACTCTTTGTCTCATTAACAAACTTCTAACTCATTTGTTCTACTCATTTTATGCAACATTTCCACTGTTACTGCACATGTGTAGTTCTCTTCTGATGTTCTGATGTGCTGTATTGTAAATAGTTTGTTTTTCTTAAGATTCAATTAACATTTTTGGAAGGTAATCTGACTCAGTCACACATCTCTTTTATTGTGAACTCAATATTTCTATTTCTAATAACTGCACTGCATTTTTATGTAATAGTCTTGTACAGTAGCTATATTATTATTGTTGCTATTGTTAATTCAACACTAAGAAATTTTGTGTGAACCTTTATATCGGATGCTGATATTACAACTTTGTATTCTATTCACTTATTGTTATGCTTAATCTAATACCAAACATGAAGGCAGGTCTCTTGTTCCCACTCAGATGGCATTGCTATAGTTACTTGTTTTGTTTCAAGGAGTCAACAGCAAAATCATAATTCTATAAACATATCATGTCTTCATTTGTTTCATTTTGGCTTAATTTCCCCAAACTTGTCTTTTTTGTACAAAGCTTTCACTAAAATGTTTCCAGAATTTATGTGGAAAATTTAACATAAATTAGAGTTTTTATTTGCTTTTGATTTCTTACACATACATAAAACGTATTTTGAAGCTGAGGTGCAGTGATGATATAGGTGGGGGTGGAATGAGTCAGTGTTCCCTTTGGAGGGCTGAATGTTGGTGGAGAAACTGTGAAAAGCCCAGAATCCCAAACAAACAGTAAGAACCAAACCAGAAAGAGCGAGGGGATGAGAGCGCCACTGAAAGGGAATGAAGACCTTAACTTCATTCATGGAACAAGAACAGTTCCAATGTCTATTTTCCTTCTTTTTTCACATGTCCCTGTGTTCTTCAGACAGGCCCATGGGTCTCACTGCTGGCTGAGTGGAAACAAATTTCCACGTGTTGAAATGTGAAATTTCAACACATGGAGTAAATAAAAAGGTTCATACATTTTCAAACCATGAAAATTATGTAAAAACTCTGTGCTGGTCTCTCAGTGCTTCAGATCAGAACACTGAAACAGACAAAATATTTACTCATGCAATGGACCGACCTTTGAAGTGTAATTGTCCTTATTGATCCCAGCAGCTGCCTTTAATAAACATGCACTGCTGCACAATCCTCATTAGAATCATAGTAATACAAGTTATTGATCGTAAAGCCTGATAATCAGCCCACACAAGGACATTTGTCGTCTGATGAAAATTCTGGGGCCACAGATTGATTTTTATGCTGGGGACTTTGGAATCATGTTGAAGAAACTGATTTTCTGTTCAGTCACCTTGAGCCTCATTTTTACTCAATTTGGGGCTCATGTTTTGTCTGTGTGTATGGGGGGCTGTCCAAGAGAGTGAAAAAGTATTTTGTTAAAAGGTTACTCAAATAACTGTTCTTAACATCTATATTTATATGTAATCAAACACAAATTTTAAGTCATATATAAATTCTGGTATTTCAAAGGCTGAAACTAAAAAAAAAAAAAACTAAGAAATACATCATGCAGAAGAAATGTTTTCCCAAATTAAATTTTCAACAGAATACCTATGAAACCACAGGAAGTAATGTGTATATTTTAGAACAAAGTAGTCCCTATGACCATATCTACTGTTTTCTCTATAATCACTTGGCCACCAAAATGCAAATAGAAATTAATATTAAAACAACAAAGTTATCTAGAAAGAAATTTCACTTAAACATAAATTGTATCGAAGACTGTGTGTGTGTTGCCTATGGATTGAAACAACCTTGTCTTTTATTCAGTGAAGTTACTCACAGTGGGTAGAGGAGACAGAAATTTTATTCAAGTAGGAGTAAAACATGGAGTTGTAAAGCTACTTCTGAAAATATATTTTCTTCAAGCTATTATTCAAGTCAATGTAACTGAGTACCTGAATAAGTTACAGCTGCAGCCTTGCAGAATGAAAGGGGATGGGGTGAGCAGCTTGTACAAGAGGGTGATTGACACCACTAAGACCCTTTTCCTGGCTCTGACAGGTTGTTTGTGGGGGTATTTAAGCAGAGAAGAGCAGGGCCAATAAAGACTGTCCATATTATGCCATATCATACTGTCATTACATGGTGCCAGTTTTAACAAATATGTAAAAAATATATATATATAAAAAATGATATACTTTATATGAACAATTAATACCAAAAGCAACAAGAATGAATATGTAACTTATAAATTGAACACATTATATGCCAGTTCACTTTGTGAAATCAATGCCAGAAACCCCCACGTTGATTACATTCCACTGCACTCACTTTCTATTTTATGGTTTGTTTCTGCTTCTGACAGTCGCAGCTAGACGGCCTAGAATGCCTCTGGCGCGCCCACTTCCTCCCATGGTACCCCTAACTCATGAATGATTGGTCCTGCTGCCTTTCATCTCAAGCCCAGGCCTTAATCAGAAAGAGAGAGTGTGTGTGCGTGTGTGTTTCAGTATTTCTCACATTGTAAGGCTCAGTTTTTTCAACAAATGCTACTTTATGAGGACCCACCGCTCCTTGTGAGGCCCACAGTCTGGGACGCATGTTTTTGGCTAAAGGGTTAGGTTTAGGACTGAGGTGTGAAGTGAGTTTGGGTTAGGTTTAGGTTTGGCATGTACTGGTAATGGTTAGGTTTAGGGTTAGAGTTAGGCTTGAGAAAGATGAAAAATGAGTGAAAGTCAATACAAAGTCCTTGGGAAGATAGAAAGACTTACTTGTGTGTGGGTGTGCATGCATGTGTGTGTGGTTATCCACATTTTTGCAGGCATGGGTTCGAGGGAAAGGGTGCATGGGAGAGAATAAAGTGAAAAGAGCTTTTCCAGTACCTTTAGTTTGCCAGTAATTAATACATAGATCTTTTTAATACATTGATCGTCAGAGGATATAATAGCAGACTGTCTTATACACAAGTCCAGTTTGTCTGTTTAGAACATTTCAGGCCAGGAGATAGATGGAGTCAGGAATATGACCATGTTTTAATAAAACATAAAACACTGCATTCCTAAATTGGTCAAGTCCTTCTTATGGCTTGGAGTTGATCCAAATTGTTTACCAGCAATCTTACATTGTCTATTATGGAAGCCTCCTTTTCTCACTCCTCTTTGTTGCGGCTCTGCATCCACGATTCCTCTTTCTCAACTCATCTGATTTTGTTTCTTCTGCTCAGAGGCTGACATCCTTCGGTCCATCATGTTTGGTTTAATTTCCGCATCTAAAGAAGACCTTGAAAGCAATGGTTTGCGGTCTGTTACCAAGATGAATTTCCTTCATTAAGGTAGTCATGGAACGTTATAATACCAAACAATAAAACAAGTATTCCTTTTTTCTTAGTTAACATTCTTCATGCAAAAGCAATTGGTCTTTTAGTTCCACATTTCATTTGGTGACTGATTACAGCAGTAACTCCATAAGAAGATGCATCACATGCTAAGTTAATTAGTAGTTCTGCATCAAAATGTACCAAGACTTTATCAAAGTGAAGACCCTTCTTTGCATTCTTAAATGCATTTTGGAAGTTTTCTGACCAAATTGAGTCTGCATCATTGTGCAGCAATGCTGACATAAAAGGATGACAGTGTGAAATTACGTGAAGACTACAAGGTCACCATAAATCCTTGGTTAAATGTGGAACTGCCTTGCCAGCGTCTGTGCTACTTGCTTCTCCTCTTCTTCTTCTCTAACTAGTTGAGGCCAAATGCAATATGCCAGTCCTTACCACAGCATATGTGTGGGTTAATGAGTATTCAGGTCAGGTGGCCAAACGGAGGCCAGACTCAGACTGTCAGTCTGATGTCCATCTCCTCACTCACCTGCTAATAGGATCAAAAGCAGGAGGGTCATGGCTGGGCAACTGATGAGGCGTAAACAAATGCCAAACGCGCGCCATCCTCGCCCATATGCCCCAGATGGAACATCGAACCCGTCCCGGGGGATTAGGAATATGACTCACTACTTTGTGTCTATGTGGATGATGGATATGGATTGGATGTAATTACCCAATGCCCCATTCCTGGCAAGATTTCCATTGTTTGTTCTCGACTTTCTGGATGACACATTCATACGGATTATCTCCACTCATGCCAAATAATCTTCAACAAGTCTACGCTCGTGGTTGTTCTGCACTCTTTTCTTTTTGATACAAACAAATGTATTATTATTGTTCAAAAATAATAAGTTATATCATCTAAAGCATTTATCTCTCTTTGAACAGGCAGCTGTCAATATTATGTCAGAAATCCTTCAATCAAGAGAAAATTAAATGATTATTGGTATCACACTGAAATAAACTCATCCATTTTTTTATTGGATATTTTAAATAAAACTATTAAATTCTGGATGATTGAAGGAACATGGGTGTGTTTTTCATTTTTATTCCAATATTTTTAACTTCAGACTAATGGCCAGTCAGACAGTTTACTTCTTCCTATGGTTATCCCTCATCTCCTTTGGCTCTCAGTCACACAATGGCAGCCAGACATTGTTTAGAGGCAACTCCTATAATAATGAGCCAATATTGTCATGAAACAATATACAGTAGAATGAACTATTTTTGTTATTCCAAACACTAGCACTTTATTTCAGCTATTTTAAAAGACTCAACATTTTTGTTTCAGTATTTATGAAAAAGTGCATGATTTAATGGTATTTGTATTGGGAGAACCTCTTGTGTCTACTGTTTATCCCAACAGAAGTGTGTCCACATTATTTTATGATAGCACCTTTTAAACCAGGGATCCTCCACCATATGGAGGCCGAGTGATGAGCCTGCAGATACGTCGTGTACAAGCTTGTTATAGTGTCAATTAGAAAACAATGCTCCTATAGAATTAGTGATACACACCCTAACAGCAGGAAGGCACACACTGATACAGTCAGCTCCCATACATTAATCAGAAACACAGGCAGGAATCCATCAAATCACATTATTACCTCAGCACAAGCAGATTAACAGTTTTGATTTAAAGAGCAAAACAATGGACTCAAAGGACAATCTCTCTGAAATGAGTAGAAAGGCTGAACCGTTAATGCTGGATGGTCTGGATCTGTTGTTGGTTACTTCTTAAACACCCTGCGGTTAAATCATTGGCTATAGCTAATAGGCCTATTGATTATCACACATCTATCAATTCAGCTGTTTATAAGTACTCAACTTGATTAAAATAAAAAAATGTAAAATATATATTTTGACACGAAATATTTTTTATCTTAATTGTAATCCTACACTTCCAAAAATGTTGCAATTGTAAGAGTTTATGACTGTTGACTATGGAGGCAATAGTCAAGAAGTCTTACAGGCAAGACATTTTTGACAAAAATATCTACGGTCCTTTAAAACATCTGGCAAAGCTTTAAAATATTGATTCCAATATGTCAGTAAAATGTGCAATCCACACTTTAAAGGATTCCAGATCATTTAAGTTCAACCATGCTGAAATCAATGGATTTTTTTTTTTTTTTTTTATTGACAGCTCCTATTATTGCTTGGAGTATATAAAGTATAGTAAGTAAATAGCAAGTATATAAAGGCAGTAAATTCCTTGTTCCTGATCAGGTTCTTCATATGAATGGGATTGTTTTAGAACCAATCTTCCTGTCATTCCCCCTCTGCCATGTTGAACAGATGAGCTGTTCTGTTTTGGATCTTGGTCAGATCTCTTTTGTCTCCACACTTTCTTCTTGCCATCAGCAATTCTACAGAATAATTTTTTTAGGACTTTTTTGCAAACTGCTAACATATTTTGAGACTGCCCTCAGCAATTCATTCATGAAGTCCTTTGTAGATAGCAGTAATCGAAAGACACACATCCTTCCTGAGGCCTGATTGGATCTACTTGAGTTCTTTTCACCAAACGAATGAGCCAGCAGTGGACAGATTTCTTAATCTCTCAGTCTCTCAGTCTCTTTATAGTTTCAGAGCTTGTCAAGAATCAGTTCAGTGCTTGCAAACTGATTTCTTTGGTCCTTGGGATCTTCTTCTAATCTAGACCGTTCAATTCTGAAATCCTAAAATTTAACTGATTTCTGTAATAGTTTGTTTTTTAGTTCCATAAAAGCTTTTTTTCCTCCTGCAGAACTCAATATTGGTTGCATTTATTTTTCTTGAATTGTTTTTCTTCATTGCAACACGTTTTGTCATGGTTTTATGTGACCATCTGACTCTTGCAGAAAAATATCCAAGTCAAGCTTCATTAGTTGATTTAATTTACTTTGATATATATTGTTCGATCTTTCTCTCCATCAAGAAATCAAGATTTAGTGATGAAACATTTCATTTGAAAATGTGGACAGAATAAAACTTAGTCAGCAGATGTAAGACTATTACATAACACCTGAGCCTATTGTATGAGCATTAAATGTTCCATTTTGTGAGCATATTCCAGTTTCTGTCCCATATGGTGGTAGCAGCTAGAAAACAGGCTCCCAGGATTAATGCAGTGCTTAGAATAACACATGGCTAATGAACCCCATAATCTATGATTATGGTTTTAGTCAACTAAAGGACAAAGAGGTGAGAGATCTAATTCAAGTTGGGCCGGTCTTACCAGTGTTCACAACAGAATGTTTTGAGCCTAGAGATGGTGGCTCTCCTCCAGTCTCTTTGGGATCCTGACATGGGTGTGCCAAGCCGCATATTGTGTCACGCACAACAGCAAAAAAGACAGACATTGTCTGCATAGATGCAAAGATATGATCTCCTGCACACGTTTGCCTCTTTCTATTGTAAAAGACAGTAAAACAGCTTTTTTGATACCATTCTGACTCCAGATCCAAACTGCACAACCCACACAAATTCATGAGAGATGAATTTGTCTCATCTACTCCTATACCAGTTGATGAGATTTGATCTGTCTGAGTGGACCCTCATGCAGTTCTTTGCTTTGGTTTGCTGCAGCAATGTGACATCTGGAACAAACAGTCTAGAAATAATCACTAATGTGACACTGACAAAACAAACTCTTGCTATTGCTGATAGATTTTTAGACAAACTGATGGGAGAGAGAGGATGTAATTGACAGAAGGCAACAACTGGATTCTACACAGCAAGAATCACCGTCTTTACATCCAGGACATGCAGGCACGTGGAGGGGGGATGCGAAGGGGTCTTGAGCCCCCGCCTCTTTTATCCTTGCTGTCCTGACTGACTTTTTGAGTTTTTTTTTGTTTTTTTTTTCTCAAATTTTGTTATTTTTTTAATCTATATGTCAGAAGACATGGATGTGCCCCTCAGCAATATTTAGCTAAATATAATAGGTTTTCTGCATGTACTCTTGTGCTGATGCATCATAGTTTCTGATTTCACCAGCGCTTTGTTGTGTAAAGCGTATGTAACTCCTACCTCATTCCAAAAAGAAGAGCATCTGCATTTTATTAATCAAAATGGCTCTGATAGATTTAATAAGAGGAGATCTCCTGGTCTTAGTGGACGACTACGCAATCCCTACAATTGAGGAATACTTCCCTCAAATCCCAGAGGAAGATTGGGAAGATTTAACATTGGGACATCAGAGAGAATACCAAATATCTCTTGAGATATCTGACGACCGTCTTTTCAGATGTGGTTTCGGACCCGGTTGAGAACCAGCGGTTCACATTTCGAGGCTTGAAAGCCACATTTGAGAATGTAATTTCTCAGACCTTAGACAGGCACGCACAGAGGTATTCAACATTCTTTTTTTAAAGCATGTTATATCGATGGTGACATCTCCCTCGGATGATGAGGACCCCATCGAGTGGTTCACGGTGGGGTTAGAATTCAGTTCTCTGGTGAATCATTGTTATCAGGTTCATCCAGGAACTATCTATGACAATGAGAAAGTCATTCGAGGAAGGGCAAAAAGACGTGGTATGGCTTTTTGTAAAGTCGTTGATGTCTCGAGGAGACACGGAAGTGTCTTAGCTACCTGAAAGAGACACAAGATCGCATTGTTGACATAATATGGGCCGAAATTGAGGACAGCGATACAAAATCCAGCAGAAATGGATTCCTGCCCTGACCAAAAAGGTTTTCAGTGGTATCACAGAAACCTTAGGGTGTTCTGCTGGATGGACGCTGTCCTTCATGGAGCATGAGGTGGTCGACAATGTCATTGTGTCGTGTCTAGAAAGACACCTGAAAAGCACTAGAAAAAGAGAGGCAGCTTTGCTACAAGGCTTTTTTCTAGTGCTGTTAATACCATGAGACGCTATTTCTCTAAGTGAGGGCTAATAGTGTCTTGCCTCTCTGTGCCTCCGTCAGTCTTGGCCCCATGACGCCTCTGTGTGATTCTGTCGATTCCGGCCCAAAGAAGCCTCCCCATGCCACATCCGGTTCCAGCGACAAGGTCCCTCAGGCCTCTGCTAAATCCAGGGTTTCCAGCTTGCACAGTTCCAGTGAGCCATAGCTTTCAGCTGGAGAGCCAGAACCTTCAGCTGGAGAGCCTCCAGCATTTATATAGCTGCAGCTACTGTGGGGAGGGATGGCAACTTAAAGAAATGATAAAATTCAACATTTTATATGTGTAGCATGTAGCACATGAAGCTACCCATACTAGCACTATCAGCTACTTTATCTAGTTAGTTAGCTACTTCACTGACTCAATTGCTTCAGATGCAGATGCGGATTTTCTTCCGTTGGCTTTTGGTCCACACAATTAAATGAGCACATAAAAAGCATTTTGGGTTTTCTCTTCAACTTTAGAATTTTTAGCCAAATTCTTTTTGTTTGCTTATTTGTCGGTATGCAATGAAAACTAGTGCACGTGTTTTGGGTGCACGTTCAAAACACACTTGCTGCAGCCACAAACTAAACGTGGTTTGATTATTGGAGAACAGCCACGAACAACACAACAGTTACAAGTTGCTCTCTATAACAGGTTTTTGTGTGATTCGGTTCGGTTCTAGTCCAGTGGGGAGATTTTCCGTATTATGGTCTGGAGCTTAACAGCTGTGGTTATTTCTCCGCTGATTTGCAGTGATACTCAGCAGCGGATAACCTTGAGGTTCTGGTTGTGATCAACTAAATAATCCCAGATATTTTATTTTGTCTTATAAGTAAATGTTGCTGGCCCAATAATAATGATAAAGACTCAGATCATGGACTTTATTATTTTTTAAATTTAAACGTAAAATAAAATTCACATCACACTAAGCTAATATTTTGTAGTTCTGGTGCTTTATGCTGCCGGCACAAACCTGCAGCTCAGATCTCTGACCAGTTTCTCTGCTGGTCAGACTGTTGTCAATAAAACTTTTCAGAGACAATTTACAGACTGTAAATTGTCTCTGAAGAACTTATTGTCAGTTCTTCAAGGAAATGAGCTGCTAGCAGAGCTGCTAATTTGCAGTCGTTTTGCTACAAAACTTAACGATCGTGTTCCCGTTGCTCCCCAGGATTAAACTCACAATTAAGATAATCTGTGCTGAACAGCTCTCAGATAGCAGACGGTGTGTCCGTAAACAAGTTTTACTAAGTATTGTATGATAACCAAAAGAGAGATGTAACTTTTATCATCAATATAGACTTGCAAAAAACCCTTCAAATTACAATGAAATACTGCTACTTCCGGTGGCCGCTGGAAGTATCCATCCATCCATTTTCCGTCACCCTTCTCCCTAACGAGGTCGGGAGGTGCTGGTGCCTATCTCCAGCTGCATTCCGGGCAAGGGGCGGGGTACACCCTGGAGAGGTCGCCAGTCTGTCGCAGGGCAACACAAAGACAAACAGGACAAACAACCATACACACACACACTCACACCTAAGGAGAATCTGGAAAGTCCAATCAGCCTGACAGTCATGTTTTTGGACTGTGGGAGGAAGCCGGAGTACCCGGAGAGAACCCACGCATGCACAGGGAGAACATGCAAACTCCGTGCAGAAAGACCCAGGGCCGGGAATCGAACCCAGGACCTTCTTGCTGCAAGGCAACAGCGCTACCCACTGCGCCACTGTGCAGCCGGCCGCTGGAAGTAAGATGCATAATTGTTTCCCCAGTAAACCTCCCAGGAATAAGGTGGATATATGACACCAGGCTCCACCAACCCACATGGGAAATTCAATAAGCTCCACATGTGGCTTATTATTTTTCAGGGGACTAATATGCATATTTAAATTGACCAGTGCAGTGCATGGAAGATGACAACCTTTCATTTATAACATGTTCACCCGTCCTGAGTTGCAGCTCAGTGGAACAGACAGGGCTAATGCTAATGTTTACAAGACACAGTACGGACGAACCAGAAAATACATTTCCTTCCTACCCGGTCATGACCTATGGACATTCTTTTAATGTCCATAGGTCATATGGACATTAAAAATAAAGAGTCTGCGCAAAATGACTGCTCATCTGTTGAACTGGCTGACAATGAGTAGGAAGGACAGCTGTGTCAGAAATGCAAAAAAGGGGACAAAAAGGGTAGTTGCATGATCTTTTTTTTCTGGAACTGTTTGATAATTGTCAATGTTGCTCAAGAGAGTTGACAATTCACTGGTGTTAAATCTGCCGTGCTGAACTAGACCAGACCAAATAATTCAAGATTTTTTTATAAATATATATATATATTATATATTTTTTTATTTTTTAGTAGTTCACAGTCTTATGACCAAAAACATCTGAAATAATGCTGGCAATGAAACACTGTTTAAAAGTGACCAAAATATTAGATCATTTTCAAACAAATGAAGCTTCAAAGTGTAGAAGCTATAATACTATGAAGTGGAGAAGCAGGAGTCTGTGATAGTGGGCCCCAGTGATGCATTCATTGTTAGGTTAAGAAAGGAAGAGGCCAGCACCAGCAGGTTATTGTTCTTAGCGTTTCTTCTTCAGACACGGAATTCAGAATGTTTGCCATGACACAGCTAAATGCTGTACTCCTCCTGTGCCAAAGAAATGCAGCCTCAGATTTGAATTTTCCTGGTTCTAGCTGCAGCTGCTGTTGGGTTATGTAATATGATGCCCCATATGTTCCACTTGACTAATTACACTATAGAAAAGCAGAGGAGAAGAAAGAGAAAAGGGGGTGGTGGGAAGAACAATGTCGACAAGGGTACAGAGACAGAATGAGTTTTGTGAGAAGAGAATAAGAAAAGGACTGATGAAATTGAAAGAATACCATCATTAGTTCCTGTTCCATCAGCTTATATCAACAAGTGTGATCGGCCCTGTAGCCAGTGTCTCCCTGTCTACAGCCCCACTGTTCTCAAATCATTGCAAATTGATTGTGATAGCAACAGGCTTTGACCTACTTTGAAGAACAATAGCCCCCCTATGGCTGCTTGGGACATTCTGATAGTTTAGTTTGGAGGTCACTCAGGCTTGGATAGCTTGTACAGAGAGGATGAGGAGGAAGGTGGGGTGAGGCCCTACCCCTCCATCCTTCTAGAAGCGCCGCAATCTTCTTTACCTAAAAGACTTTAGGGACCAGAACCTGAGACTGTTCAATGTTGTTGAGTTTTTGTCAGCCTACCTTCATACCTCCAGTCCAGAACGATGACAGGATCTACTTGTCTCTCAAAGAGTTTATCTGACAAACTATATTAACATTTTTCTTGTAAAATTTGTCCTCTTGACATCCTCAAAACTTCTACTTCTATTAGCAAAAAGCCTTGTACCCTACAGACACCCACCTGTGTTGGTAGAGATGAGGTATACAGGTATACAGGTATTCCTTTCTAACACCACACAACACCTTGGTGTGGATATGGAATGAGCAAACCAGGGGAGTCACCAGGGGTTTAATTTCACCCCTTCCAATATCTGAGACATCGATGGGGCTTTTAGGGCAGGGGGGCATGGAGACTGTTGTCAGAAAGCAATCGAGACTACAACATTCAAACTGCCACTTATAAGCAAATTTAATACACTTTGGGCAGCTATACGCCATGTTCGAGGAGAGATCATGCCGGGGGATTTGTGGGACTAGACTGAGAATATTGCTGGCAATGAAATAAGTATTGCGGAAATCTGTATTTTTTCCATAGTTTGAGAACTTGGGTGAAGGCATGTCCTAGAGCTTCACTTGTCATCATAACAAGTAAAATAGATACTAATGATGATAATAGGAAATCAATTTGTTCCCTTCATTGTTCTATAAATCTGTTTAATGTATGATGAGTAAGAGGTGAGGCGGTTCTGTCCCTCACTTCTGGTGGCACTGTGTCAGACACAGAATGAAGCAGTAAGCTGGTTCATGCCCATTACTGTCTCTCTTTATACCACCAGTACATGTTTAATTCTGCTGGCATGAAACAGGCTGTCTAATAGCCTGTTGTGTATGATATATTTAATCTTTCTGATCAACTATAAATATGCAGGGAAATGCATAATATGAAACAGAAAGTACAGTGACAGGGAGAGAGAGGATAATCAAAAGTCTAATTTGATCTTGCATTAAATATTCATATTTGTTTTTCTTCTTGGAATTCACAAAAACATCATGAAAAGCTTTTAAAACTAAAATTTTAAATTAAGTTAAAAATCTAAATATATGAGATTCTACTTTGTGTTTGTACATCCAATGTCTCAGCACACATAAACCTCACACACGTCTGTTACCTTGGCAGCCAGGTAGTTACCAGCATGATCCCATGTCAGGGGCCTCTGGGAATCACACTTTATCGTTATGTGGAACATGACTGAATGAGTTGGAATATAATTAATGAAAGTGGCGCATAGCAAAAATATTTATCAGGAACTAAGAGAGAATCTGTCCCATCCCGTTATCTGGTCAACATACTGATTCCATATCCGCCACCAGCAGGAAACTCAAGCAGCCTGGTGTTCTGTCTATATGAGGCTGAGACAATGAGTCACTTCTGGCACATTACCAACAACACATTGTTGAGACCAAAGCATCCTCCAGGAGCAAGAGCTGAAACACACACAACCACACACACAGCACAAGGGTGGGTGAGGGGGCAAGAAACTATGGACCGGATGGTTGTAAGAAAACGCCCTGCACAAGAATGGAAAAAGATGGGAAAAAAAGGAAAGGAAAAGAAGCATAGAAAAGTGCCTATACAGTCAGCAGTGCATAAACAGACATGGATAATAATAAACATGCAATCAGTGTGAGAGGATTGTGGTGTGGAGATAAGGTCATTGCTCATTTTGAGTTTTCTCGGCAGAGAACAAAAGTGAACTAAACATCCATGGTTCCAGTTTAATTATCCTGTGAGATAAACCACATGGAATTTTTTGAAGACATGAAAACATTTTACATATAACAGAACCAACAGCAATTCCTTTGTTTAAAAGAACAATAACTAAAACACTGCTTTCTGATCAAAATTATTTTAAGTTAAACTATTATGCTGCAGTGGATATTACAAGACATGCATCGTTATCATCGCATCGGTACCCTGTATGATGCAACAACTATTCTAACAGTAAAGGTTTGCATCTTTGAATATTCATGTATTTCATAAGACATTAAATCGTATTTTTTGAGAACAGCAAATTTCTCTGTCTGAGTGACCGTAGTGATCACTGTGTGATTTGGGTGAATGAGGAGTGAGGGTGTCATTAAGATGGTGCTGCCTGAAACAGCTTTAACACTGCGGCTCTGAAATGAGTTTCTTTGGGAAAGGGAACGGTAAGGCAGTTCAGCATCAGACCTACAAACTCTTTGTTCTGTGTAGAGTCATCTGGAAGAGTAAGTGTTGTGATACGCAGTGAGAAAGAAGCACTCAGCAGCACTCACATCTTCCCTCACCTGCTCCCCCACTCCATTCTTCCTCCAGCCTGGCTTTCCATGAATGGAGCTGGAGAGGGAGCTCCTCATTGGCTGAGAGGTCAACCAATCAGGAAGATATGTGGGTTGAGACCTCACTCACATTCTCTCTTCAATGTAGAGGGAGAAAAAGGTTTTCTTTTTTTTTTTCTTTTTTTTTTTTGGACAATGGTTGATCGTTAATCAAACAGGTTTTACATATTTGGTACAATTTCTCCACATCTGTATCAGAATAACAGTTTATTTCCCAGGATTACAGTATAGATAGTTGGAGAAAAAATTGTCCCACAAAGATTTTTTAAATGCAGCAACTTTCTAATCATAAAAATGCTCACTAATTCATAAAAATAAATAATGAATTGAATCATATGCATGAAACACTTCAAATAATATTTTATGTCCAGAATAGCATGTCAGTGTTGTCATGTCAGCCAGAAAAAAGTCACTATTTGTGACCAGCATGAGACACTAGTCAGTCACATTAGTTATCTCACTGGTTTGACAACAAACATATCACTTGACAATTTAATTCAGTTAAATTTAATACAACTTAAAGAACTTAAATAGCACCAATTCAAAACAACTACTCAAGGAAATGTACAAAAAGTTTTCAATTTAATCTCGCAACAGCAAATGAAGCCCAGTTTACTAGTCAAAGTAGTTTGAAAATTTCTAAGGAAACCCAGCAGACTGCATCCAGTCATTGACTTTCAGCATTCAATTTTACAAGGGTGAATAAAAAACTCATGTACTGAGTGTAATCACTATAAACTTTTATATATTTTATTTTTCCATAGCATTTCTTTTACAAGAAATTTAGAAATTAACTTAGTAAACTCCCTGACAGAAGGAAATACAATATGTAACAGAATGTTCTTTTTAACTTGTGTTTGCATCTTTGACACAAAGCAAAACTGAAAAAGTTACAATATTACAATGTCATATTACACTGCTGTTTTTTCCTCTGCAATGATATATGCAAATGTAGAAATGTTTCCATGTAAGCGTAACTGAACAGGAAGTCAAACAAAGAGTTGCCAGTATCTCTGACTCTGAAAAAAAATTTCTTCTGCTTAGACATAACTGACATTCAAAGTGCTTATGATAAAACAGAAGTTTCCTACATTGATGCAACAAGTACGGTATTTAAATAACTGGCACCAAAACTTTATCAAGCATGGCTGCTGTCAGTAGTGAACCCACCCATGCTGGGCAGCAGCAAACCTCAGACAGATCAGATGTTGATGCACTCATTACCATAACTCTACCCCAACTGCAGAAGCGTGTTATCTGTGGTTGCTCCCACATGTCCCTGCCCTACTGGATAAGTTCACTACAGATAAAACAATTTCTACAGAAGAGAGGTGGGACAGCCACTGCATGAGATAACACTAACTACAAAGTCTCCACGGTTTGGTGGAGGGC
Organism: Poeciliopsis gracilis; assembly: GCA_911649635.1. Classification (NCBI taxonomy): domain Eukaryota; kingdom Metazoa; phylum Chordata; class Actinopteri; order Cyprinodontiformes; family Poeciliidae; genus Poeciliopsis; species Poeciliopsis gracilis. Next base: position 6,291,252 of record CAJVRI010000799.1, read on the forward strand.
AGACATCTCATTATTTTGATTTAAATATTGCCAGGTTTTACAGTTTGGTCCCATACTCTGGAGAGGTTTGTCTGAAGTGTGACAATAAATTTGCTCTTCCATAATCTTTAATTGCAAAAGCTGAATACATGCTGGAAATGACACTGAGCATAATTGCAGGATGGCAGGACTGCAAATTTTATCTGCTGAAAATGGAAGACCCAGCTTCCCTTCAAAAAGTATTTAATCTGATCCTGGATGATGACTGAAATCTTTTAATCATTTTAGTTTCTATTTAAGCCCATATTGAGATCGGCTGACTTCTGCTCCCCTACGCATCGTTCTTGCATTAATAAATGCAAGAACGAAATCAGACCAAATGTCTCTTGTTTCAGGTCAGGTAGAATTGCCTCAATTATGTCTATTTGCTAAACAGCAAAAACTTGGCAAGAAGATTTTTTTCATAACGTTTTTTCAAACACAGAAGTTTAAATACAGTTTATCAGTATCAGGGATCCTTTTTTCTTTTTTAGCTGCATGACTTGAAGGAAATGCTGGATATCTGGAGATTGCAGCACACATCCACACATATTTCTCTTTACAAAGATCATATACATAGATTGAACAATTCTTTCTGATCACAGTCCTATTTTTCTGAATCTTAAATTGGTTGACCTAAGGAAAGCATGTATGTAGTTGGCATTCAACACCAATCTCCATGAAGGTTTAAAAATTAACATTATATACACATATAGCTGCGACAGACTGGCGACCTGTCCAGGGTGTTCCCCGTCTCTCGCCCGGAACGCAGCTGGAGATAGGCACCAGCACCTCCCGACCCCATTAGGGAGGAGGGTGACCAGAAAATGGATGGATTGATGGATTGATGGATGGATGGATACATATATAGCACAGTTCTTTTCCAACAATAAGGTGAAGAGAATCACACAATACTGTGGGATGCACTTAAAGCATCATTAGAGGGCAGATCATTCCCTATGAACCTGCATTGAAAAGATCTAAGTGAAGCTGACCGAATCAACTGACAAAGAACTTCAAACATCTGATCTTGTCATTTGGAGTTAACTGCTTCAAAAAGATGACAACATACAGTACTTCTTAAGTTATTATTTAAAGGTTTTGTTGGCTCCAGTGGCCTTTTTTGGAAAGTAGTTTAACAGGAAAGAGGGCAATGAGAGAGGAGGAAGACATCCAACAAATGTTGCCATGCTGGGAATCGAACCTCCAACCAACGCCATGAGGACTAAGGGCTCATGGCGTGTTTTACCACAGCAGTGGGTCGTGTTTTACCACAGCAGCCAAGTACTGCTTAAATTAAAATATGAGCATAATACCATTCTAGGAGAACAAAAGGGCAAATTACTCAAACTTAAATGGAAGCATTTTTAACTTTTGTGACAAACCACAGAAGTTGCTGGAAAGACAGTTAAAAGGAGAACAATCTAAAGGAGTTCTTAACTTCATCTGCCATTGCACAAAGAGACCAGCAAAGAAAAATAACCAAAAAGCAGGAGGCTCCTCCTGACCCGCGTCTTTCTGCACTTTGCTCAGACGCTCGACGAGAGCAATTCTGATGCTGTGTATCAAACATTTTACATATAAAGTGCACAAGCATATAATTCAAGGGGTTGGTTGTCTTTTAATGCACAAAACATGATAAAAGAAGGCTAAAAGTAGCATTAAAAAGGAAGCTGTGAAAGTAGCAACAGCCACTGTTGCTACAATGAGATGTGCTGTCATTCAAAGGAAAAACAGAAATGTTTGGAGGTTATTATTTTTTTTGTCTGTCTGCTGTAATATAGGTGCAGTGCAGTTATAAATAAGAATGACCTATGATTTGTTTGTTCAAAAAAATCAAAACTGACCTGAGGCAAGTGGTGCTATGAGATGTAAGAGTCAAAGGTTATCTGCACAGCAACTCGGTGTGTTTTACCATGTAAGGCCCATTTTCCAATAATATGACCTTGTGAGGTCATATTTAAGTCCCATCTTTTATGGGACTTAAAGCCTCATAAAAGGAAGTGCTGTTTTTGGGTCAGGTGTAGGGGATGAGTTTGATTAAATTAAAAGGAATGGAATTTAATGCAAAGTCCTTTTGTAGACAGTAAGAGGTATCATGTGTGCGTGTGTGTGCGTGTGTGTGTCTGTGTGGTAGGTGTGTGAACGGTCATGTGGAAAGACCCTTGACACATGAATACACTTTTAGAACAGACAACATGAACCATTACCAAAAATATGTTTTTACAGTTTTGTCAATTCAGTAACAGCTGCTTTCACATCATATTATCTCTGATCTCTTGAAAAGTCTGATTTCAAACTCCCTGTCCCAACTCAAAATAGAGCTTCACATATATTATGTCCTGATTCACTTTGGGAGGAAGTCACAAATCTGTAGCTACTACGACATCGACTGTAAGGAGTAAACTGGAATGAGAGTGAAGTAGTGATATGATGCAAAGAAGCAGCTGCTTAACGTGCATACATGAACACCTAGTTCTGAAAGCATATAACATGATGAGGATGAGGCTAAAAAAGGGTTCTTGTTGATTGAGAAATGAAAGCATCTGGGGGAATCTGCTAGAGGACCAAGGTATGGAGTTGAGCCAGAGAGGGAAATCCCCATATGGTTCTCATTCACATTGCTCAGGTGAGCACTGCAGTTTGTTTGCTACGCCTTTTTGATTGTGCAGTCCCTGCTGCACACTCCAAAAGCCCAAGATCTCAGTGGACTGACTTTGCAATGTAATGGACCAAATGCTTATGATTGGGAGTTCTGTGTTTATTTATGGAATATGATCTGAAAGGGTTTTAAGCTGAATTCAGTTCAGTAAGAAGTAGTACTAATCAGAAGCAAATGTATTTAGATCAGCAAATGCCACAACAGGATAACATGCTGGAGAAAAGTCTGCTGAACCCAGGCAGCTTGCTCTAGGTGGGAGGGGACTGAGGGAGACTCAGCATTGAGATAAAAAGCCTGGCAGGAAGCAAGTTATCATCAAACCAACTGTTACCAGGAGCGACATGTTCCGAGTTAGGCTCACAATGATTCACAATTCAGACCTCAGACCTCTTGAAGTTTTCTGATTTTTTTGTTCAATTAAAACCACAACATTTAATAAATGTTATGTGATAAACTAACACAAAGTAGAGTGTGAAAGAAGGGAAAGTAAAACAATCATTCCAAACAATCTTTTCACTAATAAATGTCTAAAAAATATTAGCTGTTTTTTTCCAGAGGGTAGCACATTAGGGCCCGCTGATCTATATTCTTACTTTGATAATAATTAGCAGGCTCAACTTTTTTCCACATGTAAATTAAAAGTGGACTTACATAGCATACTTCATCATGTGAAAATAATAATATATGATGACTTTTTCATATATATATTTTTTGATATCATCTGGTAAGATGATGACTATCAACATCTCACCAGAAAGAATCAGAAAAAAAAAGAATGATGAAGAACTGAAAAACTCTTCCCCTTCAAAACTTTGTCTTCATGAATCTCATGGTTCCATTTTGGTAGAAGTTTTCCTACCAGACAGTACACAGACACGCACCAACCAAGAGACTTGGTTAATTTGCATCGATGTGTTTAGCTGGAAGGTATAACGCTCTCCATGTTTAACTGACATGTTGCCTAAGGCAAATAGAAATGTCCACAGCAAGAAGACGGCTGTTCCCAATGTTCAGCTTCACTTTAAATATGTCGGCCTGAGCTGAATGTCTGGGTGGAAAAACAACTTCTAAGATAGTATTATATGTCCACATAATTCATGTCAAAGGGATGAGGTTGCATTACACACTGACACAAGAAGCTAATTGTTTCTTTTATGATTCTTACTTTGGTCTTAGACTAATTCTTTCCATGTCTTGCTTAAGGGCAGTTTGGAATATATCGGAAATACATTTTTAGTAACTTGCATTACTTGGAATTATTTAATAACACATGATGGTTGTTATTAAAGTTTATCTCATGCATTCCCAATATTTAGGGCCATAATCTCGTCTATGAGCACCAAAGTGGACCCGACTTGGCACACTGCTGCAGCGTGAGGATTACCTGATCAGCAGTGCTTTTTTACAATATAAAATCTGTCCTGAGAGGATTCCTTTCTGTTTTTGTTCTGTTCCTGGTGAGCACATCACCAGGGATGTGAAATATTTTCCAACACCTTTAATTTCTAATGTGGCCTGAACTGCATCAACATTAACCTAAACATTCAATTCTGTCATTTACATATTTGTTTACATTTTGTCTCATTATTGCTTGTGACTCCCTGTTCTGCTGAGCCATTTTATAGGTGGCAATAAATCGAAATGAGAAACATGATAACTAACCCATTTAAATAAATCTTTGTTAAAGGATCTTGTTATCACATAAGAACACTTTGGATTTGCAGACGGAGCTCCATGTTGCTTATCATCTCAAAAATTTAAAAACTTAAGACATTCCTTGACCGGAGTGAAGCCTGTATGGAGGGCAGACAAGAAAGAAAGAGAAAGGAAGGAAAAAAGTCAGAACCTTCTTTTGACACTAAAGAAGCAAAAGAATCAAAAAAGAGAGGGAGGAGGATTAAGGCTGTGGTGCCGGCCAGTCCCACAGAGGTCATTCTGGCCTGCTCTGGTCACATTAAAGACCACAAGACCCCCTAACCCGAGTGAATGGACCCAGTTCAAGTGCAGGCACCCTTCGCCAATAGGCCATACATATCCACAAAGACACACATACACACATTTTGTCCAGTGTCCAGTCATCATTACTTTCATGTGCTGACATGGGTTGTTGGGCGGCCTTTCAGAGACCTTTCATGGGGTAATAGGCTCCCTCACTGAATAAACTTGTTCTTTTCACAACACTCTGGCTCTGTGGGATGCTGGTAGGGGCAGAGGAGGGGGAGATATGGAGGCCACCGTGTTAGCCTCAACACAAGATACAAAACCCTTTAACTTTGCAAAAGAACCAATGGTTTTGCTGCTATTTTCTCATTGTTGGTAGAAGCATGATCTTTAGTTATTTTGATCACAAAAGTATGTGCATATAAGTAAAACCTGACTCTGAGACAGGGAAGTGCTGAACTATAGACTTTTTAAAGCACCAGCTCAGGGAGGCTTTTCATGTCAGAAGAATCCTTTAACATCCTATTCTGGATAAATTGAAAAAATAAAAAGGAGAAGAAAACATTTCATGAATGTGACATTTTTCTTTAGATTCTTCAAATTGTTTTCTCTTGAAAAATGAATTGCATTAAATTGAATGAAAAGATTCCTGGTTTAAATTCCTGCTACTGGGTGTTTTATGAGTACTCTGTGGACGCTGTCTTACTCCCACAGTCTGACTGCATGTTGGAGGGTATCTGGTTTGGTCCGACCCCAGTTCAGAGCCATTAGGATTGGTTCCTCACTTGTTGTAGGCATGAACATAGACAGGAATGTGGGAGGGCTGTGAGTGTGGAGGATCTGTGGTCGTTTTTCCGATGATGTTTGCAGCATTTTGTCTTATAAAAATTTGTTACTGGCCCAAATATAATTAAAACAGTTCAAACTACCAGATAATTTTGCTGTAAATATATCTAAATGAGTTTCTTGTATCAAATGTGAAGCATTTAATACAAGAAATGCTTCACGTTTTCTACAGTCAATAGCGCAGTCAAAAGATTTACAGGGGAGACTGGAATAAGACGAAACATTTTTTATATCGGATCACTACCTCCAGGCAGCCTAAGTTTGGTCGCTAACTTATCCTGAATACATTTCAGGATATTGTGCATCCATTCAATCAGAATGAGTGCAAGCATAACAGTTTCTGTAATATCACATGTCCAAAAAAATGCCTCATAGCCCAACTAGGTTGAACTCACACCTTTCTCCTTTTTCTCTGCTAAGATGCAGCTGCTTCACCACAACAAAGCCTGAAATGAATGCTAAAGCTAGTTAGCATGGCCACTGATAACAGCAGATAAACAGTTTCCCTGCAACAATAAGTCGTGTCTCTTACTTTAGGATACTGAGCAGTGAATCCATGAGCATGACTAACAATGCTGACACCTTCCTCTTGACTCTGATTGTTTGTTTTTGATGCTTGTCTCCCACCTGTTTGGGTTTTAAACATCCATCAAATATTTGAGTTCAGAAGATCATTACCTTGATGATTTTCAACAGTGCTGTTTCTGTGCTATACATTCTAAATGTTGATCTTTTTCAATAAAGGCCATTGGTGCCAAAAGAAAACTTAAAAAAATAGCCACAATTTACGAAAGACTGGTGAGATCTGACATTTATATTCCATGAAGGCAGTAACACATGAGATTCAAGTGTATAGAGTTGCTATATGATAACTCATATTTTTCAGTTACTCATGCTTGAACTAGAGCAGTATCAGGACATTAAACTTCCTCTGTAAATGCAAATAATTTAAAGATGTCAAATTTAAAAAAAAAAAAATCAAGAAATCAGTCTTATCAGAGAATTAAAGGAAAACATGGCTATGATTCAGTCTTATGTGAGACAGACAGCCTAGAGACAGTGAGACTATTCTTGGAGCCTCCCTTTTCCTGCTTCCACTCACTGCTGATACCTTCAACTTCCTGTTGGGAAGGACCATTTTGGTTGCACACATGCATATACAGTAAGAGTCGCGTGGCAGCCAGGTGCAACTTCTGAGGGAAGTAGGATCAGCGTGTCCTCTAATACAATAAATACTGTGAGGATTGTATTCCTCAACATCCCGTGTTATTCTTCTACAGAGGCAGAAAACAGTAGGGAGGAAAGTAACGCACAATGCTTTTCCTGTGACACCAAAGACCTTGAGCATTGTGACAATTGGGTTCAATACTGAGGATGCAATCATGTTTGTTTATCCTCTCCTTCCACCCTAGCACTTGTTTTCCCCAAGATGTGGCAACGAAGGAACGTGAAGGACAATTAAGTAAAGAGAAGTCAGTCATTACAAGTGAAAATAATTCTTTGATATACTGAAATAAGAAAATAAATCGCCTTTCAAATGGGGTTCAAAAGAATCATTTACAAAAATTAACTAATGATTTTGGTAACAATGAAGGTATCTCTAAAAATATTGAAAATATTTTGACCTTATTAAACTGAAGTGTTTCCTCTAATTAGCATTCCAGATGTCTCCAAGCTAGTGCTCAGTCTGTCAGCCTATTTAAAGGGTGATAATAGTCACTCTGTTGTTTGTGACACGGTGTGCAGCACACTGGACATGGACAACGGGATATGGAAGAAAGTGTTGCTATTCCTGTCATCAAAGACATGCCTGGAGTGTTGCTTTGATTTTTCAAACATGTTTAAGAAATGACTAAAACTCTCCTGGCAACCATTCAGGAGGGAGTGTCTAAATTCTTCTCCTCACAAAGTGCCACCTATTTCCACAAAGTTCCTTTTTGGAGAAGCAATCCACAAGCAGAGCTGCCACCGCACAGAGTACCTCCAAACCCCTCCCAGTCAGCTCCACCAGACTAGAGACTTTTGGCAGCAGCAATTAAGCACCTGGTGGAGCTGCACATCTGCTGAGCTCATCATCTGAAGTTATTCTCAATGCAACATTGAGAATAACTGGCTGAAAACAGTATTATCTACAAAAAGTATTTGAAGAAATGCACAGGGTGACTTGAGTCTGTGCAGGCTTGGTGAAATTTCAAGACTATCACAGTATTCTGGAGAGAAATGTGGTGCCTAGTGTTAGAAGCCTTGCTCATGGGTCTTCCAAATGGATAGTGACCCAAAACCCTCAGCTGCCCAAGAATGGCCCAGAGGAAAACATTGGACTTTTAGGAGCCCTGATCTAAATCTTGTTGAACATCTGTGGAGCTGAAACATCTGGAGAAGGTTTTCCCTTCAACTGGAGGCAACTGGAGCAGTTTGTTCATGAGGAGTGAACCAGGATACCTGTAGCCAGGTGTAGAAGTCTCACTGATAGTTAAAGAAATGGTTTGATTGCAGTGATTGCCTCAAAAGGTTGAGCAAGACAATATTTCCCTTCAAATATTTTGAAGGGAAATATAAAAACTGATGGTACGATCAGTTTTATCCAGACCTGTTTTATGAGTTTGTTTTGTAAATGATTGAAAATGATGACCTCCATGGGCGAAAAATACAAGAAAAGATATACGTTTTGAAATAATATGAGTTTTGGCGTAACAAAAATTTTTTTTAGCAAATAGGACAATTACAACATATTTAGGCCAACATGTTGAAGTAATCCTTGATTACTTTAAAGATTAAAGAATAATGAAGTGGCCCCCATCCTCATCAGACCTAAACCTCCTTGAGAATTTGTGGGACCTTCTTAAATTTGAGATTTACAGTGAAAGAAAAACAGAACACATCTCTGAACAGCGAGATTGCTGCTGCACAAGACGTTGATCGTCAACAGATGAAGAAACTGACAGACTCCATGAATGGAAGGCTTATAATGACTATGGAAAAGAGGGTGACTGTAGTGGTCACAGATTTTTTTTCTGAAAATGTCAGAAATGTTTATTTGCCAATATTGAGTTGTATGTTCATTATTCTCCCTTTGACAGATGACAAGCAAATGAGATTAAAAAAAATTCAGTTTTAATTATTAGTATGCATAATAATTCTGCACAATCGTAGTCGTCCAGTAATCATGCACAATACATCCCATTTCTTGTAACTCAGCAATGAGCTACTTTGTGTTGGAATGTCATATAAAACTCCATTATAATAGTGAGAGGAAAAAATATAGATGACTTGGTTATCAGACACTGATTTCATTTATGTAACCTGTGCAAGATTACAAATGCCACTATCTTTCTTTATATTAGTTGACTTAAATTCTGAAGTCATCTCATAATCCTTCAAGGCTCATGCAGCTCTAGGAAAGATATTTCAAATAAGGCAATGTAAGCAAAGAGCTTCACCTACTTTTTTAAACATTCATTAAGTAATATAGTTTATTGAAAATTAAACAGAAATTTCATCATCTGAGGCAGCTAATTGGAAATACCTTTATTTAGTCTGGTCTTGTAAAATGTGCAATGCAGATGCTGTCAGACTGGTGTATAAATATGGGTTGTGTGTTTCATAGGTGTTTGCTGAAGACCAAAGTTAAAATGGCTGCAGGGATAGTCTTGTAATAGTCAGAAAGAATACTTTCTGTCCATTGCAAAAAAGCCTTTCAGGAGAGAGAAGAGCAACTTGAATGCAGCATAATGAAAAGTTTAGGGCATTTAAGGAACCAGAAACCCAGCTGCATAGTTTAGAAACCATAATGCTGAAATAGCAAGGGACCTATCTGTTCCAACTTGTCAAAATGCTGAGCCCAGTTCATCGGAAATCAAGGTGGAAGTACTGGTATGATGAAGGAAAACAATTTCTGTAGAATTGTTAAGAAATGTTTGATCTTTGAGAAAAAAACACCTAACTTGTGATGTTAAGTTATTAACTCAATCAGATATTTCATTCAATATTAAGTTAGGGGTAAGTAATATGTAAAAACATGACAACATGCTAATTAGAACATTTTCTTCTCATAGTTTCAGTAAGGCCTTTAAAGAGCCACACCTGTTGTGTTAGTGTTGTTACACATCTTAGCTTGTGGGACTTGCGTGGGAGTAGTGTGCAATGAATGCATACCAAAACAATGAAAAAGATCAGGTAGTTCCATTCAAACAGTTAACTTAATGTGCTTCATCTTCCCCATCAGCTTGAATCACTTCACAGTGAGCTGAACATGCCTCTTGCTGACCTAATTCGTTTTGGTTAAATACCACCAGTCACTTTCTGCCCATTGTTATGCAAAATTCTCTTTTGTGTGTTTTTATACATCCATATGAGTATTTGCTGCTGCTATAAACAGTTAAAAGAGCAAAAAACAAGCAAAACAAAGTTTGGACATTTTAATTCAACTCCTTAGGAGAGTGTCTATATTGCTCCACTCTTGATTATGTTAAGTAACACTTTTGAATTTGCAGTGTAGCAACTCCAAGCCCAGCCCAGACCCTCACCTGGTAACCCAATTGTAGCTCCACTTATAAACAAATGCTGAACAATGGCTGCTGGAAAAGGATTTTTTTATCTATTATTATTATTATTTTTTTTTTTTTTTTATCACATCAGTAAAATCCCGCATCTTGAGAACAGAAAGTAACTAAAGCTCCTTCTCTGACGCTTTTGACTGCTGAGGAATACCTTGAGAGACTGACTGAACTGGCTTAAGCTGTCTGATTCAAGGTTTGAACAACTGTTTGATGTCCAAGCCTGGATATCTAGACAGATCCTCATTCTGGAAGCACTCAAGTACTGCATGGTCATTCTGGAACAAGCAGTTCAGCCTCTTCTGGAAAGTTCTTACCAGATGCCTCAAACAACCACCCACAGTCAGGGTCAGCTTACCTTCCTCTAGAGCTAAACTAACTGAAATCTGTGAGAAAAATATTCTTTCCTTAACCTCCTTGTCCCATCTAACACCTCTTCTATTCAACCACTGCATATTTTTGCACATTTTCAAATTGTAAATAAAACACTTCTGTAAATAAATATTTTCTTGCATCCAACATTTTAGAAGGATTTCTACATGTTGGTAAGGAAGGTAAACATGGACATGACAGAAGCATCAGCCCAGTCGAATCCAGCAGAGATACTTAGAAATTCTGTGCTAAATATAAAGCTGCTCTTCAGGCCCTCAGTCAACAACAGAGTTATTCAGTCCAACATTAGACCCGTTTACCGGTTTGATTCACAAGCTAAATAGTAAACTTTCCCTAAGCTCTGCAACCTGCTTTGGACAGACCATCCGACTTCATCCATACGTCTACAGCCCACCTGAATTTCAACAACATAAAGAAAATAATGCAGAAATCACAAAGAAACTGCTTTTATGAAACACTAAACAAGAAAATAAGTCTTACTGAATTTGACAGAATGATGCTTGCAGTTTCCTCTGAATGATTCCTACAGTGTCTGAAATATGGAGTTATTCAATTCTGAAGTAAAGGACGAACTAGCACGTTGGGACAAACCTATATCCCGCAAAGATCTTATCTATTTTGCCATATGAATTGACAATTGTTTTAAGAGACACTAAGAACAAAAAATAAACAATCAATCTAACATGGAGTCTCTCAGCTCAGTTTTACGTTCTGCCAACATCCAAAGGGATCAATTAAGAACTGAGACACTAGCTTGACTCCAGATGAGAGACACCATTGTTGTAAGGCTAAAGAGTGTCTGTGTGATGAAGGGATGTTATATTTCCTCATGCCTAGTTTGGCCAAAATGAGCAGCGTAGTAGATATGGGGATACTGGTCAAAATTATTCTCCCTGTTTATTCAGTTCAATTCAAAAATACTTAATTTAGTTTAAATGCAAATTAAATGTTGTTGTTACTCATATTGTACATGAGTTATTTAACTCATTAACACTAAGGTATGTTAAGGGTGAAATCACAATGAGTTATTTTCAAAACTCTTATCCAAAGCAGATGTTTCCCTCTATGCTTCTATAATGTCATCAAATATTAAATTAATGTGAAAACTTCAGTAGATCAGACTGCTTTTAAGTGGAGGGAAATGATTGCGTGTGAAAATAAGAGAGAGAGTGCATATTGGAAGTGGTAGTACAAACAAAAGTTCTGAAAAGCCTGGCTTTCTCCCTTCAAATAAAAGACAACGAGTGAGTGAAAGAACGATGAATAGGAGAAAGCAAAGTAAGAGAGGAGGCCGTGTGCTGCGCTGGCATGCAGTCTGTGAATTACCACAGCAGATGGTGTGTGTGCGTGTGTGTGCGGGCGTGTGCATGCGTGTGTGTGAGTATGTGTGTGTATCTGAAACACAAAAGCCCAGGAAGTGGCGGGTGAGTGGCATGCTGAGGCTCGAGCCACAAGACCTCTTGTCAATCAAGGCCCTTTACTGCCTGTCTCTCTGAGCAGCTGGACACACTCTCTGCTGCCGTCAGTCACAGACCTCAGTACCTGTCTCACTGCTGTTGGCTTCTAACAAGCTGCTTTTACACTTTTTTACTGATGCCATAAGTTTCTTTTGTCCCCAAATGAATTCATGTGGTGAGCTCTACCCATCAGGCTCAGCTTGTATCACTTTATGCTTCCAAGGAATTAATTAAATCAATCCCATGTATTTCAGTAATAACCCAATCAATTTGATGTGAATTATTATCCTCTCATATTGAGCTTATTCATAAAGTGGGGAAATATGTATTTGAAACACCCCGGTTCCTCCGCAGGTCCCTTCAGCATATACCTCCAACTTATGTACATGTTGAGGAGTATATAAATACACCTCAACTGGAAGAAACAGTAGCTAAACTAAAATAATCCATAATCCGGACACATTTCTCAGTCTCACATTGGATGATTTTAAAATATTTTTTACATAGAATAAGTATTTGAATTCTGTCTGTCTCAGATGTAATCCATCGTTAAGAAGCTTTCCTCCCCTCCACTCATTACCTGTAGCAGTTTAACCTGTTTGAACTCGTTGCCTGTACAAAAGACACCTGTTACTATGGTAACCATAACGCACTACTCCATCATGTGTTAAAATCCTACAGTGTGTTAAAGGTCCCCAGTTCGTGTTCAGCCCCGTCTGAATTAAGATGACCATCTGGAGGCTTGGAAAGGTCATGAGGTCAGATGAGGCCAAAACAGAACTTTCTGGAATGAAATCCACTCACTGTGTTTGGAGGAGGAAGAAGCAACCCAACTGTGAAGCACGGCGGTGGAAGCATCATGCTTAGGGGCTGACTGTCTGTAAAGCAGGCAGGATGGCTGCCGTGTAGTGAGGAAAGGCTGGCGGGTCATCTGTTCAGAAACAGAACATTTTGAGGGAACCTGAGCAACCTGAAGGTCAGTATGGATGAGTGGACCAGAACCACAGGAGACGACTGACCTCTGACCTAAAAACAAATGGTTCTGGAACAAATACTAAGCTTTGTTTTCCTCTCAAATACTTATTTCATGCCATAAAATCTTAATGAACTAAATTATAATAAAGTGATTTGTCTGGAATTATTTTGGATTTTCTCTGGTATTGGATGATAATCATAGACTTCTCCATTCTTTGGAAGTGGAGTAATTTGAAAAATCAACATTGTGTCGTACATTTAAAAACAATGCAAGTTTAATGTATTTCTTAATACTGTCATTTGTTGTCAGTCTGAGGTAAGAACACGTCATCATCCACTGAAAGGGAAAAATAAATAAATAAAGAAAGAAAGAAACAAAGAAACAAAGAAGGAACAAAGGAAGAAACAAAGAAAGAAAGAAAATGACACAGGGGTGAGGGAGAGTACAAAGGGGACTTGGAAATAAGTCTTAAATGAATAATAACTAGACCTAAGAAACGTAATTTAACTAGTGTAACAAAGAATAACTAGACATCAGAAATAAACATAGTTAACTGGAATCACTAAGGAAGTACTGAACCAAAATGAAACAGCAACAAGACTGATCTAATCAAGGAACACAGAATGATTATACTAGAAGGAAATAAAACATCCCAAGATCCCAACAGACAGGTGATGCAGTGATCACTGAGGTACAAGGAACACACATCATTTTTTTCTACTTTACAGACACACAAAGGTAAAAGTGGGCAATCCAGTATGAAGAAATCTGCCTGACAGTTGAAAAAGGAAGTGTAGCCTTGCTGGATGGTAGTTGGAAGAACAAATAGCTAGAGGTTTTGCTGCTCACCTCAGAGGGATGTGGTGAGAGCTGAAGGGGCTCAGGAGGAAGGGTAGCTTCACTGAAGCCAAAGGAGGCAACCACAATGTACTCATCTTGTTTGTCTAACACAGTTTTAAGTAAGTGACTGCAGCTACAGTGATGAATATTGCATGTTTAGAATCCAATAACACCAATTTTAAAAATTCTCTGATCAGTTAAAAGGTCCTTTAGTCTAATTTTGGCTTAAATTATTCTTTGTGAAGTAGCTGCACTCATTAGTTTATATTGATACTAATAGACTGAAAAAAGCAAAAGCTGCTTTATAACTGATAGCACAGTGACTATGTGGTTTGGCACCAGTGGCTAACAATGTTCCATTAAGGAGTAATCTGTTCAGATATGGTTCTACTACATTAGATATGGGTCTGACATTAGAACAATTATCAAATGTAAAATTCTGACTTTATAATTCACATAATATTATATCTGGTTGGATGGCCTTTTTTGATGGCTTTCTTCTTTATCGTCACTATCTAACATTTTATTGTTCACGGTGTCATTTGGAAGACAAGAAAAATGGCATTTATTTTCAGAATAATTTTGGCGTTGCTAAGCTACAACTGGTTCACCACAACAAAGCCTAATATGAATGCATGGCCACTGATGACAACAATTTTTCTGTCACAGTAATTCATTTCCCTGCCATTAGCACACTGAGCAGTGCGTACACGAGCATGATTGACAGCGATAAGACTCTCCTCCAGGCTCTGATTGACAGGTAGTGGTGAATTTCTTCAGAGGGCAGTGGGACACAAGTTTTGTCAAGAAATTAATAACATTGACGTTTCTTTTATTATTATTATTATTATTTCTGGTTCACTTTTCTATACAGCATTGAATTTCATGTTTGTAGTGGGGGGTTTTCTTGCTGTTTTTGCAGCACCCTCTTTAGGTGCCACATGAAATGCATCACAAACTGAAAATAAAAAGAAAAAAAACACTGGAGATGGTGCACCAGAGCATCTGCAGGTTTGGTCATGAAAAAAAGTTGTTTGTGTTTTCCCACTGACCTACCGCATGCAGAACTCCTCCATCTTGATGTAAATAATCATAATTTGAAGGTAAACTGGTGCTTGATTATAGTGGGACAACTTTATTTTTTATATCTTGACCTAAATAAACAGGGAATCAATTTCCCAGCATCAACACATCCTCCATTTACTAATATAAATGGAATGTCTACACTCATCCATGTTTCGTGTTGTTTTCTGTTCCTTGAAGTCTCTGCTCAACTGGGCCTCTTCGCTCCTTCACAATACCTGCAATTGCTTCTTCCACTCTCACATGTTCGTACTGGTGGCCCACTTTTGGTTAACTTTTGGTTAACTTTTGGTTAACTTTTGGTTAACTTTTGGTTAGCTTTTGGTTAGCTTTTGGTTGATCAGGTAAGAAAGCTAATCTGAACTCTGCTGTGAATCAAATATTTGAAACGTGATGTCATTGTAACTCTTTAATTTAACTGGATGTGTATGAGAACTGAGAATTGTTAAGTACTTTATAATTTGATTTGGTAAACAATTCAGGAGAGTTAAGTATGATTATAAATGTATTAATGTTGGGGAGAAGAAGTTTTCAGATGAATAATTATTTTTCTATTTTATACATAAACAATAAGTCCAAACCTACTATCTCATACCTCATTTGTAACTAAGGCTACATTTTTTGTTTTTTTTGCCTTAATGCAACCTGTCTCTGATGAGTTAATAACTGGCATTTTGAAGCAAGATGGGGGGCTGGTGACGTCAGCGGCCAAAATTATAACTTTGAATATCTCAAAAACAAAAGCTGCACAAACAAAAATTTTAACTTCACAAACCTGCACAAAAGGAGCACTGGCCACTCACTATTTGCTGGATTTTTTGACGTGGGTGGGGTGTGAGCTTCACGCAGGTGCGGGACCTTCACAAATCGGATTTTTTTGAATGCAACTCAGGCCACTTGGATATGTGATCCTAAATCCGATACGTATCCGATCTTTTCAAATGTGACCCTGATACTCGACACACATCACTATTTTGTTTCTTGAGACACACAAGCAGGATGAAAAACAAAACCATGGCCGACTGTAATAAGTTGTTAATCAGCTCTGGGTCAGACAACAACTTTGAAATCATAAACTCCACTCCACCATTAGCATCCACGTTTACTTCCTCAAACACTGATGCATGTAACAGGCTTTAATGCTGAACATGATAAATATTATTAGTCATACAAGTCATACAAATGGTGCTGATACAGAGACAATTAACAATTCCATACTTAATAAAATGAACTAACTGAATGTCATTTTTTGTTCTTAAGAACTCTGTGGTTTTCCAGTAGTTAAATAAAGAACATGTAGCCAGGGCTGCACTGACTAATCAGTATTGATCTGTAATGACTAATCAGTGTCTTGACTTCATATTTTATTTAAAGATAATAAACTCCAGTTTGCTGCTCCTACCTTGGATAACATTTTTTTTTATTTCATAAATTGCATAACCCAGAACCTTTGTGCCCACTTTGCCTATCATATTTTCATATCTTTGCATATTTCCATGTCATTTGCATATTTGTGTGAAGGTGCAAAGTTTCAGGGGAAAGCCACTGGTTGTTACTCATCACACAACCAGGAAGCAACAGCAGCAGCTGGACATGTGCCCAGAGGCATGAGGAGGGACAAAGCTCCAGCGACGACTTCCACCCAGCAGCTGGACTAAAAGGAACAGCTGAAGTCACGCTTTGGAAAACTCTTTCTTCCTCTTTGTTGTACAATGACATTAGGTATCGGTTATATCTGATCTGTAGGTAGAAACCACAGAGAAACAGAGAAAACACTGACTGTGTGCTGACACTATATACATATATATATATATATATATATATATATATATATATATATATATATATATATATATATATATATATATATATATATATATATATATATATATATATATAACTCCTCTTGTTTTTTTGTTTTGTTTTGTTTTATTTGTAATGAAAATATCATGCTATAACAAATATAAAATGTAATTATCAGAAATCTGGTGTTTTTGTGTGGTATTTTTGTTCTGGTTTGGAGCTGCAGGGTTCCACCAGAGGGTGCAGTTGAAACCTGGAGCTGCAGGTCTTCTTCTGCCCACCTGCAGTTCATCAAGCCATTAGCAGGACGATCAGAGGAGCTAGCTGCCAGTCACACATGTTAACCTTCATGGTGTGTGCTGAAGACCAAACCTAATAATCTCCCTTGTGCTCCTTCTCAATGAAGCCTGTGTGTTGTTTCCTGTGTTGTTCCAATAACTATCAACAATTATCTCTGAATCTTCATCTCCATGACCAGGAACCTTCATGACAGCAACGGTGATCTAATCTGTAAGCCTTTGATCTCTTTTGCGCTCCCATTGGCTCCAAACCGCCATGTGAACCGACGCTCTGGGTTCCATTACTCCTCCATGGCGTTTATCCGCTTGTATGACCCTGTTGTTTAAACCAGTAAGCTTCTCTTCTCATTACTCCTGCAGCAGCCATCTTCCTCACTCACTGCTCGCCTTCTCAAAGTGCTGCTGCTTCCTGAACAACCCTGACCAAGATTGTCACTTTATCATTGTATAAATAAAGCATTTTGCTTGTCGTTCCCTATAAGTGTCTTATAGACCTGCTGAAAACCATGACATTAATGATGCTGCATTTAATAGATGTGATGTTTATGTGTTATGTCTTGGATCACAACCAATGTTTTTCACTGTCAATACATTGTTATACTGACACATTTCAAACAATCATATTTTTATGAGTTTAAAAGGAAATAAAACAATTTTGTTGGCTTTATTTATCTAAATAAATTATCTAAATACTTTAACCAGTTGCTTTCTGCGCCTTTACTAGGGTTGGTGTGGGAAGAAAATTCAAAAATACTCCACAAATGGCAACTGACTTGCAATTTGCAGTTTTTCTTGATCCATGGGAGCCACTGGGTCCAGTAGCTCTCTGTGACATCTGCCTTCCCTAACTGGTGTATAATTTAACCTGAAACTCCACTTGTTGGTAAAGTGATGCAACACACCTCTGAGGTTCCCTCATGTCAGCAGCCTTTACCCACCTTTCCAACTGATTGTTGGCTCTGGCTGCTGTTTTTAACATTGCTCCAGTTGTGACATTGGTAATTATACTTAGATTTGACTGATTCTAAAAAGCATGAATCCTCTAACTCAAAATGCAACTAAGGGAGAAAAAACAAGGCTTGAAATGCATGCATCTCCTTGTGGGCAGGGTTGGGTGAGACAGCAGTCATTTTTCCTTGCACTTGTCTATATGTGTGGGAAATCTAACAAGAATGCGCTCTCACTTCCCACATGGCATTCTCTCACCACTTCAGTAGGCCAACCTGTTAACAGGTTCATTCCTGTTTATACAGGCTCATCAGAAGGCTTGGCCTACTAAACTTTAACTCTGGCATGTGGGAAAGGTTTTTTTTAAAGCTGCAGAGACAAACACACTGTCAGTCAAATACAAGCCCAGGACCATTTGGAATGACAAATGTAGGCCAGATTTACAAGGTATTCTACAGACAAAGACATGTTTAATACTGTGATAAGGAACTCCTAAAAGCTCAAAAGCTTAATTTGCTGTCAAATGAGTTATGCATTTCCCTGATTATGATGTTTGGAATTTCTTTCAGCATCAAATCTTTCCTCCCACATGTCAACTATTAGAGACTATATTGCAGAGACACAAAACAATGCAAACATTAAAAGGATAACAGTTGCATTATCCTTTTATGAATAACCCAGGTCTCGCAAACTTGAATTGTGGCAGTCAAGACTTTAAAGATTTAACCTTATAGGGGAAGAACAGTCTTAGGAGGCTTAATAAACCTCTCATGGTTCTATGACCTTTGATATAATCATAAACTATGACCAAAGACCGTCATTGGGACGACGAGAGGGGGATCGAAGAACAACTGGGCCATAACAAGAGCCGGCGGGTTTGGTTTGGAATCCAGAAGATCGCCAACCACAGGACCAGCAGAAGGTGACATCTCACTCGTAGAGAAGTTGAAGCACTTCTTTTGAGTTGGCGCCTCCAGTTGCAGCTGTTCTGATGCAGCAGTGCAATTAAGCACCTCTGTCCTCAAGATAGAGGAATGTGAGGTGAGATGCCCCAGACAGTCTGTCAACCCCAGATAGGCAGCAGGATCTGATGGTGTTCCTGGATGTGTGATGAGGCCCAGTGCAGAATAGCTTGCTCAGTCTTTACCAACATCTCAGGCCAGAGTTTCATCCTGTCTGAAATCCTTCTACATAGTTCTTATTACAAAAGAATCACCCATCACCAGTCTGAACACCTGCCAAACAGTAGACTCTTCAAACCTGGATTAGATCATTCTGGTCTAATAGCAGAATATCTAAAACCACGCGTGTGATTTGTGAAACTTTCACTGATTTGTGAAATTTCAATAAAGTTTGATTTCAACACTTTTTACATCTCTGGACCACACTAGACCTGCTCTAACTCCCAAACTACAACACCCAGACTCTTCAAACCTGGACGGAGTAATTCTCAACCGATGTCAGAATATCTAAAACCAAGGTTATGATTTATGAAACATTTATCTGATGAGTGAAAATTCAAATAAGGATGATTTCTGCATTCTTCATGCACCTCAGGGCAGTCTCAAAATTCATACAGAAATGCAGTGCAACCCAGATGCCAGAAGCAGCTTGTAAATCAAAATGTATTTATTTTTACATCAAATATACAAATGTGAATCTTGTTCTGTTCATTTGTGAATTATGAGACTTCACCATCTGCTTCTTTGTCAAATGTTGACACATCCTAAAGTGTGTGGGGAAACCCGTCTCACTTCACTCAATCCAGAAGGCTTAGGAAGAGGAGCCAGATTTGCCCTGTTTGATATTTGATCTGATTGGTAAAGTTCTCCAACCCCATTTCCTGACCTCCACTTTCCCTTTTCCTTTTTCTGTTATTCTGTCTAACACAAAGCAATCAAGTAAGTCTGCTTAAATTCTTGAGTCTTGTGTTGGCTGCATTTCTTCTGTCTGGCATTTGAAAGAAACAGACACAATCTCAGCTGTTTATCAGCTGAGGAGAAACAGTATGGTGTCGCTTCACTTTTGGTTCTCTTTCCTCTACCGGGCAGAATCAGCTTGGCTTGACTCAACTCTGCCTGGTTCTATGGTTTCCCTTTTTATAGAACAGTTGGTCACTGATTGGCTGGGCGGTGGAGTCACTGGTTGCATAACACGAATGGCTCCCTTACATTTTTCCAACCATTTCTCAAACTTACAACGACTGAGAATATTTGGAGCTTTTAAGAACAATGGCCACAGAATGTTCAACTTCCATCTCCTCCATTGTTGTTGTGTTGTGTACAAAAATACATCATTATATTTCATTCTGGTTTGTCAGCAGTTCACAACCTTTGTTAAATTGTACTTGGTTACCTGTCTGGGGAATACAGCTGCAAATTAGCATGTTTTTCTACAACGAGCTACCACACCAAATACTGTACTCTGTCTCTGTATACAAGAAGGAAAGGTCTGACAGTCTTTGGTTGTCCATAGTCACCTTGTGCTTTTCACACACTAGAGACGTTACTCAACTGTAAAAGAAAGTGACCCAAACTCTGTATAGTGTGGTGGAGCTGAGTCATGGAGATAGTAGGGAAAATCCATTTGGGAGGAAGAAAACACTTTCTGAATGTACACACAGCTTGACAAGTCACTTTCTCATGAAAAATCTGTGTGTCAATAGACTAAAACATCTATTATTTATTTCTTCAATCTGTTGAAGAAATAACAGATTAAGTAGAAAAAATTAACAGGCTCAGATTTAGATTTCTTCAAATCAAAATCAAACAGAAAATAAACACATCTGATAAAAGCACAACCCTTTCTTTTTA
This sequence comes from Poeciliopsis gracilis, assembly GCA_911649635.1. NCBI lineage: Eukaryota > Metazoa > Chordata > Actinopteri > Cyprinodontiformes > Poeciliidae > Poeciliopsis > Poeciliopsis gracilis. Next base: position 6,311,887 of record CAJVRI010000799.1, read on the forward strand.
TCAACTTCTATTATACTGTCCTACTTAATTGTCATTCCCCACTGTGTTTATGCCTGCATGATCCACATGCTCTACAGTTCTAATATCTGCAGTCATTAGAACTGCTAACATTTCTAATCCTGTAAAAACAATGCTTGCATCAGCCCTGTAAACCTTTCCTGAGCTGCTTTGTCTTTGTAAGGCAGCAGCCACTGAGCCCAGCATTTCCACAGCAGCTCTGAAAGTCATTAAAACCTCCACAGACACACAACTGGCTTTCATTTTGTCATTATGGCCCCCATGAAGGCCCTGATTGTTGGTGGGGAGCCTCAGCCAGTGAAACAGTACCATAGAGGGGGAGGGAAAAAGGATGAAGAAGGGACCACACATGTCTGCATGGACAGGGGATCCCCTGCCACACTGTGGACTTTACTGAGGCCTGTGGGAATCAGCTGCCTCCGTCAAGCAGCAGAACAAAATGTAAAGCAGCCTGTGCACTTTCTCCTCATGTGTTTTTATCTTTTAACATTTGTTTTTCAGCTGATTGTTTTCTGGTCAAAGTTCAGATTTGAGGTACCGGTTCAGATTTTTGTGTTTGCCATGTGCTGAGAAAAATTTAACTAAGACTTTTAAATCAATTTCAAAAATTTCTTTAACAGACAAAAGTAGAAGTCTTCAGGATTATGCAACTTTTAGAAACATATTTAAAAATATAACACAGGCAAAGGATGTGTGACAGGGCCCCTGAAGTTGCTCCTGGCTGGTAACATCAAAGAGCATGCTGGCCGGACAGAGATGGGGTTTCTGTAAAAAGCTCTGGTTCTGAAAAGCTGGACTGGAGTCAGAGCACCTCAGTAAATATAGATCTTGTTAAATGTGTGAGTGTGGAGCTATTTGTTCTTCATCAAGTATCTGATACACCTCAGATAGGAGATATGATTAATAAATATCTAGAGTAAATTCATACACAGGTGGCACAGCCAGCATCTTACAATGTCATTGTCCTCCAGGGCAGCTGTGGCTCCTAGCCAGTAGCTTTCCACCATCAGTGTGTGAATGGATGAATGACTGCATGGGTAAAGTGTTTGGCCTCCTTCGAACTTGATAAGGCAATGTGCCATGCATTTACCATGCATATCATTCAGTCCCACAATCTTGAAACAATTTAGACTCTGTGTCATTAAACAGATGAAAAAATTGTACAATAACAGTTGTTATTGTACAATAACAGTCGTTATTGTACAATAACAGTTGTTATTTTACAATAACAATAACAGTTGTTATTGTACAATAACAGTTGTTATTGTACAATGCTACCAACTGCACGGTTGGTAGCAGTTGGTAACATTCTTGCCTTGCAGCAAGAAGGTCCTGGGTTCGATTCCCGGCCCGGGGTCTTTCTGCATGGAGTTTGCATGTTCTCCCTGTGCGTGTGTGGGTTCTCTCTGGGTACTCCGGCTTCCTCCCACAATCCAAAATCATGACTGTTAGGTTAATTGGTCTTTCCAAATTCTCACTAGGTGTGAGTGTGTGTGTGCATGGTTTGCAACAGACTGGTGACCTGTCCACCAGGTCACCGGTGACCCCGCCTTTCACCCAGAATGCAGCTGGAGATAGACACCAGCAACTCCGGACCCCACTAGGGACAAGGGTGAACAAATAATGAATGGATGAATAACAGTTTAGTCTAATATAATCTTTTGAAGTAAAAAAGAGCCTCATCAGCTGTGGCATTATGGAGGACAGCTGAAGTGGAAGGCTTGTTTAAAATCAAATCTCTCTGAATTAAAGCTACAAAGCCTGAATGAAGCACCACTGCAGCGTTCTTGACTTGACCTTTCTGATCTCTCACTGACTGGTCTGTCATGTACAGGGCCTTTCTTTAGGTTCCTGAGGGACAGTATTTGAAGTTTTGACTTGAGTAATATTCGTTTGAAAACCACCTCCCTCTGACTCCACCCCTGATAGCAGTTATCAGGGTGGAGGGGTTATGCAGAGTGGGATTAGATGAGAAAGGAGTCACTACTCTCTCTAGATGGAGCCACTTTATGCAGTTCTATTATTAAACCGTTAAATGCCTGTTCAGCTCTTTCATTCAAACTGTAGTAAACTTTGTTAAACATTCCATTTCTGTTTTTATTTTGAATATTTGTTTTGTTGTTGTATCATTTATATATGTACATTAAGCATCCTTCTGTCTCATGATGACCAGCTCTGAAGTTGGTTATTTGGACCGACTAGAAACTGCTTTCATTTCTCTATAAGGAGCCGCTGCTATTAGGAGCACTCCTAATAGCAGCCATTTTTCCACTTATTCAAAAAGGCACATGCCTACCCACAACATACTGATAAAGCAACAACTTCCTATCTGTAAAAATAGGCCGAGTAACATCCCATTGGGAATTAGGCAGTTAAATCTAAACTTGTTCTGTTCAGAGCTTGCTTTAAGAATATAAAAGATGCCAACTTTGTTATCTGAAACTGATAGTTCTATGACTGTCAAGACTGGCTGAGTCTGATAGGTCTGAACAAAGTCTGACCACACAGGGTGGTCACCAGCAGCCTGTGTGGCAGATGTCTTTTGATGTTTTCTACACCACGACTACGGTGGCAGGAAGAACCCTGATACCGATCAGATCCCTCGAGCTCCGCAAATTTATCTTCCTTCAATGTTTTCTAAAACACAATCTGCCCAGAGGAGGAATTTACTCACCTTTCTGCCCAGAAGTTTAACCCTACACTAAACTGCAGTAAAGAGACTGTAAAGATTTTTAACTGTGCAAGAAAACTTAAATTGTGTTTTTTTGTTGTTTGTTTGTTTGTTTGTTTGTTTTTTTTACAAAGGTAGCAAAAATAAGAACTAATTTTATCTGGGCAGGAAGCACCAGAGAGAGAAAATGTCTCTGCTCTTGCAGATATGTATCGGCTCTGCAGCCTGGAATCTGGGCTGACAGCATTATGACTCATGAGACTATCCTATTGAAACCGACTCCAGTCAGAAGTTTCTTCAGATTTCTTGCAAGATTGACTGCTACTGGACAGGACTGCTTCCTGCTCAAAGTATCTTCGTCTCTTGGAAGATACTTGGATGATATGAATTATGACAACATTTACTTCCCTTTTGATTAAGAATTTCTGAATTTGCATTGAATTATCACACACATCTTAATAATGTTTCAGTTGCAGGTCAGATAAAAAAAAAAAAAAAAAAAATTATAGCATTTTGTGTTTTGAAATAACAAGTACAGTTGTTCAGAAAAGATATGTTGAACAAGACCATAGTTGTTACTGACTGAGTGAAACAGACTGTAAAAATATAAATTTTACAGCTCAAATTATATTTTATATGTATGCCACCATGTTGGATTTTGAGGTCCAGGTTTCTTCCAAAATTTAAATGTTTAACTTGTTAAATTTTTGCTTTTCGAACTCAAAACAGATAAACTCTTTTTTTCCCTTAATGATTTTGGTCAATGTACTTCAGTGCTTTGTTGCTAAATTAGCTATGAAGTGTCTTTGAGTTTTTAGAAAAACTCTACATAAAGCGTATTATTATTGTTATTATTATTAATGAAACAGGTACATTTTTAATAATAAATGGAATGAAGCCTATACACCAGATTCACTTGCACCAGGTAAGCAAGTGATTGTTTCATTGTTTTATGTGTTATTACAGTTATTTATGTGTATTTCTGTTATTACAGTTTGATTCACAAGTACTGATTCTAATTAAACATTAATTGATGCGTACAGCATTTGCAGAACAATTACAATTTGGAGAGTTTATCAGCTAATAGTGCCAATATCATCACGTTTAAATGCTTCTTGAATCTTTTCATTCAGAATAATCTCAGTCAGTGACAGGATTATATGCTAACACATATTCAGAATTTTGTCCTCAGCCCTTTTGAACTCAAACCTTTGAAAGCTTGAAGCTAAAGGAACCCCTCCAGCCCCCCAGCCCCACAGATGTAGATCCTGCTCCTCTATACTTGCTACATCGTTAAGCCCTTCACTGCTTTCACTGTCTCACTCACATTATTGTGCTCTTTCCTTTCCCCTTTCTCTTCCACTCCTCAATGTTTTGTCTGCTTATGCAGTAAAAGCCTGCCTCCCCCAGCACATTAAACCACCATGGTAAGGAGTGGATTCATGTGGGTGGAGGTTGTGGAAGAATCTCACTTTGTGGAAACACATGCTAAGAGTATTGTCTGCAGGCTGCCACTTGATGACAGACAGATCTGAGTGATAAAGCTTCACAGAATAGAAATGAATGGGCCTGAACAATGCTCCCTCCTTTGCCCGCTCTGTAGTAACACTAAGGCCACGTTTACATCAGACTGCTGTCTGGAAACTGCAGGTATTTTTGGATGTTGAATGGGGGAAAGTTCAGCATTTACATGAGACCACCAAGACACCATGTATCTGCCGTAGTTGCCATGCCAGGCCACTACATTGCGCTGTGATTTTAGTATGTTGGCGAAACTGCCATACTCTTTTGACGCTTGCTTGTAGAATCAGTAACCCATCTCTGATGAACCAGGTGTTTTTATAGCTCATCATAGGTCATAACAAAATGTTACAGTTTCATTAAAAACTGACTTTGTGTTAACACGGCCGTGATGCTGAGCAGATTGAATAAGAACAAACAAGTGTTCAAATACAAATGTATCATCCGATATGAAATAAGTTTGAGTTTGCCTCTGATTCTGTCACCCCTCAGTCATGCTGCTCAACATGTCATAGAGTCATAAGGTCAACTATCCCTTCTGAACACGTGTTCTTCATCAGGAAGTGAGGAGAGGGTCTCTGCTACCGAACCCCAGCAGGGGGTCAGGAGAACTGAGCAGAAGCTAGCAACTAGCAGGCAGGAAACAGGCCTTGACCTGCATGATGCAACAAGGTGCTTTACAGCACAACTCAAATTGTAAGAATGTCCTCGATATATTCTGCAAAGGGTGTGAAATATAACGTGTAAAACAGCAGTGGAGCTCAAGTTGACTGAACTTTAACTGCACTAAATCTTTTTAGTGCAGTTAAAGCCAATAAGGCTCTTCACTGACCTGAGCTGCATTAGTAAAATAATGTGATTGCAAGTCGCTAGTCAGCTATTTGGTCATACACAGTAAACACCAAAGCAAGTGTCAAGTGGTGCATAGTAGCACAAGTACTAATGTACAGCAGGGTTGTTTTTGTGCCCATCAAGATACATTTTTTAGAAGCAGACCACATCATTTCTAGGTATGTCATGATTCCTAAAAACATGTGGTTGCAAAACTCTGACCTACTCCTGAAAATCCCAAAACATATGTCTGTTAATCGGCCATTTTAACATTCGCCCTTCAAAGTAATTGTGTGTGCTTCAGGATTTGTCAACATGAAAGGCCAATCATACCAACAAATAGTGTTTTAACTTGTGGGGACCAACTGCTCCTGATGGGGCGTAGAGCCTGGGCCCTAGAAGAAGTGCTGGTTCTGGTTTAGGTTGAGGGCACAGGTGTGAATTGAGATTATGTTTGGTTTGGGTAATGATCAGGGTTGCACTACAGAAATCGATGAAAAATAAATGAACATCTCCGCAAAGCACCTAAGAAATAAAAAAAACAACATACTATGTGTGTATGCAGTTGTTTGTGTGCATGGATGCATGCGGGCGTGTGTGTGTGTGTGTGTGTGTATGTGTGTGGTTTCCTGTCCTGCAACCTGCCTGGAACTTGACTGGTGTGTGATAGATTCAGGTTCTCTCTGAGCTCCTGTCCACTGAATGCTGGTGTGTTTGCACATTCACTGCAACCCTGAAACTGATCAGCACATACAAATCTTGGACATGTATATTAGAACATAATGCAGACTGGCTTTGTGAAAAATGTAAGTATAAAAAATTGAAACATGTTAATGTTGTGCAGCAAAGACAGGTGAGTTGATTAAGATATAAGTGAACCTGTTCCCTTGCAACTAGCAGGACACTGAATGTATATTTATTGTAAATATAAAAAATGTGGTAGTTGTGAGCTCTCTTCTGTTGATTAGTAGTGCTCTCATCATATTGTCTACTGTGAAGGCATCACATTTTGTGGTTTATTATCTCAGAGAATAGCAGCTGTTAGTGAATGCATTCAGATGTTCATCTCTGTAAACAGTGGATACTGTAGCACAAAATACATGCATAGCCATTTTTTCCTGTGTGAATGACAGCAAGCCTCACTAAAGCCAGTGGTGTAATAGAGTTTCTGCTTTCTTTTTGTTAGCTGTTTGTGAATGAATGAATTTTCATTGGTTTACTTCTCTCCCATCAGTGTGTTCAACATGCTGTGCTCAGACACGGCTCTTATGCTCCCTCTAGAGGAACCACACATTTTTTAAAGAGCACATTTTAACTTGTAAGTTTTATTATCTGAACCACTGGTGGGGAGTATGATGACTAAACATAATCCTCATATTTGGGAGGAACAGCATTCAAAAAGCTTTCATTTTCTGATTCCTGTAAATCCAGAGCTGTTACTGTATCTATGTAGTTAGTCATTAAGCATAATCAGCTTAATTTTAGGATGCAGATATGGGTTAGAGAACTGGAAGTGAGCGTGGCCTCACCCTTCATGGTGTTTGATGTGCCGACAGCTGGATTGTTATGTGAGCCTGCCGCCATTGATAAAACCATTTACAGTCACTTTGCATTACAGTCGGAAAGAACCAAAGGGCTCATCAAACAAAGCCATGGCAATGTGAGAGAAATGTATGCTAGTATAACCAAGGTGTGGGCAGAGCGCTGATCCACCCACACTATGTAGGTGAAGAGGTGGTGTGACTGAACTTTGCAGGTCTATAAGAGGATCTTGCTGATTGGTTCTGACTGAAGAACGCCTTAGATTAAAAAAATCTGTCTAGTTTCTATAACGATCCAGTTCAGTGAATGTTTCACAGATATTCTCAGCAGTAGGCCAGTCATTATTTTGATGACTGGCTTTTGAGATTAATGATATCTCTACTTTTGTTTACACTCAGTTTGCCTGAGCCTCTACAATAGAGGGAGTAGGCGGCTAAACAAAGCACGCAGAGGCTTTTTCAGAGTGTACCTTTTGAACTTTCAGATCATTTTTAAAGCAAATTTCTTCAGCTGCTCTGCTGTGCAAAACAATTAGGTGTGAACAGGCCGTTTGAGTGTTTTATTCATCAGCAATAGTGTCTCATGCTGTTTCTGCTGCAGTTAAAGAGATAACGGTGACCAAGCCTCTCCTTAGCCAAACAGTAACTCTAAATCCCCTCTGGATGTCTATCTGCAAACGGTGAGGCCGGATCCTACCAGGCCGCTCCATCTGTGGCAAGCTTTATCCAGCTTCAGTCAACATTATGAACATTTCTGCTAACAGTGCAGCTTTATTTTTGGAACACAAGAGAGGTTTTGATAAACTGAAAAAAGTAAGATTTTGATATTATTTCTATTGTGAACAATCATTTTTCCTCAGTTTATTCATGTCTCACAATTCCTCAAATTCTTTAACTTATTGCCAGGAAAACAGGATGCGATAGATAAAACACCAGTTTTTTTTTTTGTTTTTTTTTTTCAATGAGTATAGAAGCCTTTCCATTTTTAAAAGACTTTTATTTCCTGCAGTGGACTGCTGACCTGTCCACTGTGACTCTGCCTCTTGCCCATTGTCCACTGAAGATGGACACCAGCACCTCTACAAGGGATAAAAGTGTGTAAAGTAATAGATGGATGGATGGACTTTTATCTCAGAATCAAATGACTTAACAAGCAAAAAAACATTTATCTAAAAATGGTCAAGTATATTAACATTAACTAAAATTGAACAAAAAGCTGTAAATGTCCAAATACAGTCTTCACGGCCCTTCAAAGAGGTTGGAGAACATGGTCACTCGAAATAAATGAAAACGTTTCTGTCCCTGTGAGAGGAACATATTTAGACATAATAATGCAAACAAAACAAAAATGCATCAGATGTGGGTTTTGTACCATTATTAATTGCAGAGGCTTTTTAAAGCATTTCCTCACTAAAGTCAACAGCTTTATCTTTCTGTGTTTCCTCTGTTTGCACAAGGTCAGGTGACAGACTCAGCCAGATATTTGTGAATGAACAACTGATGAATGCATCAGCAGAAATTCATGTCAGTGTGTCTGTGGCGGTGTGCACACATTTGTGTGTGGGGGGCTGTCCATTCATACATTCCTTGCTCCCACTGTAACCTGAGCCTTGTTGGGGGAGGAATGGGAAGTAGAGGAACAGAGTGGGAGAAAGCCAGGCTGGAGTCTCCTTCTGTGTATAAAATCCACCATTCCAGATAAATGACTCAACTTTTCTTGCTGTCAAGTCAATGTGAGCAGGATCTGCGGGATTGTGAACAGTGTTTTAATAGATTTTTAAAAAAAATAAAAAAAAAAAGGGAAAAGATGATGATGCCCATTTATCCTGGTGCCCCATGGATTCCCAAATTTGAAGGGCAAAATGATAAGTATAATGAATGGAAGGAGCAAATACAAGGTGTTTTAGATGCAAACGACCTGCCTGAATCGTATAAAGTGAAGATTTTGATTGGTGCCTTGTCTGGGTTGCCCAGACGCCAAATTAATGTGCTCTGTGATGATGAACGTGATAGGGTGATAAAAATATTCTTAGTTCTGGATGATTTGTATATAAGGAAGGTTCCTGTTTCGGCTTTACGGTCACAATTTTTTGGTTGTGTGCAGAAACCAGGTGAATCCGTTCAGGCATACGGACTCCGGTTGAGAGAGCTGTACCGTAAACTACAGAAACACGATGCAACTGAAGCACCCACTGATACCCACCTTAGGGACCAATTCCTGCTTGGCCTAGAGGATGGCGCCATGCTTCAGCTGTTAAAGCGAAGTTGTGCGCCTAGACCCTGATGCGACCTTCAGTGCTGTCCAACGGGAGGCTCTTCTGTTAGAAGAGGAACAAAATCCAAGATGGCCTGAAGTGACATGTGCTGCGGTAAGGGACCCTAACATTGTTCGACCCCCATCAACAGAATGATGTGTGGAAACAGGAGCTGAAAAAGGAACTTATGGAGGAGGTAAAGGCCCAGATGAAGGACCTGGCCTGTGAATTGATCCAGGAAAAGAGAATAAAGGGCCCCATGCCAAGATCAGCGGACCCCCAGGACTGTTCCCCCCACGTCACCGAGGGAAATGGCACTCGGACCGCGATACCAGTTACCAATGGGACGAGAGTGGTAGGCCTATTTGTAGGGTGTGTAAAAAATCTGGACATATAGCCAGATTTTGCAGAGAATCCTCTGTAGATCAGCCTGCTTTAAACTAGCACACCCTACTGTAGCGGCCTATACAGTGGGGTCAGGTCAGCAAGATCAAAAGGCCACGACTGATTTAGTGGGGGATTGCCCCTATGTAGAGGTGTTTGTGGGAGGAGTCAGATTGGAGGGACTTTTGGACACTGGCTCACAAGTGACACTTATGCAGCAGAGCCTGTTCCTCAAACATTTTCCTGACTGTGATGTTAGTAATGCACCTACCTATATCCAGCTTAAGGCGGCAAATGGCCTTAAGATCCCCTGTATAGGCTATGCCCTGATGGACTTTAAGATTGAGGGTGTTGATGTTAGCCAGAAGGGTGTTTTTTGTAGTGACTGATGAATGTTCTACTAACCCCTTTGTCATTGGCATGAATGTAATTAGACCCTGTTGGAATGTAGTCTTCTGCAACCCTGGGAAGCCTTTGTCTTTTTTGCTGCCAGAGCCCGAGGTCCCAGCAGGCATGGCAGGAGGCTTTTTTCCCTTTGCCGGAGGATAACTGTTGCCACAGAGGACGACTTCAAAGGATATGTCTGGCCAGCTCGGCGACAAGGAGTCAAGATTCCGGCAAGAAGCGAGGTGGTGATCTGGGGACGGGCTCGAGCAGGACCAGCTGGGAGAGACTATTGTGGCCTGGTGGAAAATTTGCAGGAGCCTGATACTGTTTCAGTGGCCCGCACCCTTGCTGTCGTCAGAAATGGTAGGCTTCCGGTCCGACTGAAAAATTTGAATAACTTTCCAGTTATTTTAGGGCGCTACCGGAAAATTGGCCGCCTCTACCAGGTTGATGACGTGGATGTTCATGGGGGGCGGGACGTCGACCTCACTGTTGATGACAACGGTGTGGTGCAGGTTGGACTGGTGGAAGCTGTGGATTCCTTGGAGGAGAACCGAAGCTTCAGCTTACAGAGGCTGGTGGAACAACCAGTTTTAACACCTGCTGAAGCCAGTAAGTTGGCCGCTTTACTACAAAAATGGGAGAAAGTGTTTTCCAAACATGATGAGGACTTCGGTCGGACGGATGCCGTCAAGCACACCATTCCGACGGGAGATGCATGCCCCACAAGGGAGAGATTCAGACCACTGCCACCACTCATGTATAAAGAAATGAGGTCATTACTAGCGGACATGTTGGACAAAGGTGTGATAACTGAAAGTTCCAGCCCTTGGGCCGCACCTATTGTCATGGTCAAAAAAAAAGATGGGAGTTGGAGGTTCTGTGTTGATTACAGAAAACTGAACTCTGTTACTCATAAAGATGCCTTCCCTCTCCCTAGGATTGAAGAGACTCTAACCTCCCTCTCCAAGGCAGAGTGGTTTTCCACCTTAGATCTGGCCAGTGGATATTGGCAAGTCGAGGTTGATCCTAAGGATAGAGAAAAGACTGCCTTTACTACACCTTTGGGCCTTTTTTGAATTTCAGCGCATGCCATTCGGCCTCTGCAATGCACCTGCAACATTCCAGAGATTGATGCAACAATGCTTAAGTGGTCAGATCACTGAGTCTCTGCTTGTATACCTGGACGATATAATCGTATATTCACCTGATTTCGATACCCACCTGCAGCATTTGGAAGAAGTCTTCATGCGTTTGTGGAAGCATGGCCTGAAGTTGAGACCTGACAAATGCAACCTGCTTCAGAAAGAGGTGAAGTTCTTGGGTCATGTGGTCAATCAGAGGGGAGTTATGCCTGATCCAGAGAAGGTGACTGCAGTTACAGAGTGGAATGCCCCAAAGACTGTTAAAGAAGTACGGGCGTTTTTGGGCCTGGCAGGCTACTATAGACGTTTCATCTCGGGGTTTTCTAAGATCGCATACCCCCTTAATTCTCTGTTAACAGGCATTCCTACTGACAAGAAGCATGGTGCAAAATTAATTGATTGGACATTAGAATGTCAAACTGCATTTGACAAACTGAAGGAGGCATTAACTCAAGCACCAATATTGGCCTATGCAGACTACACCCAGCCTTTTAGGTTGTACACTGATGCCAGCAATTATGGACTGGGTGCAGTACTGGCACAAAATCAAGAAGGAGAAGAGCGAGTAATCGCTTATGCTAGTCGTAGTTTACACCCTACTGAGCAAAATGATGCAAATTATAGCTCATTTAAATTGGAGCTTTTGGCACTGAAATGGGCAATTACTGAAAAATTTAAGGATTATTTAACTGGTGCCAAGTTCACAGTGTTTACGGACAATAACCCAGTTGCCCACCTTCAAACTGCCAACTTGGGGGCGGTGGAACAAAGATGGGTTGCTCAGCTGGCCTCATTTGATTTTGAGGTGAAGTACCGAGCGGGAAAAGAGAATGTTAACGCAGATGCATTGTCTAGATTCCCCAAAACTACCGCCAACATTGGCTGTGCTGTGGCGGCTGTAACAGAGGCGGATACAGAAGACGTGGCTTCGCTGGAGTGGGGTGAAGACTGGCAGGCCCTACAAGAAGCGGACCCAGACATACATCAGGTACGAGTGTATGTGGAACAGGGGAGAACCCCAAATAAGACTGAGCAGGCAACCTTAAGTGAACCGGCAAAAAAGCTGTTTAAACACTGGAAAAGACTCTGTATACATAAAAGGATCCTCTGTAGACGTGTGTTTGACTCATATGTATGTGAGCCCCGTTTCCAGATTGTGTGCCCGGATTTTAAGCGTCAGGAGGTCTGGGAGAAATGCCATGAAGCTACTGCCCATGCAGGAGTGGAGAAGACCCTCGCTCGCCTAAGGCGCCATTTCTTTTGGCCAAGCATGGAGAAGGGGGTACAGTGTTTCCAGAATGGTTGTGTTGTCTGTAGTTTACAAAAAGATCGTGTAGAACCTCGAGCACCTCTTAAGCCAATAGAAGTGTCCTATCCGTTAGAGGTGGTAGCCCTTGATTTCCTTTCTTTGCGTCGGCCGAACGACGCTTATCAAAGTATTCTAGTAATGACTGATATGTTCACTGCTATTCATGGGCTGTTCCTACACGTGATCAAACTGCACAAACTACTGTTCGCGCAATTTGGTCTCATGTTATCCAACTGTTTGGTTGCCCAGTGCGTTTCCATTCGGATCAGGGACCAAATTTTGAATCGGAACTGATGAAAAATCTATGCAGTTTGTATGGCATTTCAAAAGTCGCACTACCCCCTATCATCCAGCAGGTAATGGGAGAGTAGAAAGGATGAACCAGACATTATTAAACATGCTTCGCACACTTGAGGTTGAAAAACAGAGTAGGTGGCCAGAGCATTTGCCAGAGTTATTACATGCTTATAACAATGTCATCCACAGCGCTACAGGGTTTACGCCATCTTACCTTATGTTTGGGCGTCATCTGAGGCTCCCAGTTGACCTGAGTTTGGGGGGTGTTGGAGACACAACCCCCGTAGAGATCTGCAGGGATGGGTCTTAGAACACCATCAGAAGTTATCTTATGCTTATAAGGTAGCTCGGAATAAGATGAGTAGTGCTGCAAATAACGAAAAAACGCCGATATGATAAAAAAGCCAAGGCTAGTGCGCTTCTCCCGGGGGAACGCGTGTGGGTCCGTGATAGGAACCGGCAAGGACAAGGGAAACTACATAGTTGGTGGGATCCAGAGCCATATGTAGTTGTGGGGGTTGTTGGAGATACAGGGCTGGTTTATAGAGTTAGGCCAGAGAAAGGTGGGAAGGAACGAACTTTGCATAGGAATGCTTTGAAGATTTGTATTGCTCCTTCCATTGAGGTGTCGAGAGAACAACTTCCTGCTGAGATACACGAACTGCCGTTAATGCTCTATTACCCTGTGGTTAATGAAGAACCGGAACAAGGATTACGCCGTTCAACACGTGCTACGAGAGGACAATGTCCCCCTCGTTATAGAGACTAAACATCGGCCGGGACGGGCCTCATTAAAGTGTGGGGGGGTGTGGCAAAGTGACCTTGTGTTTCTTTTAAGGGTTAGATTTTGATTGAATTGTGTATTTTGAAGTTATTTTCTTAGATTGTTTTGAGTTAAATGTTTTGCTTTTTTTTTGCATGTTGATTGGTTGATGGTCACGTGCCACATGCGCCCCACTGCAGCGCCACAGCTGATCGGCATCTTCATTAGCTGCGTACAGATCAGGAAGAGTAAAAAAAAAAGGCCAGTGGAACCGTGATGGCAGAGAGCGCGGCAGACGGATCGGACTGGCTTCAGGCGTTACACAGGAGGAACTGGCCCTGAGAAGGACTGCGGGACTGGCTGCGGCAGAGGAGCGGCGACCGGCTAAGGAGGTGGAAATTGCTGGCTTACCGCAGAGGACCGGTCGGACCAAGCTGGAGGCACGGAACTAGACAGGATCGTGTCCCCCTAGACGGAGCCGTGGGGCTGGCGCTCGCTGAAGTTCGTGAGGACCGAGTGGACCGGATTGGACTTGTTGGGGCAGCAGAGGACTGCGCCCCTCTTTCCCCTTCTCACTGAGGGCCAGTTAAGACTCCTTTTTATAGACTCATTCAGTAACGCCTCCTTTTTTAACTAGTTGTTTTTAAATAAATTATCTTATCCCTTTTATCAGTTTGTTGCGCCTCTGTCCACAATCCTGCAGGTTACTTTGTAGAAGGAAGAGAGTAAGCCTTTCGGCATCACATCAACTTGAATCAAAGCAGCATGCAGGCTGATGGACAGGAGGAGCAATTAAAAGGTTAAGAGGCCTGTTCAACTGTGTGACATTATACCAATATAAGAAATAACCAATAATCATGTCTCCATCATGTCTCTAATCATATCCTTTGTTCCAGTGTATTTATTCCTCTGGCTGTTGAGCCACAGAGCCAAAGCTTCACTTTGATCAAAGTATACTTTTGAGCATGATCTTGTTCTACACAATAGAACCATAACTGAAGTCCGATGAATGATGATGATCAGTGAATACATCAGACTGGAATAAAAATTATTAAAGTAATAAGCTGCTTAATGAGGTGTGATTAAAGGGATTTGCACCTCCTCTATCAACAGGACAGTGTGGTATTCTGTTTTACTAGACTGGTTTGTCAGCACTGATGAAAAGGTGGCTGTAGGACATCATGCTTCTCGTGTAATGGAGGACACACAAAATGTTCTTGTGAAGAGGCAGAAGCATGAAGGCCACAGCCAGATGAGTTCAAACTGGGCATCCAGCGAACACACTAGAGTTCATCCAGAAAAATGCTAGACTCTTGTTGTACAATTATAGAAGACTCCATGTAAAGGCTGTGGTTTATTAGCCTGGTAAAAACCAGTACTAAGATTTGCTTCATACAGAGGATCTGCAGTCTCAGCATGGACTCTATAAGTTTTACACAATCACTAACGTCTGCCTGTGACGTTTACAATGTACCAGTTTGACACAAAGGAGCTTACCAGAAATTGCCTGAGCTGTAAATAACCATCTTCCACTGCAAAGAGACGAGTGGAGATCCGAAAAAAGTGACTACTGATGTTAATTCAGTATTTGGAAGTGTGACCAACAAGGACCAAACGGCTTCCTTCACTTCTTCTGCTGCCATTGCTAAAAATACAGGCAGACTACACTTCTAAAACAAACAGAAAATCTACCTTGTGTTCATCACTTCTTCTGTTTGCTGATTGGCCTGGTTAAAAAAAATCTACAGGACACAATCTGAGTCAATGGGAAAAATCCCAGACTGTGCTGGAGGCCTTACTCATTTTTCGAGCAGAATTGCATAGGAAGGCAATGACCAGGCAGGTGGTTTACATGGGTGCATGTATGTAGAGCAAGCTCAGCGGGGGAAGCTTGGTGATGACTGCTTGTTGATTGAACCTTGAGAGCTGGAGCTTGTAGTGAGGAAGGAGCCCAGCCAAAAGGCAGTCTGTCTACCCTTACCAATATTCATGAGATATGAATCATGATCAAAACAACAAAAACTCAGGAGCACAAGGCTGAAATGACCTCTGTAGGGTGACCAGACTGAACCTTTGAAATAAGACAAGAACTCTAAAAATACAGATAAAGACTCAGCACCAAATGGAGCCAATTGAAGTCAATACAACAGAACAGGAAGCTTTTATTGCCATGGTACCCAGCCTTATTGGAGGTACAGCAAAATTACAAAGGCTCCAGTCCAGGCCAGACCAGACATGCTGGAGGGATTTACATCCCCAATGGCTTGGGGACATTTTCAGTTCTCCTAGAAGGACATAGAAGTTTAACTAGGCAGATCATTGTATGGCTTTCCCTCCTGGACAAGTTAACTTAGAACCCATTATGGAATAGGAAAGATGGAAAGATGGAAAGATGGATTGATTTTGTGACAAACGATCCCCAATAATAATCTCTTTGTTAATAATTTCTGTTCTGTTCTTCACCTCATTCTTGGTGAATTTACTTTCAGTTGCATTTGCTTTGTCTTGTGTCACCGGTGTTTTGAAATTCTTGAAACAAAAAATTATCAAGCTTAAAATCCACCTGAAACTTCTTCCTCACACACTCTTTTATGTTCCTGAGAATCCTGATTGAACTCTTGAGAAAAAGAGAAAGTTCAGGAGAATGTTTGCTCCTCCTCCAGTGGTTTGCTTTAGAGACTGCTGAGGTGGCAGGACAACATAATGCTGGTTGAAGCAGCATGGCCCCAGCCTGTGGCTCCCCTCCCCTATGTCTGGTTGCAGTCCTCCTCCATCCTGTGACCTGTAGGCATTTAACCTCTAACCTTCAGGGCCAATATTAACTCTTGTGTGATTGTTCCAGGGCAGCCGACTTCCCCTGGCCCAGGCCCTGAGAACATTCCTGCACTCCGTAGCTAGGAGAGCCTCACTGTCACACCACTGACCTCCTCTATGCTTAGGGTTACCCTTGATCTTCTATACATACTCACACACAGGAACTAACATGTACAAAAGGACTCACACACCACCATAGCTCTGTCAGCACCCTGCCCCCCACACAGGAGTGCTCATGGGGCTGCTGGTCTGTCTCGGCGCTGAGGGCCACCCACTCCGCCTACGAGCTGACAGTTTGACTTCACTCTGCTACCACACAACACCTGCAGTCATCAGTAACTACTGCTGTCAGAAGTTGAGGATGATTGAGATGTTTACTCTCTGTTCATGTGTTCATGTTAGCTTTATATTTCAGTTCAAAGTTTCATCTTATTCTGTTACATCATGTCTTATCACATACAATTTGAACTGAGATATTCTGCTCTTAATTTTAGGACTCTGATAACGTACTGCTCTGGAATCCTTAATGACGGGTGTGATCAGGTACTTGATCATATACATCTAAACATTTTCTTCATGCTACAATTTTCCACCCCATGACACCACCGACCATACAGCAGGCAATAACTCTGACTCCAGCCAGGGCCCCATTGTGGCTCACAGCCCCTCTGCGCATGCTCACCACACAGACAACTCACCTTCATTCAAGGCCCATTAGCATAACAAACCGAGTATCCACCACTCTGCACCTGCACCAGCCCAGACCTCACAGGAGCCTTACATGGCAACCATGGCAACCAGTGGTGTCCAACTTTGGACACCACTAGTGTAGGGTATGACCCTCAGTGTCAACATTAACGTTAAACTTCCCCACTATAATGACCTTCTCATTATTTACCACTAAATCAGATTTTAAAAAATATATGAGATACGATCTTGTAATTGAAAGTCAGTCTGTCAGTGATGTGAGACTGAGACGAAGGTTCACTTTCCAACAAGAGAATGACCAAAACAATTCTCATGCTAAAGAAACACTTGTGTGGTTTAAGGGCAAACCTGTGGATGTATTGGAATGGCCTAGTCAAAGTTCAGACCTCAATTCAATTGAGAATTTGTGGTCAGACACGAAGGTTGCTGTTCACCAGTGGAAATAGGAGATGGAACAGTTTTGTCTTGAGGAATGGGAAAAGTCCCTGTGAAGCTGACAGAGACCTGCTGACTGCTGCAAAAAGAAAACATACTGTATTTAGGGGAATGAAATGGTGATGCACACTGAATATTTCTGTTACTTTGTCATACTTCTTGTTTGTGCCACAGCAAACGTGTGAAATGTTCAAAGTTGTTGGCATGTTCTGTAAATGACATGGTGCAAACCCTAAAATAATTCAGTCTAATTCCAATTTGTGTGTAAGACACAATCTGGTAAAGGGGTTGAATACTTTCACAAGGTCCTGTACATTAGTGGTAGATAAACAGAGAGCAGTGTTGGTCTGAAGTTTTATTAAAGAAGAAGTTATTATTGAACAAACAGATCCTGATGGGGTTTTTTTAAACATGCAGATTACACTAAGGGAAGAAAGCATCAGTCATTTAATGCTATTTGACTGAAAATCAGCAAAATAAAGTATTTTTTACTGCAAATACATACAGTACATTGAATTGCTCACTTTTAGTTTGCGTGTGGGGGTGTGTGTGTGTGCGTGTGCGTGTGTGTGTGTCACACAGTAGAACAGTGGAATGTGGATCTCTTGCCTCCATTGTTTCCAAGTGTAACTGCAGATAATCTCTTAACTGGCTTTTACTGATGTTGGGACGAGCATGCTGCCATCACCCTCAGCAAACTTCCTCTGTGGGTGAGCAGTGTGGGTCAGGTAATGAACAGACGACTGTTGTTGCTTTAAGGTAGTTAACTTCCCCCATGAACACTCAACATCTGCACAGTGTTTAGGGAAAAACCCTACAGGTGAGAGTTAGGCAGCAGAGCAAACACAGGAAAACAGTGGAAGCAAACACCTCTCTTAACTGAAACTTTGGTAAGACATAACAAAAAGATATGCTGAACAACCAGGAGACTAGACCAAATTACTTCACAGAACAGTTTGATATTTTCTGAAAAAGTCAGGTATCATTTAAAAAGATAAAACTATTTAAACGATAGCATCAGTTTTGAAAAAAGGAATGTTTATTTGTTTGCTATTGCTTTTGCAATATAATTTGCTATTTGCATTTTAATATAAATGACATGTCAAAACATTTATACCCTTCTCCATAATCAATGGAAAATTCTTCACTATAATTACAGCGGTCAACTCCCCCACTGACCAGCTTTTTCCATGTGTATTTTGTAGGATTCCTCTTTTTGCCTTGCCTTTGACAAGTACCGGTACACTCCAAAGTGTTATTGTTTTGCAAAATTATGTAATAATTTTCCAACTGAAAAATGAAAACAGTAATAATAATGATGACAATACAGACCTTTGGGCACTTAAAAAACTTAGAAACAACATAATATGTAGGAGAAAACATAAAATACAGAAACCCTTCAGCTGTGACGTTGACAATGTCTATGATTTTAATTAAAATGCGCAGATTCATCATACTGTGATGATTTGAAAATGTCTGCTGGAGCTCAAACATTTCATCCAGCTTTCACACATTGTCAAAAGGCCTTATTAATAGAAATAGAAAATGATTTTAATTCCAAAAGAATAATAATAGACTGCAACAGATTGGCAAACTGTCCAGGGTGATCTCACCTCTCGCCCGAAACGAAGATTGGCATCTGCACCTCCTGACCCCACTGGAGTCAAGGGTGTTAGAAAATGTGTGTATGAATGAATTTATAATGATGGAGTGACTAAAGAGGTCAAAAAATTAGTTTTGGAATGCATGAGGAAAGATTCTTGCTTTTCTAGAATATATTAGCAGGAATGTGCAAAAATGAAGAATAGAAACAAAAATTATTTATTTTCCCTCAATAGGGAATTTTAAGTGAACCAGCTGTAAAGGGTCAGAGTTAAGAAGAACATGCTGTACAGTAAAGGCAAATTTACAACTTATGTTATCAAGAATAGCTTATGTTGATACTACAGTGCAAAGAAATGTGCAAATGAACAGAGAAATTTTAAAAAGGTGCAAAAATATTCACATGTCCTTGTGGATTGAAAAACAAGACTGTTTGCAAATAACAGGACTACTGCTTTCAAGCAAAAGAAACAAACCAAAAAACATCTGACACACATAAATGACACTTGGACGTTTTGGATATGTAACATGTAGTTTTAGGATAAATCAGATCACCTGTTACTAAGTCAGCTCCAAACCTGAAGGCCTTATTAATGGAAAGCTCAACAATTACAAGCAGTTGCGGTTCAAACCTGCCCTCTGCAGAGAGCTTTCCAGCCTCTGAACCAGACACTTTGAAGTTCTGCTTTCACTTTCAAATTGAAATTTCTTCAGATTTCGTGAACCTTTGCCCTCTATTATTCCATGAAACACAATGAATGATCACATTTCACAAATCATTAATATCTCTTACATCTACAGACTGACAGGGCTGTTTGACTAATGACCAATGAAAAGCTCATTGGTTAGGATGCTTTTGTTAGAGGTTACAAAGAACCAATAGCAACAGTTCTGGATCTCTTTAGTGAAAGTGATCAAATCAAATGTGTTTGAATTCAAGAAGGTTCCTATAATATGAGAATTTTTAGAAACTATTATTGACTCTCACCAAGCTCACAGCCTGGTTCTCTCTATCATATCACAGATGATAGAGATTCTGATTCAAGGGAAGAAAGTCCAGACTGTGCTTGAAGCTTGGATATGTTTTGAGTGGAATTGCAGAGGAAGGGAATGGCTGGAAGGCAATATAAAGAATGGAGCTCATATCTGTTGTAAATGATAATAGGATGTTGTGTGAATGGGGTCTTTAGCTCAAATCTGAACAGTCCCACCAGCAGTGGCCTTAAACATTGTATCTGCCCAGGATGTAGGGAAAGAATCAAGGATAACCAGAGGACTGAGAGGATCCTAAATCAATCAGGCAGCAGGATGACAAAGTTTTTCAGTCATGGATACACATAACTAATAAGTAATGTATAAACTGGTAAAGAACATTTAAATCTAAAAATTGTCTTCTTCTTCTTCTAGCATCATCAGTACCACTTTCCTTCTCTTCGTTATCTACTTCATCAGGTATGACTGCAAAAAGGCAGCCAGCATTTAAAATGTAGGCTGCATTGTTGCCAGATATGTGTGGTTCTTACTAATGAGTTGAGATGCAGGTCAGCTCTACAAGAGGACACAGGCCTCCTGGTGAGAAGGACTCATCACTGCACCACGGCCACGCTTCAAGACACAAACCCACAAGCATAGGGAAGTTGATCAAGTGTATGCAATGAGGTCAGAGGGATGTGTGGGAAGACAAGGATGGCGTGAGAACACAAGGCCATCCTTGAGGAAAGAAACCTCCCTTTTTTCATGGATCCATATTGTTGTGCAGAAGTGACCACAGGCTGGCCACATGTCTGTTATCTGGGCAACAGGTGGCAAGACGGATTTAACAGTTGTCAGCAGATGGATGATTCAACAATTATGTCAAGACAAGAGACGAGGGGACACAATGTCGGGTTTGATGTTTGAATATGACCAGGAATTGAAGACATTGTTTTCTTTT